>CM056577.1:4636089-5386089 GCA_029721435.1 Gymnothorax reevesii
TTGTTTTTCTCCTGAGCCCTGCCATGGTTTGTCTTGCTGCTGCTTCTCTCTGGGACACTTTTAATCTTTTTATTTTTAATTAAAGATTTTCTGTATTTTTACACAGACTGTGCATTTGGGTCACTCTAACCTCTTTGGGAACATGGTCCCAGCGCCCGCCAGCTTTGTCTCTTGCCGGCGGGCCGAATTCCATGACAGTTTGCTGCCAGTGAAGCTGTTCAGGAGTCTCTTGGGTTCAGTCCTTTTGAGCTCGTTTTTGGGCATACAGTCCATGGACCTCTGAAGCTTCTGAGGGAAAAGTTGCTGGCTGAAGATGATGTCCCAATGAACTTGCTTCAGTGTGTCTCTGACTTCCGTGATCGTCTCTCTAAGGCTTGTGACTTTGCTAGGTCTAATCTCAAGGAAGCTCAGGGCAAAATGAAGGCCAGATATGACCTTCATTCAAAAGATAGAAGTTTTAAAACTGGTGACAAAGTTCTTGCACTTTTGCCAGTTCCTGGAAACCCTCTAAGAGCCCGATATTTCGGCCCTTACACTGTCCACACAAAGGTCAGTGATCTAAATTACATCATTTCAACTCCTAGAAGGAGGAAACAAAAACAAATGTGTCACATCAACATGCTGAAAGAACGCATTGACTGGCTTTTGCTGAGTGTCTTTGTCAATGTGGTAAATTCAAATGAACTGGAAAATTCTGTGGAAGATTGTGACTGCCCCTTGGAAAATGAACCTGGTCCAGTCAAACTTGAAAATTCAAAATGTCAAAATATTGACAGCAAGTTGTCCCACCTGGACCCTTTTCAACAACAACAGTTAAAGCAGCTCATATTTGAATATATCCCCTGATGTTCCATCAAGGACTGATATGGTTTGCCATGATGTCATCCTACAAGATGTTGCCAAGCCTGCAAAACAGCATCGTTACAGAATGAATCCAGAGAAGCATAAATCCTTAAACAAGAAGTCAATCCAGTTGATGCAAATGTAAAAGTTATCACTGAATTTCCTGAACCTACAGCTGAAAGACAACTAATGAGATTTCAAGGGATGGCTGGCTACTGCAGAAAATTCTGTAAAAATGTCTATCATTTCTGAAACTTTGAAAAATTTACTGAAGAAAAATGCAAAATTTGTTTAGGATGAAAAATGTCAAAATTCATTTGACCAGCTGAAAGCTATCCTCAAAAATGCACCAGTTCTCTTATCTCCCAATTTCAAAAAGGAGTTCAAGTTGGCAGTTGATGCCAGTGACATTGGTGCAGGTGCAGTGTTGCTGCAAGAAGACACTGATGGAGTAGATCATCCTGTTTGTTACTTTTCCAAAAAGTTTGATAAACATCAGAAAAACTACTCAACAAGTGAAAAAGAATTTTTGGCACTTGTTTTGGCTTTACAACATTTTGAAGTCTATTTGACTTGTTCAGCTACTTCCATCAAGGTCTTCAGTGATCATAATCCCCTCACGTTCTTGCACAAGATCAAAAACAAGAGTCAAAGATTACTGAGATGGAGTTTACTTTTGCAAGAGTATGATTTAAATATTTCTCACATCAGGGGAAAAGATAATGTAATCCCAGATGCACTTTCTTACATGAAATTTTACTTTTCTATTTGACTGTGAAAATTGCACTGGTTGTTAAAAACAGTATCTCACAAAAGTGATTACACCCCTCATATTTTGACAATTAATTTATTATATCTTTTCAAGGAATAACGTTACAGAAATGAAACCTGATTATATTCTAGTCATTGTACAATATGTGTAGCAGTGTAGATTTACGGCACTGTCCAATTAACTGAACAAACGGTCACTATTTCCAAAATGGGTGGCAACAAAAGTGAGTACACCTCACCGTCAACATGCCAAATTGTGTCTATAATGTCAATATTTTGTGTGACCGCCATTGTTGTCCAGCACTGTCTTGATTCTCCGAGGCATGGAATTCACCAGAGCTGCACAGGTTGTTGCTGGGATCCTCCTCCATTCCTACATGACAACATCACTGACCTGGTGGATGTTGGAATCCTGCAGCTCCTCAAACTTCAGAATGTCACACTGTGTGTTGGATCCATTATTCCATTAATGAAGAGCAGCTCCCCAGGACCAGAAGCTCTCATGCAGCCCCAGACCATGATGCTGTCAGCACCATGTTTGACTGTAGGCAGTACTGTTATGACTTGAAAAAAAAATAACAATAAAGAAAACCAGCAATGACAACTAAACAAATTTATTCACTTAATAAAAGAAGTTGTACAAAAAAAATCCACTGTTAAATCTAATAACACTCTAATGCCACTAATTAACTCTGTTGCCAAAACAAAATCTCTGCTTCTGCTCTGCTCACAGCATTTATATAGACTAGCAAAATTCTAGAAAGATCCACAGAATTCTTGGGTAATCCCGCTCCCTCCAGGCAGGAAAGTGCCAGAAGCTTCTAGAAAGCCCTAGTCCATTTCAATTAATTTTACATCAGATCATGTTTTACAGACACACCACCAGAGGGTGCCAAATGAACAAAATAAATACAGCTGACCAGCAAGGCAGTAAAACAGCATGGAATAAATCTCCATTTACAAATGAAATATAATACTGCACAAAAAATTCTCATACATAACAGTGCGCTCTTGTCTGGTACTCCTCACCAGGGCGCCGCCACACATGCTGGACACCATTTGAGCTGAACAAGTTTATCTCGGTTTGCAACACCAAGAAAAACTACAAGGCACTCTCATTTAACAAAAGCCTTTATTAAACATGGCTTGGACATATTAAACTTAAAAACTCCTACGCGTTTCGGCATCAAGCCTTCGTCAGGGAGTCCAACAGTTCTCAAAAGGAAGGAGAGGTTCTTAAGAAGTAGCAGTCCACCAATCAGAAACCTCCACCTGGCAGATATGCAGATCTTGTGACAAGTGTAATTTTCCACAAAATCCAGCAGGTGCCAGTCCTTGCATCCCAGAGATAAATAAACAGTCAACATTCATGAAGAAGGTAAAACATTCAAACAACTAGAACGGGCACTCGGTAGAGCGCATACCTTCGCCGACGCCACTGAATCCCTCGCCACTGGCGTTGGTTTCATGCCGATCGGATAAAAATTGACCGAGATATGGCCGAAAGTCGGTTTTGACCTTTTCGTGGCCTTGACCTTGACCTTTGACCCGATCACTCCCAAAATCTAATCGATTGATCCTCAGGTCATGCCAAATCAACCCACCAAATTTTATGAAATTCCGTTTGGTACTTTTTGAGTTATTCGATACACATACACACAGACAGACAGACAGACACACAAACAAATAAATACACAGGGATCAAAACATTACCTTCGTCAGTGAAGTCGCTGGCGAAGGTAATTACAGTCAAGTTAAAAGCAAACTATGCAGTGAATGAGTGCAAAACCAGCAATCAAATAAAGACACTGAAATCTAGGTCCTCATTCAAGCCTGGATGTTTGGTAGCCTGCAATTTGTAGATCCAAAAGGTTTCCTGCTGATTCAGCTGCCTCTATCACCTTTACTTAAAGACAGTGGAATGTGCTCAAT
The DNA here is from genome assembly GCA_029721435.1 of Gymnothorax reevesii. NCBI lineage: Eukaryota > Metazoa > Chordata > Actinopteri > Anguilliformes > Muraenidae > Gymnothorax > Gymnothorax reevesii. The sequence continues at coordinate 4,639,636 of CM056577.1, forward strand.
CCCACAAGCCTGTAAGGTGGATGGATTACTGTTGTGATGATCCATGTAGTGTCCTGCCATGGGGAAGTTTATGTTGCCTGTTTGGATTGCATAGATGTGTTCAGCCAGTCTGTCTTGTAAACGTCATTTTGTTCTTCCTACATAGAAAACTTTGCACAAAGGGAATTCCAGTCTATAGATGAAAAATAAGGTTTTGCAGTTAATGAAATGATTAATAGTGAATTGTTTTTGAGATACAACATCCTGGAAAGTCTTAGTTTGTGTTACATTTGCACAATGATTACAGTGATGGCATTTGTAAGAACCTCTGGACCTGGAGCCCAACCATGTTTGTTTACCATCTGGTTTCAGATAACTGTGGACCAGTTTATCTTGTAAAGTAGGGCATCTTCTAAAGCTTACCAGAGGTGGTTCTGGAAAGACCTGGCTAAGTACATCATCACTTTTAATAATACCCCAATTCTTTCCTATAATTTGCTTGTGTTGTGTTCTGGGGTCCTGGCCTTTGGCCAGGACAGCATTTATGGTTTTAACAGTTTCATGTTCAAGATTTCATAGTTCATAGTTTCATAGTTCATGTGACAGTTTTAACAGTTTCTTGTATCAGGTCATTGCATTTCATAATTAATGTTCATTGTCCATGTTTTTTACTTTTCCATGTTTTTGTTTTCGCCAGGTCTGCCAAGCCACTCCACCGCTTGTGTGCGTTCCGCCCCGTGCCTTCGTCGTTGCACATTTCAGAGCTCTGGTTGGCTTTGGTATTTCCCCTTCCTTCTGTGCTGTGCTGATTCGGGGCTCTCTAAGCTTAATTGGCAATTAACTGTTTTTAAGTTACTAACATTTACTAACACTCACTGGGTTGGTGTAATTCTTAGATAGGCACATTACTAATACTACTAATTTAGACAGGGAGTTTATTGTCATGATTCCAGCTTTGCTATTTCAAGATCTTGCTGTGCTTTTCTGTTCTGAACATTCATGCTGCTTTCAAACTGCATACTTAATTGGTACTTAAGCTGAGCTGCTCATTCTCTTAATGAGCAAGTCTTGTCCACCAATCTCTGTCCATGTCATGATCTTGCCCTGCCTCTTGTTTCTCCTCCTCCAGGTGTTGCCCCTCATGTCTTGATTTCCTAGCCTTTATCTGGATGCGGTGGAAGTTGGCTGGCAGATAGTGTCTCAAGTTTTGTCGCTTATGTTCATGCTTCCAAGTCCTTGTTCATGGTTCAAAGTCTTGTTCATAGTCCTTGTGTATACAGCCATAGTCTTGTTATTTATGTTCTTGGATTTCTGCCTGGAGTTTCCAGTGGTTTTTTGTTCTTGCCGTCTTTGCTCTTTAGTTCATTGCTCTGTGAAGCACATCTTTAGTTTGTCTTTTGCAACCCTTTGGGCCAAGTTTTTTGTTGGCCCTTGTGCCTGTTTTGCTTTTGTTTTAATAAATTCCTTATTCCCCTTCACCTCGCTCCTGGTGTCTACCTGACCTCGTATCAGCTTGATTTGTTTGGCCTCTGTAATGCACGTAGTAACAAATATTGGTCTGTCTTTTGTCAGTTTGGGTGTATTTCTTTGTAGTGAAGACTTTTTGTTTAAACTTTTGTCAAATGAGAGTGCCTTGGAGTTTTTATTGGTGTTGTATACTTACGAATAGTGGTCATCCATTGAAGATTCTGCTTTTTCAGCAACTTTTGGACACCTTTGGGATGAATTCGCATTGTGAATCAAATAAAACCCCTTTGAATCTATCCCTCATCTCATTTACAGACTCACAGTCCAGGAGTCTTTCCCATTTTATTTCGCTTAGATATAAGCGCATCCTGACCAAGTTTGCTCGCCTAAAACTGAAAATTTTGGTTTTCGAAGATAACTTTTTAACTTGCAATGAAACATCAAAACTAACTGCACAATGATCAGTTGTCCCTAGTGGCTCCAATACCTCTTCTTTGCAAATTCTTTCAAATTCAAAAGGGTCATTACAGAGCACAAAATTTTAAATTGCCTTCTTTCTTGTAGGTTTATGAATATTATATATAAAAATTGTCTTTTTTAAAATTCTTCCTCCCCTTTACCCAGTCCTTTCACCATTTCCCAATCGATATCAGGATAATTGAAGTCTCCTATAATAATAGTTCCTCCTACAAGCTAATCCTCTTAATGAGCATTTCATTGACAGTACTGTCCTAAGCTGGCGGTCAATAGCCTACTCCTATGTTTAAACCTGTCTCGTGTTTGCCAATGAGCCTGACCCAGATATCTTCACACGGCAAATATTTGATTTCACCAATTTCCTGCACATTAATGTTTTCGTTCGCATAGAGTGACCCCCCTCTTATAAGATCTATTCTTCCTAAAGAGCTGATCGCCTTCTATATTATATTCATCTCCATCCTCTTCACTTAGCCATGTGTCTGTAATCCCAACTATGTCATATCCCTCACTAATCATAACAGCCTCAAGTTCTGGAAATTAATTTTTTATGCTTCTAGCATTTAAGTAAAGACATTCCAGGCTATTATAACTGCACTTACCCCTCAGTTCCCCAGCTGACCCCTGCTTCAAGCCCCCCACTACGCTTTGTTGCTTTAAAAGTATATCATCAATAGTGCATGTAACACCGTCAGCTTCCATCAGGGCAGTCTGCATTTCCCTGTGTGTAACACTCACTAACCTCCCTGCCTCCCAAGTCCCTAGTTTAAATAATCCTGTGCTACTCTCAACATGCGCTGGCCCAGTGCAAAGGTACCCCTCCGGTTCAAGTGTAGCCCGTTCGGCTTGAACAGGTCACCCCTGTCCCAGAAGAACTGTGGTGGTTCACACCCTTTGTCAAAGCTTGAATGGAGGCTGAGGGTTCCTCACCTCGAATCAATAAGACCCGGTCCAAACCGAGTCTGTCAGAACCGAGTGTATAAATGTGAAAATATGACACAAGGCTGATCATTTTGGCATTGGTCCTACGTTTATACACTGAACAAAAATATAAACGCACAAACCAAAAATGCGTAGTTAAATTAACCTTTAGTGAAATATGCCCACAAATAGTGTTTATTGGTGTACTGAAAGATTTGTTTTGCTCAATTCTGGTGACCCAATTCTCATTGGCCACTCCCTGTGAGATTACTCACTCATTCAGTTATTCCGCCCTTGAGCTGCATAGAGCATAACATTGAGTTGATCAGTCAGTATGACCAATACACAGGCACTCCTTGCACCAGGGTCAATAAAAGGCCACTGCAATGAGGGAGTGTGCCATTGGTATGCTGAATGCTGGGGTATCTGTGATAGCGGTACTTGAATGTGCGTCATTACACCATCAGCCGGTTGAGAAGTCGATTCAGGGTGTGGAAACATTTTTTATTGATTCATTTAATTATTATTAATTGCTTTTCCTTGCTTGCTCATATTCTGTTTTAGTTCACAAATTCATAGGCCTAGAGTGTGTGTGTGCTTGCATATTTCTGATTTAGCAGGGGCCTGCATAACTCTACTAGTGAGTCATGACATGGAGCCTATCTAAAGTCATGACAACTTGAATGTCTGTACCAAGGGCAAGATGTTTTTCTCTTTCTCCAAGTTTATGTGTTCATAGAAAGCTCCGGAATCCATAACAAGATAAGCTGGAGCCAGAGCTGAGAGAGAAGGCAGGTGCTCTCCTCCCTAGCAAGATGTGTGTGTATCCCGAGACAACTTGACGTGGTTACGTACCAACTTGACTCAGTTGCGTGTGACGCAAGGCTCGCGTGATGTGTAAATCAGCACGGGGGGAGGAGAACGCCATGGAGTATTCCTACAAATACCAGAGAACTTTCTAATTGTGTATCGTCCATTCTGACTTGACTTTGTATGGGGATCCTTTTTTGCAAAAAAGTAAATGGACTTTGGCTTGGATATTAACTTCTCTGTCTCCGACTGATTTTTTTTCCTGAGTCGTCTTGAGTTTTCTCTCGTGAAGGTAATACTTGGAATGTAAAATCAAAATTCCTTTAACATTGGGGGCTCGTCCGGGATTCCAATATCTCACCTGCACTCCCTGGAGAATCAGCGCCGACTAAAAACCGTGCGCACGGTCGTCCAGGGGACATTGTGGTAAGACCTCAGCCCCGGCCGCTTGAGATGGCCCTTTTGGGGTGTGTAGGAGGTCAGAAACGGGGGGTTCTCCAAACAATGAGTGGAGGTGCGGGTGAGTGACGGAATTTTTACTGAATTCGGCTTAGTTGTTGTGAGGCAGAGAAAGTAATATTGCCAATTATGGGACTGATGAACAGTAAAAGTGTTGCTGTGGTGGTTGTTGTTGTAAGGACTGCTGTTCTGGGACTGATGATGACGAAGTGTGACTGAGACTGGACAATTTGTTGAAAGTTGACATAATGGTTCAGGGAATCATTGTGGGTCTGAGACTGAGGAGTGTGTAGAAGACTGGCAACACTGTGAATCGTCCACATGCTTCATGACCACGTGTGACCACGCCCACACAGGATCGGCACATGTGGCTCCAGCACCTCCGTGATCGGCTCTGACCAGCCACCAGGACAGCTGACGAGACTGTCGGACAGCACAACAGGCGGATAAAGGCTCAGACTGTCCGAAACCACCTGAGGGAGGCAGACCTCCGAGCCCACCGAGGTCTGGACCTGGCCGCTGTCCGTCATCGGTACAGACTCGACAGGGCCAACTGTAACCTTCGCTGGACACTTGCACAGTGTAGGATGGTGTTATTCCGCAATAAATTGCGATTCCACCTGACATGCTGCCACCAGTGTTGTGCGTTGGGTGGCATATGGTGGTGCAAGTCTAATGGTATGGGGAGGCATATGCCATGGACAGCTTACCTGTCTGCGTTGAGGGTGACTTGAACGGGCAGCGGTACTGCGATGAGATCCTAACGCCCTTTGTCGTACCGTTTGTGCGACTCCATCACGTGACATTCCAGCACGATAATTCCCAGCCACACACTGTCGGATCTGCTCAGAGGTTTTTGATGAGGAGGACATCCCTGTTCTCAATTGGCCAGCATATTCATCTGATATGTTGCTAATTGAATACCTTTGGGATGTTCTGAATCAGTCCGTCAGACGTGTTCCGGTTCCAGAAAACGTGCAGCAGCTCCGAGTTGCGCTGCAGGAGGAATGGGATAACATTCTACCGGCCGCAATTGACAATCTCGTGGGCTTTACGTGATGCCGATGGTGGACACCTTCGTTACTGAGTGCTGTGAACTCTGCCTGCTGACTCTTGTTGGGTTCAGGCTGTGATACCTCATGAACTGTGAACAGTAAATTGTTTGTTATGTTTCTGTTGCTTGAATATTAAGGCAAGAATAAAATAATTGTCTTGTTGAAATATTTCCTGATTGGTAAAAAAATATTTGAAAAAAATCACTCAGGGGTCTAGTCTCCCATGTGCGGAAGTCGAAAAAAGTTCGTAGCTACGTGCTTTTCAGCCTACGCGTATTCTCCCCTTTGACATAAGTCTGTGTATTACGCGCCCCAAAGGCAGTTACGGGCTTTGGGTGGAGGAGGGCCAAAATCTGGGCATTTCTCAGGCAAATAACACGCGTATTCTCCTCCTGGCTTACGCGCTTTTTCTGTTAAGCGCTTTTGAGGGCTGTATTAAGGTCAAGCACTTACATAAGGCAAAATAGAATATTTTTTTTTCTTTTAAATTTGGCATCTCCAATCCCACCCGAATCTGGAATGCCCAATTAGTGAACTATGTACAAAGCTTGCTCGTATACGACCCCTTGCTGCCAACTCAGGATAGTGAAGACAGCTCACGACTCTTCTCCGAAGCACATGTCCGTCAGCCACTGATTCTTATACACTCATTGGTCGAATCCTCGTAAGTTCCGAACGAGGGCGGAGGATACCCGGACGTGAACAAACCCAGAGTCTTCCTGACGAGCGCCCGTCTGGCCAACAGGAGGCGCTGGAGCAACGAACAAAGCGGTTATTGTATACCCAAATCCGGCAGTCCCTTCCCAATTTGAAACCCTGTAGCGCGATCGCCAATTGTGCGCTACTCTGAAAGAGCTGCCGACCCCTGCCGGTGGGTACGCTGGGGCTCGAACCCGCGACGTGATAGACACCTCTGCACTGCAGCGCAGTGCCTTAACCGAGTGAGCTATCCGGCAGCTCGCAAAAAAGAATATTACGTTTGATGTTGGTTATAGGCCGAATTTTAACATTTATTTTATTTTCATGGTAAAGGTTGCTGTTCATCCTGTAATGTGAATATAGGCCACTAGATGGCAGTATTTACCTTTTTTTTGTTAAGCTCAGACTGGAGTCATGTTTAGACATGTCCTGAACATGTCTGGGGCAAGTCTCAGAAAGTAAAAAAAAAGAGGTCTAAATGTGGGTGGGGTCTGAAAGAGAGTATATAAGGAAAATAATTGAGACAGTAAGGTAGTAGGAGAAATGGCAAGAAGATGACCAGACCTGCCATTCTGTTCAAGACCTGTGACGTTTCTTTTGTGGATTTCTTTGCCTGTGTTTGAGCATTTTCTTCATCCAGGACATCACCAAGCCACCCCACTAAAAAGGGACTGTAATTATTTCTGTTTTTTCTTATTTATCAATCTTGGTCTTTAGTTGTAGGTTGTTATTAGTCTTTGTCTTTGTTAAAAATTAAATGTGTTTTAGTTGTTAAAACTGTGTTTGTCATCCCTTGCTGTTGCTGTTGTGTTATAAATGTAATAACAAATTGGGGCCATAACAATCCTTATTTCTAAACTACATTTCTCATTACCATAATAAATTATCAAAGAAAATCATCACATGATATTACGCAACTGCCTGTTCTCCAATTAGTTCAATTACAAACGCATAGCAATTAATTAATATTAAATATTAAAATTAAATACATAAGACCATCATTCTACCATGCTTTCAAAATCTAAAACCAAAATGCCAGTCCTGCATTTGCTTGCATTCTTGCGTGATTGGGAAAGAGTAAGAGGAGCGTGCCGAGCTCGAAGACGACCACGCATATGTTGGCTTCGTTTGGACATCCTGGGATTAGCAAACATCAAGTGCATCCAGCGGTTTCGTCATCTATCTTTGCCGATTTCAGGATGAACAGCTATCTAGCCACAGCAATCATCCACAAAACATACCCGAGGTCATGAAGGTCACAACTGCGCTGTCGGTCCTGGCATCTGGGTTGTTCCAGAGAGTTCCAGAGAGGCTGGTGATGTCAAGCACATATCACAGGCATCTGTGTCAAGGTGTCCTTCACAGTTCGTTGACGCTATGCTGCACCATACCAGCTACTTAATGAAGTTCCCCGAGACAGCAGCTGAAAGACGGAGAGTTTAGGGGGGGGATTCTACTGAGTCGCCTGGTTCCCCAGTATTGTGGAAGCCATTGATTGTAGTCACATTGCAATCAGAACCCCTTCCACTAATGAGAATATGTACAGAAACCGTAGATGTTGGCACAGCATTAATATTCAGGTTGTGTGCGATCATGATATGCGCATATTAAGCATCTGCGCCAAATTCCCTGGCTCGGCCCATGACGCCTATTGTACTGCGCAACTGCTTGAAATGCCAAAAAATACAGTAAATATTTGAAACCATATTAAGCTTGTTTCCAGTATTTATCACAATGATACTTTGAGAATAGGCAAATAAAAATGACCATTTTACATGACCCTCCTTCATCCCTATCCACTCCAAGTTCTTCTCCATGTACTTCCACTGCAGAAAGAGTGGATGCCACCTCCTCCTCCAGTGCAGTGAAATGCACAGAGGATGATGGTTGCCCACCACCTGTTGTGTGTACACTTCTCCGGTATGCAGAGACCCTGGCTTTTACAGCACCCCGCACATCTCTCCATTTCTGCTTTAAATCGGGGATACTGCGCTTACGTCGCCCCACCGAAGCCACATCCAGGACGATTCGCAGCTTCAATTCTCGGATCAGCCTTCAGTGCCCCTTCGCCATACAACACCTCGTGGTGCCTCCACTGATTTCACCAAAACCTCTAACTGTTCATTTGTGAAATTTGGTCTTCGGCTTCGGCTCGATGTTGCCATCGTTGTCGTTGTGTTCTATTAACAAATCTGACTGACTTATATGTTCGTGATAATCTAAAAAGTTATGATATTCTCACCAGGGAGGAGATTGATTTTATAATTGAGGATATCTGTATTAACTAACCAGTGTCTATGTCGGGTGGTCGTATAGGGGGGAAAGGTGATGACAATTATAAGGGCCCACAGCCCAGTGGGGCCCACAAAACCCACAGTAACTGCCATGACTAAATTATTTTGCACAGACCTAACTGCCATTCAAACTAATGCACCAGAGTTAATCACAAAGCCACAAAGGCATGCAATATTGATTAAATAAATTTCAACAACCCAGAATCGCCAGAATTTCTCCTAAATTAGTGCTATGCATAAAATCAATACCTCAAATAAAAGAGGAAAGTCCACAGAATCCAACGATATGAGCCCAGTCATTTTAAACCGACACCACACTCAAAGAACAGCAGGCATACACATTACAGTCTACAGAGATGAGCAAAAAAATTTCTTACCTTTGATATTTTGCAATAAGAAAACTACTTGAGGGTAAATCTGCGCTCGCTATTGTTAGCCCAATGTGTTTGTGTTATAACGAAACTAGATCTGCCAGTATCCCAGCATGTTCTTTCCCAAGGCGTAGCATCAAAGATCTCAGCTCCTCTGCATTCAGCTTGCTTGCAATGTATTTTCCTCTCTGCGATTGGCTTGTGATGCTGTCAGTAAGACTATGCCGGTAGCCACTTGATTCTATGGGCTCTGATGTTTCCAAAGAACTGTAAACCACCTTAATCATAGAAACCTAGCCTGAGCTGCAGCCTTGCGTTCTCAGTGCGTCAAACTGAGTTCATGGGCCGTTAGCATGTGCTTGAATACCAAAACAATATAAACACATCACTAGTTTGTTTGAGGTATTGTCGGAATAATTATCCCCTAAATATTCAACATTCATTTTCAAAGTCGTTTTCTGACAGAATCTTTGCACTATTCCGCACAAATAATGAGACTACAACCGTACAGTGCGTACTTTCTTTATCCATTTTTTTAAATGGGCAATTTAACAACAGTCAGTTGGTCTAGCCTAATGGTTAAAATGCAGCACTGCAAGGGAGGCTCTAAAGGTTTGATTCCTAGTCTAGACACATTTTTTTGGGGAAATAATTGCACTTTCCTTCTGCAAATAATCGCTGGGGTTTTTGTTATTCTTACTTTTCTTTAACATTATTTCACATTGCCTTTGTAGTTTTTTTATTAATTTTTTTTTTTTTCAGTATAAATCTGCTCCAGAGGAATCGAACTTCATTTTCATTGTATGTATTATCTTTCAATGGGAAATTGTATAGGCAACAACACTGGCAGAAATAATAATTTCTTTTCCATTCTAAATATGAAAAAAATGTTGTATTTGGATGGAACGGATGCCTGTAGTGACATATAAGTGAAATTAAATGACTTTTACAGCTTGGTATCTGAGAAATCTGAAATGGAACACAAGGTACTTAAATTGCCAAAATGAAGAAGCCACCTAGACATTCTTCTCTAATTTTGCTCTGATTGACCTGATAAGAATAAACTTTGGCACAGATAATAATGACATTCTGTGCTGTAATTTTTAGAAGTTTCAGGCTGCAACTCAACAAATTTACAAGGGATCGAAATAAAAATTTGTTAGGTGCAAAATGAGATCTTTCATTTACACTGTGTTCCATCTCCATTTACTCTGACTCAGTGACATATATAATGATTTTTACACCAGGGCTGAAATCCCAAATGGTTTTACCTTTTATTACGATACCAAGATTATTCAAATGGACCAAGCAGTTGCAGAGATATACTCATTTCATTTTGGGTTTGCCATTTTCGAAAAAAAAAGGCTCTGGGTTTTAGGGGTTAAACGCTGTGGGCGTGATCAATGCGAGTAGGGGAGAATACGCATAACTCGAATCGCGTAAAAAAAGGACTTGTTCGCAAATGGGAGAATAGACCCCTATGTGCGTCAATATTTGGTTCAGTTTATATTTTTATTGCTCAAATTGTGTTTTTGACTTGAGAGATGACCTTGACCTTCCAAAACTGGACTGCTTTGCCCTTGGACATGTCCCATCCTGTTGTATTAATTTCAAGTCAATACCTGTAGAATTGTCGATGCTTAAGTGAGCACAAACAGAAAGACGGACAGGCAAAATTGCTCATAAAGTGACATGCATAAAAATTTAACACATGACAACACAGAACATTTGTGCATTGGTCCCATGGCTATTAGTTTTCTGAAGCGAGATATTGGCCAAAATGTGAGTTTGACCGATTTGACCACTGTGATCTTTACCTTTGACCTTGATCTTCTAAAACTGTACTCCTTCCTCCAAGACATATGGCATCTTTTGGTATAAAATTCAAGGCGATAAGTAAAGAGTTCTGGATACTAGTTTGATCGCACGCAGACAGAGAGAAAGGCAAACATGATGACCAGCATACTTGTGAAAACTCAGGTATTTGCAAATAAATGAAATTGGAAACATAACCTCCTTAGCAAAGATAAAAAGTATAAATATTTATTCATAATAGTCCATTAATTTAATCATAAAGTCTATTAATTGTCACGCAGTGAATGACATGGACTTAAAGCACAGCTGCATGTCATGACAGCAGGACACAGTGCATCTCCGGAGAGCACAGCATTGCAAGAATCAGTACTGAAAACCCATAAGCACTGGTGCATTTTCAGCATCGAAGACAGTTTTGGCCATATTCAGGAAATATTCCTCTGCAAAAGAACACCGTCTTGCAAACGCAAATGTTCTTCAATTCCTGAGGAAGAATTTTCTGGACATAAGTCACATGACCCCACTTACAAGCAGCACATGGAATGGAAAGCGATGCTCAATCATCAGCTTCTGCCGAACAATCAGAGAGCAATTGGTTTGAGGGAACAGCACTGGGCAAACAGTTTATTCATGCAATGACTTACTCTATAAGCCTTGAATCTTACTATATACCATCACTCATACGATATTCATTTAACAGTACTATTTTCCTTGCATATCATTTTCTCAGGGGAACATTGCGGCCAATCTTTTAACAATTTTCTGGAATTTTTTTTACAGTAAATTTTGCCTTCTAGTTGTTTCTCACCTGTTTTTCATTTCACAATCCCCATATTGCTGTGCAACAGCCTTTGATACAACAGCTTAATCCCATGATTTGACCATTAACATTGATACCCGAGTGTGTGCGTTTGTGTGTGTGTTTGAGCGTGTTTGTGTGTGTGTGTGTCTGAGCATGTACGTGTGATGGTGTATGTTTGTGCGTGTTTGTGTTCATGTCTGTGCGTGTGAGTGTGTTTTGAGGTGTGTATCTTCGCATATGTGTTTGAGCATATGTGTGTGTGAGTGTGTGTGTGTGTGTGTGTGTCTGAACGTGTTTGGAGGTGTGTATGTTTACGTGTGTGTTTGAGCATGTTTGTGCGTGTGTGTGTGTCTGAGCGCACGTGTGTGTGCGTGTGTGTATGAGCGTTTGTGCGTGTGTGTGTGTGTGTGTGTGTGTCTGAGCATGTTTGTGTGCGTCTGACCGCACACGTTTGTGTGTGTGTCTGCTTGTGTGTGTGTCTGAATATGTGTGTGTGTCTAAGCGTGTTTGTGTGAGTGAAAAATCAACTACTCTGAAGCTAAGCCCCCAGGGACATAACTCCCAACTTGTGAAATAAAATCAAACCATTATTGTAAAGGAAATAAGGATCTTAGGTCATCCCGTATACTACTCCCCCCCCCCCCCCCCCCCCCGACACACACACACACACACACACACACACACACACACATACACAGACACTCGCGCGCGCAAGCAAGCACACACACACACGCGCGCGCACACAAACACAGGCATGGACTATGACAATCACTCTGATTACCTGATTACAGTGAATATTGCTCGGGACATTTCTTTCATTTATGCGTCACATCACTCCTGTGTCTCCGACAATTCATTAACAATCCCTTAGAATTCAAGCGCCTGGAAATCCTTATTTATGGCCTTTTCCCCACATGGTGTCAGTGTTTCACAGCCAAAAAGTACTAATTCTTCATGCTGTAAATTACAGCAACGCCATGAGTTTTGAGAACCATACCTCATGTTCTTGGGAGACACAAATGCTGTAAGTCTAATTGTGAAAATTTCACAGCATACAAATATTCTTTGCAAGATTAAAAAAAGACAGCAGTCGTCACTCATCGGCCAAATGTTGGCATACGATGGATTTATAAAATACTGCAGCTAGTCCATCTTATTGGCAAATAAAATTGAGGCCAAAAATGGAACCCTCAATTGAAGGGGCCAAAGGCAAGTCAGCCAAGATTTTACAGGCAAAAGAGGGTCGTATTTTTAAATAAGAAAAGACATTTGAAGCAAAAATATGATGATAATTAAGTTTCCTCAACATCACAAAAAGTATCAAGCCTACAAGAAATGATACTTTCCTCTTCACAGCTGTCACTGCTGAACAGTGTACATTTCCATACATCATATCTCAAGTTTCATAGAGTAGATGATCATGCACCACATCTCAGAGTTAATAGTGTACGCATCCATACATCACATCTCAAGTTTAATAGAGTAGATGATCATGCTCCACACCTCAGGGTTAATAGTGCACACATCCATCCAACAAATCTAAGGCTTCATTGTGTACGCATCCATACATCACATCTCATCTTTTGATTTGAAAAGCATTATAGAGCAATGGTCATTAAATAAATAATCACTTTCCAAATATTGCTTTGGAGGACAATAGTATTATTGATTATGAATTGTATGTTACTACAGTCAAGGTTTTACCCCTGCCGGATACAAATAGCAATCCGGCGGGAGCTAGGACCATGGGCCTAAATAAAAAGGCGCAAGTTCCAAGGCTGGAATAAAAACGGAATTTAATCATCAATAAAAATCAGACAGCAGCTGAAGACAAGAGAGCAGCAAACATCTCCAACAAAAAAAACGATGGCCAAACAAAACTTGGCCTAAAGGGCGGCAAAAATGCTTCAGAGCAGGTAAACAAAAATACAAAACTAGAGAAGCAAAAATCCACTAGAAAGTCTAGGGAAGAAAAGCAATGAATAAAAATGAACGAACTCAGCGAAGGCACATGTGAAAATACAAAACAAGAGCGATAGAAAAGACTATGAATGCCATGAGCAAATATACCAAAGGCAAGCCCGTGAACAGAGATGGCAATTTCCACACCGCAGTTCGAACGGCTCCAAAATGTTTTCACACTTCTGGTTCAGACTTGGCATTCGAGAGATGTTTCCAAATGTCACGTGATCTCTATCTGTCCGCAGTGAAAGGTTTTAAAAACAAGCCAAAGGAGAATACAGGTGTTCGAGTTGCTTTGTCGTGATAAGAGATTTTGTGAGGATTTTGCCACAGTTGTTCAAAATGCAATATAGATACAGTGCCCTCAATAATTATTGGCACCCCAGGTTAAGATGTGTAAAAAGCCCTAAAATAAAATACATTTTTGTAGCAGAAGCATACTCTCACAATGAAAATTGTAGAAAAATGTAACCTTCAACTCAAGTGAATTTTAAGGGGGAAAAATCCCTGAATAAGAAATAATTATTTTTCATAAAATCACCTGTTCCAAATTATTGGCACCCCTAACAATTCCTAGGAATTAAATGTATTGAAGTATTTCTGTCATTTCCACAGTAGTTTACAAAGTTGATCAGAGTATCAAGGAACACTTAATTAGTGAATCATCACTTCCTGTTTCCCTGGGGTATAAATATGACGTGACACAGAGGTCATTTCTCTTATCCACTCTTCAACAAAGGGAAAGACAAAGGAACACACCATTCAAGCAAGTCAGATGTGTGTTGACCTTCACAGGTCAGGCAATGGCTTCAAGAAAATAGCCACTCCCCTGCACCTGCTCATATCTACTGTCAGAGGAATCATTAAGAAGAATCATTTGAGAACAACTGGAACAGTATACGCAAGGCTATTTTGCCACCACGCACAGTGAGGAGGATGGCAAGAGAAATAAAAAGTTCTTAAAAGCTCACTGTTAAAGAATTGCAACAAATGGTAGCATCTTGGGGTCACAACGTCTCAAAAAAAACCAACAGGTGCCATCTACATGCCAACAAGCTGTTTGGGAGGCATGGACGGAAAAAACCTTTTCTCATTCACAATCATAAACGCAAATGTCTGGAGTTCGCTAAGCGGTACTGGGACTTCAACCGGGACCATGTACTTTGGTTAGATGAGACCTAGATAGAGTGTTTATAGCCAAAAAGCTCTAAGTGGGTCTGGCGGAACACAAAAGATGAGTATGCAGAAAAGCACCTCATGCCCACTGTGATGTACGGGGGAGGATCGGTGATGCTGTGGGCCTGTTTCTCTTCCAGAGGCCCTGGGTACCTTGTTAGGGTGCATGGCATCATGACGCTTTGAAATGCCAGGACATTTTAAATCAAAATCTGGTGGCCTCTGCCCGAAAGCAAGAGATGGGTCATCACTGGGTCTTTCAACAAGATGATGATCCAAAACATGTGGCCAAATCTACACAACAATGATTCACCAGACACAGAATCAAGCTCCTCCCATGGCCATCTCAGTCCCCAGACCTCAACCCCATTGAAAACCTGTGGAGTGAGCTGAAGAGGAGAGTGCAGAGGAGAGGACCCAGGTCACTGGATGATTTAGAGAGATTGTGCAAAGAGGAATGGTCGAAGATCCCTCTTTCTGTATTCTCCCATCTTGTGAAACATTATAGGAGAAGATTAGGTGCTGTTTTGTTGACAAAAGGGGGTTTGTACAAAGTATTAACATCGGGGGTGCTAATAATTGTGGCACACATGATTTGATGTAAAAGAATTATTTTTTAATGTGGGATTTTTGTCCCTCTGAATAAATGCATTTGAATTAAAGGTTGGATTTTCCTCTTAATTTCATTGTGGTCCTACATTATTTAGAAAAAAAAACTGAATTTATTAGAAGCTAAAGAACACATCTTAACCAGGGGTGCCAATAATTATGGAGGGCGCTGTAGATACATTGATTTTCTAAATCTTGCTGGGTATTCTTTCCAATGTGTCAATAAGTTGAAGCATGTTTGTTTTTTCTTCAAATAAACTTGTAATTTGATTGAAGATGGTTAAGAAGCAGAGAAGCCAGCTGAATAAAAAAAAAAGTGCAGCAAATGTTATCCCTGAATAAAAACCTTTGAGCAAAATGTTTCTGAATCTAAAACTTTATACCACATTTTATGTGTATAATCACAATGAGATGCAATATCAACCAGGCAGAATCAAAGATTCTAAGTGTCAAGTCCATTCATAAATAAAAGCCTGACCTCACAAAATCATTCTCAATGAATGAATGAGAACATTTAACTGTAAAATAAACAAACAGTGCCATACAATAAAAAATAGTTATATCGGACAAAAAAAAATAATTGACCGATCGTACCTGTGTAAAAACTATTATTTTTGGATTTGTGAAAAGGGGGGCTTCAGCACATCGACGCCATAACAATTAAAGGCTGCAATGACAACTTTTACCAGTGGATGACAATGTTGAGCAAGTAAGTGTTGAAATGTTTCAAAACATTTCAAAAAAATGATTTAAATATTTTGGAACGTTTCGAACCTTCAAATTTGCCATCCCTACCCATGACCGTGAACTGGGCATGAAATGCAATGAACGAGAGACGCTGTCTGCCTGCCAACTCTACCCTCTCCCCAGATACAGCAGCAGGAATCACGAGACAAACAAGGATCACCTGTAGACCGACAGGGAGAAACGAGAAAACTTAATTACAAGGCACGAATGACAAGAGGGGAGAACCAGCGCAGTAAAAACGGGACAACAAAAGCAGGTAATTGCTCATTAAGAAAATGAGCGTGTTGCAGCATATTAGAACCCAATAAGGTCAGGGCCATATTACGGACCGGGCCAGTGGGGCCGGCGCCCAGGGGCCCAAGGGTCCAGGGGCTCGGGGGGGGCCCAAAGCAATGCAGATGCCGATGCCAATCGCAATGTCAGAGGGCCTTTATTCTCTAGGATCTTATAACTACTCACACTGTTATAGGGCACATCTGCAGAGAACCGAGAGAGAAGGGTGATATGAATTGGGTGGGGGAGACAGGGACGGCAATCAGAGGGCCCCTGGGCCACGGGGGACAGCAATCAGAGGGCCCCTGGGCCATGGGGGACGGAAATCAGAGGGGCCATGGGCCATGGGGGACGGCAGCCAGAGGGCCTCTGGGCTGGCCCTGCTGTAGTGCCTCTCGTGAATACTCCCAAGGGAGCCCTAATGTTTACCAACTAGGGGTTCAAGGAAGTAGGGGGGAATGGTTTCAGAGGGCTCTATGATTATAAAAGCCTCTGCTAAGGGTCGCGACTTCTGGCTATGTGGGGGCCCTAGGGAGAGCCCTAATGGGAGAGCATACTGTTAAGAGAGCCCTCTGATTACAAATGTTCTTACAAAGGGCCTCTGATTTACCAAGGTTTTGAATGAAAGTCCTTTCAGCGAGCCCTAAGGCCCAGGATATGCTAGCTGTGTGACTTAATTTACGTGCGCAACCGCACATACTTGCAGCAGAACGATCAGAGCACTATGCACGATACTGGTAGTATTGCCAAAAACAAATCACCAAAAGTCGCTATTGGCTATCTGAAAAGTCGCTAGATTATGTCATGACATTACTATGATGTCATAATGTCACGCACGACTCACTGACCTCAAGAAAATGTGTCTACATGGCTAAGTTGACAATCCCAAAGGGTACAGTTTCGAGATCGGGGCTAATGTGTTATGCTGCTTAACCATGAAATAAGCTTCTGGTGGCGGTGCAGAGCTGAAGTTACATTGAAAAACAATGATTTTGACACTCGAGAGATGTGTTTTTTTAAAGTCGCCAGATTCACCGAAAAAGCCGCTTAGTTGCTTGATGAAGATGAAGTTTTAGTCGCCAGAGAAGGCCAAAAGTCGCTAAATCTAGCGACAAAGTCGCTAAATTGGCAACATTGGATACTGGCGGTATCATGTAGGGAGCAGATAGCCAACCAGGCTCTCATTAATATTTTCCACCATTGTTTGACTCTACCACGAGCTCAACATGGAAGTTCGGAAGATCGCCCCTCGCGGTTGTGTCAATATTGCAACATGCGCACATGTCTGCGTACCTTGTCTTCAGGTGTACTACCACGCGTAACATCGACATAAAATACGCATGGCAACGCATTCGGGAATAAAATGTGCACACGGCAAGCATATCCTGGGCCTAACGCTGGCCCCAGTAGACAGTTAGTAGATGCTGGACCTATTCTCTATGAGAAGTGATTTCGCTCCCACACAGTATTGTGTGTACACAACACAACATTGGTCCTTGGAGTGCATCGACACTGTCATTGCGACACATCCAAAAGTTCAGAAATCTCGAACTCCATGCAAATTTATCGCGCGTCGCGACCATATCGTGAAGCAAGTGTCCAATAGCCGAGCTAGACTCAGGGGAGGGCTGTACAGTGGTCCAGTTACAATACACAGCAGATTCACGTGTCACGTTCAAGCGCTCTCAAAGTGAATCTTTTGTTAATCATGAAAATGACTGAGAACAGGTCAGGACCAATAATTGTTTAAAATGGATGTTTTGTACACCCCAACTCTCAGTTATACTGAATTTACCCCATGATTTCATCGCTGTTAGATCATATGGAGAGAAACCGTGTCTTCAGTTGCCAATAATTGGAAAATGCGTCAGTAAAGGAAAATGATTGAGAACTAGCCAAGAATGTCCTAATTATCATAAAGGGACGTGTCTGTGCCCCCCCAATTCCCGGTTCTAGAACCGCCACTGACGTTGCGCACATTACGCGGCTGAAATAGACGCGATTTATAGAAAAAAAATGACTCGCAAAAGTGGCCTTGAAGTGTTCAGTTATATTTAGAGGATTTAAATAAGATAAGGACATGGTCAATGGGAATTACTCCGAATGAAACAGTACTGGAGGGTTCCTTCTACCCGATACATCTGTCTCAATATCAATAAAGAAAAAGGTTATACTCCTACTCTGTTTGCATTTTGCTCAATTACGTTTTGCATTGTAACACGCGTTTAAAGACATCGAATGCCGAGGTTTTCGTTTCTCCAAATGCATGCAGCCCATGCATGTCGGTAGATCCCTCGGTACGTTCATTTCACCATTCTGTTGAATATGGAGGTATATGTCGTTTCATTTCTCCTGAAAGTGAAATTTCTGTTCTGTTAAAATAAGGTATATTTCAAACTTCAGATATTACAGAGTTAGTGAGTTTTTACCCTTATAAGGTGTAAGGTTATGAGCTTGGATGTGAGAGCGGTTAGCTTTTCAGTGCAAGGTGAATGTTATGGCTGTTTAATCAGCACTTTATTTAATGCTTGGAGGACTTTGAAGAAAAATGGACAAAATTGTAAACTTTATTATGTGCAGTGCACCCAACGCTAGCCTACAACACTTGCTGTCAGGCTGCAAAATTTCACTGGCACAGGGGCGCTACAGGTGGTGAAACAACCAAGTCCTGACAAAGCTGGCCGAAGTCTTGGAGAGCAGCAGACAAGATGCCAACAATCAACCCATAGCCAAACAGCTTCCTGTCAGGTTTGTGAGGCCAGGGGAAGGCAGAGGTGACATCAGCCGACGAAGCCCCCGGAGTGTCCTTTCTCGGGCAAGAGACTGCAGTATGAGGGCCGACATCCGCAAGCAGCTGCAGTTCCCCCGTGAAATTACCACCACTTCACTCCGGCCAGACATCGTGCTTTGGTCTGCTGCTAAAAAGTCTGCCATTCTCATAGAGCTCACGATCACGTGGGAGGAAGGAATCCAAGCCGCCTATGAGCGGAAAGCAGCCAAGTATGCAGACCTGGCTGCCGAGTGTAGAGAGGCAGGCTGGTCCACTATCATCAACCCTGTGGAGATAGGCTGTTGGGGCTACGTCAGCACATCAACAACAAGGCTGCTTCATGACGTGGGAACAACCGGGGCGAAGCTCCGAAGGGAAACCAAGGCACTTGCTGAGGAAGCAGAAAAAGGAAGTTTCTGGCTGAGGCTGAGGAGGAGGGATAAGAACTGGGGGTCAAGGCAATGAATGAGGGGTCAGCTGAAGGGGGTGGCAGGGAGACGTCCCTGCCAGCGCTCCGCCACCAGGAGGCGTTCCGGGGCTAAGTGAGCGAAACGGCAATGAATGGTGGTCCCCAGCTGATGACCCTGCGGCTGACCCAAGGCGCTGTAGGACGCGCGTCAGGCATATGTGCCCAGCAGAAGAAACATCACATCTGTACAATCAATCCTGGAGAAAAGGCATGTTTTGTGTTTGGAGAGGTCACTGGTGACCAATGATGTTCAACTGCACTGATATTGATAAATTCATGCTAAACTCAACCAGAAAATAATTAGTTCATGCTGAATTTCATGCCCCAAAAGTTAATTTGTGTTAAATATATGATCAATGTATGATTTGACAGTGAACCATTTTGAAGAATCTCAGAATTTGGGGAGACACCTGGATAGCTGTCTAATTTGGCTCATAGCAAGCGGGTAATCTAGAATGTAATGTTCAAGATGAATTGTACTTGTGGTCAAGAAATTTATGATCCCAGAAATGTATAGTTTTAAGCCCCAGCAGTTTTTCAATTGTCAGTCTTATTTTTTTTGCAATTTCAAAGTTGAATTTTCATGAAGATTTTTTGTGTTTGCAGCTCCTTTTCTCCACCAAAATCATAAAAATAAACTGAAATACGATGGGAGTGTAAATGCTTCAAGTGTCTAGACTCAATTGAGCCAAAGTTTTTCTGTCTGTGAAGCTGTAATCTTGAATTATAAAGCCTTAAATCAGGTAACATCTAAATAGCCAGATTTGGCTTCCGCGCAAACGGGTTAATACACTTCAAACTCAAATGTTAAATATATTTCATAGAAATAAATCTACATGAAATGTATTTTCCAATATATTGCATTAAGATAACATTTGATGTTCAGATGTTGTCATGTGTTAATTTAATTTGGTAAACTGGTACAACCTGCGCGAAAGTGTATTGTTTCCATGCTGTCTTTCAGATCGGAACGATCGGACAAGGCAGCATGGGATTTCCCAGGCTATAACTAGACTGCATTCCCACAGAAAATGCTAAAAGTGCCGTGTGTGCTGAGTGTTAGCATATTTGGCATAAATAATCTACCCTGAGCTACTGTATATAGCACTGGAAACAGTAAATAACTTAACAGACAGTATAATTAACATTATTAGCATAATTACCATTATTAGCATCTTTGTCAACCTACTTTTGTTGAGTTAGGCTAGATTCATAGTTAATCAGTTAACATTGTAACATAATTAGCATTTTTAAGATAGTTAGCATAGTAATCATGTCAGCTAACCTACTTCAGCTTAGTAACCATAAAAAATGTAGTTAATTATATCACGTTAACATAATAAGCAATGTTGCCATAATTAGTATTTTAGCATCATCGTTAATCTACGTTGTCACAGCCCCTAGATGTCTGTTCCACCAGGGCATAAGAACAACATTAGCTAACTAAAACTGAATTCACATTTAGTTAGTTAACAATTTAGCATTATTAGCATGGTTAGCATACCTGTCAAGCAACCTTATGTTAACCCAATGTTAACTTAAGACACTGTTTATTAGGCTACTTAATGTTATAATAATATAAACACAAATACCATTGTTACCAATTGCTGAAAATTATTTGCCTTGCTACTATTCTACAAAAAAAAATCGAAGTAAAGAAGCCTTGGACTTCTTCAGCTGTCCTCGTCCGCCTCTCTCGCGCACAGTCTGGCTGGGTTGAACAAGTCATTGCAACATCAGCCTGAACGTTCCACCATTCATTTCAATGGGTCAGTATGTCATAGAAAAAAAGACAATAATGGATAAACGACAAGAGGTGGGGTAAATCCACAGCATAGCAAGCATACTTAATAATCAGCCAATAGTGTAGGCTAATAATGTAAGTAGACAGTAGGTTGGGTCAATCATCTATACATTCTAACAGGAATGTTAGCAAAAGAATATAAAAAAAATTCTTACATTATTGGCATAGTAATACCTTATTTCGTTATTGGCAAAATGTTATTACGTTATTGGTAGAGAAATGTTATTATGTTATTGGCAGGTTATTACGTTATTGGCTTTATTACGTTTCAAATGGGCCCAAATTATTACGTTATTGGCAGTAATTACATTATTGGCAGTTATTACGTTTTGGGTTGTAACAGGGACTAATCTTCTTCCGATGAGGAGTCATCTGAGCCCGTATTCACAAAGAATCTTAGCGCTAAAAGCAGGTCCTGACTGCCGGATTTAGGAGGAACTCCCCTAAAAAATAGCCGTGTCAGTCGTAAATATGGGACTCCTAATTATTTTTACTGTGTTATTCACAAAGCATTTTATGCCTAAAAGTAGCTCCCAAGTCTGGTAGAGCTTAAAAGTAGTCAAGAGGACTCCTGACTCGCTAAAACCTATTCACAAAGAATCGGAACATTCTGCTGTTGAAAGACGGAATGACTAGGAAATTCTGAATGATGCACAGTTGTTGAAAAGATATCGGATCGACCGTGAAGGGATTTTATTTGTTGTTGACTTGGTAAAGGAGAGAATTACTCATGGTCTCAAACCAAATAAGCCCCGAAATAAAATGTTCGACAGCACTTCGTTACCTTGCCACCGGAAAAATGCAACTTTGCAATGTGGGCAATTGGGGATTTCACAATCATCTGTCAGTCGTTCAATTCAACAAACAACCAATGCGCTCTGTGAACCTCATATCATCCGACAGTTTATCCGTTGTCCAATGGACATTCGCCAACAACACACAATCAAACTTGAATTCATGCTCATCTCAGGTATTCCCGGTATCATCGGTGTTATTGACGAGACCCAAGAATTATTTCCCCGACCCAAGATGGAGAGTTATTTGTAAATAGAAAAAAAAAAGTTAATTCCATCAGCACCCTGGTAGTATTTGATGCCGAATACAATATTTTGGACATTGTTTCGAAATGCCCAGGATCCATGCATGACTCGCATTTTAATGGAAAGCAACTTATGCCAATTATTTGGCAGGCATTATGTATTTGTGGGATGTCACTTCCTTGGGGACAGTGGCTTTGGTGCTGTACCTCATGCACAACAGAAGGAGGTACAGCACCAAAGCCACTGTCCCCAAGGAAGTGACATCCCACAAATCATGGGCGTAGTTTTGATTTCAAAGGTGGGGGGGACACATTTCTAGTGCAAATTCTCAAAAGGGCTTTAGTTCTGAAGTAGAACAAAACAACCATATTTTTTGATTGTTAAATAAATTTAATACAAAATACATCAGAGACTAATGAAATTGATAAAAATAGTGGCGTACCCCATAAGGTGGAAATCATAAGGTGGATCGAGGTGAGCGCGGGGTTATGGGGGTGACTACTTAATCTCACGAAATTTTTCACCCATTGCTGAAATTTAGTAACAATTTGCAATAACAGCACTCTGATTACAGCCATCAAAGCAACATGAATATCAAAGTATTTATTTACTCAGAACCTGAGCCCAGCGGCTTTTAAAGCCACATTATGTTGACATTGGAATTTTTTCAAAACTGCGCCCCCTCAGGTACTCTGTGCTAGACTACTGTTGTAAGTCACATGCTTCATCTCCAAACCCCCCAGGAAAACAGTTAACGCCAGTGTAATAACTGTTGAAGCTTGTTAGTTAGGGCAAAAACCACATCACATAGCTTAAATATGACAATTATTTTCAAAGCTTTTTCTTAATTAACATGAGCTAGCTAGCTAGATGGCTACATAATCTCGACAATAATGTAATTCGCAATTGTATACGGAACAACATAAGGTAGCCAATGATAATGTCTCTAGCCAAAGTGCATGCTTGCTGTGTTCAGCTAACAAGACGCTGTTAAAGGTTATGTGGGCGTGATCGCATTGAAAGCAACCAATCATAAGAGGGCTAGTGCCTCCCCCTACCAGTGTGTACGCCCTCCCGAGAAGCTTACTGCCTGCAAAGTTGGCTTTAACTTGTTTTCAGTCGTCAAAACTTCTCCCTACCTATCTTGTTTGGAAATCACACATTCGAGCTTTGGTGCAGGTTAAATGTTAAGCAATCAGTGGTTCTCAAACTCTGTCCTGGCACCCCACTATGTATGCTGGTTTTTGTTCCAGACATATTTGCAATCTTAGGATTTTAAAAAGCTGTTGATTTGTCTTAATTAGGCGCATTTACATTCACAGCAGTTCTTCATCCTCTTCATCCACATTTGACAGATCTATACATGCCATGAAGAATAAAAATTTCATATCCAAATTGAGACATATTAAAAACTAGTACAAATAACGGCTGAGGGAAACAATTTAACCATTCATTTAATCAATGTAAACAATTGATTAATCAACAACAATAGGTTCTCATCAATAAAGCTGCTGACACATGGTTGCACTAATTATTTACTGGCAAACTGAGTCGCACCAGTTTTGTGTCATGTTTATTCAGCTCAGGCAAATTATTTTGCGAGAACTCAAAACACCACTATGAGCAACCTAATTTGGAGCTGACTGATTTTATCAGTCCAATTTGATCTGTTTAATAATGTTTTCACCTGTAAATCCTCACATTATAGAAAATACACACAATATGTTTAAGGGCTTTTATTCTTCATTGCACGATGGATATGTCCATCAAAACGCAGCACTCCAATTTTCATAGGTGCATAGTACGATTTACATGTACTTCACAACAATATTTAAGTAGTATACTTTCACTTCGTTACTTTGACACTGGCAACTTAATTACTTGTTTCAAATCAAAATATTAATTTAATGCATCATTTATGGATTATCTGGATTTGGCGTGTTCGAGAAGAACAGCGGTGTATCTTTGGGCAGATTAATAAATACCCAACCCTGTCATGTGTCCCTCTGTGCCTCGGCCCGGCTCTGTGAATTCATAAATACCCAACACTGTCATGTGTCCCTCTGTGCCTCGGCCCGGCTCTGTGACTTCATAAATACCCAACACCGTCATGTGTCCCTCGGTGCCTCGGCCCAGCTCTGTGACTTCATAAATACCCAACACTGCCATGTGTCTCTCTGTGCCTCGGCCCGGCTCTGTGAATTCATAAATACCCAACACTGTCATGTGTCCCTCTGTGCCTCGGCCCGGCTCTGTGACTTCATAAATACCCAACACTGTCATGTGTCCCTCTGTGCTTCGGCCCGGCTCTGTGACTTCATAAATACCCAACACTGTCATGTGTCCCTCTGTGCCTCGGCCCGGCTCTGTGACTTCATAAAAACCCAACCCTGTCATGTGTCCCTTTGTGCCTCGGCCCAGCTCTGTGATTTCATAAATACCCAACACTGTCATGTGTCCCTCTGTGCCTCGGCCCGGCTCTGTGACTTCATAAATACCCAACACTGTCATGTGTCCCTCTGTGCCTCGGCCCGGCTCTGTGAATTCATAAATACCCAACACTGTCATGTGTCCCTCTGTGCCTCGGCCCAGCTCTGTGAATTCATAAATACCCAACACTGTCATGTGTCCCTCTGTGCCTCGGCCCGGCTCTGTGACTTCATAAATACCCAACACTGTCATGTGTCCCTCTGTGCCTCGGCCCAGCTCTGTGACTTCATAAATACCCAACACTGTCATGTGTCCCTCTGTGCCTCGGCCCGGCTCTGTGACTTCAAAAATACCCAACACTGTTATCTGTCCCTCTGTGCCTCGGCCCAGCTCTGTGACTTCATAAATACCCAACCCTGTCATGTGTCCCTCGGTGCCTCGGCCCGGCTCTGTGACTTCATAAATACCCAACACTGTCATGTGTCCCTCTGTGCCTCGGCCCGACTCTGTGACTTCATAAATACCCAACACTGTCATGTGTCCCTCTGTGCCTCGGCCCAGCTCTGTGACTTCATAAATACCCAACACTGTCATGTGTCCCTCTGTGCCTCGGCCCGGCTCTGTGACTTCATAAATACCCAACCCTGTCATGTGTCCCTCTGTGCCTCGGCCCAGCTCTGTGATTTCATAAATACCCAACACTGTCATGTGTCCCTCTGTGCCTCGGCCCGGCTCTGTGACTTCATAAATACCCAACACTGTCATGTGTCCCTCTGTGCCTCAGCCCGGCTCTGTGAATTCATAAATACCCAACACTGTCATGTGTCCCTCTGTGCCTCGGCCCAGCTCTGTGAATTCATAAATACCCAACACTGTCATGTGTCCCTCGGTGCCTCGGCCCGGCTCTGTGACTTCATAAATACCCAACCCTGTCATGTGTCCCTCGGTGCCTCGGCCCGGCTCTGTGACTTCATAAATACCCAACACTGTCATGTGTCCCTCTGTGCCTCGGCCCGACTCTGTGACTTCATAAATACCCAACACTGTCTTGTGTCCCTCTGTGCCTCGGCCCAGCTCTGTGACTTCATAAATACCCAACACTGTTATGTGTCCCTCTGTGCCTCGGCCCGGCTCTGTGACTTCATAAATACCCAACACTGTCATGTGTCCCTCTGTGCCTCGGCCCGGCTCTGTGACTTCATAAATACCCAACACTGCCATGTGTCCCTCTGTGCCTCGGCCCGGCTCTGTGAATTCATAAATACCCAACACTGTCATGTGTCCCTCTGTGCCTCGGCCCAGCTCTGTGACTTCATAAATACCCAACACTGTCATGTGTCCCTCGGTGCCTCGGCCCGGCTCTGTGACTTCATGAATACCCAACACTGTTATGTGTCCCTCTGTGCCTCGGCCCAGCTCTGTGACTTCATAAATACCCAACCCTGTCATGTGTCCCTCGGTGCCTCGGCCCGGCTCTGTGACTTCATAAATACCCAACACTGTCATGTGTCCCTCTGTGCCTCGGCCCAGCTCTGTGACTTCATAAATACCAAACACTGTCATGTGTCCCTCTGTGCCTCGGCCCGGCTCTGTGACTTCATAAATACCCAACACTGTCATGTGTCCCTCTGTGCCTCGGCCCAGCTCTGTGACTTCATAAATAACCAACACTGTCATGTGTCCCTCTGTGCCTCGGCCCAGCTCTGTGACTTCATAAATACCCAACACTGTCATGTGTCCCTCTGTGCCTCGGCCCAGCTCTGTGACTTCATAAATACCCAACACTGTTATGTGTCCCTCTGTGCCTCGGCCCAGCTCTGTGACTTCATAAATACCCAACCCTGTCATGTGTCCCTCGGTGCCTCGGCCCGGCTCTGTGACTTCATAAATACCCAACACTGTCATGTGTCCCTCTGTGCCTCGGCCCAGCTCTGTGACTTCATAAATACCCAACACTGTCATGTGTCCCTCTGTGCCTCGGCCCGGCTCTGTGACTTCATAAATACCCAACACTGTCATGTGTCCCTCTGTGCATCGGCCCAGCTCTGTGATTTCATAAATACCCAACACTGTCATGTGTCCCTCTGTGCCTCGGCCCAGCTCTGTGAATTTATAAATACCCAACACTGTCATGTGTCCCTCTGTGCCTCGGCCTGGCTCTGTGAATTCATAAATACCCAACACTGTCATGTGTCCCTCTGTGCCTCGGCCCAGCTCTGTGACTTCATAAATACCCAACACTGTCATGTGTCCCTCTGTGCCTCGGCCCGGCTCTGTGACTTCATAAATACCCAACACTGTTATCTGTCCCTCTGTGCCTCGGCCCAGCTCTGTGACTTCATAAATACCCAACCCTGTCATGTGTCCCTCGGTGCCTCGGCCCGGCTCTGTGACTTCATAAATACCCAACCCTGTCATGTGTCCCTCGGTGCCTCGGCCCGGCTCTGTGACTTCATAAATACCCAACACTGTCATGTGTCCCTCTGTGCCTCGGCCCGACTCTGTGACTTCATAAATACCCAACACTGTCATGTGTCCCTCTGTGCCTCGGCCCAGCTCTGTGACTTCATAAATACCCAACACTGTCATGTGTCCCTCTGTGCCTCGGCTTGGCTCTGTGACTTCATAAATACCCAACCCTGTCATGTGTCCCTCTGTGCCTCGGCCCAGCTCTGTGATTTCATAAATACCCAACACTGTCATGTGTCCCTCTGTGCCTCGGCCCGGCTCTGTGACTTCATAAATACCCAACACTGTCATGTGTCCCTCTGTGCCTCGGCCCGGCTCTGTGAATTCATAAATACCCAACACTGTCATGTGTCCCTCTGTGCCTCGGCCCAGCTCTGTGAATTCATAAATACCCAACACTGTCATGTGTCCCTCTGTGCCTCGGCCCGGCTCTGTGAATTCATAAATACCCAACACTGTCATGTGTCCCTCTGTGCCTCGGCCCAGCTCTGTGACTTCATAAATACCCAACACTGTCATGTGTCCCTCTGTGCCTCGGCCCGGCTCTGTGACTTCATAAATACCCAACACTGTTATGTGTCCCTCTGTGCCTCGGCCCAGCTCTGTGACTTCATAAATACCCAACCCTGTCATGTGTCCCTCGGTGCCTCGGCCCGGCTCTGTGACTTCATAAATACCCAACACTGTCATGTGTCCCTCTGTGCCTCGGCCCAGCTCTGTGACTTCATAAATACCCAACACTGTCATGTGTCCCTCTGTGCCTCGGCCCAGCTCTGTGACTTCATAAATACCCAACACTGTCATGTGTCCCTCTGTGCCTCGGCCCGGCTCTGTGACTTCATAAATACCCAACACTGCCATGTGTCTCTCTGTGCCTCGGCCCGGCTCTGTGAATTCATAAATACCCAACACTGTCATGTGTCCCTCTGTGCCTCGGCCCAGCTCTGTGACTTCATAAATACCCAACACTGTCATGTGTCCCTCGGTGCCTCGGCCCGGCTCTGTGACTTCATGAATACCCAACACTGTCATGTGTCCCTCTGTGCCTCGGCCCGGCTCTGTGACTTCATAAATACCCAACCCTGTCATGTGTCCCTCGGTGCCTCGGCCCGGCTCTGTGACTTCATAAATACCCAACACTGTCATGTGTCCCTCTGTGCCTCGGCCCAGCTCTGTGACTTCATAAATACCCAACACTGTCATGTGTCCCTCTGTGCCTCGGCCCGGCTCTGTGACTTCATAAATACCCAACACTGTCATGTGTCCCTCTGTGCCTCGGCCCAGCTCTGTGACTTCATAAATACCCAACACTGTCATGTGTCCCTCTGTGCCTCGGCCCAGCTCTGTGACTTCATAAATACCCAACACTGTCATGTGTCCCTCTGTGCCTCGGCCCAGCTCTGTGACTTCATAAATACCCAACACTGTTATGTGTCCCTCTGTGCCTCGGCCCAGCTCTGTGACTTCATAAATACCCAACCCTGTCATGTGTCCCTCTGTGCCTCGGCCCGGCTCTGTGACTTCATAAATACCCAACACTGTCATGTGTCCCTCTGTGCCTCGGCCCAGCTCTGTGACTTCATAAATACCCAACACTGTCATGTGTCCCTCTGTGCCTCGGCCCGGCTCTGTGACTTCATAAATACCCAACACTGTCATGTGTCCCTCTGTGCCTCGGCCCAGCTCTGTGACTTCATAAATACCCAACACTGTCATGTGTCCCTCTGTGCCTCGGCCCAGCTCTGTGATTTCATAAATACCCAACACTGTCATGTGTCCCTCTGTGCCTCGGCCCGGCTCTGTGACTTCATAAATACCCAACACTGTCATGTGTCCCTCTGTGCCTCGGCCCGGCTCTGTGAATTCATAAATACCCAACACTGTCATGTGTCCCTCTGTGCCTCGGCCCAGCTCTGTGAATTTATAAATACCCAACACTGTCATGTGTCCCTCTGTGCCTCGGCCCGGCTCTGTGAATTCATAAATACCCAACACTGTCATGTGTCCCTCTGTGCCTCGGCCCAGCTCTGTGACTTCATAAATACCCAACACTGTCATGTGTCCCTCTGAGCCTCGGCCCGGCTCTGTGACTTCAAAAATACCCAACACTGTTATCTGTCCCTCTGTGCCTCGGCCCAGCTCTGTGACTTCATAAATACCCAACCCTGTCATGTGTCCCTCGGTGCCTCGGCCCGGCTCTGTGACTTCATAAATACCCAACCCTGTCATGTGTCCCTCTGTGCCTCGGCCCGACTCTGTGACTTCATAAATACCCAACACTGTCATGTGTCCCTCTGTGCCTCGGCCCAGCTCTGTGACTTCATAAATACCCAACACTGTCATGTGTCCCTCTGTGCCTCGGCCCGGCTCTGTGACTTCATAAATACCCAACCCTGTCATGTGTCCCTCTGTGCCTCGGCCCAGCTCTGTGATTTCATAAATACCCAACACTGTCATGTGTCCCTCTGTGCCTCGGCCCGGCTCTGTGACTTCATAAATACCCAACACTGTCATGTGTCCCTCTGTGCCTCGGCCCGGCTCTGTGAATTCATAATTACCCAACACTGTCATGTGTCCCTCTGTGCCTCGGCCCAGCTCTGTGAATTCATAAATACCCAACACTGTCATGTGTCCCTCTGTGCCTCGGCCCGGCTCTGTGAATTCATAAATACCCAACACTGTCATGTGTCCCTCTGTGCCTCGGCCCAGCTCTGTGACTTCATAAATACCCAACACTGTCATGTGTCCCTCTGTGCCTCGGCCCGGCTCTGTGACTTCATAAATACCCAACACTGTTATGTGTCCCTCTGTGCCTCGGCCCAGCTCTGTGACTTCATAAATACCCAACCCTGTCATGTGTCCCTCGGTGCCTCGGCCCGGCTCTGTGACTTCATAAATACCCAACCCTGTCATGTGTCCCTCGGTGCCTCGGCCCGGCTCTGTGACTTCATAAATACCCAACACTGTCATGTGTCCCTCTGTGCCTCGGCCCGACTCTGTGACTTCATAATTACCCAACACTGTCATGTGTCCCTCTGTGCCTCGGCCCAGCTCTGTGACTTCATAAATACCCAACACTGTCATGTGTCCCTCTGTGCCTCGGCCCAGCTCTGTGACTTCATAAATACCCAACACTGTCATGTGTCCCTCTGTGCCTCGGCCCGGCTCTGTGACTTCATAAATACCCAACACTGCCATGTGTCCCTCTGTGCCTCGGCCCGGCTCTGTGAATTCATAAATACCCAACACTGTCATGTGTCCCTCTGTGCCTCGGCCCAGCTCTGTGACTTCATAAATACCCAACACTGTCATGTGTCCCTCGGTGCCTCGGCCCGGCTCTGTGACTTCATGAATACCCAACACTGTTATGTGTCCCTCTGTGCCTCGGCCCAGCTCTGTGACTTCATAAATACCCAACCCTGTCATGTGTCCCTCGGTGCCTCGGCCCGGCTCTGTGACTTCATAAATACCCAACACTGTCATGTGTCCCACTGTGCCTCGGCCCAGCTCTGTGACTTCATAAATACCCAACACTGTCATGTGTCCCTCTGTGCCTCGGCCCGGCTCTGTGACTTCATAAATACCCAACACTGTCATGTGTCCCTCTGTGCCTCGGCCCAGCTCTGTACTTCATAAATACCCAACACTGTCATGTGTCCCTCTGTGCCTCGGCCCAGCTCTGTGACTTCATAAATACCCAACACTGTCATGTGTCCCTCTGTGCCTCGGCCCAGCTCTGTGACTTCATAAATACCCAACACTGTTATGTGTCCCTCTGTGCCTCGGCCCAGCTCTGTGACTTCATAAATACCCAACCCTGTCATGTGTCCCTCGGTGCCTCGGCCCGGCTCTGTGACTTCATAAATACTCAACACTGTCATGTGTCCCTCTGTGCCTCGGCCCAGCTCTGTGACTTCATAAATACCCAACACTGTCATGTGTCCCTCTGTGCCTCGGCCCGGCTCTGTGACTTCATAAATACCCAACACTGTCATGTGTCCCTCTGTGCCTCGGCCCAGCTCTGTGACTTCATAAATACCCAACACTGTCATGTGTCCCTCTGTGCCTCGGCCCAGCTCTGTGACTTCATAAATACCCAACACTGTCTTGTGTTCCTCTGTGCCTCGGCCCGGCTCTGTGACTTCATAAATACCCAACACTGTCATGTGTCCCTCTGTGCCTCGGCTTGGCTCTGTGACTTCATAAATACCCAGCACTGTCATGTGTCCCTCTGTGCCTCGGCCCAGCTCTGTGAATTCATAAATACCCAACACTGTCATGTGTCCCTCTGTGCCTCGGCCTAGCTCTGTGACTTCATAAATACCCAACACTGTCATGTGTCCCTCTGTGCCTCGGCCCAGCTCTGTGACTTCATAAATACCCAACACTGTCATGTGTACCTCTGTGCCTCGGCCCGGCTCTGTGACTTCATAAATACCCAACACTGTCATGTGTCCCTCTGTGCCTCGGCCCAGCTCTGTGACTTCATAAATACCCAACACTGTCATGTGTCCCTCTGTGCCTCGGCCCGGCTATGTGACTTCATAAATACCCAACACTGTCATGTGTCCCTCTGTGCCTCGGCTCGGCTCTGTGACTTCATAAATACCCAACACTGTCATGTGTCCCTCTGTGCCTCGGCCCGGCTCTGTGACTTCATAAATACCCAACACTGTCATGTGTCCCTCTGTGCCTCGGCTCGGCTCTGTGACTTCATAAATACCCAACACTGTCATGTGTCCCTCTGTGCCTCGGCCCGGCTCTGTGACTTCATAAATACCCAACACTGTCATGTGTCCCTCTGTGCCTCGGCCCAGCTCTGTGAATTCATAAATACCCAACACTGTTATGTGTCCCTCGGTGCCTCGGCCCGACTCTGTGACTTCATAAATACACAATACACTGTCTGCCTTTGCATGTCCCTGTCAAACTGAGGTATAGCAAGAACAGGAACTGCAGCTGTAATGATGTGAACCGGCTCTACTGAACTACAGGCAGTAATGTGAATTAAAAAAGCCTGACCAGCACACAAATATAAATCTGCTTGGATAAATGTTTTCAAAAACCAAGTTTCACTGAAAATTTGAGCTTTATATAAAATTTTATTGCAGAGGTGGTGTCTCATTTACATGCTTTCACAACGTAACATTAATATGAAATATTAATAATCATATTTAACAATATAAAATCTACCACATACATACCTCCACATGGATGCAGCAGTTTGTCATACAACACCATTATAACCAGCACTTAGTACACTGGGAGAAGTAGAGTCTGAAACAGACCATGACAGTCCAGTATCATGACGGTCCGGCAGTGAAAGTCCAACCTGACTATCTGATGTCATGCAGATGCACGGGAGCTGCGATAGATACTGAGTTACAGCTTTGACATAATTCAGGCCACATTTTAAGTGACTTTTTCAAAAACCATAAACATGCAAACGACAGAGTGCAAACAGTAATGTAGGGATGTCTATGTGGTTTATTCGACTGCCTTCAAATTCAGAGGCACGAGAAAATAAGTGTGGAGAGTCTGTCACAATTCACACATCATCTCTCAAAGCAAATACAAAATTGATCTGATCATTCAGGCAAATCAGCTTCGCATTTCACTGAAGTTTCTTGGAAATAACTGTCATTATCACGGCTGCTGTCAACAGAGAGGATAATCAGACAGGAATATTTTATAAAGACAGGACTCTAATCAAACTGCCAAAAGGGTCAGTCCATATCTAAGCATTCAGACCCTCCCAGATGATCCCCTCAGAAATTTCTCCAAAAAATCATAAGGGTACCTCTGGTGGAATTATGAAATAATACCAAATATTCGACCAATACCCCTAATAGTTTTGAAATAATGGCCTTTCACAATTTAAAGTTTTTTTTTTTTTTATTTCAACGAAACACTTTGGGCTTCCACTGCTCCTCTATTATTTGACCTACAGATCAGATTTTTGGTTTCCCAGGTCAACTTTTCCACTAGAATTTTTTTTGTCAAATGAAGTTGACAAATATAGCAATCTATGGTAAAGATTTGAAAGATGTGGTCAATTGTGCACATGGTAAACCATGGCTTCAAAATTGCTATTTTTTCTGTAAAATGAAAAAACAAGCAAAATTAAAAAAAAAAAAATTCTTCTCATTCCTGCCAAGATAAAAACAAGATGAAAGTGGATTACCCATGAGAGTTATCAGGAATGGTCACAAAAAAAAAAAAAAAATTCAAGCTTGAATTCCCTAAACTTTCTGATCTGTAGCATTTAAAATGTACAGCAATTTTTGGCTTTTCAGCCAACTTAGGAGCCCGATTGTAGACCAACCAAGGTAGATACACCTAATCTGACTGGAAATAGTTGTTCTAGGGAAAATGATGGCCAGGGAGACCAAAAATCTGATCTGTAGGTCAAATAATAAAGGAGCGGTGGAAGCCCAAAGTTGGACGAAACACAATTTTGTCAAAAAAAAAAAAAACTTAAAATTGTGACAGGCCATCACTTCGAAACTATTAGGGATATTAGTCTAATACTTTGTATTATTTCGTAAATCCACAGAGGTACCTATTTAAATCTTTTGAGGAACTTCTGAGGGGGTGACCCAGGAATTTTCTGGATGCCTTCACTTGGACTGACCCAGAAGATAATCAAGAGTTGATGGTGCAATATCTCTGTTAGACGTGTGAGATCAATTCATTAAAACCCCTGGAGCAACCAAAACAACCCAGCAGTAGATGAATACCTGCTCTGAGTCACTGTGGAAGAGAACCAGCCCAGTTCTGACCCAGAGTTGCTTACTGTCTGGGATATTAAAAGTATTGTTGCTGATATTAACAGTTGGAAGTTGCTGTATCATGTGAGTAGGCTGATAGTGGATGTGATTGGTCATTGGTCAGAACAGCTTTTTCACTGGCCAATAGCTGCTAGGCTAGTTAGGTGTGGTGCTCAGGTCAAGTCACAGCTGGGTATCGTACGTAAGCCTTGCTGCTAGTGATAAAACATTAGCCAGTAGAAGTGGGGAACATGGCGGTTTAACATCAGTCCACACGAGTATTGAGGCTCGGCTTTAACACGTCAGGAGGGTTCAGTTATTGCTTTTTCACTCAAGTTTCTATTTGCACACATAGTGGCCATAAAATAATAACATGAAAACTTGTAGGACTAAGTTTTTAAAACATGGACACTTCCCCCAATGTCATACAAAACTTTATGGCCCTAAGTGGTAAATATTTGTGTATGGCAGTCATTACAACCAAAAACTATGAAAGGCTGGTATGGTGATTTTAAAATATTTATGAGTACATTAATATGTAATGCAATCAAAATTTGTAGAAGGATGACACAACTGATTTTCATTTGTGCCAAGTGTGATTGTATCTACATCACACTTCTGTTTCTAGTGGATTAACTGAATTTTTGTTCATACTACATGAGGATACTTTTTTTCAGCAAATAAACCCCAAATATATTAAAACAAAATCCACTGTTCAGCTAATAGAATGTTTATTACATAATTTACCAGCATAATGCCCTCTGAAGCAAGGTCATGATAAAGTGCCTGCACTGATGTTAGCGAACAGAAACTGAAAATGAGGTGAGATGTGTAAGTACAAAAATGGCAAAGTTTACCAGTATGTATGCAAGTGGATAGGTGTATGCTTGTGTGTGTGTGTGTGTGTGTGTGTGTGTGTGTGCGCGTGTGTTGGTGCATGTGGATTTTTGTGGGTGTGCGTGTATGTGTGTGTTGGTGTGTGTGCATGTGTGTCTGAGTTGGCGCATGTGGATGTGCAGGTGTGTGTGCGCATGCGTGTGTGTGTGGGTATGTGCACATGTACATGTGTCAGTGTGTGTGCATGTGTGTGTGCTTACTGGTGCGTGTGCATGTGTGGGTCAGTGCACATGTGAGTATGTGCATGTGTGCATGCGTGTGTGTGTATGTGTGCAGGTGTGCGTGCGTGTGGATGAGCGTGTGTTTTGTTGTGAAATTATCTACTGTTTCTCACAGACCACTGATAATGAGTTAGTTTGAGCAGAGCAATAACACCACTATGTTGGGTGGTAAAGTGATAAAGTGAAATTAGAATCGCCAGGATTCATTGATTATTTGTGACAAAAGCTCTCAATTCTCAGTTCACCAACATTTTTTACCACAAATATCCACCAGCAGAGGATTCTATTCACATCACACCGCTGCCAGGCAACAGCCAGGGAACATGCTCTCCGTGGCTGGAGAAATGCTGGGACTGTGTGTTAGAGGATGAGCCCAGGTCTGAGGGCTTTGTCCAGACGAGTTTCAGAACATCTTCATACACTGACACCTGCCCTTTTTATATTCATGTGTATTGTGGTATACACCCTAAAACATACACTACATCTTCAATATAATAGTTTGAAATATTATGTACATATACTGTAAATGTGTGTTTATATATTTATTCATGAATTCATTTATTTGCTTATTTTTATATCCCCCACAGAAACATTGGTTGCGCTTTCATGTTCGTTCCTTGCCATTAAAATATTTTAAAAATATCCATCAGGGTTTACAGGTGCACTGTGTGTTTTGCAAACACAATGTGCGCGTCATGCTGAACCTCTGTGAATTAGCAATGATGCTAAACATGTACAACACTATTAAACTAACAAATGAAAATCAAATCATCTCAGTACCAATGGAATAAAACCTGGATTGTTTCTACATTTTTAGGTAATGAACCGCGCATCAGATTAATGCATCCATCTCATCTCCGAGTCACATTAAAATATACTAAGTACAACACAGGTGAATGCCTTTCAGGACCAAACCATAGTCTGATTAGGAAACACAACACACACACTGACACAGCGTTGATTTGTGAAGTCGGCAAGCATATAGAGATCTCATTACTTTCACTAAGCTATGACCGCAGAAGTTTTAATGATTGGGAAACAGAGGCAAAATCCAATGTGCAAGTGCCATAATATTGTGGTCGGATACATCTATTAAAGCAGCAAACAAAGGTGATATTCAGGATGCAGGAGAATTTGGCAGCATTGGCGTTGTGTTAATTCATTGTCTCAGGAAAGGGAGGCAATCACTGACAACAAAAACCTCATTCACAGCTCAACTCACGACTCACTCAAACTGAGAGTCTGATTTCGCAGATATTCATTTAAAGATACTCTTTCAAAAAAGAATAAATATTCAACATTGGAACTGATCAATTGTCACTTAATCAAAGCTTTCATTCTCTGTCTTGCCCCGGTGGAAATTACATCTTATATTGATTATCTCGCAGAACTTGGTAGTGATTGAAAGCAGAGAGTCACTGAAATTAAACAATGAAGGGAAAAAAAATTCTTAGAAAAAGAAAATGGCAGTCAGCCAAAGAAAGATTGCATTTTTCTGTTTAAGCATGTATTAACTGAAGAAAGATTTGCAGTAGCTGTATTCTGTACTGAATCACAACATGCACATGCTGCTTGAAGATCAGGGCTAAGAAATGCTGTTTTAAAATGCCACCCAATTACATACTGCCAGAATCCAGCGCATTGAAGCCGCTGATTTCCTCTTATCTTCCTTTTTAAAGCCCAGGAACCTGCAGAGCTGTGCAGACACTGAGACCTGTGCTGGGAAATAATCAGCAGACTCAGTTGTCTGAAACAGAAAAGCGCTTTTATCACTATAGTTCTCTCTTCTTCTGTTTTATTTTGGGAGCCTAAGCTGAGCCTGCTGCATGCTGGGACACAGAAAGAGGAGCTGCATGTTCTTACACCGTTTCCTGTCTCCTGCAGCTGCTGAGCCGGTCGCTTTATATAAGGGGCAGAGTCCCTGTCCGGAGGCACTGACTCAAGGTTTTATCCACACAGATGGCACTAACGGCGAGCCCTGAACCAGCACTGCTCGTGTACAGTACACCTGCGTTCCTCGTGTACAGTACAGCGGCATTACTCATGTACAGTACACCAGTGTTCCTCGTGTACAGTAAACCGGCGTTCCTCGTGTACAGTACAGCGGCATTACTCATGTACAGTACACCTGCGTTCCTCGTGTACAGTAAACCGGCGTTCCTCGTGTACAGTACAGCGGCATTACTCATGTACAGTACACCAGCGTTCCTCGTGTACAGTACGCCAGCGTTCCTTGTGTACAGTACAGCGGCATTACTCATGTACAGTACACCAGCGTTCCTCGTGTACAGTACAGCGGCATTACTCATGTACAGTACACCAGCGTTCCTCGTGTACAGTACACCGGCGTTCCTCGTGTACAGTACAGCGGCATTACTCATGTACAGTACACCAGCGTTCCTCATGTACAGTACACCTGCATTCCTCGTGTACAGTACACCAGCGTTCCTCATGTACAGTACAGCGGCATTACTCATGTACAGTACACCAGCGTTCCTCGTGTACAGTACAGCGGCATTACTCATGTACAGTACACCAGCGTTCCTCGTGTACAGTACACCAGCGTTCTTCGTGTACAGTACACCTGCGTTCCTCGTGTACAGTACACCAGCGTTCCTCGTGTACAGTACAGCGGCATTACTCATGTACAGTACACCAGCGTTCCTCCTGTACAGTACAGCGGCATTACTCATGTACAGTACACCAGCGTTCCTCGTGTACAGTACACCAGCGTTCCTCGTGTACCGTACACCTGCGTTCCTCGTGTACAGTACACCTGCGTTCCTCGTGTACAGTACAGCGGCATTACTCATGTACAGTACACCAGCGTTCCTCGTGTACAGTACAGCGGCATTACTCATGTACAGTACACCAGCGTTCCTCGTGTACAGTACAGCGGCATTACTCATGTACAGTACACCCACACTGCTTATGCACAGCACACCAGCCTTCCTCGTGTACAATACACCCACACTGCTCATGTGCAGTACCAGCATTCCTCATGTACAGTATACTCAATGCTTATGCACAGTACATCCGCATTCCTCATGTACAGTACACCCACACTGCTTATGTACAGGACACCAGCATTCCTCATGTACAGTACACCCACACTGCTTATGTACAGTACACCAGCCGTCCTCGTGTACAATACACCCACACTGTTCATGTACAGTACATCCGCATTCCTCATGTACAGTACACCCACACTGCTCATGTACAGTACACCAGCATTCCTCATGTACAGTATACTCAATGCTTATGCACAGTACATCCGCATTCCTCATGAATAGTACACTCACACTGCTCATGCACAGTACACCAGCGTTCCTCATGTACAGCAGTGTTCTTCGTGGACTGTACACCAGTGTTCCTCATGAACAGCACACCAGTATTTCTCATGTACAGTACAGCAGCTTTACTCACGCACAGTACACAAGCATTCCTCATGTACAGTACACCCACACTGCTCATGTACAGTACACCAGTGTTGTTCATATACAGGATAGGTAGGATTTACTACAGTTTTGTGGCCACTGCTGATACTAAGACAGATCCCACTGTCTGCGGTTTTCGGCACTTCTAAAATGCCTGTGTGTTTGAAGTCGCTCTCAGTAAGAGCATCTGCTGAATGCTGGTAATGTAATGTTCAGCATGTGTTGCTCATGTTCAGACACTCTGCTGTGTGTGACTGAGTCTCATGTGGTGATGCTGCTCAGAGTCGCGTGTAAACCAGATTAAACAAGTTGACATGGTCTACAACATCCCCCGCCATTCGTGCGCTTCTTATTTTCGAACTCAATCAAGGCCTTTATGGTCTGAAGCTACACACCAAATTTGGTTACTGTATCTGTAGTAGTTTCTGAGTAAAACTATTCCCTTTATCTCAGAAGGGGACGGACGGAAGGACGGAGGTCAAACCTGTATCCCCCCTCGATGGGGGATAATAATGTTGCCCTCTTTCTCACCGCACAGTCTATTCATATCTACCTTTGCTCTAGATTAAGTGACGATGAGTTGCATAATTTTTTCAAAAAACAACAAACCGTAATTGACCTAATCCATAACAGGAATCTGGAATGCTTATTTTAAAGAAAATGTAGCTTCTTTTTTTCAGAATACAGGGATTAATTACAATATCTAAAAGGCAACTTGTGCAAAATGTATCATCTTTTCTTTTCTGATGACCAACCTTTACTTTTAATATCAGAAAACTGTTTGGCTGGGGTGGACAATCCAGACAGGGAAAGTAAAGTCCTCCCCAGTGTTTAGTTCCAACCATCTCCATATGCTGAATCAATCAGCCCTTTAGTCAGGAGTCTGAGCTAACTAATGGATGGAAGTAAAATGCAGAGGCACTTTTACTGTCTGACCCCTGGAGTGTCCATCTCTGCATCTTACAAATTCTGAACTAGGTTTTTAAAATGTTCAGCAAAAAGCACATCTTTTGATTAATGTCATTCATTTTTCCCTAACATTTTGTCATCAAAGTCCCACGGACAAACATCAGCTAATTTGGCGCTAGCATGGACTCCCGCTTTCAAGCTGGGTGACCTCTGATTGCTTTTGTCGTCATACACTCCCTCTGAGTCCCTGGAGCGGACTGCCATCTCTGGGCTGATTCTGGCCTGCTTCCGGGTGCTGATTTCTGGCTGCTTGCAGGGTGCTGATGCTGCTTCGCTGGTGGAGCTCTTCCGTCTGTCTGCTCTGCTCCCGCCGTCGCAGGTACAGCCCTCAGAAGTTTTGGATTGGCTGCTGCGCCGCTTCTCCGAGGATTTCCCACCGGAGCCCTTGTCTTTGCTTCGGCGCCTGCTGGCGTCCCTTCCCCCCTCTGGAGTTGAGCTCTTCTTTTTGGAGTGGGAGGCCTCCCTCGCCAAGGAGGCATGGGTACTGGTTGTGTCGGCGGGTTTGTCGGTGTTAGGGGAGGCTGGTGGAGTGTCGTAGTCCCACGGGCAAAGGTTCCCCCTCTGGGCAGGGGGCTGGAGGAGGCTGCCAGTGGATTTGGAGATGTCTGGGTGCAGCGCCCGCTCCTTCCCCTCCGTGGGGGTCATGCTCTTCTTCCGGCCGCTCCTATCCGGAGAGAGTCCAGCCTCCAGCCCCCTCTCCGGGGCTTCCCCAGCTCCCCAGAGACGCATCCCCCGTTTCTGCAAGCTCTTACCCTCACGGTGTCGGGGCGACTGAGGCTTCATCGCAGCAGTGTTCTCCTGTTCCTCCTGCCATGGGCGGATGTTGAGTCGCTGACGGCGCTCCCTGCTGGAGGGTGGCTGGCGGTCCTGCGCTCGCTGCTTCAGCCTCCCCTTCCCAATGCCGCTATGCACTACGGTGGCCTCTCCCGGGGCGATGGACACATGCTTCTGCACCCGCCCTTCGTACTCCCCTCGGCCAGGCAGGTCCTCTGCCTCCCAGGGACAGACCTCCGACAGGTCATACAGCCCTGTGCTGAAGCCCGGCTCAGCTCGGCCCGGCTCAGAGCAGATGGAAGGCTGGCTGCCGCTCACCTGTGGTTTCACGATCCCCAGCTTACCAGCCGTTTTCTTGTACTCAACTGACTGACTAATGATCATCTTCGGGTAGCACTCGGGCTTCTGGCCGGCCGCGGGGCAGCCCTTTCCACTGTCCTTTCCCCTTCGCAAGCTTTTTGCCTCTCCACCAGCGTGGATCCTCCCTGTCAGGCCGAGCGTCTTCTCGCGGGCACTGGCGATCACGCTCAGGGACTTCTGCAGCATGGACGAACGCAGCGGAACTGGCTTCTTCTCCTCGCTCAGGTCGTGCGCGCTCACTGATTTGCACACTAAGGGCACAGATTCTGTTGAGTCCCCCTCCACCTTCTCCTCGCCCCCTCCATCCTCCTTTCTCAGCAGTGTCCGTCCCTCCAGCCCGTCCGGGAGCAGGGTTTCCGCGTTGTTGGCTTCTACGTTGTTAGCGGTTATCTTGCCCTGGTCCTGGTCTTGCATGTGGTCATAGCTGCTGTGAGACTTGTGGAGCGAGAGGGCCGAGTGTTTGGGGGCGTGGGAGGGGTCAAAGGGGTTCCTGCGCAGGGTGCAGATGCTGTTTCTGCTACTCCAGTGCTCTACCTGCTGGTCCTTTTCATCTCTGCTGCACTGGCGGCTCATGGTTTCGGGGAACTCTGTGATTCGCCGCATCAGGGTGCGGCCCAGCCCCCTCTTAGAGCTCCTCTTCTTCTGCAGGTGAGGGTTGTTGGTCAGCATCTTTTTCCGCTTGTAGATCTCCAGCTGCGAGTACAACTTCTTCAGCTCTTCCTTTTGGGGGAGCAGAATGAGACAGGACAGGGAGGTAAAATCAGCATTACAACCACACTTATTCTCCTCATTGGCGAATGCAGCTTGGACTGAATGGATCTGAGTAACTGAACCTAAAAGTGTGAAATCCAAGGCTGAGTTCAATGAATATTTGAACAAAAACATACTTCTGTTAAGCAAAATGTCTTTCGATCCAATGGTTCCACATTAGGGGTACGGCTTTTGTTTTGTTCTTGGTGAAGGCTAGAGTGTAACCTAAATCTTAATAAAGCCTCTCAAATAAACGTGCTGTACACATGCTGTACACCTACTCTTTTATCCTCCTGAATAATTAAAGAAAACAAGAGGATGTTTATTACTGGTCATGTCTGGACCAAGCCCAGAGTCTAAATAGTCAAGGCAAGCAGACAAAGCAGGGAAATCCATAATTAATGTAAACATTTCTGAACTATCTATATTGCACTGTTGATGCATAATTTATTCATTGTGATTGGGCATTTGACTGTAAGTGCAACGCTCTTGCCGTAAAAGGGCTTGCAATCTCTGTTAAACTATCTAGATTCAATTAATTACAGTAATAAAGTAACGGGATGTGGATAAATGTGCACATTACTCTGATGTCCTCCGGGTCGAGACTGTGCTCGCTCCAGGCCGACGTGATGCTGCTGTTCAGGTAGGATCCGGACCTCCCCATGTCCAACTCATCCTCATAAACCTCAGTGGTGATATCATCACGCGTGTGTGTCTCTGTAAACAAGAACTGCGGAGAGCATTATAATGATTATATGTCATAGCAGTAACGGCAGTAGCAGTCGCAGCGGTAGCAGTAGCAGCAGCAGCGGCAATAACAGTAGCAGCAGCAGCAGCAGCGGCAGTAACAGTAGCAGCAGCAGTAACAGCAGCAGTAGCAGCAGCAGCAGCAGTAACAGTAGTAGTAGCAGCAGTAGGAGCAACAGCAGCAGCAAGAACAGCAGTAGTGGCAGTAGCAGTAGCAGCAGTAACCGCAGCAGTAGCAGTAGCAGCAGCAGTAACAGCAGCAGCAGCAGTAATAGTAGCAGCAGCAGTAACAGTAGCAGTAGCAGCAGCAGTAACAGCAGAAGTAGCAGTAGCAGCAGCAGTAACAGCAGCAGTAACAGAAGCAGCAGCAGTAGCAGTAACAGTAGTAGCAGCAGTAACAGCAGCAGTAGCAGCAGCAGCAGTACCAGCAGTAGTAGCAGTAGCAGCAGCAGTACCAGTAGCAATAGCAGCAGTAGGAGCAGCAGCAGTAGCCTCAGCAGTAACAGTAGTAGTAGCAGTAGCAGCAGCAGTAACAGTAGCAGTAGCAGCAGCAGCAGCAGCAGTAGCAGCAGTAGTAACAGCAGCAGTAACATCAGTAGTAGCAGCAGCAGCAGCAGCAGTAGCAGTAGCAGCAGTAACAGCAGTAGAAGCAGCAGTAGCAGTAGCAGCAGGAACAGCAGCAGCAGTAACAGCAGTATTAGCAGTAGCAGCTGCAGCAGTAGCAGCAGCAGTAACAGTAGTAGTAGCAGCAGTAACAGCAGTAGTAGCAGTAGCAGCCGCAACAGTAGCAGCAGCAGTAACAGTAGCAGTAGCAACAGTAACAGCAGTAACAGTAGCAGTAGAAACAGTAACAGCAGTAGCAGTAGCAGCAGTAACAGTAGCAGTAGCAACAGTAACAGCAGTAACAGTAGCAGTAGAAACAGTAACAGCAGTAGCAGTAGCAGCAGTAACAGTAGTAGCAGTGGCAGTAACAGCAGCAGTAGCAGCAGCAGCTGCGATAACAGCACTAGGAGCAGCGGTAGCAGTAACAGTAACAGTAGCCGTAGTAGCAGCAGCAGTAACATCAGTAGTAACATCAGTAGTAGCAGCAGCAGTCACAGTAGCAGCAGTATCAACAGCAGTAACAGTAGTCGTAGTTGCAGTAACAGTAGCAGCATCAGTAACAGCAGTAGCAGCAGAAGTTGTTGATGTAATAGTAGTAGTAGCAGGAGTAACAGCAGGAGCAGCATAACAGCAGTAGTAGCAATAACAGTAATAGCAGTAGCAGCAGTTGCAATAGCAGCAGTAACAGCAATATTAGTAGCAGCAGTAACAGCAGTAGCAGTATCAGCAGTAGCAGCACTAACAGCTGTACCAGCAGCAGCAGTGGCAGCAGAAATTGTTGATGTAATAGTAGCAGCAGTGACAACTAGGGGTGTCAACGTTTACAATTTTTTCTACACGTGCACACGGGACTTCTAACCAACGTGTATCCGGTTACATGTTTGGAGATTTATGAGCTTTTTCTATCGCAGTTGCGCTGTATACCCACAGAAAGTGAAATGAGTTAGAAATAAAATCCTCAATCATTTCGACAGATAAGAAAATGTACAAGTGAAAGCTGAAAAAGGTTTAACCTTCTTTTTTAATCACTGTTTTAACTATTGCTTACTTTTGTACATTTTTTTTAAACTTAAAGTGCAATCTGCATCCCTCTCTCGCAACAGGAGCTTCGTCTGAATTTTAATATACGTCTCATCGTAAAAGTAATGTGGAATTGGCGAGAGAAAGCAACTCAAAAAGAAGCCAAAGTCAGCTGAAGTGAGAGGAAAAAACTTCACCTTTATATCCACAAAGTTTAAAAAGTAGAGGGGGACTCTCACAATTATTCACTGAAATTTGCGAAAAACTTTGTTTTCTTCCTCCTCTGTAGACGCGATGATGTGTGATCAGGTCGTGAAAAGCCGACAGAACACCAACCGACAATATAACGTACAACAACACGCAACAATATAGGCTAAAATAACAAGACATTAACAGTTTTTGTTTTCATCGGCACGACATTTGCACATGGAAAAGATGATGAGCGCCGCGCTCTTCTCAAGTCCTCCGCAGCCTATTCTTGATGTGGCGCGACACTGGCTGAGACTGCGGTTTTTATTTTTTATTATTTATTATCAAGGTAACATTGCGCCTCATGCATCTGTATGCGGATTACTGCACGAGTGGGAACATTTAAGTGTGTTGTTAGTTAATGTTATTATCTGAAGCTTTCAGGCAACATTATCACCCCTAAAAATAGGCGACTGCTTGTATTGGTGAGAAATGAACGAGGAGGAGGAAGAGGAGGTAAAAATGACGTCTACACGGTTATTGATTTCTCTGAACGGTTATGATTTGTTATCTGTGTAACCGTTTACGCGTGTAGATGTTGACACCCCTAGTAACCCCTAGTAGCAGCAGAACAGCAGTTACAGCAGTAGTAGCAGAAGCTGTTGATGTAATAGAAGCAGCAGCAGCAGTAACAGCAGCAGCAGTACCAATAGCAGCAGTGACAGCAGTAGCAGTAGCAGCAGTAACAGTAGTACCAGTAGCAGCAATAACAACAGTAGCAGTAGCAGCAGTCGCAGCAGTAGCAATAGCAGCAGTTTCAGTAGTAGCAGCAGCAGCAGTAACAGCAGTAGCAGCAGTAACAGCAGTAGTAGCAGCAGCAGTAACAGCAGTAGCAGTCACAGCAGTAGCAGTAGCAGCAGTAACATCAGTAGTAGCAGCAGCAGTAACAGCAGTAGCAGTAGCAGTCGCAGCAGTAGCAGCAGTAACAGCAGTAGT
Source organism: Gymnothorax reevesii (assembly GCA_029721435.1). Taxonomy (NCBI): domain Eukaryota; kingdom Metazoa; phylum Chordata; class Actinopteri; order Anguilliformes; family Muraenidae; genus Gymnothorax; species Gymnothorax reevesii. Next base: position 4,684,267 of record CM056577.1, read on the forward strand.
AGCAGCAGTAACCGCAGCAGTAACAACAGTAGCAGTAGAAGCAGTAGCAGTCGCAGCAGTAGCAGCAGTAACATCAGTAGTAGCAGCAGTAGCAGTAGCTGTCGCAGCAGTAACAGCAGTAGTAGCAGCAGTAACAGCAGCAGTAACAGCAGTAGCAGTAGAAGCAGTTGCAGTCGCAGCAGTAGCAGTAGCAGCAGTAACATCAGTAGTAGCAGCAGCAGTAACAGCAGTAGCAGTAGCAGTCGCAGCAGTAACAGCAGTAGTAGCAGCAGTAACAGCAGTAGCAGTAGAAGCAGTAGCAGTCGCAGCAGTAGCAGTAGCAGCAGTAACATCAGTAGTTGCAGCAGCAGTAACAGCAGTAGCAGCAGCAGTCGGAGCAGTAGCTGCAGTAACAGCAGTAGTAGCAGCAGTAACAGTAGTAGCAGCAGCAGCAGTAACAGCAGTAACAGTAGTAGTAGCAGCAACAGTAACAGCAGTAACAGCAGTAGTAGTAGCAGCAGTAACAGTAGTAGCAGTAGAAGCAGTAGCAGTCGCAGCAGTAACATCAGTAGTAGCAGCAGCAGCAGCAGTAGCAGTAGCAGTCGCAGCAGTAGCAGCAGTAACAGCAGTAGTAGTAGCAGTAACAGCAGCAGTAACAGCAGTAGCAGTAGAAGCAGTAGCAGCAGTAACATCAGCATTAGCAGCAGCAGAAACAGCAGTAGCAGCAGCAGAAACAGCAGCAGCAGTAGCAGCAGTAACAGCAGTAGTAGCAGCAGTAACAGTAGGAGCAGCAGCAGCAGTAACAACAGCAGTAACAGTAGTCGCAGTGGCAGCAGTAACAGCACTAGTAGCAGCAGTAACAGCAATAACAGAAGCAGCAGTAACATCAGTATTAGTAGCAGCAGTAACAGCAGTACCACTAGCAGCAGTAACATCAGCAGCAGTAACAGCAGAAGTTGTTGATTTAATAGCAGCAGGAACAGTAGTAGTAGTAGCAGTAACAGTAGTAGCAGCAGCAGCAGTAACAGCAGCAGTAACATAAGTAGCAGTAACATCAGTATTAGTAGCAGCAGTAACATCAGTAGCAGTAGCAGCAGAAGTTGTTGGTGTAATAGTAGTAGTAGCAGCAGCAGTAACAGCAGTAGTAGTAGCAGCAGTAACAGCAGGAGCAGCAGTAACAATAGTAGCAGTAGCAGCAGTAACAGTAGTAGTAGCAGCAGCAGTGACAGTAGCAGCAGTAGCAACGGCAGTAACAGTAGTCGTAGTTGTAGTAACAGTAGCAGCAGTAACAGTAGTCGTAGTTGCAGTAACAGTAGTCGTATTTGCAGTAGTATCAGTAGTTCTGCTGGTAGTTGTATTAGCAGAAGTAATAGTATTAGCAAGATAGCAGCAGTAGTAGAATAGCAGTGGTATCAGATTCATCATTAGGAGACTTAAATGCATAGCAGAAGGCCAGTTGTGTGGTACATGGTAAAATACCCTGCATATGTACGTCAATATCGGGGAATAATACAAATATTATTTTTACCATGTATTTACTCTTGTTTACATTTTGTGTTTCCCTGTTTTCCGTGTCAGTCTTTTCACCATGTTTCCATATGTTGATGTTATCTTTTCTCGCCGGGTACGTGTTTGATTGTTGAATAATCGTCTCGTTTGTTGCCTTGCTGCTTTCAGCATTCTTCTCGCCTCTTTCCCCGGCTGTTCCTCCTTTCACTCTCAGCTCTCTTTGTTCTCCCTACGGTTTCTGTCTGCGAGTTTCTCCAAGGCGTCTCGGCTCCCTGTCTTACAAGCCTGGTGCCTGTATTTCGTGTTCAACCTTATTTGTTCTGGTTCTTGATTTGTGGATTTGCTCTTCGTGTCTGATTACTAATTGTAACTACCTTGCCTGTTTTTTGACAAAGAGTTTCAATTGAGATTCATTACATTGCCCTGTCTGATTTTTGACTGCCCCTACGCCTGCCCCTTCAGTCGCTCAACGCTGGTTTTTGACTGGCCTGTCGGACCATCCCTGCGGCTAATGAGGTCAGTTTACTTTTCTGTTCTGTCTCGAATCCTTCATTTCACCTGCCATTACCCAGGGGAATTAGAAGGCTCAGAAAATAATGGGGTTGCCATTTTGAGAATTTGCTCAGTCAAACCCCGCACTGGCCTGGAATGAGATCGCAGTGAATGGGGTGTGTTTGAAAGAGGAAGACTTGGCTCAAAGTGCTCAGAGTCCCCATCTGCTGCGTCTCTAATGGAGTCCCAGTGAGTGACTCCCTGAATGCTTTGCCATCAGGAAAATGTAGTAAAATATACAAAACAAAGAGTGAGGGAGAGCGCAGAGCTGGGGTGGAGCAGGGCGCGGTGGTTACCTTGGGAACAAGCAGCAGCCCCAGAGTGACGGTCACAGTCAAGTGGGTGTGGGCAAATATCAGCAAGAGCATCCAATCAGGGTGCAGCACCGGAGCCAGAGTGAACCTTGGGGCAAGAGAGCAGCCAATCAACATGACATTGAGTTAAACGTGACATTAAATCACAATTTACCACATCAGATGCACAATAATACAAGAGCTCTGTCAGTTTTGGCTGATTTTCTGAAACTGCAGATATCAGCCCACAGAAAATGATTATGGGTGATAAGCTGGCACAGCGTATGTGTACCCAAACAGTGATTCTTCTGCTGAGTAGGTGGCAATGTGATTAAGTCCTCTTGAAATGGCGCTAAAGGCAGTGGAATAGTGACAGCACAGGCAGAAAAGCTGTGCTTTTATGACAGCACCCTCAGCAGCGGTGACCGTAATGTCACACGATGCCTCTAGATCACTTTGGCTACACGTTCGCCCGCTCAGTTCATCTGTCATTGTGTTTTCCACTGAGCTGAGCTGTGGGTGAATGGAGAGAGAGGACATCATTATTCATACAACAAAAATCCATTTAGATGAGATTTATTCAGGTGATTTATCTGGAGGATATTATTTATTCATATGATACGTCCTCCAGACAAACGTACTCCGATGACATGTTTATGAGACACTGTATTGAATAAATCTCCAAAGTCAAAAATATCAATAATGTCAGAAAATCAGCCAGAGAATATGGATTTAGGAGAAATACAGTCAATAAAAACTTTATTAATATAGCCAAGCAGTCATTTTTAAGAAAAACACAATTCCATCAAACTTGACAGTACACAATAGATTTTAGTTTTCAGTTTAAACTGTGACCAGTAGAGGCAAACCTGAGAAAGCTAGTGGCTGAAGCCAGGGCAAGATGGTGCTTCAATTTATCAGCCAGCCATCATCCCTGTCAGCAAAATAATATAACAATTCACTCAGGCATTCACAAACTGTGACACAGAGAGGTCCTTTTCTGATGACTGATAATTTTTAATTTTCCTTTATTTCACCAGGGATGTTGCATTGAGATTGAAATCTCTTTTTGAAGGGAGCCCTGGGGGTTGAGGTGGGGAGGGTGAGGACAAATTGCACAGCCAGTTAGATCAGGTGACAGGTGGAAAGGGCCAGGTTGGGACTTTAGTCATGACACCCCCTTCTCTCGTCGAAGAGTGTCATAGGATCTTTAATGACCACAGTGAGTCGGGACCTCAGTTTAACGTCTCATCCGAAAGACGGCGTCTCCTTCAGTACAGTGTCCCCATCACTGCACTGGGGCATTGGGGATTATTCCACCAGAGGAAACATCACCACCTACTGGCCCACCAACACCTCTTCTAGCAGTAATGTGGTTTCCCCAGGTGGTCTCCCATTCAAGTACTGGCCAGGTCCACAGATGCTTAGCTTCAGCCAAGCGGGTGGAGCAGATTGAATAGTGGTATGTAGTGGTACGACTGCATTAAAAAAACGGCTGGAGCAGACGGAATAGCGGATGGAGCAGATGGAGTAGCTGCTGGAGCAGACGGAATAGCGGCTGGAGCAGATGGAGTAGCTGGAGCAGACGGAATAGCGGCTGGAACAGATGGAGTAGCTGCTGGAGCAGACGGAATAGCGGCTGGAGCAGATGGAGTAGCTGGAGCAGACGGAATAGCGGCTGGAACAGATGGAGTAGCTGCTGGAGCAGACGGAATAGTGGCTGGAGCAGATGGAGTAGCTGGAGCAGACGGAATAGCGGCTGGAACAGATGGAGTAGCTGCTGGAGCAGACGGAATAGCGGCTGGAGCAGATGGAGTAGCTGGAGCAGACGGAATAGCGGCTGGAGCAGATGGAGTAGCTGCTGAAGCAGATGGAGTAGCTGTTGAAGGAGACGGAATAGCGGCTGGAGCAAACGGAGTAGCTGCTGCAGCAGATGGAGTAGCGGTACGGCTGCTGGAGCAGACAGAATAGCGGCTGGAGCAGACGGAATAGCGGCTGGAGCAGATGGAGTAGCTGGAGCAGACGGAATAGCGGCTGGAGCAGATGGAGTAGCTGCTGAAGCAGATGGAGTAGCTGTTGAAGGAGACGGAATAGCGGCTGGAGCAGATAGAGTAGCTGCTGCAACAGACGGAGTAGCTGCTGCAGCAGATGGAGTAGCGGCTGGAGCAGACAGAATAGCGGCTGGAGCAGACGGAGTAGCGGCTGGAGCAGATGGAGTAGCGGCTGGAGCAGATGGAGTAGCTGCTGGAGCAGACGGAATAGCGGCTGGAGCAGACAGAATAGCGGCTGGAGCAGACGGAGTAGCTGCTGGAGCAGACAGAATAGCGGCTGGAGCAGACGGAGTAGCGGCTGGAGCAGACAGAGTAGCTGCTGGAACAGACAGAATAGCGGCTGGAGCAGACAGAGTAGCTGCTGGAGCAGACGGAATAGCGGCTGGAGCAGACGGAGTTGCGGCTGGAGCAGACGGAGTAGCGGCTGGAGCAGACGGAGTAGCGGCTGGAGCAGACGGAATAGCAGCTGGAGCAGACGGAATAGCAGCTGGAGCAGATGGAGTAGCGGCTGGAGCAGACGGAGTAGCTGCTGGAGCAGATGGAGTAGCGGCTGGAGCAGACAGAATAGCGGCTGGAGCAGACGGAGTAGCGGCTGGAGCAGATGGAGTAGCGGCTGGAGCAGATGGAGTAGCTGCTGGAGCAGACAGAATAGCGGCTGGAGCAGATGGAGTAGCGGCTGGAGCAGACGGAGTAGCTGCTGGAGCAGATGGAGTAGCTGCTGGAGCAGACGGAGTAGCGGCTGGAGCAGACGGAGTAGCGGCTGGAGCAGATGAAGTAGCGGCTGGAGCAGATGAAGTAGCGGCTGGAGCAGACCGAGTAGCGGCTGGAGCAGACGGAATAGCGGCTGGAGCAGACAGAGTAGCTGCTGGAGCAGACGGAGTAGCAGCTGGAGCAGATGTAGTAGCTGCTGGAGCAGACGGAGTAGCGGGTGGAGCAGATGGAGTAGCGGGTGGAGCAGATGGAGGAGCTGCTGGAGCAGACCGAGGAGCTGGTGGGGGAGGCGGAGTAGCGGCTGGAGCAGATGGAGTAGCGGCTGGAGCAGACGGAGTAGCGGCTGGAGCAGATGGAGTAGCTGCTGGAGCAGACGGAGTAGCGGCTGGAGCAGATGGAGTAGCGGCTGGAGCAGACGGAGGAGCGGCTGATCAGAATAGCCACTTTTATTCTCTTTAAAATCAGTACATTCACGCCGAAGCAAAATAGCGTTTTCCTCAGGAGAAGAAACACACCAGTGGTGTATAAAGCTGCCTCCACAAAGCAAAGCATTAAGGGGTTTACCACTACGATCATTTCAGCAAATGAATCAAAAATTTATGAATAATAATAATAATAATGATAATAATAATAATAATACAAAAGTACAAACCTTGGAGAGTCAACAACTGATACACACCAGAACATTAATTAATCAATGGTACTGAAATCATTCAGCCAAGCTGTTCGCGTGAACATGAATAATCACAGGCAGAGTGCAGGAAATGACAGAAGTACAACGCAATAGTGCAATTCAGTTTTCCCTGCCCTATAGCGAACCGCCGATACATGTGATTGTTGTTTGTCTTGGGATATTGATTTTCAATTGACATTATACTTCTGCCATTCAATGCTTTAAATTGGAAGGTACACTGCATGAGCTAATGTAACGAATCACATTAAATCAAGGACTCTGCCGTGGCTGTTTGGTTTATCCTTGACTGTCTGGCTTTACTGTGGGCGCCTGAGATGCGGAGCATCCTTAGGATCCTCATCTATCCTCGATTGAGGCTGGTTCACCAGGTAATGCGTTTTCTCATAAAAGACGTGGACCATTCAGACCATATACAAAAGGCACACATGGTGTTTAAATAAAGGCGAGACTGATGTCCTGTCACACGGAGAAAATGTTCCCAGATGTCACATGGCGCTATGTCGGGAGAGCAGGGAGCCTGATGAAGCACCGGTGTGTTGTGTTTGGCCAGGAAACTCTGTCTCACATCTGCAGAATGGGCGGGTGCGTTATTATGATGGAGCTGCCAATCGCCTGCTGCCCACAGGTCCGGCCATCAACCATCACCAAGGAGGACTAGCAAGAGGTTCTGCGTCGCCTTCGTGCTGCTGTGACCTCTGGCTTTTTCCCAAGCTGAAAATGCCCCTGAAAGGGACCAGATTTCAGTCCAGAGAAGATGTCATGCAGAATGCGACAGCCCAGACATCCCAAAAGAGGCGTTCCAGCGATCCTTCCGATAGTGGCAGGACCGTTGGGAAAAGTGTGTGGCAACCCATGGCCACTACTTTGAAGGAGATTAGTGTAAGTTTGTTGTATCTGGATACAAGTATTTTTTATGAACAAAGGTTGGATACTTTTTGAACACAACTTGCATACTGTAGCTAAAAATATTGAGTATAAATCAAAAGGGGTTATATGAGCATCTCTTCCATGACATTCATCAGACCACACAGAGTGTTGTGTGTAGTTCTGAGGACCATACTACAAGTGAGACATTGAGGCTTTAGGAAAGGTTCAAAGTAGAGCCACAGAGTTAATTCCTGAATAAGTAATAAAAGCTATGAGGAGAAGCTGAAGTCTCTTGATGTCTTCAGAATTCACAAAAGCCAATTTCAGGGTGACCTGGTTGAAGGCTTCAAATATTTTGAAAGGGATGAACAAAGTTAACTATGGTTTTGTAAGTAGAACCTGGTCATAAATGGAAGTTAGCCAAAGGTAAATTTCACACTGATATTGGAAAAAAATATTTTTTCATGCAGAGAGACATCTCAGTGTGCAATAGCTTGCCTGGCCATATCTTAGAGGCACAAACTCAGGGAATTTTCAAGTCCAGGCTTGATACAGTGCTAGATTCCACCACGTCTTAACTATCTGGGCCCATATTCACAAAGCACCTTATCTTACCGCTAGGAGTACTCCTAAGTCGTGGTAAAACATTGTATGTAGGAGTAAAATCTAAAAAGTTATTCACAAAGCCGCTGAGAGTAACTTTTATTTAAGAAAACTGGTAACTCCTAGAATAGGAGTAGCTCTGAGACAGGTGGGAGTAAATCTCTGCTGCTATGGATGACGTCAATTCTCATGCACGAGTCTTGGGACAATGAGCACGGTGATTGGTTGACTGGTGGCAGGGCAGCCTATTGAAAAAATATCCCACATACAACCCATGGAGGAAAAAAAACTAGGAAATAGTCCAAGCGGCTGGTTTGTCCCCTAAAATAATGGCAGTTGCTACAGGTGCGGCTGTTTTCCAACGCATTTCAATGTAGAGAGGTATGGCAGTCCCAATTTTAAACTCTGCTTTCACCCTAACCTTAATCTTAACAATGACCGGTAAAATGCCCCCAACCACAATCCATAGCCTCACCCTTATCCCTTCGAGTATGGCTTTGTGACAAATAAATCTATAATTTTTTTAGATTCTGCATAAGATGTTGAGCACTTCTGAAAATGCACAAAGCGCGGTCCCCGCATATCACGCTCTAGGCCAGGGGTGACCAACCCTGGTCCTGGAGAGCCGTAGTGTCTGCTGGTTTTTACTGTTACTCAGCCCGTGATTGATGAATTAAAGCAGTTGATTACACACTTCACTTATCTCACCTGGTGTCTTAGGTTTAAATTGGGTGGAAAAAACCAAACCCAGCACACCCTGTGGCTCTCCAGGACCAGCGTTATCCACCCCTGCTCTAGAAACTTTTATCTGTACTTTGTCTGCATTACAACTACGCTAAATATCCAACCACATTGACAAATCTTGGTTAACATGAAGATTGCGGTCACAACCTGCAAATCTGCTTAATTGGCTCTAGGAGTCTTGTGGGTTGTTCCTGCTAATTGCTTGATTGGCTCATTATTACCAAATTAAACCTGAGACACCAGGTGAGTTCAGTTAAGCGAGTAATCAAGTACTTTAATCCATCAATCGAGTGCTGAGTAACACCAAAAATCAGCAGACACTGCGGCTCTCCAGGACCAGGGTTGGCCACCCCTACTCTAGGCAAATAAACGTATAGGAAAGAGATAATTGTTTAACCATTGGCGGTTCTAGGACTGGGAATTGGGGGGGGGGGGCAGGCAGACACGTCCCTTTATGACAAGAATTAGTCCTGGCTAGTTCTCAATCATTTTCCTTTATTGACGTGTTTTCCAATTATCGTAATTGGCAACTGAAGACACAGTTTCTCTCCATATGCGATCGAATCATGGGCGAAATTCAGTACAGAAAAATAATTTACTTATTAATAGGCCAGTGCTTCGTGTTGATTGATCAGGTTCGCGTTCCACTGAAATATCGCCTTTCACTCTCAATATTGCGTGGGTTGATTAAAAAAAAGTGGCACTCGGCAGTCAAATAGACAGCGTGCTGCTCAAGCTATTTCAGAGTCGACAGGTATGCAAATTTGAACAACGTTGACTTAAATACAGCAAATATGCGTCCAGTTGAATGATTGTCTTCTTACGTAATTAGGTAGCACAAGCAGCACCTGTTAACTGTGCAGTGCTCTCGGAGCGAACCTTTTGTTAATCATGAAAATGACTGAGAACAGGTCAGGACTAATGACTCTTTTAAACGGATGTTTTGTCACTATTCTCAGTTCTGGTTCCGCCACTGTACTGAATTTAGCCCATGATTTCATCGCTGTTTCATCGTATATGGAGAGAAACCGTGTCTTCAGTTGCCAATTGATTGGAAAACACGTCAGTAATGTTGTGATTCTGCATTTGTCACGCCATGTACCATGTTTTCTGCCTGGCCATGTACCATGTTCTGACTGACCTCTGTGTTTTTGATATTCTGCTTAGGTCTGACTATTCTTGGATCATGTATTGTGTTTTGGTGATTAGATTCCATGTTTTAATATTTTCCATGTTTTTGTTCAGTTTAGACCAGGCCATGTTTTGAGTTTCCATGCATTGCACTTCGTCTCCCCCGTCTTCTCATGAGTCTTGTCTTTGCTCACAATCCCTTGTACAGCGTATCACTTCTTCTGGTGATAAATTGGTTTCTGGGTTTCAATCTTCCTTCTTTATCTCGTGTTCTTCCTTCTTCTTGCTTTTGCTATTTTACAAACACATACTAACCATTTGTTATTTTTTGCTAATTACTAACCAACACTAACATTGTATATTTGACTAACGAGCACTCGGGATTGTATAACTGCACTTACTAATTGACTAACGATCTCTCAGCATTCGCCCTATTCTAGTCTCCGCCGCTTGTCTCTCCCTAATTATCTCTGCTGCGTTTCTGTGGGTCTCCACAGCTGTTCCGTGCTGCCTTCTCTCTCATTATCTGTGCACTTTAGTACTCCGTGACTGGAGCTGTTTATCTGTCTATAGGTTTGTCCTGTGATCCTTGTCTGTGTTTTGGCTACGACCAATTTCATGTAATTAGTTTCCTCCCAATGTGTTTCTCCCTTGTTGTCATTCCCATTGATTACACCTGTGTTCCATTGCCATGTGCCCTCCCGGAAATGTATATTAGATGTCTGTTTGTAGCACTTCCTTGTCAGATCGTTCTTCCATTGCTTACCTGTGCCACGCTTCTCTCGCCTTGTATCATTGTGATTATCTTTCTGACTGGACCGTCCTAGACAACGAGCTTTGCATTCTCCCTGTACTTTGCCGCTTTCTTGTGTATTGACCCATTTTTGTCTGACTTCGATTTTTGTGATTGGTGTTCTGTTCACTACCCTGGATTACGCCCAGTGGCGTAGCGTGGAGGCGCTGGGCCCCGGTGCAAGAATGGCGCTACCCCCCCCCCCCCCCCCCTCCCCAGGCCTATCCGCGAAGCAGAGGTGTAATTGTAACAGAGCTTTAGTTTTTTGAGGATTTGTACTTTACCTGAGTTCTTTTTTAAACCTGGACTTTTACTCTACAACATTTAAAACTTAAAAATTATCATTTTACTTCGTTACTTTGACACTAGCCACTTCGTTACAAATTAAAATATGAACGCAATCCATCGTTTAAGATTTATCTGGATTTAGCGTCTTCGAGAAGAACAACGGTGCTCGGCAGCAGGGTATGTTAGTGCGGGGACACGGAGCTGCAAATTTATGCACGTAGTTACAATATTCTATCACTAGATGGCCCACCCGCATCAGTTATTGGATATTCACAGAAACAATCGTCCTCTGTAGCCAACCACTTCAGCTACAGTGAGCCAGTAGGTATCCAAATCAGTAATTAAGAAAAATCAGTTTTCTGAAAAATGCAGACACCCATAATTATTAGGGCTGTTAGAACCATGGACAATTAATATTTGCACAGCATCTCAACATCACACAACACGTTAGGCTGTTTGAACCATGAACAACAGTGACAATACATTGCCAATGAAAATGCGAAAAAGATCCATACGGCTGAACAGTCAACCGTATTTCCCTAACAGCACAACAGTGGCCAAATCAATAAGTAAACAGATAGATGGACACACATCCTGGCACAGCAGCCCTTTAACCACAACCGGCAAGCTGATCACTTGCAGTAGCCTAATAAAAAACTGCACTCACACATTCAGAAGTTAACTGTGGGTGCCTTCTGCTCTGCAAAGTCGTTGAGCAAGAGGGCAATGAGGTGGTAGCATTAGCCTCCAAGTCTGACTGCTGCGTGTCGCCGCTATCATTCACAGCGCTAGCAGGAACTGCATCTGGACAAGATGACTATTTAAAAAATGCATTCAATTTCGCCAATTTGGAGTTCCGTACATCGAGCTCTTTTTTCTTTTCTTTTTTGAGAACCGCTTTTGTGCTGCTCAACATGGTGCTCAAGACTTTTCACCTCCAATACTAGGCTAATGGGTTAGCTGATCTCTCAAAAAAGAACAATTCACGAGCAAGCACTTAGCCTACGAAGCTACGATCAGAAAGGAATAAGTGAATGTCAACTAATTGGACAAACACATTTCCCAGCAGGCCATGTTCATTTGAAAATGTTGTGAATAAAACAATCAAATATATGATTAGTAATTGTCATTATAACTGAAAAAGTATCAAAGAAAAGAGGAAAAATGGCCAATGTGTGTGTGGGAGCGGGGGGGGTTGTTACCATGACTGTGTTGTATGAAACAGTGGAGCAGTATATATACTCATCAACTCTTCGGTTCACTTAAAATAACACTGCGTTGAACAGGAGACTTGAAATGACAAGCCTACTTGATGTAATTTCTTTATGTGTTATGGTAAGAGGAAGAATGGCATAGTTAATCACCGTGGGCCCTCAGAGGTCATCGGGGCCCCGGTTCAGCGCACCGGCTGCACCGGCAATACCTACGCCGCTGATTACGCCCTTTGGATTCTGACTTTGGATTGTGGACTTTGCACTGTCGCCAGCTCTGTTGGGGGGTTTCCCACTTCAGAAATAAAGCCTCTTTTTTTTGTATTTTACTGGTTGTCGCCATTGGCTCATTTTGTAAAACGTCACAAGTAAAGGAAAATGACTGAGAACTAGCCAGGACCAATTGTCATAAAGGAACGTGTCTGCCAGCCCCCCCAATTCCCGAATCTAGAACGGCTACTGGTAGCATAAAACAGTTATCAATGAAACGCTTCATTTGCCCCAGTAATTAGTGTTATGAGTGTTTTTTGTGCAGCATTATATTTCATTTGTAAATGGAGATTTATTACATGCTGTTTTGATGCCTTCCTGGTCAGCTATATTTATTTTGTTCATTTGTTACCCTCTGGTGGTCAGTCTGTAAAACGTAATCTGATGTAAAATCATTTGAAATGGACTAGAGCAGGGGTGGGCAATCACGGTCCTGGAGGGCCGGAGTGTATGCAGATTTTTATTCCTATCAATTACCCTGACTAATTGAGTTAATTGATTGCATGCACAAAAATAGATTTTCGCAATGATTCGATCAAAGGAAAATGTTTTATGAAGGGAGACAAGACTAGTCTTTGTAGTTTCATGATAATTTAAAGAAATGCGAATGAAACGTCAGATTTCATAAATGTTTTGGCTAATTGAGGCAATCAACTAATTTAAGACCAGACGTTGGTGTGAAAACCAGGGACAGATACGGCCCTCGCTGCCCACCTCTGGACTAGAGCTTTCTAGAAGCTTCTGGCACCTTCTTGCCTGGAGAGGGCGGGATTTCCCAGGAATCCTGTGGATCTTTCCAGAATGCGGCTTGTCTATATAAATGCTGTGATTTAAGACAGCACAGCAGAGCAGAGCAGAGCAGAAGCAGAGTTTTTGTTTTGGCAACAGTTAAATAGTGGCATCAGTGTTATTAGAGAATTAAATAGTGGATATATTTTTTTTTGTAGAATTTTTTTGTGAAGAATACATTTTTATTTACTTGTCATTGCTGGTTTTCTTTGTAGTGATTTTTTCATAAAGTCATAACATTAGCAACTTATTACCCAATGAGAATATGTTGCAATCATTTAAATGTCGAGCTGCTCAAGTTTGTTTGCCCTAAACTGTCATGGATGAAAGTCCAAAAAGGATGCGAAAGCCCAACTGGAGCTACGACCAGTTACTGCTGCTGTGCCAGTTGGTGCTGGAGCGAAAGCATGTAATCAAAGCGAAATTTAGCTTGGAGGTGAACAGCAAATCCAAGCGGGATGCGCGGGATAATATCAGCCTACAGATCAATGCTGCGTTCAGACTACTGCGAGAAGCGGTGGTATGGGCTGCAATCGCAGGGGAGGTCCGAGATTGCATCCCATAAACGGGCTATCGTTCAAACAAGAAAGCATACAATGCTTGTTTGTAATTTATAGCCTACAATGTAAATATGCATACAAAATATGACATAGGCTGGTATTATTATGATGATCCATTAAATGTAACCCTCGCTTAATAGCCTAATAAAATAATCCATGCGGAGCAGGAGGAATACCTGAGATGGGCATGAATTCAAGTTTGATTCTGTGTTGTTGGCGGATGTTCATTGGAAACCGGATAAACTGTCAGATGATATGGGGTTCACAGAGCGCATTGATTGTTTGCGGAATTGTGAGACTGACAGATGATTGTGAAATCCCTAAATTGTCCGCGTTGCAAAATTGCATTTTTCCGGTGGCAAAGTAATGAAGTGTTGTCAAACATTTTATTTCGGGGCTTATTGGGTTGTTTCTCATGGTTGGAGACATAATTCTCTCGCTCTCCTACTCAACAACAAATAAAATCCCTTCGCGGTCGATCCGAAATCTTTTCAATGACTGCGTATCATTCAGAATTTCCAAGTCATTCCGTCTTTCAACAGCAGAAGCCATTTTCCAATTCTTTGTGAATAGGTTTTAGCAAGTTAGGAGTCCTCTTGACTACTTTTAAGCTCTACCAGACTTAGGAGCTACTTTTAGGCATAAAATGCTTTGTGAATAACACAGTAAAAATAATTTGGAGTCCTAAATTTACGACTGACACGCCTATTTTTTTAGGAGTTTCTCATAAATCCAGCTGTTAATTAGGATCTACTTTTAGCGCTAAGATGCTTAGTGAATACTGGCCCTGAAGTGTTAGATTCACTGTAGTAACAGGAACATTGTGAGTCAAGTTGAGCTGAATGGCCTGTTCTCACCACTCATGATAAATCAGCTAAATATGTTAAATACGCTTGAGAGGGACATTATTGTGGGCAATGCTACCATCTTGTGTGTTTCCATTTGCTTTGGCACTAAAATAGAGCAAAATATCATTTTTTCCAAAGCATTTTCAAAAGATGAATTGCAATTTCTGGGTGTTGCAGTGGGCCCGTCCCTATTGGCGAAACTGTTGGTGATCTGAACACAGCTGCTGCATTTCGTCTCTCCCCCTCTTTGTTTGAATTATTTTTCAGTCTCACAGTATCCTTTAAATAGGGCTGGAAAAACCCATCTGATTAAATGCCGTGATAAAGGAGGCCTTGAATCGCGCAGTGGACTGCGAGGAACCAGAAGAGTTAGCGACACGAAAAAAAGCCCATTATCTTCGGAGAGGATTTATCTGGAACACCAATTCGAAAAAATTTAGCACAGGATGGAGCATGCAAATAAAATCATAAAGCAATGATTTGAAATTTGTGAAGCCAATTTGACTTCACGATTTGAAATGTGAAAGTTTTCTCCAGCAAATCCCAGAGATTCTCAGTGGGGTTAAGGTCTGGACTCCATGTGTGAAAATGAGGTCTCATGCTCCCCGAACCACTCTTTCACAACTTGAGCCCGATAATTCCTGGCATTTTCATCTTGAAATATCCTTAGAAAGATAAGACTTTTATTGGCATTGCACAAAGTACAATGAAATTCACTGTGCCATACCTGAATATAAAAGCAAACAAATGCACAACACTTGCATGTACACAACCGCTTGGGTCATATATATATATATATATATATATATATATACACATAAGTATATATATCTATATATACATATACAGCGCCCTCCATAATTATTGGTTACACTGGTTAAGATGTGTTCTTTAGCTTCTAATAAATTCACTTTTTTTCTAAATAACAGGGGACCACAATGAAAAAAAGAGGAAAATCCAACCTTTAATTCAAGTGCATTAATTCAGTGGGAAAAAAATCCCACATTAAGAAATAATTCTTTTTCATCAAATCATGTAAGCCAAAATTATTAGCCCCCTTTTGCCAACAAAACAGCACCTAATCTCTATAATGTTTCATAAGATGGGAGAAAACAGAAAGAAGGATCTTCGATCATTCCTCTTTGCACAATCTCTCTATATCATCCAGAGACCTGGGTCCTCTCCTCTGCACTCTCCTCTTCAGCTCACTCCACAGGTTTTCAATGTGGTTGAGGTCTGGGGACTGAGATGGCCATGGGAGGAGCTTGATTCTGTGTCTGGTGAACTATTTCTGTGTAGATTTGGCCACATGTTTAAGGTCATTATCTTGCTGAAAGATCCAGCGACGACCCATCTTCAGCTTTCGGGCAGAGGCCACCTGATATTGATTTAAAATGTCCTGGTATTTCAAAGCGTTCATGATGCCATGCACCCTAACAAGGTTCCCAGGGCCTCCGAAAGAGAAACAGGCCCACAGCATCACCGATCCTCCCACATACTTCACAGTGGGCATGAGGTGCTTTTCTGCATACTCATCTTTTGTGTTCTGCCTGACCCACTTAGAGTGTTTGTTGCCATAAAGCTCTATCTTGGTCTCATCTGACGGTCCCAGTTGAAATCCCAGTACCGCTTACTGAACTCCAGACGTTTGCATTTATGATTGTGAGTGAGAAAAGGTTTTTCTCCGTGCATGCCTCCCAAACAGCATGTTGGCATACAACGCCTGATGGTTGTTTTGGAGACTTTGTGACCCCAAGATGCTACCATTTGTTGCAATTCTTTTACAGTGAGCTTTGGAGAACTTTTTATTTCTCTTACCATCCTCCTCACTGAGCGTGGTGGCAAAATAACCTTGCGTCCTCGTCCAGGCTTGTTTACCGCTGTTCCAGTAGTTTTAAACTTCTCAATGATTCCTCTGACAGTAGATATGGGCAGGTGCAGGCGAGTGGCTATTTTCTTGTAGCCATTGCCTGCCTTGTAAAGGCTGACACACATCTGCCTTACTTGAATGATGTGTTCCTTTGTCTTTCCCATGTTGAAGAGTGGATAAGAGAAATGGCCTCTGTGTCACGTCATATTTATACCCCAGGGAAACAGGAAGTGATGATCTACTAATTAAATTTTCCTAGATACTCCGATCAACTTGGTAAACTACTGTAGAAATCACAGAAATACTTCAATTACATTTAATTCCTAGGAATTGTCAGGGGAGCCAATAATTGTGGAACAGGTAATTTTATGAAGAAAAATTATTTCTTAGTCAGGGATTTTTTTTCCCTTAAAATTCACTTGAGTTGAAGGTTACTTTTTTACAATTTTCAGTGTGAGAGTATGCTTCTGCGATAAAAACAATTTATTTTAAGGCTTTTAACACATCTTAACCAGGGGTGCCAATAATTATGGAGGGTACTGTATATATATTATATAAATAAAAGTACTTGAAAATATATCATATAAACATAACAACATAAAAATAGACCATTTTTGGACAGTATTGCACAAATTGTCATAATATTGCACAGATTGTCTCATTTATTGCACTATTTAGCTAGTGTTATTCAGCTCAGTAATGGCTCTGTGATAAAACCTGTGCTTGAGTCTGGAGGTGTGGGCTCTGAGTGCTCTGTTGCGCCTCCCAGAGGATAACAGAGGAAACAGACGATGACAGGGGTGGGTCACATCTTTCAGGATGTTGGCGGTGCTGCTGAGGCAGCGTGTCCTGAAGATGTCTTCCAGAGAGGGCAGGTTGGGTCCGATGATCTTTTCCAAGGTTCTGATGACTCTCTGGAGACTTTTCCGGTCTGCCTCTGTGCAGTTCACACACCAGGCTGCGATACAGTATATTAATACAGTCTTGATGGAGCGAGATGGTAAAAAGCTCTGAGCAGCTCTGCAGACAAGTTGTCCTCCTGCAGCGCAGCGCAGAGCTGGTGCACATTTTCTGTAACCGGAATATGTCTGATCCACCGATCTAGAACATCCATAAGGTGTTCATTTCGCGACCTCTGAGCAGGGTGCACCCCGGTGGCTCATTTGTCTGAGAGCCTCCAAAACGCTGTGTCCTTCCCGCGGGTCATTTGCTGCATGTCTTCCTCCACTCTCCACTGAATAACCATCAAATCAAGGATAAAGTACAAAAAAGAACCTCTGAGCAGATCCGGGCAGCGTGTGGCTGGGCATTATCGTGCTGGAATGTCACGTGACGGAGTCGCACAAACGGTATGATGATGGACGTCAGGATCTCGTCGCGGTACCGCTGCCCGTTCAAGTCACCCTCAAAGAAATGCAGACGGGTACGCTGTCCATGGCATATGCCTGCCAATACCATTACACTTGCACCACCATATGCCACCCAATGCACAACACTGGCGTCAGCGTAACGCTCGCCCACACGTCCCCATACGTGTTGTCTGCCATCAGCGTGGTAGAGTTGGAATCGCGATTTATTGCTGAATAACACCGTCCTCCACCGTGCAAGCATCCAGCGAAGGTTACAGGCGGCCCAGTCGAGTCTGTACCGATGACGGACGGCAATCAGGTCGAGACCTCGGTGTGGTCAGCGGGCTCGGAGGTCTGCCTCCCTCAGGCGGTTTCGGACAGTCTGAGCTGATATCCGCCTGTCGTGCAATCCGATCGTCTCGTCAGGTGTCCAGGTGGCTGGTCGGAGCCGATGAGGAAGGTGCTGGAGCCGCATGTGCCGATCCTGTGTGGGCGTGGGGCATGTGGACGATTCCAGTGCTGCCAGTCTCTGAATCGACTTCTCAACTGACTGATGGTGGAATGATGCACATTCAAGTGTGTTGACACCGCTGTCACAGATATCCCAGCATTCAGCATGCTAATGGCACGCTCCCTCATGACTTGTGACATCTGTGGCATTGTGACTTGTGACAAAAATGCACATTTTGCAGTGGCCTTTTATTGACCCTGGTGCAAGGAGTGTCTGTTTTGGTCATGCTGACTGACTAACTCAATGTTATGCTCTATGCAGCTCAGGGGCGGAATAACTCAATGAGTGAGTAATCTCACAGGGAGTGGCCAATGAGAAGTAGGCCACCAAAATTGAGCAAAAAAAAATCATTCAGTACACCAATAAACACTATTTGTCGGCATATTTCATCACTGGGCAATTTGCCAGCAGCCATGCCACGAATCTAACTGCTCCAGCCGTTTGGCTGAAGCTAAGCAGGTGTGGGCTTGGATAGTGCTTGGATGGGAGACCACCTAGGAAAGCCAAGTTGAGGCTGGAAGAGGTGTTGGTGGCCAGTAGGTTGTGATCTTCACTCTGGTGTAATAATCCCCACTGACTAGTACAGTGAGGGGGACACTGCGCCATTTATTGGATGAGACGTTAAACCGAGGTCCTGACTTACAGTAGCCATTAAAGATCCTAGGACACTCTTCGATCAGAGCATGGAGTTCCCGCTGACATGGCTAAAGTCCCAACCTGGCTCTTTCCACCTGCCGCCTAATCATCCCCTGATCTAATTGGCTGTGCAATCCGTCCTCACCCTCCCCACCTCAACCCCTCAGGGCTCCCTTGAAAAAGAGATTTGAATCTCAACGGGACCTCCCTGGTTAAATAAAGACTAAATAAAATAAAATTAATTCAGCATTTTTGGTTTGTGCGTTTATATTTTTGTTCAGTGTATATAGTGAGTACTGTATGGGACTCAGAACAGAACCTTGCCGCGGCCCAGTGGTGGAGGTGAGGGTGGGAGAGACGAGTGCCAAGTCTGACTGTCTGTGGGTGTTTGGAAATAAAGTCTCTAATCCACATATACATAGTGCTACTGAGACCCAGGTCAAGCAGTTTGGTAACCAGCAAGCTGGGGACGATGGTGTTAAATGCCGAGCTGTAATAAATGAAAAGCATTCTCACATATGTCCCCCGCTGATCCAGGGGGGTCAGTGCTATGTGGACGGCAGTGGCAATAACATCCTCTGTGGACCGGGGCGCTCTGCAGGCATACTGTGCTGGTCAAAGTTAGCAGGGAGGTTGGATTTGATGTATTTTAGGACCAGTTTCTCAAAACATTCTTAATGTAATAATGATGGGGGTAGGTCTGAAATCCTTTAAACAGGTGATGTCGTTCTGTTTAGGCCCTGGTATGATTGAGGCTGACTTGAGGCAAGTAGGAACAGCAGCCTGGGACGGTGAAAGATTAAAAATGTCTGTAAATACCTCTGCGAGCTGGTGAGCACAGTCTCTGATCACCCTCTGAGGAATACCCTCCGGCCCCCTGCTTTCTTGACGTTCACTAAGCTGAAGATCCTCCCCACCTCGAGTCTCGGGGGTATTTAGACAGCCGTTACAATGACAACAGAAAACTCCCATGGCAAACAGAATGGTCTGCATTTAACTGCAAGAAACTCCAGGTCTGGTGAGCAGTGACGGTCGATGACGGCAGCGTTTGTGCACCAGCTGTTATTTACATAAATACACAAGCCGCCACCGCAGCTCTTACTAGAGTCCTTGGTCCTGTCACTGCAGTGTGTGGAGCGGCCTGCTAGCTCAATAGCATTGTTTGTAATCCCCGGGTGAAGCCAGGTTTCAGTGATGATCATCATGCAGGTGTCCTTGGTGGCTGTCCGGATTGATAAACCCAGCCTCAGCTCGTCCATTTTGTTGCCCACGGACCTGGCATTGGCCACAAAAAACCTGGGTAGCGGTGGTCTGCTTAGCGCCTTCTTTCGCCGAGTCAGGTGTCCCGCTCGGCTCCCGTCTTCTGTTTACGTTCTCTCCGCCGCTTCCAGAGTTGCCTGCTCGGCAGGATAATCCACGGAGAGGCCAGTGCTCACGTTACTCCCACTGGGATCTGATGTGAGTGATGAAAGGCCCTCGTAATGGGTACTTAGTGCCCTATCTTGATGTTTAGGAGTTTGTCACGACTGTACGAGAGCTTCATCTCTCACAAGCACACACATATTCAATCACATAACCATACAACCAGCAACCACAAACAAAGATTAAGGGAGCAGTGAGCCGCTGCGTCTGTGCACGCCGCCATCTTCTTCAGATACGTGCATCACGGAAGAAAAAATCCACAGATGGATAAACCTGGGCAATCAGTATATTCAGGTAGTCAGGAGACCTCAGTTTTTAGGCGCATATCTTTGCTGAACTTAGACCTGACAAACTAAAGCAACCCCAGATCATAACACTGCCCCCAAAGCCGTGTACGGAAGGCGCTCGTCATGATTAGTGCATCACTTCATTCGCCTCTTTTCTTACCCTGATGTGCCCTTCACTCTGGAAGAGGGTAAAGTTGGACTCATCAGATCACATGACCTTTTTCCTTAGCTCCAGACTCCAGTCTTGTTGTGCCCAAGCATTTTTTCCGCTTAAGGTCTTATCATTGAGGCTTTCCTGAGGCTACGCAGCTGTTTAGCCCCAACTGTTCCCACCTACCCCTGTCCCTCTCTGTCATCTCATCACCGCCCCTCTCTGTCCATCTCATCTCTGTCCATCTCATCACCGCCCCTCTCTGTCCATCTCATCCCCGTCCCTCTCTGTCCATCTCATCCCCGCCCCTCTCTGTCTATCTCATGCCTGTCCCTCTCTGTCCATCTCATCCCCGCCCCTCTCTGTCCATCTCATCCCCGCCCCTCTCTGTCCATCTCATCCCCGCCCCTCTCTGTCCATCTCATCCCCGCCCCTCTCTGTCCATCTCATCCCCGCCCCTCTCTGTTCATCTCATCCCCGCCCCTCTCTGTCCATCTCATCCCGGCCCCTCTCTGGTCATCTCATCCCTGTCCCTCTTTGTCCATCTCATCCCGGCCCCTCTCTGTCCATCTCATCTCTGTCCATCTCATCCCCACTCCTCTCTGTTCATCTCATCCCCGCCCCTCTCTGTCCATCTCATCCTCGTCCCTCTCTGTCCATCTCATCCCGGCCCCACTCTGTCCATCTCATCCCTGTCCCTCTCTGTCCATCTCATCCCTGTCCCTCTCTGTCCATCTCATCCCCGCCCCTCTCTGACCATCTCATCCCTGCCCCTCTCTGTCCATCTCATCTCTGCCCCTCTCTGTCCATCTCATCCCCGCCCCTCTCTGTCCATCTCATCCCCGCCCCTCTCTGTTCATCTCATCCCCGCCCCTCTCTGTCCATCTCATCCCGGCCCCTCTCTGGTCATCTCATCCCTGTCCCTCTTTGTCCATCTCATCCCGGCCCCTCTCTGTCCATCTCATCTCTGTCCATCTCATCCCCACTCCTCTCTGTTCATCTCATCCCCGCCCCTCTCTGTCCATCTAATCCTCGTCCCTCTCTGTCCATCTCATCCCGGCCCCACTCTGTCCATCTCATCCCTGTCCCTCTCTGTCCATCTCATCCCTGTCCCTCTCTGTCCATCTCATCCCCGCCCCTCTCTGACCATCTCATCCCTGACCCTCTCTGACCATCTCATCCCGGCCCCTCTCTGTCCATCTCATCTCTGTCCATCTCATCCCCACTCCTCTCTGTTCATCTCATCCCCGCCCCTCTCTGTCCATCTCATCTTCGTCCCTCTCTGTCCATCTCATCCCGGCCCCTCTCTGGTCATCTCATCCCTGTCCCTCTTTGTCCATCTCATCCCGGCCCCTCTCTGTCCATCTCATCTCTGTCCATCTCATCCCCACTCCTCTCTGTTCATCTCATCCCCGCCCCTCTCTGTCCATCTAATCCTCGTCCCTCTCTGTCCATCTCATCCCGGCCCCACTCTGTCCATCTCATCCCTGTCCCTCTCTGTCCATCTCATCCCTGTCCCTCTCTGTCCATCTCATCCCCGCCCCTCTCTGACCATCTCCTCCCTGCCCCTCTCTGACCATCTCATCCCCGCCCCTCTCTGTCCATCTCATCTCTGTCCATCTCATCCCCACTCCTCTCTGTTCATCTCATCCCCGCCCCTCTCTGTCCATCTCATCTTCGTCCCTCTCTGTCCATCTCATCCCGGCCCCACTCTGTCCATCTCATCCCTGTCCCTATCTGTCCATCTCATCCCTGTCCCTCTCTGTCCATCTCATCCCCGCCCCTCTCTGACCATCTCATCCCTGCCCCTCTCTGACCATCTCATCCTTGCCCCTCTCTGTCCATCTCATCCCCGCCCCTCTCTGTCCATCTCATCCCCGCCCCTCTCTGTCCATCTCATGCCTGTTCCTCTCTGTACATCTCATCCCCGCCCCTCTCTGTCCGTCTCATCCCTGCCCCTCTCTGTCCATCTCATCCCTGTCCCTCTCTGTCCATCTCATTCTCGTCCCTCTCTGTCCATGTCATCCCCGCCGCTCTCTGTCCATCTCATCCCCGCCCCACTCTGTCCATCTCATCCTCGTCCCTCTCTGTCCATCTCATCCCGGCCCCACTCTGTCCATCTCATCCCTGTCCCTCTCTGTCCATCTCATCCCTGTCCCTCTCTGTCCATCTCATCCCCGCCCCTCTCTGACATCTCATCCCTGCCCCTCTCTGACCATCTCATCCCTGCCCCTCTCTGTCCATCTCATCCCCGCCCCTCTCTGTCCATCTCATCCCCGCCCCTCTCTGTCCATCTCATGCCTGTCCCTCTCTGTCCATCTCATCCCCGCCCCTCTCTGTCCGTCTCATCCCTGCCCCTCTCTGTCCATCTCATCCCTGTCCCTCTCTGTCCATCTCATTCTCGTCCCTCTCTGTCCATGTCATCCCCGCCGCTCTCTGTCCATGTCATCCCTGCCGCTCTCTCTACATGTCATCCCCGCCGCTCTCTGTCCATGTCATCCCTGCCGCTCTCTTTCCATATCATCCCCCCTCCTGTCTGTCCATCTCATCCCCGCCGCTCTCTGTCGATCTCATCCCCGCCGCTCTCTGTCCATCTCATCCCCGCCCTTCTCTGTCCATCTCATCCCCGCCCCTCTCAATCCATCTTATCCCTGCCCCTCTCAAGCCATCTCATCCCCGCCACTCTCAGTCCATCTCATCCCCGTCCCTCTCTGTCCATCTCATCCCCGCCCCTCTCTGTCCGTCTCATCCCTGCCCCTCTCTGTCCATCTCATCTCTGTCCCTCTCTGTCCATCTCATCCTTGTCTCTCTCTGTCCATCTCAACCCCGTCCCTGTCTGTCCATGTCATCCCCGGCACTCTCTGTCCATGTCATCCCCGCCGCTCTCTGTCCATCTCATCCCCGCCCCTCTCTGTCCATCTCATCCCCGCCCCTCTCTGTTCATCTCATCCCCGCCCCTCTCTGTCCATGTCATCCCCGGCACTCTCTGTCCATGTCATCCCCGCCGCTCTCTGTCCATCTCATCCCGGCCCCTCTCTGTCCATCTCATCCCCGCCGCTCTTTGTCCATCTCATCCCCGCCGCTCTCTGTCCATCTCATCCCCGCCCTTCTCTGTCCATCTCATCCCTGCCCCTCTCAGGCCATCTCATCCCCGCCCCTCTCAGTCGATCTCATTCCCGTCCCTCTCTGTCCATCTCATCCCCGCCCCTCTCTGTCCATCTCATCCCCGTCCCTCTCTGTCCATCTCATCCCCGTCCCTCTCTGTCCATCTCATCCCCGCCCCTCTCCGTCCATCTCATCCCCGCCCCTCTCTGTCCATCGAATCCCCGCCCCTCTCTGTCCATCTCATGCCTGTCCCTCTCTGTCCATCTCATCCCCGCCCCTCTCTGTCCATCTCATCCTCACCCCTCTCTGTCCAGCTCATCCCCGCCCCTCTCTGTCCATCTCATCCCCGCCCCTCTCTGTCCGTCTCATCCCTGCCCCTCTCTGTCCATCTCATCCCTGTCCCTCTCTGTCCATCTCATTCTCGTCCCTCTCTGTCCATGTCATCCCCGCCGCTCTCTGTCCATGTCATCCCTGCCGCTCTCTGTCCATGTCATCCCCGCCGCTCTCTGTCCATGTCATCCCTGCGCCTCTCTGTCTATATCATCCCCGCCCCTCTCTGTCCATCTCATCCCCGCCGCTCTCTGTCGATCTCATCCCCGCCGCTCTCTGTCCATCTCATCACCGCCCCTCTCTGTCCATCTCATCCCCGTCCCTCTCTGTCCATCTCATCCCCGCCCCTCTCTGTCTATCTCATGCCTGTCCCTCTCTGTCCATCTCATCCCCGCCCCTCTCTGTCCATCTCATCCCCGCCCCTCTCTGTCCATCTCATCCCCGCCCCTCTCTGTCCATCTCATCCCCGCCCCTCTCTGTCCATCTCATCCCCGCCCCTCTCTGTTCATCTCATCCCCGCCCTTCTCTGTCCATCTCATCCCGACCCCTCTCTGGCCATCTCATCCCTGTCCCTCTTTGTCCATCTCATCCCGGCCCCTCTCTGTCCATCTCATCCACGTCCCTCTCTGTCCATCTCATCCCCACTCCTCTCTGTTCATCTCATCCCCGCCCCTCTCTGTCCATCTCATCCTCGTCCCTCTCTGTCCATCTCATTCTGGCCCCACTCTATCCATCTCATCCCTGTCCCTCTCTGTCCATCTCATCCCTGTCCCTCTCTGTCCATCTCATCCCCGCCCCTCTCTGACCATCTCATCCCTGCCCCTCTCTGTCCATCTCATCCCCGCCCCTCTCTGTCCATCTCATCCCCGCCCCTCTCTGTCCATCTCATGCCTGTCCCTCTCTGTCCATCTAATCCCGGCCCCTCTCTGTCCATCTCATCCTCACCCCTCTCTGTCCAGCTCATCCCCGCCCCTCTCCTTCCATCTCATCCCCGCCCCTCTCTGTCCGTCTCATCCCTGCCCCTCTCTGTCCATCTCATCCCTGTCCCTCTCTGTCCATCTCATTCTCGTCCCTCTCTGTCCATGTCATCCCCGCCGCTCTCTGTCCATGTCATCCCTGCCACTCTCTGTCCATGTCATCCCGGCCGCTCTCTGTCCATGTCATCCCTGCCGCTCTCTGTCCATATCATCCCCGCCCCTCTCTGTCCATCTCATCCCCGCCGCTCTCTGTCGATCTCATCCCCGCCGCTCTCTGTCCATCTCATCCCCGCCCTTCTCTGTCCATCTCATCCCCGCCCCTCTCAGTCCATCTTATCCCTGCCCCTCTCAAGCCATCTCATCCCCGCCACTCTCAGTCCATCTCATCCCCGTCCCTCTCTGTCCATCTCATCCCCGCCCCTCTCTGTCCGTCTCATCCCTGCCCCTCTCTGTCCATCTCATCTCTGTCCCTCTCTGTCCATCTCATCCTTGTCTCTCTCTGTCCATCTCAACCCCGTCCCTCTCTGTCCATGTCATCCCCGGCACTCTCTGTCCATGTCATCCCCGCCGCTCTCTGTCCATCTCATCCCCGCCCCTCTCTGTCCATCTCATCCCCGCCCCTCTCTGTTCATCTCATCCCCGCCCCTCTCTGTCCATGTCGACCCCGGCACTCTCTGTCCATGTCATCCCCGCCGCTCTCTGTCCATCTCATCCCGGCCCCTCTCTGTCCATCTCATCCCCGCCGCTTTTTGTCCATCTCATCCCCGCCGCTCTCTGTCCATCTCATCCCCGCCCTTCTCTGTCCATCTCATCCCCGCCCCTCTCAGTCCATCTTATCCCTGCCCCTCTCAGGCCATCTCATCCCCGCCCCTCTCAGTCCATCTCATTCCCGTCCCTCTCTGTCCATCTCATCCCCACCCCTCTCTGTCCATCTCATCCTCGTCCCTCTCTGTCCATCTCATCCCCGTCCCTCTCTGTCCATCTCATCCCCGCCCCTCTCCGTCCATCTAATCTCTGTCCATCCCATCCTCGTCCCTCTCTGTCCATCTCATCCCCGCCCCTCTCTGTCCATCTCATGCCCGCCCCTCTCTGTCCATCTCATGCCTGTCCCTCTTTGTCCATCTCATTCTCGTCCCTCTCTGTCCATGTCATCCCCGCCGCTCTCTGTCCATGTCATCCCTGCCGCTCTCTGTCCATGTCATCCCCGCCGCTCTCTGTCCATGTCATCCCTGCCGCTCTCTGTGCATATCATCCCCGCCCCTCTCTGTCCATCGCATCCCCGCCGCTCTCTGTCGATCTCATCCCCGCCCCTCTCTGACCATCTCATCCCCGCCCCTCTCTGACCATCTCATCCCTGCCCCTCTCTGACCATCTCATCCTTGTCTCTCTCAGTCCATCTCATCCCCGTGCCTCTCTTACCATCTCATCCTCACCCTCTCTGTCCATCTCATCCTTGTCCCTCTCTGTCCATCTCATCCCCGCCCCTTTCTGTCCATCTCATCCCCGCCCCTCTCAGTCCATCTCATCCCCGTGCCTCTCTTACCATCTCATCCTCACCCTCTCTGTCCATCTCATCCCTGTCCCTCTCTGTCCATCTCAACCCCCGCCCCCTCTGTGCATCTCATCCCCGCCCCTCTCTGTCCATCTCATCGCTGTCCCTCTCTGTCCATCTCCTCCTTGTCTCTCTCTGTCCATCTCATCCCCGTCTCTCTCTGTCCATCTCATCCCCACCGCTTTCGGTGCATCTCAACCTCACCCCTTTCTGTGCATCTCATCCCTGCCCCTCTCTGTCCATCTCATCCCCGCCCCTCTCTATCCATCTCATTCTTGTCCCTCTCTGTCCATCTCATCCCCGCCACTCTCTTTATGTCTCATCCCCGCCCCTCTCTGTCCATCTTATCCTCGTCCCTCTCTGTCCATCTCATCCCCGCTCCTTTCTGTCCATCTCATCCCCGCCCCTCTCTGTCCGTCTCATCCATGCCCCTCTCTGTCCATCTCATCGCTGTCCCTCTCTGTCCATCTCATCCTTGTCTCTCTCTGTCCATCTCATCCCCGTCCCTCTCTGTCCATGTCATCCTCGCCACTCTCTGTCCATGTCATCCCCGCCGCTCTCTGTCCATCTCATCCCCGCCCCTCTCTGTCCATCTCATCCCTGTCCCTCTCTGTCCATCTCATCCTTGTCTCTCTCTGTCCATCTCATCATCGTACCTCTCTGTCCATGTCATACCCGCCGCTCTCTGTCCATGTCATCCCCGTCGCTTTCTGTCCATCTCATCCCCGCCCCTCTCTGTCCATCTCATCCCCGCCGCTCTTTGTCCATCTCATCCCCGCCGCTCTCTGTCCATCTCATCCCCGCCCTTTTCTGTCCATCTCATCCCCGCCCCTCTCAGTCCATCTTATCCCTGCCCCTCTCAGGCCATCTCATCCCCGCCCCTTCCAGTCCATCTCATCCCCGTCCCTCTTTGTCCATCTCATCCCCGCCCCTCTCAGTCCATCTTATCCCTGCCCCTCTCAGGCCATCTCATCCCCGCCCCTCTCTGTCCATCTCATCCCCGTTCCTCTCTGTCCATCTCATCCCCGCCCCTCTCTGTCTATCTCATGCCTGTCCCTCTCTGTCCATCTCATCCCCGCCCCTCTCTGTCCATCTCATCCCCGTCCCTCTCTGTCCATCTCATCCCCGCCCCTCTCTGTCCATCTCATCCCCACCCCTCTCTGTCCATCTCATCCCCGCCCCTCTCTGTTCATCTCATCCCCGCCCCTCTCTGTCCATCTCATCCCGGCCCCTCTCTGGTCATCTCATCCCTGTCCCTCTTTGTCCATCTCATCCCTGTCCCTCTTTGTCCATCTCATCCCGGCCCCTCTCTGTCCATCTCATCCACGTCCCTCTCTGTCCATCTCATCCCCACTCCTCTCTGTTCATCTCACCCCGCCCCTCTCTGTCTATCTCATCCTCGTCCCTCTCTGTCCATCTCATCCCGGCCCCACTCTGTCCATCTCATCCCTGTCCCTCTCTGTCCATCTCATCCCCGCCCCTCTCTGACCATCTCATCCCTGCCCCTCTCTGACCATCTCATCCCTGCCCCTCTCTGTCCATCTCATCCCCGACCCTCTCTGTCCATCTCATCCCCGCCCCTCTCTGTCCATCTCATGCCTGTCCCTCTCTGTCCATCTCATCCTGGCCCCTCTCTGTCCATCTCATCCTCACCCCTCTCTGTCCAGCTCATCCCCGCCCCTCTCTGTCCATCTCATCCCCGCCCCTCTCTGTCCATCTCATCCTTGTCTCTCTCAGTCCATCTCATCCCTGTGCCTCTCTGTCCATCTCATCCTCACCCTCTCTGTCCATCTCATCCTTGTCCCTCTCTGTCCATCTCATCCCCGCCCCTTTCTGTCCATCTCATCCCCGCCCCTCTCAGTCCATCACATCCTCGTCCCTCTCTGTCCATGTCATCCCAGCCCCTCTCTGTCCATCTCATCCCTGTCCCTCTCTGTTCATCTCATCCCTGTCCCTCTCTGTCCATCTCAACCCCCGCCCCCTCTGTGCATCTCATCCCCGCCCCTCTCTGTCCATCTCATCGCTGTCCCTCTCTGTCCATCTCCTCCTTGTCTCTCTCTGTCCATCTCATCCCCCTCTCTCTCTGTCCATCTCATCCCCACCCCTTTCGGTGCGTCTCTACCTCACCCCTTTCTGTGCTTCTCATTCTTGTCCCTCTCTGTCCATCTCATCCCCGCCACTCTCTGTTCGTCTCCTCCCCGCCCCTCTCTGTCCATCTTATCCTTGTCTCTCTCTGTCCATCTCATCCCCGTCCCTCTCTGTCCATGTCATCCTCGCCACTCTCTGTCCATGTCATCCCCGCCGCTCTCTGTCCATCTCATCCCCGCCCCTCTCTGTCCATCTCATCCCTGTCCCTCTCTGTCCATCTCATCCTTGTCTCTCTCTGTCCATCTCATCATCGTCCCTCTCTGTCCATGTCATACCCGCCGCTCTCTGTCCATGTCATCCCCGCCGCTTTCTGTCCATCTCATTTCGGCCCCTCTCTGTCCATCTCATCCCCGCCGCTCTTTGTCCATCTCATCCCCGCCGCTCTCTGTCCATCTCATCCCCGCCCTTTTCTGTCCATCTCATCCCCGCCCCTCTCAGTCCATCTTATCCCTTCCCCTCTCAGGCCATCTCATCCCCGCCCCTTTCAGTCCATCTCACCCCCGTCCCTCTTTGTCCATCTCATCCCCGCCCCTCTCACTCCATCTTATCCCTGCCCCTCTCAGGCCATCTCATCCCCGCCCCTCTCTGTCCATCTCATCCCCGTCCCTCTCTGTCCATCTCATCCCCGCCCCTCTCTGTCTATCTCATGCCTGTCCCTCTCTGTCCATCTCATCCCCGCCCCTCTCTGTCCATCTCATCCCCGCCCCTCTCTGTCCATCTCATCCCCGCCCCTCTCTGTCCATCTCATCCCCGCCCCTCTCTGTCCATCTCATCCCCGCCCCTCTCTGTTCATCTCATCCCCGCCCCTCTCTGTCCATCTCATCCTGGCCCCTCTCTGGTCATCTCATCCCTGTCCCTCTTTGTCCATCTCATCCCGGCCCCTCTCTGTCCATCTCATCCACGTCCCTCTCTGTCCATCCCCTCCCCACTCCTCTCTGTTCATCTCACCCCGCCCCTCTCTGTCTATCTCATCCTCGTCCCTCTCTGTCCATCTCATCCCGGCCCCACTCTGTCCATCTCATCCCTGTCCCTCTCTGTCCATCTCATCCCTGTCCCTCTCTGTCCATCTCATCCCCGCCCCTCTCTGACCATCTCATCCCTGCCCCTCTCTGACCATCTCATCCTTGCCCCTCTCTGTCCATCTCATCCCCGCCCCTCTCTGTCCATCTCATCCCCGCCCCTCTCTGTCCATCTCATGCCTGTTCCTCTCTGTCCATCTCATCCCGGCCCCTCTCTGTCCATCTCATCCTCACCCCTCTCTGTCCATCTCATCCCCGTCCCTCTCTGTCCATCTCATCCCCGCCCCTCTCTGTCCGTCTCATCCCTGCCCCTCTCTGTCCATCTCATCGCTGTCCCTCTCTGTCCATCTCATTCTCGTCCCTCTCTGTCCATGTAATCCCCGCCGCTCTCTGTCCATGTCATCCCTGTCGCTCTCTGTCCATGTCATCCCCGCCGCTCTCTGTCCAGGTCATCCCTGCCGCTCTCTGTCCATATCATCCCCGCCCCTCTCTGTCCATCTCACCCCCGCCGCTCTCTGTGGATCTCATCCCCGCCGCTCTCTGTCCATCTCATCCCCGCCCTTCTCTGTCCATCTCATCCCCGCCCCTCTCAGTCCATCTTATCCCTGCCCCTCTCTAGCCATCTCATCCCCGCCACTCTCAGTCCATCTCATCCCCGTCCCTCTCTGTCCATCTCATCCCCGCCCCTCTCTGTCCGTCTCATCCCTGCCCCTCTCTGTCCATCTCATCTCTGTCCCTCTCTGTCCATCTCATCCTTGTCTCTCTCTGTCCATCTCAACCCCGTCTCTCTCTGTCCATGTCATCCCCGGCACTCTCTGTCCATGTCATCCCCGCCGCTCTCTGTCCATCTCATCCCCGCCCCTCTCTATCCATCTCATCCCCGCCCCTCTCTGTTCATCTCATCCCCGCCCCTCTCTGTCCATGTCATCCCCGGCACTCTCTGTCCATGTCATCCCCGCCGCTCTCTGTCCATCTCATCCCGGCCCCTCTCTGTCCATCTCATCCCCGCCGCTCTTTGTCCATCTCATCCCCACCGCTCTCTGTCCATCTCATCCCCGCCCTTCTCTGTCCATCTCATCCCCGCCCCTCTCAGTCCATCTTATCCCTGCCCCTCTCAGGCCATCTCATCCCCGCCCCTCTCAGTCCATCTCATTCCCGTCCCTCTCTGTCCATCTCATCCCCGCCCCTCTCTGTCCATCTCATCCCCGTCCCTCTCTGTCCATCTCATCCCCGTCCCTCTCTGTCCATCTCATCCCCGCCCCTCTCCGTCCATCTAATCTCTGTCCATCTCATCCTCGTCCCTCTCTGTCCATCTCATCCTCGCCCCTTTCTGTGCATCTCATCCCCGCCCCTCTCTGTCCATCTAATCCCCGCCCCTCTCTGTCCATCTAATCTCTGTCCATCTCATCCTTGTCCCTCTCTGTCCATCTCATCCCTGCCCCTTTCTGTCCATCTTATCCCTGCCCCTCTCTGTCCATCTCATCCTTGTCTCTCTCTGTCCATCTCATCCCCATGCCTCTCTGTCCATCTCATCCTCACCCCTCTTTGTCCATCTCATCCTTGACCCTCTCTGTCCATCTCATCCCCGCCCCTTTCTGTCCATCTCATCCCCGCCCCTCTCAGTCCATCACATCCTCGTCCCTCTCTGTCCATCTCATCCCGGCCCCTCACTGTCCATCTCATCCCTTTCCCTCTCTGTTCATCTCATCCCTGTCCCTCTCTGTCCATCTCATCCCCGCCTCTCTCTGTCCCTCTACTCCCTGTCCCTCTCAGTCCATCACATCCTCGTCCCTCTCTGTCCATCTCATCCCGGCCCCTCTCTGTCCATCTCATCCTTGTCTCTCTCAGTCCATCTCATCCCCGTGCCTCTCTGTACATCTCATCCTCACCCTCTCTGTCCATCTCATCCTTGTCCCTCTCTGTCCATCTCATCCCCGCCCCTTTCTGTCCATCTCATCCCCGCCCCTCTCAGTCCATCACATCCTCGTCCCTCTCTGTCCATGTCATCCCAGCCCCTCTCTGTCCATCTCATCCCCGCCCCTCTCTATCCATCTCATTCTTGTCCCTCTCTGTCCATCTCATCCCCGCCACTCTCTGTCCATCTCATCCCCGCCCCTCTCTGTCCATCTTATCCTCGTCCCTCTCTGTCCATTTCATCCCCGCTCCTTTCTGTCCATCTCATCCCCGCCCCTCTCTGTCCGTCTCATCCCTGCCCCTCTCTGCCCATCTCAACGCTGTCCCTCTCTGTCCATCTCATCCTTGTCTCTCTCTGTCCATCTCATCCCCGTCCCTCTCTGTCCATGTCATCCTCGCCACTCTCTGTCCATGTCATCCCCGCCGCTCTCTGTCCATCTCATCCACGCCCCTCTCTGTCCATCTCATCCCTGTCCCTCTTTGTCCATCTCATCCTTGTCTCTCTCTGTCCATCTCATCATCGTCCCTCTCTGTCCATGTCATACCCGCCGCTCTCTGTCCATGTCATCCCCGCCGCTTTCTGTCCATCTCATCCCGGCCCCTCTCTGTCCCTCTCATCCCCGCCGCTCTTTGTCCATCTCATCCCCGCCGCTCTCTGTCCATCTCATCCCCGCCCTTCTCTGTCCATCTCATTCCCGCCCCTCTCAGTCCATCTTATCCCTGCCCCTCTCAGGCCATCTCATCCCCGCCCCTTTCAGTCCATCTCATCCCCGTCCCTCTTTGTCCATCTCATCCCCGCTCCTCTCAGTCCATCTTATCCCTGCCCCTCTCAGGCCATCTCATCCCCGCCCCTCTCAGTCCATCTCATTGCCGTCCCTCTCTGTCCATCTCATCCCCGCCCCTCTCTGTCCATCTCATCCCCGTCCCTCTCTGTCCATCTCATCCCAGTCCCTCTCTGTCCATCTCATCCCCGCCCCTCTCCGTCCATCTAATCTCTGTCCATCTCATCCTCGTCCCTCTCTGTCCATCTCATCCTCGCCCCTTTCTGTGCATCTCATCCCCGCCCCTCTCTGTCCATCTAATCCCCGCCCCTCTCAGTCCATCTAATCTCTGTCCATCTCATCCTCGTCCCTCTCTGTCCATCTCATCCCCGCCCCTTTCTGTGCATCTCATCCCCGCCCCTCTCGGTCCATCTCATCCCCGCCCCTTTCTGTCCATCTTATCCCTGCCCCTCTCTGTCCATCTCATCCTTGTCTCTCTCTGTCCATCTCATCCCCGTGCCATTCTGTCCATCTCATCCTCACCCCTCTCTGTCCATCTCATCCTTGTCCCTCTCTGTCCATCTCATCCCCGCCCCTTTCTGTCCATCTCATCCCCGGCCCTCTCCGTCCATCACATCCTCGTCTCTCTCTGTCCATCTCATCCCAGCCCCTCTCTGTCCATCTCATCCCTGTCCCTCTCTGTTCATCTCATCCCTGTCCCTCTCTGTCCATCTCATCCCCGCCTCTCTCTGTCCATCTGATCCCTGTCCCTCTCAGTCCATCACATCCTCGTCCCTCTCTGTCCATCTCATCCCGGCCCCTCTCTGTCCATCTCATGCCTGTCCCTCTCTGTTCATCTCATCCCTGTCCCTCTCTGTCCATCTCATGCCCGTCCCTCTCTGTCCATCTCATCCCCACCCCTTTCTGTGCCTCTCATCCCCGCCCCTCTCTGTCCATCTCATCCCCGCCCCTTTCTGTCCATCTTATCCCTGCCCTTCTCTGTCCATCTCATCCTTGTCTCTCTCTGTCCATCTCATCCTCACCCCTCTCTGTCCATCTCTTCCTTGTTCCTCTCTGTCCATCTCATCCCCGCCCCTTTCTGTCCATCTCATCCCCGCCCCTCTCAGTCCATCACATCCTCGTCCCTCTCTGTCCATCTCATCCCGGCCCCTCTCTGTCCATCTCATCCCTGTCCCTCTCTGTTCATCTCATCCCTGTCCCTCTCTGTCCATCTCATCCCCGCCTCTCTCTATCCATCAAATCTCTGTCCATCTCATCCTCGTCCTTCTCTGTCCATCTCATCCCCGCCCCTTTCTGTGCATCTCATCCCCGCCCCTCTCTGTCCATCTCATCCCCGCCCCTTTCTGTCCATCTTATCCCTGCCCTTCTCTGTCCATCTCATCCTTGTCTCTCTCTGTCCATCTCATCCCCATGCCTCTCTGTCCATGTCATCCTCACCCCTCTCTGTCCATCTCATCCTTGTCCCTCTCTGTCCATCTCATCCCCGCCCCTTTCTGTCCATCTCATCCCCGCCCCTCTCAGTCCATCATATCCTCGTCCCTCTCTGTCCATCTCATCCCGGCCCCTCTCTGTCCATCTCATCCCTGTCCCTCTCTGTTCATCTCATCCCTGTCCCTCTCTGTCCATCTCATCCCCGCCTCTCTCTGTCCATCTGATCCCTGTCCCTCTCAGTCCATCACATCCTCGTCCCTCTCTGTCCATCTAATCCCGGCCCCTCTCTGTCCATCTCATCCCTGTCCCTCTCTGTTCATCTCATCCCTGTCCCTCTCTGTCCATCTCATCCCCGCCCCTCTTTGTCCATCTTATCCGTGCCCCTCTCTGTCCATCTCATCCTTGTCTCTCTCAGTCCATCTCATCCCCGTGCCTCTCTGTCCATCTCATCCTTGTCCCTCTCTGTCCATCTCATCCCCGCCCCTTTCTGTCCATCTCATCCCCGCCCTTCTCAGTCCATCACATCCTCGTCCCTCTCTGTCCATCTCATCCCTGTCCCTCTCTGTTCATCTCATCCCTGTCCCTCTCTGTCCATCTCATCCTCACCCCTCTTTGTCCATCTCATCCTTGTCCCTCTCTGTCCATCTCAACCCCCGCCCCCTCTGTCCATCTCATCCCTGCCCCTCTCTGTCCATCTTATCCCTGCCCCTCTCTGTGCATCTCATCCTTGTCTCTCTCTGTCCATCTCATCCCCGTCTCTCTCTGTCCATCTCATCCCCGCCCCTTTCTGTGCATCTCATCCTCACCCCTTTCTGTGCATCTCATCCCTGCCCCTCTCTGTCCATCTTATCCCCGCCCCTCTCTATCCATCTCATTCTTGTCCCTCTCTGTCCATCTCATCCGCGCCACTCTCTGTCCATCTCATCCCCGCCCCTCTCTGTCCATCTTATCCTCGTCCCTCTCTGTCCATCTCAACCCCGCTCCTTTCTGTCCATCTCATCCCCGCCCCTCTCAGTCCATCGCATCCCC
The DNA here is from genome assembly GCA_029721435.1 of Gymnothorax reevesii. Classification (NCBI taxonomy): domain Eukaryota; kingdom Metazoa; phylum Chordata; class Actinopteri; order Anguilliformes; family Muraenidae; genus Gymnothorax; species Gymnothorax reevesii. The sequence continues at coordinate 4,718,673 of CM056577.1, forward strand.
GCCCCTCTCAGTCCATCTCATTCCCGTCCCTCTCTGTCCATCTCATCCCCGCCCCTTTCTGTGCATCTCATCCCCGCCCCTCTCTGTCCATCTCATCCTTGTCTCTCTCTGTCCATCTTATCCTTGTCCCTCTCTGTCCATGTCATCCTCGCCACTCTCTGTCCATGCCATCCCCGCCGCTCTCTGTCCATCTCATCCCTGCCCCTCTCTGTCCATCTCATCCCTGTCCCTCTCTGTCTATCTCATCCTTGTCTCTCTCTGTCCACCTCATCCCCGTCCTTCTCTGTCCATGTCATACCCGCCGCTCTCTGTCCATGTCATCCCCGCCGCTTTCTGTCCATCTCATCCCGGCCCCTCTCTGTCCATCTCATCGCCGCCGCTCTTTGTCCATCTCATCCCCGCCGCTCTCTGTCCATCTCATCCCCGCCCTTCTCTGTCCATCTCATCCCCGCCCCTCTCAGTCCATCTTATCCCTGCCCCTCTCAGGCCATCTCATCCCCGCCCCTGTCAGTCCATCTCATCTCCGTCCCTCTTTGTCCATCTTATCCCCGCCCCTCTCAGTCCATCTTATCCCTGCCCCTCTCAGGCCATCTCATCCCCGCCCCTCTCAGTCCATCTCATTCCCGTCCCTCTCTGTCCATCTCATCCCCGCCCCTTTCTGTGCATCTCATCCCCGCCCCTCTCTGTCCATCTAATCCCCGCCCCGCTCACTGTCCAACTAATCTCTGTCCATCTCATCCTCGTCCCTCTCTGTCCATCTAATCCCCGCCCCTTTCTGTGCATCTCATCCCCGCCCCTCTCTGTCCATCTAATCCCCGCCCCTCTCTGTCCATCTAATCTCTGTCCATCTCATCCTCGTCCCTCTCTGTCCATCTCATCCCAGCCCCTTTCTGTGCATCTCATCCCCGCCCCTCTCTGTCCATCTCATCCCCGCCCCTTTCTGTCCATCTTATCCCTGCCCCTCTCTGTCCATCTCATCCTTGTCTTTCTCTGTCCACCTCATCCCCGTGCCTCTCTGTCCATCTCATCCTCACCCCTCTCAGTCCATCTCATCCTTGTCCCTCTCTGTCCATCTCATCCTGGCCCCTCTCTGTCCCCCTCATCCCTGTCCCTCTCTGTTCATCTCATCCCTGTCCCTCTCTGTCCATCTCATGCCCGTCCCTCTCTGTCCATCTCATCCCCGCCCCTCTCTGTCCAGCTCATCCTCGTCCCTCTCTGTCCATCTCATCCCCGTCCCTCTCAGGCCATCTCATCCCCGCCCCTCTCAGTCCATCTCATTCCCGTCCCTCTCTGTCCATCTCATCCCCGCCCCTCTCTGTCCATCTCATCCCCGTCCCTCTCTGTCCAGCTCATCCCCGTCCCTCTCTGTCCATCTCATCCCCGCCCCTCTCCGTCCATCTAATCTCTGTCCATTTCATCCTCGTCCCTCTCTGTCCATCTCATCCCCGCCCCTTTCTGTGCATCTCATCCCCGCCCCTCTCTGTCCATCTAATCCCCGCCCCTCTCAGTCCATCTAATCTCTGTCCATCTCATCCTCGTCCCTCTCTGTCCATCTCATCCCCGCCCCTTTCTGTGCATCTCATCCCCGCCCCTCTCGGTCCATCTCATCCCCGCCCCTTTCTGTCCATCTTATCCCTGCCCCTCTCTGTCCATCTCATCCTTGTCTCTCTCTGTCCATCTCATCCCCGTGCCTCTCTGTCCATCTCATCCTCACCCCTCTCTGTCCATCTCATCCTTGTCCCTCTCTGTCCATCTCATACCCGCCCCTTTCTGTCCATCTCATCCCCGGCCCTCTCAGTCCATCACATCCTCGTCTCTCTCTGTCCATCTCATCCCAGCCCCTCTCTGTCCATCTCATCCCTGTCCCTCTCTGTTCATCTCATCCCTGTCCCTCTCTGTCCATCTCATCCCCGCCTCTCTCTGTCCATCTGATCCCTGTCCCTCTCAGTCCATCACATCCTCGTCCCTCTCTGTCCATCTCATCCCGGCCCCTCTCTGTCCATCTCATCCCTGTCCCTCTCTGTTCATCTCATCCCTGTCCCTCTCTGTCCATCTCATGCCCGTCCCTCTCTGTCCATCTCATCCCCACCCCTTTCTGTGCATCTCATCCCCGCCCCTCTCTGTCCATCTCATCCCCGCCCCTTTCTGTCCATCTTATCCCTGCCCTCCTCTGTCCATCTCATCCTTGTCTCTCTCTGTCCATCTCATCCTCACCCCTCTCTGTCCATCTCATCCTTGTTCCTCTCTGTCCATCTCATCCCCGCCCCTTTCTGTCCGTCTCATCCCCGCCCCTCTCAGTCCATCACATCCTCGTCCCTCTCTGTCCATCTCATCCCGGCCCCTCTCTGTCCATCTCATCCCTGTCCCTCTCTGTTCATCTCATCCCTGTCCCTCTCTGTCCATCTCATCCCCGCCTCTCTCTATCCATCAAATCTCTGTCCATCTCATCCTCGTCCTTCTCTGTCCATCTCATCCCCGCCCCTTTCTGTGCATCTCATCCCCGCCCCTCTCTGTCCATCTTATCCCTGCCCTTCTCTGTCCATCTCATCCTTGTCTCTCTCTGTCCATCTCATCCCCATGCCTCTCTGTCCATCTCATCCCCGCCCCTTTCTGTCCATCTCATCCCCGCCCCTCTCAGTCCATCATATCCTCGTCCCTCTCTGTCCATCTCATCCCCGCCCCTCTCTGTCCATCTCATCCCTGTCCCTCTCTGTTCATCTCATCCCTGTCCCTCTCTGTCCATCTCATCCCCGCCTCTCTCTGTCCATCTGATCCCTGTCCCTCTCAGTCCATCACATCCTCGTCCCTCTCTGTCCATCTAATCCCGGCCCCTCTCTGTCCATCTCATCCCTGTCCCTCTCTGTTCATCTCATCCCTGTCCCTCTCTGTCCATCTCATCCCCGCCCCTCTTTGTCCATCTTATCCCTGCCCCTCTCTGTCCATCTCATCCTTGTCTCTCTCAGTCCATCTCATCCCCGTGCCTCTCTGTCCATCTCATCCTTGTCCCTCTCTGTCCATCTCATCCCCGCCCCTTTCTGTCCATCTCATCCCCGCCCTTCTCAGTCCATCACATCCTCGTCCCTCTCTGTCCATCTCATCCCTGCCCCTCTCTGTCCATCTCATCCCTGTCCCTCTCTGTTCATCTCATCCCTGTCCCTCTCTGTCCATCTCATCCTCACCCCTCTTTGTCCATCTCATCCTTGTCCCTCTCTGTCCATCTCAACCCCCGCCCCCTCTGTCCATCTCATCCCTGCCCCTCTCTGTCCATCTTATCCCTGCCCCTCTCTGTGCATCTCATCCTTGTCTCTCTCTGTCCATCTCATCCCCGTCTCTCTCTGTCCATCTCATCCCCGCCCCTTTCTGTGCATCTCATCCTCACCCCTTTCTGTGCATCTCATCCCTGCCCCTCTCTGTCCATCTTATCCCCGCCCCTCACTACCCATCTCATTCTTGCCCCTCTCTCTCCCTCTCATCCCCGCCTCTCTCTGTCCATCTCATCCCCGCCCCTCTCTGTCCATCTTATCCTCGTCCCTCTCTGTCCATCTCATCCCCGCTCCTTTCTGTCCATCTCATCCCCGCCCCTCTCAGTCCATCGCATCCCCGCCCCTCTCAGTCCATCTCATTCCCGTCCCTCTCTGTCCATCTCATCCCCGCCCCTTTCTGTGCATCTCATCCCCGCCCCTCTCTGTCCATCTCATCCTTGTCTCTCTCTGTCCATCTTATCCTTGTCCCTCTCTGTCCATGTCATCCTCGCCACTCTCTGACCATGCCATCCCCGCCGCTCTCTGTCCATCTCATCCCTGCCCCTCTCTGTCCATCTCATCCCTGTCCCTCTCTGTCTATCTCATCCTTGTCTCTCTCTGTCCACCTCATCCCCGTCCCTCTCTGTCCATGTCATACCCGCCGCTCTCTGTCCATGTCATCCCCGCCGCTTTCTGTCCATCTCATCCCGGCCCCTCTCTGTCCATCTCATCGCCGCCGCTCTTTGTCCATCTCATCCCCGCCGCTCTCTGTCCATCTCATCCCCGCCCTTCTCTGTCCATCTCATCCCCGCCCCTCTCAGTCCATCTTATCCCTGCCCCTCTCAGGCCATCTCATCCCCGCCCCTGTCAGTCCATCTCATCTCCGTCCCTCTTTGACCATCTTATCCCCGCCCCTCTCAGTCCATCTTATCCCTGCCCCTCTCAGGCCATCTCATCCCCGCCCCTCTCAGTCCATCTCATTCCCGTCCCTATCTGTCCATCTCATCCCCGCCCTTTTCTGTGCATCTCATCCCCGCCCCTCTCTGTCCATATAATCCCCGCCCCCCTCACTGTCCAACTAATCTCTGTCCATCTCATCCTCATCCCTCTCTGTCCATCTAATCCCCGCCCCTTTCTGTGCATCTCATCCCCGCCCCTCTCTGTCCATGTAATCCCCGCCCCTCTCTGTCCATCTAATCTCTGTCCATCTCATCCTCGTCCCTCTCTGTCCATCTCATCCCAGCCCCTTTCTGTGCATCTCATCCCCGCCCCTCTCTGTCCATCTCATCCCCGCCCCTTTCTGTCCATCTTATCCCTGCCCCTCTCTGTCCATCTCATCCTTGTCTCTCTCTGTCCATCTCATCCCCGTGCCTCTCTGTCCATCTCATCCTCACCCCTCTCAGTCCATCTCATCCTTGTTCATCTCTGTCCATCTCATCCTGGCCCCTCTCTGTCCATCTCATCCCTGTCCCTCTCTGTTCATCTCATCCCTGTCCCTCTCTGTCCATCTCATGCCCGTCCCTCTCTGTCCATCTCATCCCCGCCCCTCTCTGTCCATCTCATCCCCGTCCCTCTCTGTCCATCTCATCCCCGTCCCTCTCTGTCCAGCTCATCCCCGTCCCTCTCTGTCCATCTCATCCCCGCCCCTTTCTGTGCATCTCATCCCCGCCCCTCTCTGTCCATCTAATCCCCGCCCCTCTCTGTCCATCTAATCTCTGTCCATCTCATCCTCGTCCCTCTCTGTCCATCTCATCCCCGCCCCTTTCTGTGCATCTCAACCCCGCCCCTCTCTGTCCATCTCATTCCCGCCCCTTTCTGTCCATCTTATCCCTGCCCTTCTCTGTCCATCTCATCCTTGTCTCTCTCTGTCCATCTCATCCCCGCCCCTCTCAGTCCATCACATCCTCGTCCCTCTCTGTCCATCTCATCCCGGCCCCTCTCTGCCCATCTCATCCCTGTCCCTCTCTGTTCATCTCATCCCTGTCCCTCTCTGTCCATCTCATCCCCGCCTCTCTCGATCCATCTGATCCCTGTCCCTCTCAGTCCATCACATCCTCGTCCCTCTCTGTCCATCTCATCCCGGCCCCTCTCTGTCCATCTCATCCCTGTCCCTCTCTGTTCATCTCATCCCTGTCCCTCTCTGTCCATCTCATCCCCGCCCCTCTCTGTCCATCTTATCCCTGCCCCTCTCTCTCCATCTCATCCTTGTCTCTCTCAGTCCATCTCATCCCCGTCCCTCTCTGTCCATCTCATCCTCACCCACTCTGTCCATCTCATCCTTGTCCCTCTCTGTCTATCTCATCCCCGCCCCTTTCTGTCCATCTCATCCCCGCCCCTCTCAGTCCATCACATCCTCGTCCCTCTCTGTCCATCTCATCCCAGCCCCTCTCTGTCCATCTCATCCCTGTCCCTCTCTGTTCATCTCATCCCTGTCCCTCTTTGTCCATCTCATCCTCACCCCTCTTTGTCCATCTCATCCTTGTCCCTCTCTGTGCATCTCAACCCCCGCCCCCTCTGTCCATCTCATCCCCGCCTCTCTGTCCATCTTATCCCTGCCCCTCTCTGTGCATCTCATCCTTGTCTCTCTCTGTCCATCTCATCCCCTTCTCTCTCTGTCCATCTCATCCCCGCCCCTTTCTGTCCATCTCATCCTCACCCCTTTTCTGTGCATCTCATCCCTGCCCCTCTCTGTCCATCTCATCCCCGCCCCTCTCTATCCATCTCATTCTTGTCCCTCTCTGTCCATCTCATCCCCGCCACTCTCTGTCCATCTCATCCCCGCCCCTCTCTGTCCATCTTATCCTCGTCCCTCTCTGTCCATCTCATCCCCGCTCCTTTCTGTCCATCTCATCCCCGCCCCTCTCAGTCTATCGCATCCCCGCCCCTCTCTGTCCATCTCATCCCCGCCCCTCTCTGTCCGTCTCATCCCTGCCCCTCTCTGTCCATCTCATCCCTGTCCCTGTCTGTCCATCTCATCCTTGTCTCTCTCTGTCCATCTCATCCCCGTCCCTCTCTGTCCATGTCTTCCTCGCCACTCTCTGTCTATGTCATCCCCGCCGCTCTCTGTCCATCTCATCCCCGCCCCTCTCTGTCCATCTCATCCCTGTCCCTCTCTGTCCATCTTTTCCTTGTCTCTCTCTGTCCATCTCATCCCCGTCCCTCTCTGTCCATGTCATACCCGCCGCTCTCTGTCCATGTCATCCCCGCCGCTTTCTGTCCATCTCATCCCGGCCCCTCTCTGTCCATCTCATCCCCGCCGCTCTTTGTCCATCTCATCCCCGCCGCTCTCTGTCCATCTCATCCCCGCCCTTCTCTGTCCATCTCATCCCCGCCCCTCTCAGTCCATCTTATCCCTGCCCCTCTCAGGCCATCTCATCCCCGCCCCTGTAAGTCCATCTCATCCCCGTCCCTCTTTGTCCATCTCATCCCCGCCCCTCTCAGTCCATCTTATCCCTGCCCCTCTCAGGCCATCTCATCCCCGCCCCTCTCAGTCCATCTCATTCCCGTCCCTCTCTGTCCATCTCATCCCCGCCCCTCTCTGTCCATCTCATCCCCGTCCCTCTCTGTCCATCTCATCCCCATCCCTCTCTGTGCATCTCATCCCCGCCCCTCTCTGTCCATCTAATCCCCGCCCCTCTCTGTCCATCTAATCTCTGTCCATCTCATCCTCGTCCCTCTCTGTCCATCTCATCCCCGCCCCTTTCTGTGCATCTCATCCCCGCCCCTCTCTGTCCATCTCATCCCCGCCCCTTTCTGTCCATCTTATCCCTGCCCCTCTCTGTCCATCTCATCCTTGTCTCTCTCTGTCCATCTCATCCCCGTGCCTCTCTGTCCATCTCATCCTCACCCCTCTCTGTCCATCTCATCCTTGTCCCTCTCTGTCCATCTCATCCCCGCCCCTTTCTGTCCATCTCATCCCCGCCCCTCTCAGTCCATCACATCCTCGTCCCTCTCTGTCCATCTCATCCCGGCCCCTCTCTGTCCATCTCATCCCTGTCCCTCTCTGTTCATCTCATCCCTGTCCCTCTCTGTCCATCTCATCCCTGCCTCTCTCTGTCCATCTGATCCCTGTCCCTCTCAGTCCATCACATCCTCGTCCCTCTCTGTCCATCTCATCCCGGCCCCTCTCTGTCCATCTCATCCCTGTCCCTCTCTGTTCATCTCATCCCTGTCCCTCTCTGTCCATCTCATCCCCGCCCCTCTCTGTCCATCTTACCCCTGCCCCTCTCCTTCCATCTCATCCTTGTCTCTCTCAGTCCATCTCATCCCTGTGCCTCTCTGTCCATCTCATCCTCACCCTCTCTGTCCATCTCATCCTTGTCCCTCTCTGTCCATCTCATCCCCGCCCCTTTCTGTCTATCTTATCCCCGCCCCTCTCAGTCCATCACATCCTCGTCCCTCTCTGTCCATCTCATCCCGGCCCCTCTCTGTCCATCTCATCCCTGTCCCTCTCTGTTCATCTCATCCCTGTCCCTCTCTGTCCATCTCATCCCCGCCCCTCTCTGTCCATCTTATCCCTGCCCCTCTCCTTCCATCTCATCCTTGTCTCTCTCAGTCCATCTCATCCCTGTGCCTCTCTGTCCATCTCATCCTCACCCTCTCTGTCCATCTCATCCTTGTCCCTCTCTGTCCATCTCATCCCCGCCCCGTTCTGTCTATCTTATCTCCGCCCCTCTCAGTCCATCACATCCTCGTCCCTCTCTGTCCTTCTCATCCCCGCCCCTCTCTGTCCATCCCATCCTCACCCCTCTTTGTCCATCTCATCCTTGTCCCTCTCTGTGCATCTCATCCCCGCCCCCTCTGTCCATCTCCTCCCCGTCCCTCTCTGTCCATCTTATCCCTGCCCCTCTCTGTGCATCTCATCCTTGTCTCTCTCTGTCCATCTCATCCCCGTCTCTCTCTGTCCATCTCATCCCCGCCCCTTTCTGTGCATCTCATCCTCGCCCCTTTCTGTGCATCTCATCCCTGTCCCTCTCTGTCCATCTCATCCCCGCCCCTCTCTATCCATCTCATTCTTGTCCCTCTCTGTCCATCTCATCCCCGCCACTCTCTGTCCATCTCATCCCCGCCCCTCTCTGTCCATCTCATCCTTGCCCCTCTCTGTCCATCTCATCCCCGCTCCTTTCTGTCCATCTCATCCCCGCCCCTCTCAGTCCATCGCATCCCCGCCCCTCTCTGTTCATCTCATCCCCGCCCCTCTCTGTCCATCTCAGTGGGTGGCATTGGAGCATTATTTAACAGGAGAGCATAGCTTAGGTGTTAGCATTGGAGCATTATTTGGCGGAAGGGCTTAGGTTGGGCATTGCAGCATTATTTCGCAGAAGAGCACTGCTTTGGGTTCGGGATTGGGGCATTATTTAGCAGGAGAGCACAGTTTAGGGGTTGGCATTGGAGCATTTTTAGCAGGACAGCACTGCTCAATTAGATTATTCACCAAGCACAACTAAGGTTCTGTCATATGAATGTTATTCAGCTGTAGTCATTGTAGTCTTAGTCTACATTTGAATGGTCTTTTTTGCTCAGGAAAGTTCCAAAAATGACCTGAAATTATCTATGTGGCAGACATAATGAGTGCTGTTCAGATTCTCTAAGTAGTAGGGAAAGGTGTTTCAATGCTTCCTATTATATCTCCTTTTGCATAGGGTTCACTGTGCTAAACTGTATGAAAAAAGAGGAGTTAACACCAACCCACAATTCCTTGCAGCGGCAATATCTAAACTGATCCACTTTCAATCCAGCCATTCGTGAAACAAATGAACAAGACCAGCAAGGAAGGGATGATTCCGTTGCCTAGTACAAGTGCAGTCGGATTCTGTTAGCACCACGGTAGTCTTTCCCAATGTCTTAAGGAATTATCCTACAAATGTATCCTTAAACTGCGTGACATTTGCCATTTCAAGGAAAAATGGTTTGGAATTTGATGATGGGGTGCATTTTCTGTCACTATTTGACCGGAGCCAAATCAGCTGCTGTTCATCTGCCTTCTTGGCATTAAAAACCAGAGACTGACTCACATTCTTATTTAAACAATACAAGTTGAGGACACTATACTGGTGCTGATCCAGAAATGCGTCCTCGGAGGGATATTCCTACGCTGAAAGCAGACCGTGTTAAATACTTTTGCAAAAAAAAAAAAAAAAGAAAAGAAAAAACACTAAACACTAAAAACTGCTGACATCACCGCTGAATCCATTCCCTTGATACCTGGATGGATTCTATTTAAAGAGCAGAGCCAGACAAGTCCTTAGCTCAACTGAAACACAGCCGCCTGACTGCGAAAACAGGTGTTAAAGATAAGCCCCATTACTGAGGAAACTCCAAATGTGCTGTTTCTAGAGGGGAAAGTATTTTTACTGTTAACTGACACACGGAAGGAAGGTGTGTTACTTCTGCTATGAACCCCTAAAGCTGCAGATTTATACGGTAAAACCCGTATTGGATGGGCAGTATTCCTGATAGGGGAGGACTGGGGTCCGATGAGCCATAAGGACCAATGAGCAATATTACTGCTTCGCCTATTTTAAACATGAATTTTAAACCCATAAAAGACAATACTTCTCATGGTTCCGGATATTATTCCTGTCATTTTATACCAAATACACAAAAATCCGTTCAGCGAGTTGGTTATAATAAGCCTTCTTATTCCGTGTATTTTGCCTCCCGTGGATCGGTTTCATATTTCCTGAGGCCAAATTCCACTATGTACTCGCTGGCATGTGTGACGTCGCATCAGTGTGTGTGTGTGTGTGTGTCCAGAATGTCAATCACATAGCTAACTTTAACCTTGCCGTTTAAAATTAGTAGCCCTATGCCTATAATAGGATCCGCCAAGCCTGTTAGACTGTAAGTAAATTGTGGGGTTCTAGGCCAATTAACACAATATCACAACATCAACATTTAACATTATTGCTAGAATGTAAGAGTAGTAACATGCTGGCTACCTATGGGTCATACTGTGATCTGCGGCTAGCTGGTTAATCTCTGCTGCTTTCGCATGAAGTGGGATAAAAGGATGCGTTGTACAGTAAATCTCGCGAGATTATAATGAATCCTTTAGTAAACATCAGTAAGTTGTGGTCGGGGACGTCTTGTCATGGTTTGGTGCCGCCGGGAGAAGGCAATAAGCCTGCGGGCACTGGGACCATGTACCCAAACCAGAAAGAAAGGACCCAAGTGTACAGGCTGAGTAAAACAATAAATAAAGATTTAATTTAAAACAAACATCAGGAGAGCAGCGGCAAAAGACAGGGCTCCATCAAGCATGGCATAATAACCAGAATGCAGCTGCGCTGCCAGACTGGCAGTGCAGCTCTTTTATACTCTTAATAGCACCTCCACCTCAACGAGCAGCAGCTGTAGCTTGTTGAGGTGGAGGTGCAAACAGGAGGGGGGAGGGCCTGCAGGGCAGCACCATCACATGTCTAGTGGATAACGTACTTGCAGTGAATGCCTCGTGACGGGCGGATTCCGCCGGCACCCATAAACGCCCGTCAAGGTCGTCCTCACAGGCGCGATTTAACACGCCCATCACTCACTTCACAGACGCGTCACTATTTAATCCAAGCGTTAGCCCATTTGACCTACCCTGGAAGACCATGATGATGATGACAGTGTCATAATCAAAACTAGCAATTGCAACATTCTCGCAGATCAAGGCAAGCAGTACCAGATGTGACGAAGCATCTGATATTCAGTTCGGCATATCCGACCCATCATCATAGCCGTAAGTAACAATCTTGAACCTCGGGAAAAAAAAATTCAGAGAGAAAAAAAATTCAATGTCTTTATCATTCAGGTTTTGTTCTAGGTATCTCCAGTAAGTTCAGTGTATATAAAACTTTGTTAAGCTTTTTCCATCAAGATAAATGTAAATAGAAGGGACTTGATATTACTACCATATTCCTTACTCTTCGGTTTTAATTTTTTGATTGGAGGAGGTGCTCCAGACCTGAAATGTCCGATAGGAATTTGGTGATTATTGGTCGCTGTTTTAGAGAATTGAGCCACGTCAAGGTTTTTCACATGAAGCATTTCAGAATGTCCCTTTTAAAAGCGGCGCCAATATATTTTTGGGGCTTTTTATCAGTGAGAGGGTGGTTTAGAATTTAATATTAATATTTAATATCTCCAATGCATAAACTGTGCGCCAGTCCATCTCCTCAGCCGGATCGTCAGGGGAGCCTGAGTGGTCAGGGTCTTTGTCGATCAAGGGCTCCTCAGCAGGAGAATCCTCCACAGAGTGATCAGTCGAAGAAGAGGTGTGGGCCGGTGAGCGGGGATTCCGCAAAGGCACGGTGGTGCCGGAGGGATGGTCAGGATGGCTACGGTGGAAGTCAGCGATGAGATTCGAGTCAAGGACGTGGCGAGCAGGAACCCAAGACCTCTCCTCAGGACCGTAGCCCACCCAGTCCACTAAGTAGTGGAGTCCCCTGTCACGATGACGGGATCAGACCAGGTGCCGAAGCAGGACCCCCATCAATCAGTTGAGGAGGAGGAGGAGGTGGAACAGCAGGAGACAGAGGACTCTCGTGGACCGGCTTCACCTTGGACACATGGAAGGTTGGGTGGACACGCATGGAGCGGGAAAGCTTGAGTCTCACCGCCATTGGACTGATGGCTCTCTGGATGGAGAATGGGCCAACAAACCTGGGTGCCAGCCTCTTAGACTCCACCTGGAGAGGCAGATCTTGGGTGGAGAGCCACACCTTCTCACTAACCTGGTAAACTGGGGCAGGAGGGCACCGCCGGTTGGCTGAAGCAGTGTAGTGCCTAACGGGGTGCTGGATGGCAGAGCGAGCCTGGGCCCATGTTCAGCAACAGGGCTGACTGGCAGGAGAACTCTCAGTCCAAGGCCGGGAAAAGCGGCGGCTGATAGCCAAAGATGCACTGGAATGGAGAGAGGCCCGTAGCAGAGCTGGTGAGGGCATTGTGGGCATACTCCACCCACAGGAGCTGCTTGGACCAGGAGGAAGGCAGTCTCCATCTCCTGGCTCATCCGCTCCGTCTGCCCATTGGACTGGGGGTGGAATCCAGAAGAGGAACTGGCGTTGGCTCCCATTAGGCTACAGAACTCCTTCCAGAAGCCTGAGGAGAACCGAGGACCCTGGTCGGATGCCACATCCACGGGCAGGCCATACAGACGGAAGACGTGTAGCAGAATCAGTTACACAGTATATTTAGCTGACGGCAGCTTGGGCAAAGGGACGAAGTGAGCCATCTTGCTGAAGTGGTCGACCATTGTGAGGATGACTGTTTTACTGTCAAAGGGTGGAAGGTCCTTGACAAAGTCCAAGGAGATGTGGCAACAAGGTCAATGTGGGACAGGAAGGGGTGGGAGGAGTCCAGCAGGAGCATGATGGGAAGCCTTTTGCTGATTGCAGATGGGCATGCCTTAACAAAGTTGCGGGTTTCTTCCTCCAGGGTGGGCTACCAGAAGCGTCAAAGGAGGACGTCCTAGGTTTGCTGGGAACCAGGATGACAGATGAGCTTCGAGGTGTGGGCCCACTGCAGAACTTCCGACCTCAAGGCTTCAGGGACATACAGACATTTGGGGGGACAGGCGCTGGGACCCGGTTGACCCCCAGTGGTGGCCTTCACTCTCTCCTCAATGTCCCGGGACAGGACAGCTACAACACAGGGGGGAAGGAAAGATGGAAGCAGGCCCCTCAGCGGAATATTCCCCCTTCATGTACTGCAGGGACAGGGCATCAGTCTTGGTGTTGCAGGACCCTGAGCGGTTGGAGAGAGTGATGTTGAAACAGGTGAAGAGGGAACAGCGGGCCTGACGGGAGTTCAACCTCTTGGCAGTGCGGATGTATTCAAGGTTCCTGTGGTCGGTCCATACAAAGAAGGGTTCCTTGGCGCCCTCCAACTAATGCCGCCACTCCTCCAGAGCTAGCTTCAGTGCCAACAGCTCCCTGCTCCTGAAGTCGTAGTTCCTCTCAGCAGAAGACAGGCGCAGAGAGAAGAAGGTGCTGGGGTGAAGCTTCTGGTCAGAAGCAGATCTTTGGGACAGGACAGCCCCTACCCCCACATCTTAGGCATCCATCTCCACCATGAACTGGGATCAGGGTCGGGCATTTAGAAGATGGGTGCAGAGGTGAATCTGGTTTTCAAGGACTGAAAGTCCTCGTCAGCAGCAGGGAATGACTGAAAGGGCACCTTGGAGCTGGTGAGGGCATTAAGAGGAGCGGCTACTGAGCTGTAATTGCGGATGAAGCGGCGATAGAAATTGTCAAACCCTATGAAGCATTGCAATTGTTTATGGGAGTCAGGAACTGGCCAGGGAGTGACTGCAGATACCTTTGCTGGGTCCATCCGGATGCTTCCTGTATCCACTATGTACCCCAGGAGACAGATGAGGCATGAAATTCGCACTTCTCTGCCTTGACAAACAGGGAGACACAAAGAGGCACTGGAGCACAGACTGGGCATGATGAACGTGCTTTTTCCTGGTCTTAGAGAAGATGAGGATGTCGTCCATGTAAACGAAGACAAAGCAGTTGAGCGATCTCGGAGTACATCATTAACCAGGGCTTGGAAGATGGCAGGAGCATTAGTGAGACCAAAAAACATGACTCAGTATTCATAATACCTTGTGGGGGTGTTGAATGCTGTCTTCCATTCATCCCCTCACCGATGCGGACCAGATGATAGGCATTACGGAGATTGAGCTTGGTGTAGATGGTGGCGCCCTGAAGCAGTTCGAAGGCGGAAGAGATGAGTGGCGTTTGAAAGCGAATCTTCACTGTGATTTTGTTCAAGCCCCGATAGTCAAAGCAGGGTCTCAATGCCATATGCTTCTTCGCCTCAAAGAAGAAGCCTGCCCCAACAGGAGATGAGTAAGGGTGGATGATGTCTGCAGCTAGGAAGTCATTGATGTAAGCCTCCATGGTCTTCCTTTTGGGGACAAACAGAGAGTACAGGTGGCCTTTAGGGTGCAAGGTGCCAGGCAGGAGGCCTATGGCACAGTTGTAGGGCCAATACGCAGGCAGAGAGGTGTCCCTATCCTTCCTGAAACCTGCCGGAGGTTGTGGTATTCGAAAGGCATCCCGGAGACATCAGGTGAAGGATTGGTGGTGGGACAATGGAATGGCAGGGAGGCATGCTTAAGGCAGGTGAGGTGGCAGGATGTTCCCCATTCACGGACGAAAGTAGTCTCTCAGTCAATATGGGGGTTATGTCGACAAAGCTAAGGATAGCCTAGGATTAGTGGCAGGTCAGGAGAGTTCAGGATGTGGAACTGGATGATTGCCGAACAGGAGTATCGGAACCGGAATGGTCTGGTGGGTAATGTTACCCAGTCGGTGGTCATCAAGAGCCCGGGTGAGGACCAGATGAGTCAGTGGAACCCGACCGAGCCCCAACTGCTGAGCTAACTGCTTGCTAATGAGGCTGTGATCGGCACCAGAGTTTGCCAGGGCAGCCAAAGTGATGGGACCGTCAGGAAGGAGGAGCCTTGGAGATACGGTCTGTGGTTGTAGGTAGGTAGTGTCGTCGAGCTCACTCGTACCTCCCTGGCTACGGGTGAGCCTTAGCTTTTACTGGACTGGCTGACACAAAGTGACCCTCCTTCCCACAATACAAGCACAGGTTCAGGAAACATCGATGCTCCCGTTCTTCTGGGGTGAGAGGGGTGCGGCTCAGCTGCATAGGTTCCGACTCCTTCATTTGCGGAATAGGCGAGGTGGACGATCGGGTGGAACCCGCTCTGAACCAGGCTGGCGTCTGGCAGTGGGAAGCCCCCTGACTTCTCTCTCACCTACGGACCTGGATGCAAAGGTCAATTCTAACTGCTAGCTCAATGATTCCGTCAAGTGTGGAGGGAACCTCGCACGAGACCAGCTCATCCATGGTGTAGTCAGCCAGACCGTGGAGGAAGGTGTCCTCTTAGGCTGCAGGGTTCCAGCAGCTTCGGCTGGCTCTGGTGCGGAAGTCAATGGAGTAATCAGCAACCGGCCTGTTCCCTAGTTTCAGGCTCACTAGCCCTGGAGCAGCCTCGAAGCTGGAGACCCCCAAGCTGAAGACCTTTTTTTGGTCCTCGGCGAAAGACTGGAAGGAGATGCAGGCAGGAGGCTGTCTCTCCCGCTCAGCCGTACCCCCTAGATGGGCTTTGTTCGTCAGATGGTTGACTGTAAAGGCGACCATTGCCTGCTTTGAAGCGAAGATATGGGGCTGGAGGGAGAACAGCAGGGAACAGTTCGTCCGGAAAGGGCCACAGGTTTCTGGGTCTCCGTCGTAGCACTCAGGGGTTTCCACTCGAGGTACAGGGGCCCCAATGGGTAGCATGCGATCAGGAGCTGATAATGGTGCAGTAGGGGCAGCAGGCAGAGCCACCATGGATGTAAGCTGCTTCAGTTAGCCGGCTAATGCAGCGAGGGATTGCCTGGGGTCTGAATCGGCTGCTGACATCATAGCTTCATGGTGTTAGAGGACGGCTTCAATCTTCTCAAGTCAACTCAGGGGAGTGGGATTGTGTGCTGGGTCCATGACTGGCCAGATTGTACTGTCATGGCGAGTGGCAGGACCCAAATGCAACACAGTCAACACGAGTGAAGATTTACTGGCTTTTAATGATCTCAGAGCAGGGGTAAGCAGAATGCAGAGCAGGGTAGCTTGGTGCAGATCAGGATCAGGAACTCGTGGACCTCGAGTGGAACTCTTCCGGGAATTCGAGGGAACAAGTGCCGATGGTGGGATTGAAACCCAGGTCACCCACACGGCAAGTGGGAGAGTTACCACTGGGCCACCGGGGTAGGCTGGCTTGAGGCTCAGCGGAGAGGCAGCAGGCAGCGGAACAGCAAGACAGGTGGCTTGGACAGGGCCTTGGAAGACGGCAGACAGGAGCCAGGAAGCACACAGGCAGAGCTCAGAGGCAGAGGCAGGTGGCTATCAGGTTTAACGGGGCAGGAACGAGAGGACGTCGTCAGAGGCAGGCAGAGACGGTTCCAGGAAGTCAGAGCGAAGACAAAGGCTGGAGAGTAGTGCTGCTGCAACGACAATCTGGCAATGAGTGAGTGAAACTGAACTGCTTATATACTGGCTGGGTAATGAGACTCTGCTGAGAATAATAGCAGTGGAAGGGGTGTGGCCACGCAGAGGGAGAGACGGCAGCAGCAGAGCAGATTGTGACAACAGTAGAGCTCAGGACCCGCCCATCTTCAAACTCAGCCTTCCTTTTTATGACAACTATTCACCAGTGAAGTTTGAAGAGTGCATCTTATAAGGTTGCGATGGTACAGAGTTCACAAGAATTGTCTAGAAACAGACAGACAGAAATATAAGCAACCGCAAAAATGCCCAAAACTGCTTTCTTGCTACAATATAGTTTTACAGTAGTTTCAGAGTAATTTTGCTGTGGTTTGGCCTGATGACACACAGGTCATCTGAAAAAATACCAGCTTTATTATCACGGCTGGTAACTCCTCCTGACACTGTCCACACGAGGGCATCCTGAGTTTGCAAACTGACATGTTTTGAAAGCGGTCTGTGAAATATGATGGAGCTCAGGTGTTCCAGGAAATTAATTAGTTAATTTATAGTTATTAATAATATAAAGCCCAAAAGCAATCCAGTTCTCGATTTTGAAAAGATTAAAAAGTATATAAAATTTTAAATGGATCTGTAAATAGTTTTTGAGTTACTGCGTTAAATTGTGGATCTGCGGTAGACGTGACAGTTGCAGATGTGATGGCGATGATGATTTCATAAGACGGGCAAAACCGTTTCGCTAATATAATAAACAGACAGTAATAACTTATCTTACATCTGCTACCGGCACAAGTTTACTGAAACAGTTACTGTAGTAGTTAATTGATTTAACTAGTTGCATATTTTCACATTATTTGTTGGACATACAACAATTCCGAAATATTTGGGACGAAGTGTAAATTGTGAAAAAAAATGAAAATGCAATGACTTCCAGATGGGCCAATATGAAATTTACAGTAGAACATAGATAACATTTCAAGTGTTGAAACTGAGACATTTTACATTTTTATCCAAAAAATGAGCTAATTTCAAATTTTTCTGGCTGCAATTGGTCTCAAAAAAGTTGGGATACAGGCATCAAAGGGCTGAAAAAGCAATTAATATACATACGAGAATCAGCTGAGAGAACATTTAGCAAGTAATTAAGTTAGCTGGCATCAGGTGTGTAACATGATTTGCCATAAAAGGGACGTCTTAGAGAGGCTGAGTCTCTCAGAAGTAAAGATGGCCAGATGCTCTCCAACCTATGAAGGTTTGCGTTAAAAAATTGTGGAATACTATGTTCCTCAACGTCAAATTACAAAGGCTTTGAAGGTCTCGTCATCGAGAGTGCATAACATCATCAAAAGATTCAGAGTAACTGGAAAAATCTCTGTGCATAAGGGACAAGGCCAAAGACCTTTACTGGATGGCATCATTTTTGGGCCCTCAAACGCCACTGCATCACTAACCTGCATGATTCTGTCATTGACATAACTAAATGGGCCCAGGAATACTTCAAGAAACCACCGTCTGTAAACACTGTCCGCTGTGCCATCCACAGATGCCACCTAAAACTCTATCATGCAAAAAGGAAGCCATTATTGAGTACGATCCAGAAGCGCCGCTGTG
Organism: Gymnothorax reevesii; assembly: GCA_029721435.1. Taxonomy (NCBI): domain Eukaryota; kingdom Metazoa; phylum Chordata; class Actinopteri; order Anguilliformes; family Muraenidae; genus Gymnothorax; species Gymnothorax reevesii. Next base: position 4,736,516 of record CM056577.1, read on the forward strand.
TTCTGTGGGCCAAGGCTAATTTAAAATGGTCTGTAGCAAAGTGGCAAAGAGTCCTGTGGTCAGACTAGTCCAAATTCTTGTAGGAAATCAGGGGCGTCATGTCCTCCAGATTAAAGAGGAGAAAGACCACCTCTCCTGTTATCAGCGTTCAGTTCAAAAGCCAGCATCTCTGATGGTATGGGGATGCATTAGTGCATATGTTGGGGGACGCTTGCATGTTTTAAAAAGCACCATGAATGCTGATAGGTACATAAAGGTTTTAGAGCAACATATGCTCCCCTCCAGACGACATCTATTCCAGGGAAGGCCTCGTGTATTTCAGCAGGACAATGCAAAACCACATACTGCAGTTATTACAACAACATGGCTTCGTAGTAGAAGAGTCCGTGTGCTGAACTGGCCTGCCTGCAGTCCTGATCTTTCACCGATTGAGAACATTTAGCAAATAATTAAACAAAAAGTCTGTCTAAGGAGACCCAAAACTCTCCAACTGCTGGAAGCCAGTATTAAACGAGAATGGGATCAAATTACAGTGGCTAAAATCAAGAAACTTTCTCCTCAATGCCCAGACGCCTCCACTCTGTGTTCAAAAAAAGAGGGGATGATACACCATGGTAAACAGGCCCCTGTCCCAACTTTTTTGAGAGCTGTAGCAACTATCAAATTTGAAATGAGCTCATTTTGTGGATAAAATTGTAAAATTTCTCAGTTTCAACATTTGCTGTGTTCGCTCTATGTTCTATTGGGAATAAAATACTGGCTGGTGTGATTTGAAAGTCATTGCGTTTTGATCTAATTCACAATTTACACTTTGTCCCAACTATTTCGGAATTGGGGTTGTATTTGTTTTTGCAACGTATTCCCCGGACTGAGACAGGTCCAGGCTGCAGGAAGGCCAGTCTAGCACCTGCACTCAGTGAGTACGAAGCCATGCTGTTGTCGTACATGTAGGGTGTGGCTTGTGGCCGCTGGAGCAAGTATGCACATCCCTTAAAAAGACAATTTCGAGTGTTATGACTTGGAAAAATCACAACAAAAACTGGCAAGTACAACTAAAACAAATTTATTCGTCACAAAAAAAAGTTGTATAAAAAAATATATCCACTATTTAAATTCTCTAATAACACTGCCACTATTTAACTGTTGCCAAAACAAAACTCTGGTCTGCTCTCTTCTGCTGTCTGCTCTCTTTGTTGTCAGTCTCTTTGTTGTCAGTCTCTCTGTGCTTAAAATCACAGCCTTTTTATAGTCTAGCAACCTTCCAGAAAGATCCACAGGATTCTAGGGAACTCCCGCCCCCTCCAAGCAGGAAAGTGCCAGAAGCTTCGAGAAATTACTAGACTTTTCTTAATGATTTTACAAACACGCCACCAGATGGTGCCAATGAACAAAATAAATATAGCTGACCAGCAAGGCAGCAAAACAGCATGTAACAAACTTCATTTACAAATGGAATATGATGCTGTTCAAAATTATCATACATAACACCTCCCCTCTTTAAGAAAAGAAAGGTTTGCTAAAAGCTTTCTTTTGTTAAAATTAACAGTTTTATAATCAGAACAATATTGAACTTTACACAAACGTATTATTGATCATGATAACAATCATATACATAACAAACAGTGTAAGTCTCACAATCAAATAGAAAAGTAAAATTACGTTTTCCACAATCACGAAAAGAAATAAAATTACATGCGTGAAAGTGTATCTGGGATTACATTATCTTTTCCCCTGATGTGAGAAATATCCAAATCATACTCTTGCAAAAGTAAACTCCATCTCAGTAATCTTTGATTCTTGTTTTTGATCTTATGCAAGAATGTGAGGGGATTGTGATCACTGAAGACCTTGATGGAAGTAGCTGAACAAGTCAAATAGACTTCAAAATGTTGTAAAGCCAAAACAAGTGCCAAACATTCTTTTTCAATTGTTGAGTAGTTTTTCTGATGTTTATCAAACTTTTTGGAAAAGTAACAAACAGGATGATCTACTCCATCAGTGTCTTCTTGCAGTAAAACTGCACCTGCACCAATGTCACTGGCATCAACTGCTAACTTGAACTCCTTTTTGAAATTGGGAGATAAGAGAACTGGTGCATTTTTGAGAATAGCTTTTAGCTGGTCAAACGAATTTTGACATTTTTCATCCCAAACAAATTTTGCATTTTTCTTCAGTAAATTTGTCAAAGGTTCAGAGATGATAGAGAAATTTTTACAGAATTTTCTGTAGTAGCCAGCCATCCCTAGAAATCTCATGAGCTGTCTTTTAGTTGTTGGCTCAGGAAATTCAGTGATAACTTTGACTTTTGCATCAACTGGTTTGACTTGACCAGGTTCATTTTCTAAGGGGCAGTCACAATCTTCTTTGGAATTTTCCAGTTCAACTGTATTTACCACATTGACTGGCTTTTGCTGTGTGTCTCTATCAATGTATTCTTTGAGCATATTGATGTGACACATTTGTTTTTGTTTCCTCCTTCCAGGAGTTGAAATTACGTAATTTAGATCACTGACCTTTTTGAGGACAGTGAAAGGGCCGAAATATCGGGCTCTTAGAGGGTTTCCAGGAACTGGCAAAAGTGCAAGAACTTTATCACCAGTTTTAAAACTTCTATCTTTTGAATGAAGGTCATATCTGGCTTTCATTTTGCCCTGAGCTTCTTTGAGATTAGACTTAGCAAAGTCACAAGCTTTAGAGAGACGATTACGGAAGTCAGAGACATACTGAAGCAAGTTCATTGGGACATCATCTTCAGCGAGCAACTTTTCCTTCAGTAGCTTCAGAGGTCCACGGACTGTATGCCCAAAAACGAGCTCAAAAGGACTGAACCCAAGAGACTCCTGAACAGCTTCACGGGCAGCAAACAGAAGAAGATGGACACCTTCATCCCAATCTTTCTCTGTGTCAAGGCAGTAGGTCCTTATCATGTTCTTCAGGGTTTGATGGAACCTCTCCAAAGCACCTTGACTCTCAGGATGGTAAGCTGATGACCTGTATTGTTTAATACCAAGGTCATGCATAACTTGTTGAAATATGCCAGACATGAAATTTGATCCTTGATCAGACTGAACAGACTTAGGAAGACCAACTAAGCAGAAAAACTTGGTTAGAGCCTTGATGATAGTCTTCGCCTTGATATTACGAAGTGGAATTGCCTCAGGAAACCGAGTAGAAGCACACATGATAGTCAGTAAGTACTCACAACCAGACCTAGTCTTCGGCAATGGTCCAACACAGTCAATGATGATCCGACTGAAAGGTTCTTCAAAAGCGGGAATGGGCTTAAGTCGAGCCTTTGGAATATTTTGGTTCGGCTTCCCTACCATTTGACAAGTATGACAGGATTTGCAATACTCCTGTACATCAGACCTCATGGAAGGCCAGAAGAAGTGGTTTCTGACACGTTGAAGGGTCTTCTTGATACCCAAATGACCTGACATAGGATTGTCATGGGCCAGACTCAGAGTTTCTTGACGATACGACTTTGGAAGAACAATTTGATGGGTGATCATCCACTCTTCATCTGCAGAAGCATCAGGTGGACGCCACTTTCTCATAAGCACACCATTTTTGTAGTAAAAACAGACAGGAACTTGAGTAGCCTCTTGTTCACTTGCAGCCTGTGGTAGAAGATGCGCTAGATCACGAGCTTGTTGTTGCTCATGAATAAGTTGTTTACGAGACAAAATGTCATTAGAATGACCTGACAAGGACAAGTCTGAAGATTTCCCAGACATCTCAGGACTGGAAGGTTCCTGATGAAAAGACTGCCCAATGAAGGTGTCAGCCAGGTTAAAGTCCAGATCAGCATCATCTTGAATAGCCTTTTTGGCCATAGAACGAGTAACTGCACATGAAGGATAGAGGTCTGGAATTTCCTCCTCTATAGAGTCAGATTCTTGATGAATCAAAGGAGTGTCAGTTACAATAGGGTAGGGCACAACCTTATCCCCAGCAAGATCATTACCAAGAAGCAAATGAATGCCTTTGAAAGGAAGAGAAGACCTAACACCAACAGTAACAAGCCCAGAGACCAAGTCTGATTTGAGATGAACATTATGGAGAGGTACACTTGTAAAACCACATTCTACTCCTTGAATAAGGACATTAGCCTGAGTAGACGATTTGTCCGAGAAAGGCAGAATATCTGCAAGAATAAGAGATTGGGAAGACCCAGTATCCCTTAGAATTCGAACAGGAGCAGATGAGGAAAAATCATGTGAAAGTGAGACAGAATCATCGGTGATGAATGGCTCAAAACCCTCCATAACCGGATCAGACACAGAAGGTGGAAGATCAGGTGAACTGACCATTGATACAAGAGATTCTCTCTTTGTCAAAGCAGTTGGCTTGGTTTCTTATCGTTGTTGTTTTTTCTTGAGAGCATAACACTCAGAAATAAGGTGACCTTGCTTTTTGCAGTAATGGCAAGACAGAGAAGGCAAAGAATCAGAGGATTGCTTCTCACTGGAAGGTTTCCTTTCAGAAGTGGCCTTAGAATCATTAGAAGTGTTATTAGAAGAAGTCTTGGACTGAAACTTGCTTTGAAATTTAAAAAAAGTAGATTTTTGGACAAAAGAAGTCTTGTGAGTCAATGCATAACTATCAGCTAGCGTAGAAACATCTTGCAAAGTAATGGCTTGTTTTTCTCCAAGGAAAGTCTTAATATCAGGCTGGACACACCTTTTGAATTCCTCAACCAGAATAAGTTGCCTCATTCTATCAAAATCTTTTTCAACATTCATGGAATTACACCACTGATCAAACAACTGTTCCTTTAACCTGCCAAATTCAACATGAGTTTGACTGGCTTCCTTGCAAGAATTCCAAAATTTTTGCCTGTAAGCCTCGGGGACCAATTCATTCCCCTTCAGAATGGCAGATTTGAAAAAATCATAATCAGCACACCGTTAGACAGATAACTGGTTATAGATTTTTCTAGCTTTACCAGTAAGAACACTTTGTAACATCATTGTCCAATGATCTTTTGGCCATTTCAAATTTTCAGCAATTTTTTCAAAATGGATAAAGTATTGGTCAAGATCATTTTCTAAGAAAAGAGGAACAAGTCTGATATGTTTAACCACATCAAAATGATCAGAAAGTCCAAATGATTTTGGAACAGTACCTGCTTCTATTTTCTTCATTTCCAATTCGAACTGCATCCTTCTTTCCTCTAGTTCTCTCTCCTTCTCCCTCTCCAACCTTCTTTCTTCCATTTCTTTCTCCATCCTTCTTTCCTCCATTTCTTTCTCCAATCTTCTTTCCTCCATTTCTCTTTCCTTCTCCCTCTCCAACCTTCTCTCTTCCAGCTCTAGTTGTTTTTGGCGCAGCTGGAATTCAAGCCTTTGCAGCTCCGTTGCAGGCACTTCCACAGCTTTAATTAATTCTGCTGCTTCTTCCCCAAAGATATCATCATCGATGAAATGTTGCACCAAAATGTTGAATATTTCTTGTTTCTTCATTGATGACTTCACATCAGATAATCCAAGGGTTGAGGCTATTTGTAGCAAGTCCTTCTTCTTTGCCAACAAAATTAATTCCTGGGTTGGAGTTTTCAAAAAACTTTCCTCATCAAAAGTCATGATTGCTGGTTTTTAAACTAGTCAAAAGATTTAAAATAATAATCTTCGGTGAATCCAATCTCGGTGGAACCTCCAATTTGTTATGACTTGGAAAAATCACAACAAAAACTGGCAAGTACAACTAAAACAAATTTATTCGTCACAAAAAAAAGTTGTATAAAAAAATATATCCACTATTTAAATTCTCTAATAACACTGCCACTATTTAACTGTTGCCAAAACAAAACTCTGGTCTGCTCTCTTCTGCTGTCTGCTCTCTTTGTTGTCAGTCTCTTTGTTGTCAGTCTCTCTGTGCTTAAAATCACAGCCTTTTTATAGTCTAGCAACCTTCCAGAAAGATCCACAGGATTCTAGGGAACTCCCGCCCCCTCCAAGCAGGAAAGTGCCAGAAGCTTCGAGAAATTACTAGACTTTTCTTAATGATTTTACAAACACGCCACCAGATGGTGCCAATGAACAAAATAAATATAGCTGACCAGCAAGGCAGCAAAACAGCATGTAACAAACTTCATTTACAAATGGAATATGATGCTGTTCAAAATTATCATACATAACACGAGAAGGAAGCATATGCTGTTCAAAAATTCACATGAACCCACGACATGCCACTGATAACTGTCAGGATAAACACGATTTCCATTATTTCTAAAAAACTTGCAAAACAAACTCGCCGGTGGTTCTGGATGGTGTTGATATATGGCTTCATATTTCTGTCATGAAGTCTTCATTTCACAACAGAATTTGATGATACCATGCCGAACTGTTCCCTGACACAGATCCTCTTAAGTATTCATGAGCCCATGTGGTGACTGTATGTCCATCACAGAAGCACGTTAGATTTCAGCACAGTGCTGTCCAAGGCCTCCAACATTGTCAACATCTAATATCGGTATTCTTTTACACGAAAAAATTTCTCTGCATTCTCCAGATTTTCAGAATCATTTCACAATATCACAGACTGTTGATGGCGAAATCCCAAAATTCTGTGAAACCATGGATTGAAATGTGTTGTTTTTCAATTGTTTGACTCTTTGTTCTTGCAGCTCATGGCAAAGTAAAGAGCGTCCAACCATACTGCCGGTAAACCGTGCCTTTTGTGACTGGTGATTTTATACCTCATCATGAAATCACCACTTAGCGATTCCCTGGGGAATGTTCTGGACGGGTGTTTTTCTGAACTTTTCCAGTGATTCCACCCCACAGTCCAAATAACTTTGGAACATTTGCAAGAATCAAATGTGGAAATCAGAAGGGGGCATATAAAATGTTCCCAAATGTAAATGTGGGCGACTGCTTTACATATCATAATTTCAGAAAACGGAATTTCTCCAAAACAAGAATCACAATAATAATCATAATAATAATAATAATAACAACAAGACTAATGTCAGAAATGGCAGGCTTGGTAGATCTGCTTCAGAGAGCACGTCTCTTTGGCTCTGCGAGGAAACTAAGAAAAGTCTGGGACACTTAGTGATGTCGAACATGAAACACGAACATGAAAGGGTTGAATGTTTATCCAACAGTCTGGGCACCTCAGGCCACAGAGAGATGCCCACATAAACTTACCGCTCGCAGTGAACTGTGGTATGAATTACATAACGACAACAACAACAACAATGGTAATAATAATAATAATGATAATAATAATGATAATAATAATAATTTGTATTCTGGGCATCTTTAAGGTTAGTTTGGAGGCAACACACCTGAGGATGTGGAAGACACTGGACACCAGCAGCTCGTTGTAGATGGCGACGGCCAGGTATCGCGGCTCGTGAAACACAGACGGCACAGTCCTCACCGCATAGCAAAGATACACTCCCCACAGCAACAGGAGGACCTCAGCTGTGTGAGATAACACACACGCAGAATTTAAACACAAACACATACGCAGGATTTAAACACAAACACACACACGCAGCATTTAAACACAAACACACACATGCAGCATTTAAACACAAACACACACATGCAGCATTTAAACATGCACACTCACTGGATCCAAAGGCACGGACACACAGCATTTAAACACATACGTGCACTGCATTCAAACACACACAAATACACACACGCACCTATAAACACACACACACACACACGCATGCTCGCACACGCACACACACACACATACACACACGCACATACACGCAGACACACACACACATGCACACGCATACACAAGCACGCAAGCACACAGTATAAATGCAGGCATTCCACAGAAGAGAATGATGTTAAGAAAGGGTGGCTCCCCGCCATTACAGTCACGGGGGGGGGGGGGCCTTAATCTTTGCACATTATGAAATGCAAAAAAAAAAAAAAAAAACTGTGATTTTCTCCTGTTCACCCTCTACCATATTGAAAACAGTTCAATAGCTCATTAGTTGAAGCTTTAAATTTTCAATTAAATTGCATTTTGAAAATATGCACATATTTCAACTTTCAATTAGCAGTGGTGATTACCACCTGGTATTTAGGCGTCAGGAAATTCTGGCTAATCAGCTGTGGTTATTTCCTCTGAGTAGGTTATGTTTTTGCCTGTGTTTATTTGTTCGTCTGACTGTCAGCAACTTAACTCAAAAAGTTAAGAACGGATTTTGATGGCAATTTTTGAAAGGATAGTCATGGCCCAGGGGACATACCTTCAGATTTTGGTGGTGATGTGGATCACCATCCAGATCGATGAATTTTTTAATGGAATCTTCACCACTGAGGGTTTGCAAGATTGAGCGTTAGCTGAATTAAATGCAAGACATCTTACAAAATCCAGTTTGGAAAGATGGAAAGTCCAATGAGCCAAAATTTAGCCAATTCTAAAAATATGAAGGATGCCCTTGCAAATTTGTTTGTGTAGCACTGTATTTGAATATTGGCCTTAACAGAGCTCCACGCAATCCTCACGCCAATCTTGTGGTTGCTGAGGGACTTACCAAGGACTTCATGTGTAATTAAAAGATGACAGGAATCTGGTGAAAACTCTGTATTAAAATGGAAAAGCCGAAAACCACTTCTGAATGTGAATCACTGATCCCTCAGACGTCTTTGTCTTATGAATCGTCATGAGATGATAATGAATATCAGAATGTGGGTTCTGAAATGCTTTGGTAAACCCTTGTAAGTCAACACCATTTGCCACTGCATCCACAGTTTCAAGTTAGCACTTAACTCTGCAAAACCAAAGCTATTAATCAACACCGTTTCAGAGTGAAGGCAACTTCTCTGGGCTCAGTGTCATCTGAGACAGACAGTAGAACAGTAGAAATGTGTTTTGCAATCTGACAAGTTAACATTTCAAGTGCTTTTTTTTGAAAAAAATGGCTGTCTTATTCTCAAGATCAAAGATGAAATGGACGGCCCAAGCCGTTATTAGTGTCAGGTCCGAAAGCCAGTGTCTGCATTGGTATGGTGATGTGTCAGTGTACCTGGCACGGGTGACTCGCACATTTGTGAGAGCAAAATTAATGTAGAAAGATGTTATGAATTTTGGAGCAACATAATGCCATTTAGGCAATGTCTGTTACGGGGATATCAGGGCTTTTTCCTGCACTAGAACAGCAAACCACATTTTGATCAAATTAAACAGCATGGCTGCAAATGCAGAGCATGAGGGTGTTAGATCGGCCTGTCTGCCGTCCTGCTTTTTCATGGACCTGAGCGTATGGCACAAAATGAAGCAAAATATACAGCGATGAAGGTCCCTCGTGGTTTAACAGCCGAGGACTTGAGTCATGTAGGAATGCGGATAAATTCTGCGCGTTGGACTTTACCAACTAGTGTCTTCAGTACCTAAAAGCTTAGAGTGTGAGTAAAACATGGTGAATTTTCACTGTGGTAAACAGTCAAAGATGTTATTTTGTTGCAGCCATAACATTGTGCACTTTCAAAAAGCACTTAAATTCAAATGTTAGAACACCATATAAAGTCATTTTATTTTCATTATCCATGGTAAATTAAATTTTGGGGTTTGAAGTTTCACATAAAAATTCAAAATTGCAACTGGAAAATGTAACTAGGTAGAGCAACAGAAGTACCAGTAACAGCTTATCTGCAGAATTCTCATTTCGCAGCCTATTCAAGGAGAAACCAGAGAGTAAGAGAAGAATCAGAGAGAGCCCCCCCCCCCCCCCCCACGCATTATCGGCACCCCCCACAGGCTGTCTGACAGAATTAATCACTGCATCTGTCACACTGGCAAAAGGCAATCTCTCCATCTCCTCTCTCTCTCTCTCTCTCTTCATCTCTCTCTCTCTCTCCATCTCTATCTCTCTCCCCCCTCCATCTCTCTCTCTCTCTCTCTCTCCATCTCCTCTCCCTCATTCTTTCTCTCTCTCTCTCCCTCTCTCTCCATCTCCTCTCTCTCTCTCTCTCTCTCTCTCTTCATCTCTCTCTCTCTCCCTCCCTCTCTCTCTCTCTCTCTCTCCATCTCCTCTCTCTCTCTCTCTCTCCATCTCCTCTCCCTCATTCTTTCTCTCTCTCTCTCCCTCTCTCTCCATCTCCTCTCTCTCTCTCTCTCTCTCAAATTCAAATTTATATGCTTTATTGGCATGACATATTCAAAAAATACATATTGCCAAAGCATACCAAGAACAATCAAATCAACAACAATCATAATGAAAATATTAATTCTACTTATAGTAACTGTAATACTATTAAAATGTATCATTTAATATTAATTAATCAACAATAGAATGAAAACTATGGATGTAATTTTAGGGAAGAAAAAAAATGCTGTGAATAAGATTTTAGCTATTCGTTGTTGAATAGAAGAGAATTAACAGAGAGCTACTCATTATCACTGTCCCTCAGGCCATGACAGACCAGTCCGTGCTGAGCTGCGACTGAGGCTGTTGGAGTTGGGCCGTCTCCAAGGAGAACTCACAGCTTCTCTTCATTACTGAGGATTGGGAATATATTTAGGGTTTTAGATATTTTATTAAAGTGTGTTTCCCTGATTTCTGCATATTTTTCACAATTGTAATGTGAATACCAGCCACTAGATGGCAGTATTGACCTTTCTTTTGTTAAGCCCAGACTGGAGCTAGGTTTGGACATGTCCTGGGCATGTCTGAAACAGAAAGTCCCAGAGAATTTAAAAAAAAAAAGTCTAAAAGGTGGAAGGGGTCTGCAAAAGAGTTTATAAGGAGAAAAACAGAGAGTAAAGTAGTAGGAGAAATTGCAAGGAGAAGGATACATGTGACCAAACCTGTCACTCTTTTCAAGACCTGTTAAGCTTTTTGTGGATTTTTGCCTGTGTTGGAGCATTTTCCTCACTCAGGACATCACCAAACAACCCCACCAAAGGGACTGTAAATATTTTTGTTCTTGCATTTATCAATCTTGGTCAGTAGAGTAGATAGTGAATTAGTTAATTGTTTGTTTAATTAAGCCTGTTTAAGTGACCACATATTCGTTCTTTGGGTTCCATGTTATTTTGTGTCTTCTTTTTTCACCTGCCAGTGTGTGGTCACTGAGCCTGTACTTGGTTAGGATTCATCTCTGCTTTGTATCTCTGAAGGAGAAGAGATATTCTGCTAAATTGTAGTTTTGGTTTAGGGCCAAATAACAATTAAGTCTGTTTTGTGTTTTGGTTTGAATATTTCTGGTTGTAAAGCAGTGCTGGCCTGAGTTTGACGGGTGTCAGGCATTAATTGGTTAGTGAGTCTCTGGACCAGCTGACGGAGGGGACACTTTTTGGGGTTCAGATCTTGGGTTTTCATTGCTTGAAACTGTAGTGATTCTGTCGGACTTGAATTTAGATGTATCCAAAATTTAAGTGCTTTTTTTAAATGTTTATTATCAATGGGTATCGGCCTAATTCAGCCCTGCATGCATTAGTTGGTGTTTTTCTTTGGATGTTTAGTATTGTTCTGCAAAAATCTGCATGCAGGGACTCAATAGGATGCTTGTCCCATCTCATTTAGTCGTGATGACTGAATGGACCCCATATTTCACTGCTATATAAGGCAATAGGCTGGACAACGCTATTGAATATTTTTTGCCAAATTCTGATTGGTATGCCTATTTTGTGAAATATTTGTCTAATTGCATGAAAGGCTCTGCAGGCTTTTTCTTTAAGTGAGTTCACTGCCAGACCAAAGCTTCCTGAGGCACTGATTTTGAGCCGCAGGTAATCGTAGAACAGGGAGTGCTCTAGTGCAGTGTTTGCTCGAGTGAACACGTCTGTTCTCCTGAGATCTGGCTTTCTTTTAGAAGATCATAATTTTAGTCTTTTTAAAGTTTACTGCCAAGGCCCAGTTCTGACAGTACTGCCCTAGCAGGTCCAGATGCTGCTGCAGCCCTTGTTCTGTGGGTGACAGCAGCACCAGGTCATCTGCACAGAGCAGGAGTTTAACCTGTTTCGTTCAGGGTGAGGCCAGGGGTTGCAGATTGTTCCAACAGCACTGCTGACTCATTAATATAGACATTAAAGAGAGTTGGTGACAAGCTGCATCCTTGAAACACTCTCACTCTATTGCTCAATCTCTCCATCTCCCTCGCTCAGTCTCTCTCTTTCCATTTTCTTCATTGTTCATTTTCTCCACTCATTCTGTCTTTGTCTCGTTCCTCATCACTCCATCTCTTTTTCACTCAATCTCATTCCTTCTCCCCAATATCTTTTTTTCTTCAATATCTCTTTTTCTTCAGTCCTTCACACGTGCTCATACATGTGCTGGAGTGCATGTTTCACACGTGCTCATACATGTGCTGGAGTGCATGTTTATGTGTAGAGTTTGTGTGCGTGTGTGTAATGATCAGGCTTCAAGTAGATCTGTAGGTGTACATTTCATGAGATGCCGATCAGCCACAGCATTAAAACCACCTGTCTGTAATTGTGTGCCCTTACTGGTCCCCCTACTGCTCAGGTTGCATTTCTCACACATCCAACACACTTACTTTGTAACCTGACGGTGTGTGTAAAATCCGTCTATCAGCAGACCTGGTTTTTCGCCATTGTTACGAGAAAAGCAACGCCATTTGCTTCCACTGTGAGTGGTTGTAATGTTTTGGCTCCTTGGTGTATGTGCTTTTATGTGTAGGTATGTGCGCATGTGTTCGCACAAGTGTTTATGTGTGTGTGTTTGTATGTGTGTTAATGTGTGTGTACACATATGCGAGTATAGTGATAACAAGGTTCTAGGCAAATCTGCTGGTGTGAAACATACCGACAGCCATCATGTAGTCCCAGCGGTCTAACAGACACAGACTGAACTGCTGGCTGTCCGGTGTAGCGCCCTCCTCCACCAAAGACACACCCCGGGCCAGGTTCTGGTGGATGGCCAAAGTCCAGGAAATGAGGAACCAGCTCAACACTAGCAGAACAACCCCCAGCAGGCGGAGAACCCGCCAGCTCGTCATGTAGGGCATCCGCTGAGCCGTGCGCGACAGGAACACCTTTAGAACTCTGAAAAATATTACAGAGCAGGACACTTTCAGAATCCTGCAGAACACTATAGAACAGTGCCAACTCAGAGACCCGCAGAACAGCAGAGAACTGAGGACCATCACAACCCTGTGGTAACATTAAAGAATGGGACACCGTCTGAGCTCGATGTGGAAAACTATGGGAATATTACACCTTCAGAACCAGCGGAATATTAGAAGATAGAAAAGTCACTCTCTGCTCAAAGTCCAGGTTTAGCTCTCCATCTCAATTTCACAACTCAAGGAATGGCAGCATATTTGCCATAATCACCTATTACAGATTATTACCAGAGTCATAACAGAGCCATGATGTATGCTGATAATAATACCGTCTGTCAAAATCTGCTGCAGACACTATGACAAAGCTATGCAATTCTACACAAGACTCACTGTAAAAGCTGCTGTCATAATATTATGGATAGCATACAAGCCCTCATGGAATGTACTTGTAGTAATGTGCTCATGTTTGATATATAGAGCTGCATTTTTCCACTCTAATGTGAAACAGCTCTCATTACTCCTCTACTGAATAAGCAGATCAGTCTGCCCCGCATTGCTGTTGGGATGAACAGGCCAAGCAACTATAAAGTCCTGATTGATGATAATCATAATAATAATCATCATAATAATAATGACACAGAGAATAATTAGGCATTATAAAAACATTAAAACAAGGTGAAACAAACATGACAAGAGAACAAAGCAAAAAAAAAAAAAATGAAGACAAAAGACAATAAAGGACAGTAAAATAAAATCAGTAAAATCAGAGGAGGGAAAAAAGACAGATGTTGTAGTCTGAGAAGGTGGGTTTTAAGCTGCGATCTAAATTCAGAAATTGAGGAAAGTACAAAAATTCAGTGGAAGTGAGTTCCAGAGTTTGGAAACCGAAAGACTGAATGCTCTGTAACTCAGGCTGGACAGCCTAAATTGGGTGACAAAAAGTGGGTTGAAGGCACGAGACCTAACTGCACGGACAAGAGTAAATAGTTGTTACTACTCCGTTAGATGTTGAAGGGGAAAGGTTATAGAGGGCTTTGAATGGTAAGAGATGCATTCTACAACATATAATGGCTTCTGATGAAATGACAGGAGAATGGGGGTGCTGAGCGAATGGCAATAGAATTTTTAACATTCTGTAACTGTGAGGATTTCAGAAGGCCAACCAGTAATGAGACTGTTACAATAATCAATGCTGGAGCTGATGCTGGCAGGAACCAGTGTTTCTGCATCTTTTCGGGACAGGAGGCAGCAAAGGTCTGCAATGTGAAGAAGGTGAAAAAAGGCAGATATGACCACAGCATCTATATGATTTTCAGTATAAGTAAAAGAGAAAAAATGACTCCCAGGTAGCAGACAATTCACTCATGTTTTACTGAGCACTGATTGACAAGACTTTTTGGACAAACCAGTAGCAGTTCGGTTTTTTCCATGGTGCGCTTTATTTGTTATATCCAACTTTTATCTGCCTAACAATGAAATCTACCGTCCTGCTGATAAATCACATCACCAATAGCAGGGGTGACCAACCCTGGTCCTGGAGAGCTGCAGTGTCTGCTGGTTTTTACTGTTACTCAGCACTTGATTGATGAATTAAAGCAGTTGATTACACACTTCACTTATCTCACCTGATGTCTGCGGTTTAAATCGGGTGGAGAAAACCAAACTCAGCACACCCTGTGGCTCTCCAGGACCAGCGTTATCCACCCCTGCTCTAGAAACTTTTATCTGTACTTCTTTGTACAACTACTTTTTTTTTTGTAGCCACAGCTGCCCTGGGGCAGACTGACGGAAGCGTGGCTGCCAGTATGCGCCTACGGCCCCTCCGACCACCACCAAACATTCACACACAGCCATACAGGAGGGAGGGAGGGTTCCTATATTGCATGTTTTGGATGGGTGGGGGAAACCGGAGTACCCGGAGGAAACCCACGCAAACACGGGGAGAACATGCAAACTCCACACAGAAAGGCCGCAGGCCGGATTCGAAACCGGAGTACCCGGAGGAAACCCACGCAAACACGGGGAGAACATGCAAACTCCACACAGAAAGGCCGCAGGCCGGATTCGAACCCACGGCCTTCTTGCTGTGAGGCAGTAGTGCTAACCACTATGCCACCATGCCGCCCAAAGTGTAAACTCAATTGTAAAAAATTCAGAGTCAGAGTATTAATCAGAATGAAATGGCTTGTCTTGGCAACAACAGCCAAATAATGTAGAGAGCACGACTCAGAGGTACAGTGTTATGTCATATTGTACATAATATACATACACTAATATATTACACTAGTAGACACAGAGATACAGTGATATATCACCCTATAGAACATGATATATCTTATGTCACACCATGAGAAACAGACATACAAGAAAATGTTGCACAATAAAAAATCAAAGATGCAGTGCTATGTCTCTCTAAATACATATAATAGTGTGCCACGCTATGATAAACACACACACACAGACACACATATATGTACAATTATATATATATATATATATATATATATATATATATATATATATATATATATATATATGCTCTTATATATAAGAGTTCAATAGTGTGTCCGTCAATAGCAAAGCATAACTCCCAACCAACTCAAAGAGTACCATGCGCAGTTTGATGACATTGTGTCTCTCGTATTTGGGCAACACAGAACGTCTTAAAGGTACATTTGCAATTTCGACTGTTACAAAGTCATAGCAAGATCTGGAAGACCAAAAAAAAATTGAAGTAGAATGACCTGAGATCTGGAAAGAAATGCTCAGAGGAACCCACGCATCACTGCAAAAGAGCTGCAAAAAACAGCAGCAGACACAGGTCTAGTTGTTCACAGGACAACAAAACAGCATACTTTAAACAACAAAGAACTACATGGCAGAGTTGCAAGAAACAAGCCTTTCCTATGACCTCAACACAAGTTTAAGCATCTGAAGTATGCAAAAGAAAACCTTGAGAATCCTCAAGCCTATTGGAACAATGTGCTTTGGACTGACGAAACCAAAATCCGGCCACAGCTGTTGGATAGTTCACTCGGTTGAAGCACCACATTGCGGAGCAGAAGTGACTATCACGGCACAGGTTTGAGCCCCGGTTGTACCAACCTGCAGTGGTTGGCAGTTTTTTCAGAGTGGCGCACAGTTGACCATTGCACTACAGGGATGCAAATTGGGAAAGGACTGCTGGGAAGGGTACTATAAATATGTTTGGTTTGTTCGTTGCTCAAGCACCTCCTGTTGGCCAGCTGGGTGCTCGTCAGGAAGATTGTAAGCTTGTTCATGTTGGGGTATCCTACGCCCCCATTCTGAACTTGTGAGGATTCAACCAATGAGTTCAAAGAAGCAGTATTGACGGACACATGCTTCGGAGGAGAGCCATGAACCGTCCCTCTCTCCTGAATTGGCAACAGGAGGTCGCATATGAGCAAGCCTTGTACATAGTTCCCCAGTTGGGCATTACAGATTTGGGTGGGATTGGAGATGCCAAATAAAAAAAAAAATAAAAAAAAAAGAACTTTTTGGCCTTTTGGCCACAAGTAAGAAGGTATGTTTGGGAAAAAAAATGGTGGAGCATTAGTAATGAAGAACACGTTGCCAACTGTTAAGCATGGAGGGGGATCCATGATGCTTTGGGGTTGTGTAGCAGCTGGGGGCCACAGGCAATATTGTGCGGGTGGAAGGAAGAATGGATTCCACCAAATATCACAACATTCTAGAGGCTAATGTTCAAAGACCGTTCCAGAAATTGAAGTTGAAGAGACGTTGGGTACACCAGCAAGACAATAACCTGAAGCATACCTCAAAATCCACCATGAAGTACCTCCAGGAAAGATGGATGAAGGTTTTGGAATGGCCATCAGAGTCCCCAGACTTGAATATTTTTGAAAATCTGTGGAGAGACCTCAAACATGCCGTGCATGCAAGAAGGCTGAAGAATATTTCTGAGCTGGAAGTGTTCTGTCAGGAAGAATGGGGAAAAATTACAAAGACAAGGATTGAAGGACTCTTAGCTGGCTACAGGAAGCGTTTGCAAGCTGTTATAGCTGACAGGGTTCCCAAACTTCTGCACAAGGCCTTTTTCCTTGTTTTATTATTTTGAAACTGTAAAAAGTAAAAAAATAAACATTATTCTTGTTTTAAAGTGCAATGAAATGTGTCATCTTCAACTTTTTAGCATTTAGTGCTCAGGTTTTCTTTCAACCTGACATGGTTCTTGGAGGCTGGCGAGCTTTCTTTGTTGCTCTTGTCCGGGACGATATCGTTTTGCCCACAATCGGATTCTTTAGCCAGGTGGCATTAATTGTGGGCGGTAGTGTCAGTGTTTCCATTGCACTGTAGCCGGTAAGGTCTCTAGATAGAGAAGTGTTGAGGAATTAGTTGCAAAAAAGGAAAGTGTTTATTTCTCTTTCCTTTTTCTGTGTCTAGTGCTTTGTGTTTTTATCTCAGTTCCCGAGATTTTTCGTTTGTTTCGTACTGTCTAGCTTGCGCTGCTTCCTTATTTCACTCGTACTGGATTTATGTCCGTTGGAAGCACGAGTCTCTCTCTCTTGTTTTGTTGTTTGTCTCTCTTACATTCCTGTGCTTCCTTTCATTCCGGCCACTGCGTTTGGTGTCTTGAAACACCAGCCATCACAGTACCCTCTAGCCAACATGGAGACGTCAGCTGTGGCCGAGATTGAAAAGGTTTTCAACAGCCAGCAAGCTATGCTTTCTGGTCTCGGCAAGGGGCTCTCCAGCCTGGGCAACCAGCAGTCTGGTTTAGCTAAGAGACTCCGCCTTCAGGAGAATTCATTGCAAAAGCAGGAGAGCGTTCTGTTAAGCTTGACTGACAGTATCACATCCTTGTCTACACAAGTTTCACAAAAGGTTGCACAAGCATCGCCCACACACCTTCCTCGAGAACTAAAATTACAACTGCCCTAAAGATATAGTGGTGAAGCAAGAAAATGTAAGAATTTCATCACCCAATGTGAGATATTTTTTAAGGCTAAGCTGTCACGATTTGATAATGAGAATTCTTGAGAGGCATTTATATTATCCCTGTTGGCTGGCACAGCACTCACTTGGGTCGGCCCATAATCAGATCTAATTCACCGGTCGTAGATTCTGTGGAGGCTCTTGTTATGGAGTTGGAGTCAGTTTTTGATTAGGATGTTTGTGGTCAGGACGCGGCTACGCGTTTGATGCATCTGAAACAGGGCAAAGGAAGTACCGCAGAGTTTTCTATTTTTTTTCCCCTCCCTGGCGACAGAGACAGGGTGGCTGGAGGCTCCTCTTATGACTGTGTTCAGTCATGCCCTCTCTAAGGAGATAAAATATGCATTAGCCATATTGGAGCCCTGTTCGACGTTCGGTTCTTTGGTTCACACTGCGGTGCGAATTGACAATCGCGTCCTCGAAAGTAACAGGGAGAAACTAAACAGATTGCCTCTCTGACAATGGGACCAAGGCTGCTAGTGGCGAGTGTGCGGTTCCTATTCCACCCACTGAAGATTCCACTCTGGTTGAGTCCATGCAGAGTGATGGCTCATTTGAGAGTCCGACTCGTAGCCGGCTCGCAGAGGAATAATCTGCTTTAATTGTAATAAACCGGATCATACCTGTCCACGTTGCCCGAAGCTTCAGGCAAAAGGGAGATCCCTCTACCGGTTTGGGGGGGCGCTAGAGGAACAGATTTCCCTTATGAACACTAATCCCTGTTGAACTGACTGTAGGGAGCAAGAGAGTTATTATTGAAGCGTTCACGGATTTCGGCACCGCAAATTGTTTCACTGTTTCAATGTTGTGTGGGCTAGGAGGCACTCTGTTCCCACCTGCCCTCTTTCACAGCCACGCTCTGTGAGAACCTTTATCCTTAATTATCAGTTCCCCTACTTTTCCCATTGTTTCAGGGCATTCTTGGCTACGGGAACATACGCCTTGCATCACTTAGGGGGAACAGAATAATCCTATTGCCCACTGGGGCACCAATTGTAGGTCTCATTGCAGAGAGAATGTGACTTGTTTTCCCAGACATCAAGCTACGCAGCAGGCTGATGCCTGGAGCGAGTGAGAGGAGTTTGCCTCACCGTACCCTCCTAAACTAGGAGGGCAAAGGAGGGGTTGGAATAGGATCCTCAATTTGATTGGCATCAGCCAGAGAACGGTTACCTTACAGAGGATTTTCCCGATTTTGAATGTCTGAACGTCATCAAGGTTCTGAACAGGGTGAGGGATTGGGGGCCACCCTGAACTTTGGTTTGCCTTCTAATGTTCCTAATGATTATGCTGATCTCGCCGAGGTTTTTAGTAAACAACGATCCTCAACTTTACCTCCTCATCGCCCGTACGATTGCAAGATTAATCACTACCCTGGTACTACCCCTCCTAGGGGTTCGCTATACTCGCTTCCTGGGCCTGAGCGTAAGGCCATGTGAGAATATATTCAGGAAGCTCTTGCCAATGGTTTTATTTGGCCGTCCACGTCCCCTGCCGGAGCGGGGTTTTTTGTGGTCAAAAAAGGACTGCGGTTTGAGACCCTGTATTGGTATTAGGGTTTTGAATAAAATCACCATTAAAAACGGATACCCCCTTCTGTTGATGAATTCTGCGTTTGAACATCTGCAGGAGGCGTCATTTTTTACCAAGCCAGATCTCAGTATACTTACAACTTAGTTCGCATTCGGGAGGGGGACGAATGGAAAACGACATTTAACACTCACAACGGGCACTACGAATATTTGGTCTAGCCGTTCGGATTGGTTAACTCCCCCTCGATATTTCAGGCACTCGTTAACGATGTCCTCCCAGAGATGTTGGAGAAATTCGTTTTCGCTTATCTTGATGACATTTAGATCTTTTCTTCAACACTCTCGGAGTATAAACAACATGTCAGACGTGTGCTTGAGGCCCTCCTTAATGCTAAGCTTTTTTCCAAGGCCAATAAATGTGTCCTTCACGCCTAAACTGTCAAGTTTCTTAGCTTTATTGTTTCCAAGGGGTCGGACCCCATGGACTCGGACAAGATGGCTGTGGTCAGGAATTGGCCTACCCCTCAAAGTGTTAAGGAGGTCTAATGCGTCTTGGGCTTTGCTAATTTTTATCGGAGATTTATCCGAAATTTTAGCGCAGTTGGTGCCCTCATTATTGCGCTCACCAGGAAGAATACCTCCTCAGCATTTTTTTGGTCTCCAGTGGCTGATGCTGCCTTTCAGGAATTAAAGAAATACTTTAGCTCAGAGCCCATTCTGTTTTTGCCCGATCCCTCCCCCCCATTTGTTGTGGAGGTAGATGCTTCAGAGGTTGGCATGGCTGCTATTTTGTCCCAGCACCCCCTTTGGGATAATAAGCTACACCCGTGCGAATACTTCTCCCTGTCTTTGTCCGCTGTGGAAAGGAATTACAGCATTAGTGACCAGGAATTATTGGCGGTCAAGTTGGCGCTTGACCAGTGGTGCCACAGGTTGGAGGGATTTGAACGCCTATTTGTGGTATGGACAGACCATAAAAATCTCAAGTATATCCAGCAGACCAAGCGATATAATTCTCGGCAGGCGAAGTGGTCATTGTTCTTTAAATGCTTTAATTTCACGATAACTTACCGCCCTGGCTTTCAAAATATTAAGCCTGACGCGTTGTCGCGAATTTACGACCTCTCTGATCGCAATCCTACCCTGGAGCCAGTTATTCCAGCTGCTCAGATTGTGGGGCCCATTCAATGGGATATTTAGGCGGTGGTTCAGGAGGCTTTGAAGACTGATCCTGGTCCTGGGGGGGAGCCTCCTGGCTGTTTGTTTGCCCCGCCTATGGTTAGGCCACAGGTCCTCCAGTCGGGACACTCTTCCTGCTTAGCGGGTCACCCAGGAGACCAAGTAGTTCCAGGCCCAACATTTTTGGTGGTCCAGTATGATGAGGGACATTCGGGAATTTGTTGCAGCCTATGGCATATGCTCCAGGGACAAGACTTCCCATCTCTCTCCCTCTGGACTGCTGCGACCAATGCCCGTTCCCAGGCGCTCTTGGACGCTTATTGCGCTGGATTTTGTTACTGGGCTGCCTGTGTCTGAAGGTAACACTGTCATCCTGGTTGTGGTTGACCGTTTTTCTAAGGCCGCTCATTTTGTCGCGCTACCCAAGCTGCCTTCAGCATGGGAGACGGCCCTTCTTGTGGTTAATCATGTGTTTCAGCTGCATGGGATTCCGCAAGATGTTGTCTCTGACCGAGGCCCTCAGTTTACGGCCAGATTCTGGCGGGCATTTTGCAAACAGTTGGGGGCCACTGTGAGTCTCTCCTCTGGGTTCCACCCACAGACTAACGGGCAGACTGAGCGTACTAATCAGTCTTTGGAAAACACTCTTCGATGTTTAGCAGCGGATAATCCATCCTCATGGAGTCGATTCTTAGCATGGGTTGAGTATTCCCATAACTCACTGAGTAATTCCTCCACGGGTCTTTCCCCGTTTGAAGCTCAGATGGGTTTCCAACCCCCACTGTTTCCTGAGACAGAGAATGATTCCGAGGTTCCCTCGATCAACCATTTCATTAGTCGCTGTTGGTCGGTTTCGACTAGATCTGTTCTTCTCTGTTGCGCTCGGGGCTCAAACAGAAATCCGCCACTGTTAGAAGGCGTCATCTGGCTTCATCTTATTGGGTTAGTCGAGAGTTTGGCTGCCTACCCAGGACCTTCCCTTGAAGGTAGAATCCCAAAAACTGGTGCCTAGCTATAGTGCGGAAGATCAATTCGGTCACTGTCCAGTTAAAGCTCCCTAGATCTTTTCGCATCCATCCATCATACCATGTTTCTCGGATTAAGCCAGTTAGCACTAGCGTCCTGGCACCGGCCGACACACCCTCACCGCCAGTGTGCCGCATTCCTGCCGAGAGGCGTGTTGCTCGTGGGGTCTAGTTTCTTGTTGACTGGGAGGGATATGGTGCTGAGGAGCACTACTGGGTCCCATCTCGGGATATTCTGGATCCCACACTTATTTCTGAGTTCCGTGCACGGGGTCCCTAGGGACTTCTGGAGCTGTCCCTTAGAGGGGGGGGTCCTGTCATGGTTTTTGGAGGCTGGCGAGCTTTCTTTGTTACTCTTGTCCGGTATGATATTCTTTTGCCCACAATCGGATTCTTTGGCCAGCTGGTGTTAATTGTGGGTGTCGCCCGGACTCTATTTAAGCCCAAATTCTGCCTCGCCACCTTTGCTAGAGCGTCAGAGTTTCCACTGCACTGTAGCCGGTTAGGTCTCTAGCTAGAGAAGTGTTGAGGAATTATTTGCAAAAAAGGAAAGTGTTAGTTAATAAAGGGAATCTTTCTCTTTCCTTTCCTCTTTCTGTGCACCGTCTGGTGCTTTGTCTTCTTATCTCGGTTCCAGAGATTTTCCTTTGTTTCGTACAGTCTAGCTTGCGCTGCTTCCTTATTTCACTTGGACAAGATTTATGTCCGTTGGAAGCGCGAGTCTCTCTCCCTTATTTTGTCTGTGTTTGTCTCTCTAGCATTCCAGTGCTTCCTTTCGTTCCGGCCACTGCATTTGGCATCTTGAAACACCACCCATCACACAATCACTTGGAGATTAATTGTAACAAACTTAAACCAGCGGTGCCCAAAAAAACAAAACAATCAAGAATTTTTAAAGGAGCCAAGGGTATACTAAAAACATGATATACAAGACAAAAAGAATGAGTCTTTATACGGAGACTTCATAAGTATCAGACATGTCCACTCTTAACGGTTTTTATTTTAGAATAGTATGTTATTAATTTATTGTATTATTCATTTTCTTTCTAAAAAAAATCTAAATTAATTTTATCAGAGCAGTCAGTGACATCGCAAGAACAACAGTGGCAAACCTTCACAAGGTGAAGGAGAGCATTTCCGCTGTGTGTGCACGCTTTGACATCATAAATGTCAGAGAATTTGCTTTATGTAGCAGGAAATCCAAACCAACCCTGAATTGTGCTACTGAAAGTACGTATATACATGAGGTTCAGCAGCCTTATGGTCGACATATCTGAAAATGGCGAAATGGAAGTGTTTGATTCCAGATGTTGATGACAGTCCACACGTATGGGTGGGAGCAAAAATGGGATGAATTTGCAGTGTGCAACCTTAGTGTCGAATGGGGATATCGACATAGTGAATGCACGAAATCGAAAAGTTGGTGTTATATCACACTATAAGAAACAGACATAACAATATTATGTGGCACTGCAATTGAAGAAGTCACTGTAGTCAACATGAGAAACGAACATGCAATATCACACCGATGTAGTATATCCTCATTATCTCAGGGCACTGTCAGTGATGCAGACAGGACAGGTAACTCACCTGTAGAGCTTGAGAATCACTGTCCCGTACACGATGGCGAATCCGAGGAGTCGCAGCCACCGCAGCAGAATGCAGTGGAACACACTGGGACTGAAGTACAAAACCACCACCTAAAAAACCGTGGATACATGGGGTTAACAGCAGATCTTAGTCGGTGAAATGAGATGTAACAGGTGTTTGGATGTTTTTCACATCTGAATATTCAAACGCTTTCTGCTGCAGCTCTTCCCTGTCAGTGGGTTCAGCGCGATGTGAATTGCATCATCGTTCAGAAGCACACAGCTCTGATCTTATCACGAAACCACAGTCGAACAGACATACATAACAGAGTAAACATAAAGGGCAGGGTCTAACTGTATGTCCTGCAATAAAATTTCAGGAAAGAAACGCCATCCTCAATCTCAGACTCGCTCAAAGAGCTTTGTGCAACTGAAATTTACTTCAATATTCTGTATGATTAATACATTCAACTCAAGAATTATTGGCACCCTTCATACAAGGCAATTTAAAAATGCAAGAGACATAAAAGGCCCGATTTTCCCTAAGGGTACGCGACACATGCAAGTACTATTGCAGCCCCTTCGAATTCCGCAATGGAGGTGGTGCTTCTCCGACACCTGCAGGCCTTATACCACGGTCGAATACTTTTGGAATGATAATTAAAACAAGCTACGTTTTAAAAGCAGTTGGGTAAGATTCCTCTCTAATACTGCCACACTCCCAAAAGAGATGGGTCCGCATGTAATTGACTCTTATGTGCAAGTTCATTCTGGCACTAGCCTTTACCCGGCGATCATTCATGACGGATGTGATAAATTTTATCCTTCCATCGATCACCTTTACCGCTTCTTCCTCATGAGGGTCGCGGGGGAGCTGGAGCCTGTCCCAGCGGACTTTGGGCGAAAGGCAGGGACCCACCCTGGACAGCTCACCAATCCATCTCACACACACACACACACACACACACACACGCGCACACACACACACACACACACACACACACACACACACACACACACACACACACACACACACACACATTCATACCTTTGGGCAATTATAGTGTCTCCAGTTAGCCTGATGTGCATGTTTTTGTACTGTGGGCGGAAACCACACAAGGAAAAGCAAGCAAACTCCGCACAGAAAAGGCCCCGGGCCGTATTCTAACTCATAACTTCCTTGCTATGAGGCAACAGTTTTACACATTGTGCCACCCTAATTAATTTCATTGTCTATCACATGAATGAAAGCTCTCCACTGAAAGTTCCCCGACACAGCAATGTGATTTAAAAGAACGAATTCGTGGAGGATATTCTGATTCCCAGTCTCGCTTCCGGCTTAACGCACCCCAGCAGCTCGCTAATTCATTTCCTTATCGCCTCGATTTCAAACTGATTTACACTCATTTTTGCAAGTCGGCCTCAGCCCAATTGTTACTTCTGTTGATAACGTTATGTTGGATCTGTTTGTCAATTTAAGTGACCCTAAGCCTCTGCCGTGTAGATTGGTAATTGCCTGTAACCTGATGGCAGTGGACTGACAGTCCGTTGTGGCCTCATTTATTTGGCAGGGTCTGCTTGATACCAGCGTGTTTAAATGTGTGTTTGTCCTGTGATAACAATACTTATTTTATTACTCGTGGTAATCTCATTCATTTCTATTATCTCTAACTTATATTGAATAGACCCTGTATGGCCTGTGTGTGTGTTTAGAAAAAATGAATTAATAGTTCATGATTAATGTAATTATCTTGTTTAAAACCCCTTACCACTCCGGTAACATTTTCTTAAAATGCCTATAAAGGCCGCACTCAAGGTAAAATGAAATCTTTTCTTGTTTTTAACTTCCCTGATGGGCCTGTATATGGGCCATCGGACTGTTAAGGGGTTAAAAAAGGGAAGTGTCAGCAACTGTAAGACAATCTCTTTTTAAATTTATTGCACTTGAAATGCTAATAGAAATCACCATATTAGCTGAGTCCTTACAAAAATGGCTGTAAATTATTGTGTCCTGCCCAGTTTAGGACAATTAAAAACATGGTACATGAAGTATGTATCTCTGTGCTAAAATCTTAATTCTTCCGATTTTGCTATTTTATTTTATCTTTTTTTCAGTTTTGCTTTATTGCTTTTATGTACATGTATTTTTACCTGTTTGTGAAGCACTTGCTGTCTTGCTTGAAAGGTGCAATATAAATAAATTTACTATTATTATTTCATAAAGTTTCGTTTACGGAATTTTCAGCACAGTAGCATGATGACTGTTGACATCTCTGCTCTCCCCATTAATGCTGAGAAGGTATGCCATGCTATGGGCATTAACAGTGTTGTCCAGCAGTTGGCACTGTTGCCAATCATTTCAAACATTAGGCCGAATGATGGCAGGGAGGGGCTGGAGGGAGGTAACCTACAGCCAAGCCTACGTACTCAGACTTTTTTTTCCTATTAACTGGTCCACGGCTCGAGCGTAGATCACTGTTTACTTTTGGAACCACAGCTTGCGAATATCTGCGGTTTTCGGGCATCGAGCACTGGCATCTCCGGGGGACACTGAAGGAAAAAAACCCCACTCCCCAGTTCTCATAAGCCGCGTTCCCACCGCAGGAACTTTCCCCAGGAATCATAAACATTTTGAGTAAGCCTGCGTGTTCCAACCGTAGGAACCAAGGTAAAAATGTAGTTCCTGGGCAATTGATTTACCCCTGAAAATAGTCCCCGCTTGGGCCCAGGAACTTTGGAAGCGCGGCCTAAAGTGCTGAACATTTCTGATTGGTTGAGTCTCCTCAGCCTTATATTTAAACCACCATGTTTAAAACTCTGCAGTTGTGTGGTCGCTGTTATATCATCTTTGGTCGCTATAGTATACTTTTTATCCTGCTTCAATTGTTTTCTGCACTTAATGATGGACACAGAAGAAAATGTCTCGCTGTTGGACTGATGACGAGGTGCAAGCTTTGCTCTGCATACATGCCGAAGAGAACATTCAGAAAGAATTGGAAACAGCGACGCACAACAAAAAGGTGAACGCAAAGATTTCTGGAAAACTGGCATAATTCAGCATTTTACATACGGCAGAACAAGTCGGGGGGAAGGTGTCATGATTCAGCTTTTTGTGTGTTGTCTCGTGCTCATTTGTGCTTGTGCTTTACTTTCGTTTTATATTTCAGCTCTCATTTCTGCTGTCTGAAAATACACTCCAAATCTGCATTCTCCAGTGATGTCGCGTGACTGCCTTCAGCATACCTGCGTCTCGTCGTCCAATCACGTTTCCTCTTTCGGCTTCGGCTCTGCTATTTCATTCATTGCTTCCAGCTGTGCTTAATTCCGGGTCTCGCAAAACTCTGAGTGAATGTGTTGTCTGATAGGATAATTACTAACCTGTACTAACCAGCACTTATTTGAGGGTAAGAGTAAAAATTTTGTCATGTAGATTTAACCTTAATTAACTCGTTAGCGAGTGCGTGTGTTTCCTAGCTTTCGTACATTCTGCCTCAGCTGTCTCTGATTAACTGATTTAAAGCTGTGCTTTCCTTCGCTTCTCTTGTGGTGCTTTTTACTCGTCTCGTTTAGATTACCTGAATCTAAACTTTATAGTTTGATTGATGGTCTCAGCGTCTTGTCTCGAGTCATTATTGTTAACCCGGTCCTCGTGTGATTGTTTATTAATCCCATGTGTTTCTGTTTCAGTCGAGATTGCATTCCGAGTCCCCGCCTCCTCTTGTGACTATATGTGGCAGAGTTGGGAGAGCGGATGTCAGACGGATCCTCGTATTGACTCTGTTCTACATGGTGAAGTCTCAGCTCCTCGTGCCTTCTGAGTTTCTCCTTGTATGATTCCCTAGTCTTATATTTTGCTGCGCTCTAGTCTTGTCTGCCCCGTGTATAAGTCTCCCAGTGTGTCCGTCAGTATAGTTAGGTTCAGTTTTTGTTTCCTTAGTTTATCCTCTCTTGTTGTGAGTATTTCTGTTTCCCCCTGCCTTTGGCAGTGTGCCTCAGTTCTCCCATGTGTTCAGTGCTTGTGCTCAGTGTTGTTTCTGGTGTGTCTGCCATTTCTCCCTTAGTGTCTTGTGTTTAATAAACACTTCTGGATCCTGCACCTGGTGTTCCTCTGACCTCTCCTTACAGAAGGTAAAGAAGTTAAAGCAAGATTACAAAAAAATCAAAGACCATAATAACCGCCGTGGAAACAATTGATATTTATTGATAAAAAGCAAGGAATCTGTGTGACACATTTACACACAACAATGCGTAATAAACTTACAAAAAGAAAATGGATGATTGCACTACAGCGAGTTCAAGAACCTAATTAGACCTGTGCACGTGTCCAGCCCCTCTGCCTGCACAGTCGCAGATGGATCCCCCTGAGGCCTGTGCAATGCAGCGCAGCCCATTCTTCTCCGCATTCATCCCCATTCATTTCACTCGTTATGCAGAACACGGCATGCCATCACCATGGATCTAACCTCGTGTATGTTGCAGTCATTTCATTTTAACATGCACCTCCATCTGCCCTTCAGTCTGCCAGATGCATTCTCAACAGTCGGCCTGGCTCTTGTCAAAGGATAGGCTGCATCACCGAGTAAAGCGTAACTACATTTTGTTCACCAATGTTCTTTCTTCGAAGAGGCTGTAGCAGGCCCCTGTTGACCAGCCCCCACAATCCTGGCAGGTGCAGCACTCATGCAGGGATGCTCCAACAAAACATTCCAAAAGAGTCCCCCCCCCCCATCCACAACAGCCTGCAGGACGATCAAATGGCAGCCTTTGCGATTGAAATTGTGGAATCCATCAATTGCACCCACACACACTGGGGCAGCCCCTATCTGCATTCATAACATGCCAGCATTTACTTCAAGCTCTCTCTGTTGGCTAGCTGTATAACTTCAGCCATGAGTACCGTCTCCACGGCTGAGCAGAAGTCGTGTACACGGGTGCACACTGTAGAAATGCCCACTCCAAACGAATGAGAGCTGCCCTTGTACTCGGAATTAGTAGCAAGTTTCCATTGAGCAGTGGTGACTCGTTTAGGCACGGCAATACATTAACGTTCAGCGGCAGTTTGTGTCGCGTTTTCCAAGTTCTTTTTGAAGCCTATGGCAGAGGTACTGAAGTGTGTCCTTTGCCATCCGAAAATTCTGTATCCACTGTATATATTCATGATATATATTAGGCCTATATATAATATTCTAAAATTATAATAATACAATATAAGTATTATATACCACAGAACGAGAATGTGTGACAAAACTGTGCCTCTCCCGTCAGGCAGTGACGGAATTATGTCCTATGGTTGCAGATGATGTAGACACCGCTGCCAGCTGTCCGTATGCCTTGTCCGTTGCTGTTAGGGTTACTGTGGCACTATTTTTCTATGCTAGTGAGCAGGGGCGAAGCTAGAACTGGGAATTGGGGTGGCACAGACACGTCCCTTTATGACCATTAGGATAGTCCTGGCTAGTTCTCAATTATTTTTCTTTATTGACGCGTTTTCCAATTATCGTAATAGGCAACTGAAGACACGGTTTCTCATGCGATCTAACAGCGATGACGTCATGGGGTAAATTCCGTAAAACTGAGAATTGGGGTGGACGTAACATCTGTTTTAAAGAATTATAAAGAATTATATAGTCCTGACCTGCTCGCAGTCATTTTCATGATTAACAAAATGTTCACTCCGAGAGCGCTCCACACTTAACAGGTGCTGCTTGTTTTCCCCGATTAGGTAAGACAACAATCATTCATCTGGACGCGTTTGCATAATTTAAATCAAAGTCAAATAGAGCCGCATGCTTTTTATAGCCTATTTCACTGCCAAGTGCCACTTTTTTCCCACTCAATACCGAGAGTAATTTTGAATAACGTTGATTTAACCGATTTGACCTTCCTCTCTCCATCACGGGTTTCGGTTTGAGGATTTGGGATAGCGCAGCCTGCTCCTAAAGGCAGTGGCACCTGGCACACTGATAGGTTTAACTGGCGTAACGCACAAACCACGCCTATGCATAATATAACGGGTTGCGCTGGTGTTTTAGGGATAAAGGAAGGTGCGCAAGATAGCAACGTTTGCGGATGAACGCCTCTTACGCAATGCTAAATCTCCAAATAACGGGTTTAGGGACTCTGGCGTAAGATAGGGCCCCTAGTGATGATAAAACTACCGCAGCCATACTGCCGCTCAATCTGCTCGAGCTGCGTGGCTGAAGCTAAGCAGAGGTGGGCTTGGTTTGTACTTGGATGAGAGACTAACAGCAAAAAACAACTTGCTATGTTTTAGAAAAATCCAGGAATCCAATTAACCTGGGACCTGAGCTGACCTTTAGTGAAGGTTTGAGAGGCTCAGATGGGGTGTTTGAGCATCCCTGGAGGCCTAAAATGAATTTACACTATTATGTAATAGCAAGCTTGTAATTAAGGGTGGAGTGTGACCATATAACAATGTACCAATCAGAAATTTATATTGGTTGATCAGGTAGAAAGAGTCATGTTTAAGTCCACCTATAGGAACGTCCTTAAAGGCTAATAAATACGAGTGTTCAGACAATTGGTGGTCAGTTGGCGTGGGGTGATTGATGGGATATGAATGCTATTTGGTTTGTGCAGACCAGCCTGGGTTTTTGTATTTAACCTGGATTTACAATGAACCTAATTGCATCAGACTCTAGTGAATGTGTCCATGACTTGGAGACAGATTTACAAGGGTGACAAGGGTGAGATTACAACTCAATCATGCAGTGATGGATGGATTTGTGGGAGATACGGTAGTGCAGTGGTTAAGTAGACTTGACTTGAGACCAAAATATCCTGAGTTCGAGTCCTTGCCTTGGCCTTCTGATTATTCTTTTGACTCCTCTGTCAGAAACCTTGCAAGTAACACCTGGTCGTGGCCAGTTTATGGTGAAATGATGTTCTTTCCACTTCCGGATTATGGCCCTAACGGTGCTCACTGGAACATTCAGAAGTTCAGAAATATGTCTGTGACCAGTGCCATCAGTATGCTTTTCAACAATAAGGTTGCTAAGGTCTAGAAAGAGCTCTTTGCTTTAACTCATCATGAGATGCTTCTTGTGTGACACCTTGGTAATGAGAAACCTTTTTACAGGCCATCAATTAGGACTAAACCCGCTGATATTAACTTGAACTGATAGGGGGCAGGATTGCTCTCTAAATAGTGGCAGATTTCAGCTGGTTTCTTGGCATTCTGTGCCTTTTTGCACCTCCTTTTCTTCATGTGTTTAATACTTGTTCTCTGTGTCATTCCACTTTATTACACATTACTTAATTTATTGACTTATTTGTTTGGATTTCTTTGTATATGTGGATTACTTGGGATGTTACCGACATCTGGTGAACATTTCATGTCAATCACCCCATTGGAAGTACAGTATATTTACCGAGAAAAATGTTCACGCATCCAAGACTTATTGTCCCTGCTGTGTGCTTCATGTCATAATGTGCTCACAAAGTGTTGATTGCTGCGCTTCTCTCTGCCGCAGCTTCCTCTGCCCGAGAAGTTGCTCCTCAGTCCCCATAAGCAACTAATCTCATGTGACCTTCACCATTAATTAAATCTGAGTTAGCCTGCCCTCTGCTGGGAGTCACCATATCACATCCTGCCTCCCCTTCTTTAGAAGCTGTAGTGTAGTCCAGATGTTGCTGACGGATGGCGAGACAGACACACGCTCAGACAGACAAACAGAAAGCAGTGTGTCTCCCACCCTCTGTGTGCCAGAGAAATAATTATGTCACACACCACAGAGGGTGAAATGGCCGAAATCCTGCCAATTTGTCAGGCGAACATTTTTTTATGGACTGTAAGCTTATCCCTGTGATGGAAAATTGGTGAGCCTTGACCCATCTTTGCTCTTCAGGGACCAGGCCTGTTTGGGAGGCTCCTTTTATAACCTAATGAGCTCATCTGTTCAACATCACCCATTTCACATCACCTTATTTTTGTGGCTTGTCACATAATTACTAGTCTTTAAGGACCTCAGTGCCAACTGTTTTGGAGTCTGTTGCAGTCACCAGATTTGAAATAGGAGTATATTTTCAATAAACAATTGAAATAAAAGGTCACTTCAAAACATTCTTACTGAAAACTGACAAAACTCAGAAAATATTACAAAATTGAACCATCCCGAGTCAAACAAAATAAAATACCTGTGTGCCAATTTCACCGCTTCTGGTATGTACTGCTGCCCCACATCCGATTTTAAGCTTGTACACCTTGTCCCAGTTTCACTGAACAGAGTTTAGCCTCTCAGCAAGCCTTCCAGTAAGCAAGACTGTGTCTGCTGTGACAAATTTTGGAAATACAAATTATCCACAATTAGCTGTGTTATAAACTAAACTGAATGAACTGACCCCCCCCGCGAGCCCCCCGCCCGAAAAAAAAAAAAAAAACAGACATCAAAATGCATGATATAAAAAACTGTTGCTGGATTCCAGTCTAGACACGTATCAGGACGCGACATATTTGATGGTAATCAATTCTATATTTCATAAATTTTTCAATTTTCAACTTGGCAGCAGCCCAAGTAAAAAGCTTTTACCTTTAGACAGCGCATGGGATGTATGAAATTAAACATAAGGCCTCATAAATCATCTGTGATTTTATGATTGATCATGCAGTAAGGTATGGCCTCCCACAGCACGTCAGCCCATTGAAGAGCATGGCCTCAACAGGGCATTTGATATTGCTAGAGTACATTCAACACATCCTGATTGTACTTTTGTATTCCACACCCTGATTCCATTCAACACATCCTGTTTCTATTGTATACAACCTGCTTACATTCTACACACCCTGTTTCTATTGTATACAACCTGCTTACAATCTACACACCCTGTTTCTATTGTATAAAACCTGCTTACAATCTACACACCCTGTTTCTATTGTATACAACCTGCTTACATTCTACACACCCTGTTTCTATTGTAGAAAACCAGCTTACATTCTTCACACCCTGTTTCTATTGTATACAACCTGCTTACATTCTACACACCCTGTTTCTATTGTATAAAACCTGCTTACAATCTACACACCCTGTTTCTATTGTATACAACCTGCTTACATTCTAAACACCCTGTTTCTATTGTATACAACCTGTTTACAATCTACACACCCTGTTTCTATTGTATACAACCTGCTTACATTCTACACACCCTGTTTCTACTGTATACAACCTGCTTACATTCTACACACCCTGTTTCTATTGTATACAACCTGCTTACATTCTACACACCCTGTATCTATTGTATAAAACCTGCTTACATTCTTCACACCCTGTTTCTATTGTATACAACCTGCTTACATTCTACACACCCTGTTTCTATTGTATAAAACCTGCTTACATTCTACACACCCTGTTTCTATTGTATACAACCTGCTTACATTCTACACACCCTGTTTCTATTGTATACAACCTGCTTACAATCTACACACCCTGTTTCTATTGTATAAAACCTGCTTACATTCTACACACCCTGTTTCTATTGTATAAAACCTGCTTACATTCTACACACCCTGTTTCTATTGTATACAACCTGCTTACATTCTACACACCCTGTATCTATTGTATAAAACCTGCTTACATTCTACACACCCTGTTTCTATTGTATACAACCGGCTTACATTCTACACACCCTGTTTCTATTGTATACAACCTGCTTACATTCTACACACCCTGTTTCTATGTATACAACCTGCTTACATTCTACACACCCTGTTTCTATTGTATAAAACCTGCATACATTCTACACACCCTGTTTCTATTGTATAAAACCTGCTTACATTCTGCACACCCTGTTTCTACGTATACAACCTGCTTACATTCTACACACCCTGTTTCTATTCTAGAAACCCTGATTTTATTCAATTTGACACTCCCTAATTCTATTCAATACACCCTAATTCCATTATGGACAGCCTGATTCTATTCTACACACCCTGCTTACATTAAAAACACCCTGCTTACATTCTACACGCCCTGTTTCTATTCTAAAAACCTTCATCCAATTTAACACAACTTGATTCTATTCAACACACCCTGATTCCATTCTACACACCCTGTTTCTATTCTACAATCCCTGATTCCAATAGAAACAGGGTGGGTAGAATGTACTACACACCCTGTTTCTATTGTATACAACCTGCTTATAATATACACACCCTGTTTCTATTGTATACAATCTGCTTACAATCTACACACCCTGTTTCTATTGTATAAAACCTGCTTACATTCTGCACATCCTGTTTCTATTGGATAAAACCTGCTTACATTCTACACACCCTGTTTCTATTGTATAAAACCTGCTTACATTCTACACACCCTGTTTCTATTGTATAAAACCTGCTTACATTCTACACACCCTGTGTCTATTGTATACAACCTGCTTACATTCTACACACCCTGTATCTATTGTATAAAACCTGCTTACATTCTACACACCCTGTTTCTATTGTATACAACCGGCTTACATTCTACACACCCTGTTTCCATTGTATAAAACCTGCTTACATTCTACACACCCTGTTTCTATTGTATACAACCTGCTTACATTCTACACACCCTGTTTCTATGTATACAACCTGCTTACATTCTACACACCCTGTTTCTATTGTATAAAACCTGCTTACATTCTACACACCCTGTTTCTATTGTATAAAACCTGCTTACATTCTACAAACCCTGTTTCTATTGTATAAAACCTGCTTACATTCTACACACCCTGTTTCTATTGTATAAAACCTGCTTACATTCTACACACCCTGTTTCTATTGTATACAACCTGCTTACATTCTACACACCCTGTTTCTATGTATACAACCTGCTTACATTCTGCACACCCTGTTTCTATTGGATAAAACCTGCTTACATTCTACACACCCTGTTTCTATTGTATAAAACCTGCTTACATTCTACAAACCCTGTTTCTATTGTATAAAACCTGCTTACATTCTACACACCCTGTTTCTATTGTATAAAACCTGCTTACATTCTACACACCCTGTTTCTATTGTATACAACCTGCTTACATTCTACACACCCTGTATCTATTGTATAAAACCTGCTTACATTCTACACACCCTGTTTCTATTGTATACAACCGGCTTACATTCTACACACCCTGTTTCCATTGTATAAAACCTGCTTACATTCTACACACCCTGTTTCCATTGTATAAAACCTGCTTACATTCTACACACCCTGTTTCTATTGTATACAACCTGCTTACATTCTACACACCCTGTTTCTATGTATACAACCTGCTTACATTCTGCACATCCTGTTTCTATTGGATAAAACCTGCTTACATTCTACACACCCTGTTTCTATTGTATAAAACCTGCTTCCATTCTACAAACCCTGTTTCTATTGTATAAAACCTGCTTACATTCTACACACCCTGTTTCTATTGTATAAAACCTGCTTACATTCTACACACCCTGTTTCTATTGTATACAACCTGCTTACATTCTACACACCCTGTTTCTATTGTATAAAACCTGCTTACATTCTACAAACCCTGTTTCTATTGTATAAAACCTGCTTACATTCTACACACCCTGTTTCTATTGTATAAAACCTGCTTACATTCTACACACCCTGTTTCTATTGTATACAACCTGCTTACATTCTACACACCCTGTATCTATTGTATAAAACCTGCTTACATTCTACACACCCTGTTTCTATTGTATACAACCGGCTTACATTCTACACACCCTGTTTCCATTGTATAAAACCTGCTTACATTCTACACACCCTGTTTCTATTGTATAAAACCTGCTTACATTCTACAAACCCTGTTTCTATTGTATTAAACCTGCTTACATTCTACACACCCTGTTTCTATTGTATAAAACCTGCTTACATTCTACACACCCTGTTTCTATTGTATCCACCCTGCTTACATTCTACTCACCCTGTATCTATTGTATAAAACCTGCTTACATTCTACACACCCTGTTTCTATTGTATACAACCGGCTTACATTCTACACACCCTGTTTCCATTGTATAAAACCTGCTTACATTCTACACACCCTGTTTCTATTGTATACAACCTGCTTACATTCTACACACCCTGTTTCTATGTATACAACCTGCTTACATTCTACACACCCTGTTTCTATTGTATAAAACCTGCTTACATTCTACACACCCTGTTTCTATTGTATAAAACCTGCTTACATTCTACAAACCCTGTTTCTATTGTATAAAACCTGCTTACATTCTACACACCCTGTTTCCATTGTATAAAACCTGCTTACATTCTACACACCCTGTTTCTATTGTATACAACCTGCTTACATTCTACACACCCTGTTTCTATGTATACAACCTGCTTACATTCTGCACATCCTGTTTCTATTGGATAAAACCTGCTTACATTCTACACACCCTGTTTCTATTGTATAAAACCTGCTTACATTCTACAAACCCTGTTTCTATTGTATAAAACCTGCTTACATTCTACACACCCTGTTTCTATTGTATACAACCTGCTTACATTCTACACACCCTGTATCTATTGTATAAAACCTGCTTACATTCTACACACCCTGTTTCTATTGTATACAACCGGCTTACATTCTACACACCCTGTTTCCATTGTATAAAACCTGCTTACATTCTACACACCCTGTTTCTATTGTATAAAACCTGCTTACATTCTACACACCCTGTTTCTATGTATACAACCTGCTTACATTCTACACACCCTGTTTCTATTGTATAAAACCTCCATACATTCTACACACCCTGTTTCTATTGTATAAAACCTGCTTACATTCTGCACACCCTGTTTCTACGTATACAACCTGCTTACAT
The DNA here is from genome assembly GCA_029721435.1 of Gymnothorax reevesii. Classification (NCBI taxonomy): domain Eukaryota; kingdom Metazoa; phylum Chordata; class Actinopteri; order Anguilliformes; family Muraenidae; genus Gymnothorax; species Gymnothorax reevesii. The sequence continues at coordinate 4,772,657 of CM056577.1, forward strand.
TCTACACACCCTGTTTCTATTCTAGAAACCCTGATTTTATTCAATTTGACACTCCCTAATTCTATTCAATACACCCTAATTCCATTATGGACAGCCTGATTCTATTCTACACACCCTGCTTACATTAAAAACACCCTGCTTACATTCTACACGCCCTGTTTCTATTCTAAAAACCTTCATCCAATTTAACACAACTTGATTCTATTCAACACACCCTGATTCCATTCTACACACCCTGTTTCTATTCTACAATCCCTCATTCAAATAGAAACAGGGCGCGTAGAATGTACTACACACCCTGTTTCTATTGTATCCAACCTGCTTATAATATACACACCCTAACCTGCTTACAATCTACACACCCTGTTTCTATTGTATAAAACCTGCTTACATTCTGCACATCCTGTTTCTATTGGATAAAACCTGCTTACATTCTACACACCCTGTTTCTATTGTATAAAACCTGCTTACATTCTACAAACCCTGTTTCTATTGTATAAAACCTGGTCACATTCTACACACCCCGTTTCGATTGTATAAAACCTGCTTACATTCTACACACCCTGTTTCTATTGTATACAACCTGCTGACATTCTGCACACCCTGTTTCTATTGTATAAAACCTGCTTACATTCTACACACCCTGTTTCTATTGTATAAAACCTGCTTACATTCTACACACCCTGTTTCTATTGCATAAAACCTGCTTACATTCTACACACCCTGTTTCTATTGTATAAAACCTGCTTACATTCTACACACCCTGTTTCTATTGTATAAAACCTGCTTACATTTTACACACCCTGTTTCTATTGTATGAAACCTGCTTACATTCTACACACCCTGTTTCTATTGTATAAAACCTGCTTCCATTCTACACACCCTGTTTCTATTGTATAAAACCTGCTTACATTCTGCATACCCTGTTTCTATTGTATAAAACCTGCTTACATTCTACATACCCTGTTTCTATTGTATAAAACCTGCTTACATTCTACATACCCTGTTTCTATTGTATAAAACCTGCTTACATTCTACACACCCTGTTTCTATGTATACAACCTGCTTACATTCTACACACCCTGTTTCTATTGTATAAAACCTGCATACATTCTACACACCCTGTTTCTATTGTATAAAACCTGCTTACATTCTGCACACTCTGTTTCTACGTATACAACCTGCTTAAATTCTACACACCCTGTTTCTATTCTAGAAACCCTGATTTTATTCAATTTGACACTCCCTGATTCTATTCAATGCACCCTAATTCCATTATGGACAGCCTGATTCTATTCTACACACCCTGCTTACATTCTACACGCCCTGTTTCTATTTTAAAAACCTTCATGCAATTTAACACACCTTGATTCTATTCAACACACCCTGATTCCATTCTACACGCCCTGTTTCTATTCTACAATCCCTGATTCCATTCGACACACCCTGATTCTATTCTACACACCCTGATTCCATTCAACACACACCCTGATTCTATTCTACACACCCTGCTATAATTATACACACCCTGCTGATTCTATTCCACTCACCCTGATTCCATTCTTCACACCCTGATTCTATTCTACACACCCTGCTTTATCATACACACCCTGCTATAATTTTACACACCCTGATTCTATTCTACACATGCTGATGCTATTCTACTCACCCTGATTCCATTCTTCACACGTTGATTCATATTAGGGGCAACAGAGCCACATTAGGGGCAGTACAGCTGCATTAGGGGCAACACAGCCACATTACGGGCTGCATAGTTGCATTCGGGGCAACACAGCAGGATAAGGGGCAGCACAGCTGCATTAAGGGCAGCACAGCCCCATTGAGGGCAGCACAGCCAAATTACAGGCAGCACAGTCACATTAGGGGCAGCACAGCTGCAGCAGGTGCAACACAGCCACATTAGGGGCAGCACAGCTACAGTAAAGGCAACACAGATGCATTATGGGTGGCACAACTGCATTGGAGGCAACTGGGGCGGCATGGCTCAGGAGGTAGAGCAGGCGGCCCAGGAATCAGAAGGTTCCCGGTTCCATCCTCGGCTCCTCCAGAGAACGTGTCGAAGTGTCCATGAGCAAAACAATGAACTCCGCACTGCTCCTGATGTGCAGGGTGGCGCCTTGCATGGCAGCCTCCCACATCAGGGTGAATGTGAGGCAAAAAGTTGTAAAGCGCTTTGGGGTCATATCATGTGACAAGAAAGCGCTATATAAATGCAGTCCATTTACCATTTGGAGGCAGCAAATTCTCTTAATAAGGCTGTGCTGCCTCCAATGCTGCCTCTAATGCGGCTGTACAAACCTACATTAGGTGCAGCATAGCCACATTACGGGCAGCACAGCTGAACTAGGGGCAAAAAAGCCACGTTAGGGGCAGCACTGCAGCATTGAAGGAAACAGAACTGCATTAACGACAACACAGACACATTAGGGGCAGCAAAGCTACATTATGGGCAGACAGATGCATTAGGGGCAGCACAGGGCACCCACATTAAGAGTAGCACAGCCACATTACAGGCAGCAAAGCTGCATTAGGGGCAGCACTGTCGCGTGTAGCCTCTCAGACTCTGCCACCTCGGGGATCTGACACTGTAGTGCTTTAGCACGTTAGCACATTCAGCAGACAGGAAGTGAAGAGCCTCTCAGACTCTGCCACCTCAGGGATCTGACACTATAGTGCTTTAGCACGTTAGCACATTCAGCAGACAGGAAGTGAAGAGCCTCTCAGACTCTGCCACCTCGGGGATCTGACACTGTATTGCTTTAGCACGTTAGCACATTCACCAGACAGGAAGTGAAGAGCCTCTCAGACTCTGTCACCTCGGGGATCTGACACTGTAGTGCTTTAGCACGTTAGCACGTTAGCACATTCACCAGACAGGAAGTGAAGAGGGAGGGCTAAGCACTGGCAGGTCCAATAGTGTGATGCCACCAGACTGGTGACTTGTCAGCTTTCCGGCCTTTTCTCTCCTTTCTGTTGTAAACACCACCGAATGATCTGATATGATCGCAGGACAAATCATTGACTGAAATTTCAGAGCTCTAAACTGAACGTTCACCAGATAGCCTGCATTTGCATTATTCTCTTGCTTATGAAACTGGGACAAGCTACAGCTATGCTATAATACAATGCTTTACTGATAATTATTTTATGATGTATTTGCTGGAAATTTGTTCTGATCAAATTAATATCAGAGCAATCCTCATAGCCTACATGGGCTCCGTCTATATTGAAAATTAGCATAAGATAAAAATGTTATTGTAAAATCATTTGAATCATTTATGCTCTAAGCAAATATAAATAAGATTGGTTTAAATATAAATAAGATTCTCAATCCAACAGACAAAAATGAAATGGTACATTCTTTTGAAAGTATTTGGCAAACAAAATTTGCATAAACTATAAATACTGTACAACCCAATTATTTAGCATTTCAATGCGTATCAGTTAGTATCTGTCGCTGTCAGAGAGACAGTAACTCGGCATCCCCAGCATAAAGTGACTGGAATTAGCATAAACCACAGTACCACTCAAAATGCTGGATATACTAAAAATCAATTATAACAAGCGTGAAATACTCAGATCCCCCATCTCAGGATAGCTGATAACTGGCCCTGAAACAGACGTGGTAGAGGAACAGACAGACAAACAAGAGGATGGACAACAGCCCCATTTCCAGAAAAGTTGGGACACTGTGTAAAATGTTATTAAAAACAGAATGAAATGATTTCCAAATAATTCGATTTTTTAATGATTGTGGTTATTAATGTGTTTCTGCTGGCAATGATCTTTTTAACCCTGACTGATGAAGCACATTGCAAATCATTTCTTAAAAAATCATGTTGGAAGACGCATCCCTTGATGATGGAAAAGATATTACAGTTGTTCAGAACAGGCAAGTTATTGGCCTGTATCTAGCAAAGACAAGTGAATGACAAAAACAAGTATGAGGAGTCATTTTCACAGACAAAGTCCTGACCTTAGCCACATTAAAAGTTATAGGGATGTGCTCAAGAAAGACCACCGAGTGGTTCAACCATTTTGTCGAGGAGACAAGATCTTGGCCAAAAGTTATGGCATTTCTGATCTAAAATAAATGTTCTGGCATTGCATATACTTGTCAAAAAAATGTCAAGATGAATATGCACTGTAGTCAAAGCTACAGGGGTTCCAACTAAATTTTTTTTTGACGGGCAGTGTATGTACGTATATATATTCAGTATATATACACTGCCCATCCAAAAAAAAAGTCACCGTTTGGAAATTAATGAACAAATTCTAGAATTGGATCATTATTGCGGTTACTAATATGTTTCAGCTGGCAATAATCATTTTTCCCCTGACCGATGAAGCGCATCGCTACTCATTTCTCAAAAAATCATGTCGGAAGACACATCCCTTGCTGGTGGAAAAGATGTTACAGTATTTCAGAACAGGCAACTTATTGGCCTGTATTTAGCAAAGAAACTCATGACTGCAAAAACAAGTATGAGGAATCATTTTCACAAACATATTTGCCACCACAAAGTCCTGATCTTAGACACAGTAAAAGTTATTGGGATGTGCTCAAGAAAGACCACCAAGAGTCGAGATTATGTCGAAAAGACAAGATCTCGGCCAAAAATTATGGCATGTATGATCGAAAATAAATGTTCTGGCATTACATATAGTTGTCAAAACAATGACAAAATGAATTTGCACTGTAATCAAAGCTACAGGGATTCCAACTAAATATTTGAGTGTGCGACTTTTTTTTGGCCGGGCAGTGTATATATATATATATATGTATACATATATGTTTGTATGTATCCCATGAGATACATGCACGTGTGGAACAGCTTTCTCGCATTGAGATTGTTCAGATTCCTTTTATTGACAAACGTCAACTCATACGCTTACACTACCAGTTCTGCTGGTACCTGCTCACCATCGCTGGTGTTAGCTTCTAGATGACAGTTTTTTCAAGTCAATGGGATGAATAATTTGTACGCTAACACTTTTGGCCAGTAATGAGTTACACATGCCACTTGTCGTAACACTTGAATTTATTCATTTAATGGCTAAAATGGTTAGCATGCTAGCTCACAAATGATTCATCCTTTTGACTTGAATTGACTACCAACCGGAAGCTAGTGTTAATGCTATTTTTCCATTTTCCAAAAAAGCAATGCTCACATTTATGGCGTAAATGAGATCTCAAATTTGTGAGCCTAAGAAAGCAAATTTATGAAACTCAAGAAGTGATTTTCATTCATCTCTCACCTAAAATTGGGAATAAATGAAAATTAATTCGCTTGTTGCATAAATTTGATATCTCAGGTTCTCTCATTAGAAATCCTCCATATATTTTCTTCCCTACAACAGCAGTCACATAATTATGAGACTTCACATCTGCAAACATGGAGAAGTTATGATGGATGTGCTGCCCAAACCTGCTTGATTTTAATTCACTTGTGATGGAAATTTCAATCGTTTGGTTCCTTGTGGACACATAATGTTGGGAGTAAACTATTCTTTTTTTAAATCATCTCACAATTTACCTCTAATTGAGTACCATTTGAGGTTATTTCTAGAAGTTAAAAACAATTAAATTCATTAAGATAGAGTACATACCACATAACTGCGGTAAAACTTATGACTGGTACTGTATTTGAGAAACTGCACTGTATTGTGGAAAGTTTATAGCTCCCTCACCTCTTTGTTTTTACAGTGAATGGATGTTAAATTTTTATGTGTTCATATCACATACACGGCCGATTCAAGGTAAACGGTAAAGGAAGGTAAAAGATTTGTGGGAAGCAGAGCTAAGGGTGTGATTTATATTTCAGGGAGAGTAGGAAAGATGGGGTGTTAGACTACAAATCCTCGAGCTGAAGAGACCTCCCCGACTCAGCCAGAGAGCAGGGCTCTCTGAAGCAGCCGCTGAACATTTCGCTGTCCCCCAGCGGAAGCCATGATACTGCAAATCACACCCTCAATCCAACCTGCACAACCCTGACACCAAGACCTGCACCAAACTCACTACATCAAACACTCAGAACTCCATTGAGCGTAACCTGGGACCAAACTCACTCACGAAATCAATCATGCAAAACCCCACTGAGTGGAACCCAGGACCAAACTCACTCACAAAATCAATCATGCAGAACCCCACTGAGTGGAACCCAGGACCAAACTCACTCACAAAATCAATCATGCAGAACCCCACTGAGTGGAACCCAGGACCAAACACACTCGCTAAATCAAACACTCAAAACCCCACTGAGTGGAACCCAGGACCAAACTCACTCACGAAATCAAACACTCCAAACCCCACTGAGTGGAACCCAGGACCAGACTCACTCACAAAATCAATCCTGCAAAACCCCACTGAGTGGAACCCAGGACCAAACTCACTCACAAAATCAATCATGCAAAACCCCACTGAGTGGAACCCGGGACCAAACTCACTCACAAAATCAAACACTCCAAACCCCACTGAGTGGAACCCAGGACCAAACTCACTCACGAAATCAAACACTCAAAACCCCACTGAGTGGAACCCAGGACCAAACTCACTCACAAAATCACTCATGCAAAACCCCACTGAGTGGAACCCAGGACCAAACTCACTCACGAAATCACACACTCAACACCCCACTGAGTGGCACCCAGGACCAAACTCACTCACAAAATCAAACACTCCAAACCCCACTGAGTGGAACCCAGGACCAAACTCACTCACGAAATCAAACACTCAAAACCCCACTGAGTGGAACCCAGGACCAAACTCACTCACAAAATCACTCATGCAAAACCCCACTGAGTGGAACCCAGGACCAAACTCACTCACGAAATCAAACACTCAAAACCCCACTGAGTGGAACCCAGGACCAAACTCACTCAAAAAATCACTCATGCAGAACCCCACTGAGTGGAACCCAGGACCAAACTCACTCACGAAATCAAACACTCAAAACCCCACTGAGTGGAACCCAGGACCAAACTCACTCACAAAATCACTCATGCAAAACCCCACTGAGTGGAACCCAGGACCAAACTCACTCACGAAATCAAACACTCAAAACCCCACTGAGTGGAACCCAGGACCAAACTCACTCACAAAATCACTCATGCAAAACCCCACTGAGTGGAACCCAGGACCAAACTCACTCACGAAATCAAACACTCAACACCCCACTGAGTGGAACCCAGGCCCAAACTCACTCAAAAAATCACTCATGCAGAACCCCACTGAGTGGAACCCAGGACCAAACTCACTCACAAAATCAAACACTCAAAACCCCACTGAGTGGAACCCAGGACCAAACTCACTCACGAAATCAATCATGCAAAACCCCACTGAATGGAACCCAGGACCAAACTCACTCACAAAATCAATCATGCAAAACCCCACTGAGTGGAACCCAGGACCAAACTCACTCACGAAATCAATCATGCAAAACCCCACTGAGTGGAACCCAGGACCAAACTCACTCACGAAATCAATCATGCAAAACCCCACGGAATGGAACCCAGGACCAAACTCACTCACAAAATCAATCATGCAAAACCCCACTGAGTGGAACCCAGGACCAAACTCACTCACGAAATCAATCATGCAAAACCCCACTGAATGGAACCCAGGACCAAACTCACTCACAAAATCAATCATGCAAAACCCCACTGAGTGGAACCCAGGACCAAACTCACTCACAAAATAAATCATGCAAAACCCCACTGAGTGGAACCCAGGACCAAACTCACTCACGAAATCAATCATGCAAAACCCCACTGAGTGGAACCCAGGACCAAACTCACTCACAAAATCAAACACTCAAAACCCCACTGAGTGGAACCCAGGACCAAACTCACTCACAAAATCACGCTTCCAACTTCTCCTGCCACCCCAGAGTAATTTGCACCCACAACTTCATATGTCGCGAGTTCTGGTGGCCAGAGATGCACAGAGGTGTTCAGACTACGTCTCAGTCTGCTTGGTCTGTGCCCAGGCTAAGGTCAATCATTAGTCACCGCATTGTCTACTCCAACCACTTCCGACACCGAGCCGCCCTTATATCCACATCTCACTTGACTTCATCACTGGTTTACTGCCCTCCAACCACAGCACCACACTCACCAGAATCGACAAGTTTTCCAAAGCAATACACCTTGTTCCCCTCACCAAACTACCCACTGCTCAAGAAACTGCTTCACTCCTCATTCAGCACGTTGTTCGCTTACATGGCATTCCCTCTGACATTGTTTCTGTTCATGGTCCTCAGCTCACCACTAAGCTTTGGTAGGCATTTTGTACACTACTAGGCACATCTGTAAGTTTATCATCCGGTTTCCATCCCCAGTCCAATAGTCAGACCGAGCGGGCTAACCAATGTCTCGAGACTGTCCTCAGAGGCCTGTGCGCCAATAACCCTGCCTTCTGGACAGCAATTGCCCTGGGTTGAGTACGCCATCAACAGCCACACCTCCTCATCCTCCAGACTGTCCCCCATCGAATGCTGCTTGGGATACCAGCCGCCCCTGTACCTCATTCAAAAGGACAAGATGGGGATTTGTCAGTGCTCGCCATCATCAGGCGATTCAAGCGTACCGAGAGAGCCACACACATCAATCTGCTGAAAGCGGCTGCCCTGATGAAGGACCTGGCGGACAGGAGGCGTGTTCTGGCCTCAGCCTATCGTGTGGGACAACGAGAGTGGCTCGCCACCAGGGACATTCCGCTGCGGGGTGGTAAGTGTAAGTTGTCCCCATGGTATATTGGCCCTTTCCCCATGGTTAAGGTGCTCAGCCCCATCCACTAAGCGCAGAGTGCACCCAACTTTTCATGTCTCCCTCAATAAGCCTGCAGTAACTCACCCTCAGCATTCTGCTCCCGAGCCGCATCATCGATGGAGGTGAGACTTATGCTGTCAGGGGCATCCTGCACTGTTGCCGTCGGCCTCCAGTACCTCATCGACTTTAGGGGTACGGCCCCGAGGAGGATTACTTAATTATTGTATTAGGGCTCCCTTGTGTGTCACCTTCTCCGCTCATTATCTGTAACTCTCCTCACTTGTCTCCCTGCAGCATGTGACCTCTGTTTGGTGCATTTAAGCCCTGCATTTCTGTTCCTTCCCCGCTGATCTTTACTTCTGTGCCAAGAGACCCGTACGCCAGTAGATCTGTGATATTTGAGACACCCTTTGCCTGACTACATTTCCTGCCTGTGCCCTTCTGATTCATCTGTTATTGTTCTGGTTCTGACTCTGCCTGCCTGCCTACAATCACTGTCCTTTGCTGCCCTGGGTTTTGGATTTTTGGCTCACGATTTACCGACTCTGATTTTTGCCTGCCGTCTGAGTACCTTTGCCATTCTGTCCTACAGTTACCGAACTCTGTCTGTCCCACGACCCTGAGTGTTGGATTGTGTTTTTGGAACTGTACTTCTGTGATCTCTGGGTTGGACTCGGACTGAATAAAGGATTTCGATTTTCTCTATAACTGCTTACTTCTGGTTCCTGGGCTGTACATAAAACATAAACACTAAATGGAGAAAAAAATATCAAAGTGACACTCGTGAACTCCTGGATAAGCTGTTTGTGAATTAGGGACCGGTCATCCACGCCAAGAATGTACTGATCTTACCGCCCACAGTCGTGCTAACAGCAAATTGATTGATTGATTAGTGAGTGACGCTCGAGTCTCATCACAACACTTCTCTCTAAACGCTTATCCAGCTGTAAAAAAACTAACCTAATTTTTTTCCCCATTTTTATTTTATATTTACTAAATATTTTTCAGAATAAAAAAATGGACGTTTTGTTTTCCATTATTGACTAAAAATGCTCACTAAATATAACATCCAAAATCAGGACCTGGGGCCAAATATGCTTCCTAAATAAAATATGTAAAAACCTGCTGGGCAAAAACCAAAACCAAGAGCAGGCCTCATATGCATGAGCACATGCCTCAGTCGGCACAGTTTAAAATAGTTCAGGGTCTGGCAAAAGAATTCTTTAGACTTGCTCGACCCTCCACGCTGGTAACAGACAGCCGGGTGCAGCAGTGCAGCTGGAAAATAGGAGAATTTAATCTGCAGTCTGAGCGAAACACAACGCAGAGTTATGTTTATATATCCTTCAACAGAATTACATCCAACAAAATTACCTGAGACGAATGAACCTCATTATAATGTCATTCCTCAAAAATAATCTCACATAATCACTATGAAATAAAAAATACAATATTACATGATTATAATGAATCCTGTCTCTAGGTGTCTGCAGGAATGTACATTCAGTACATAAATCCAGTGGCGGGTGGTGGACAGAGAATAAGGAGGGCGATAAACATGTCTTTAAACTGCTTATTAGTCTTTATCTGTTTTCAGTCAATATCCCCGGTAAAGGACACTTGAACTCTCCCCTCTCAGGTGAAGCTAATTGTCTTCCTTAAGACGAGAAACCAAATACATCAGTTCAATGCAAAAAAGAGTGCATTTCAATCTTTTTCAATTAAACAGTCATTGCGCACAGGTTTGACCACTTGCTTAGGATGTGACAAAATTTAACGCGGAAAGTCCGTTGCGGTTTTTTCGTGAAGAGTTGCCTATTAAGGCATATGAATTAAATGTGTAGAATTTATTATTCACTCGCCTAAAAATTTCATTATAAGGGAAACTAACATGTTGACCAAGAACAATGACAGAAATCGGGTCACTAATCTCACCCATTTCGAGGGATGTTTTCCGCCCCCTCGGTTTTCCGTCCACCGCCCGCCACTGTATAATTCATGAACACATCATTTGAAGTGTGACTGAGGGTTGATTTGAGTACGGACACAGGTCCACTCCATCAGACTCTGTGCAGCTAAATGATCTCCAGCTCTGCACTCCTGCCTTAAGATTTCATTACCCGGGGAAATCATCTAGAGTTTATTTAATTATCCATAAAAGCATTTTGGGACCTCATTAACTGTTAATTACACTTTTTACCTGCAGCGAATCAATAAACTAAACAGGGTGAGTAGACAAGGTTTGGCTCATATACATGCATTTCGCATAGGGGGCTCACAACCAGGCTTTCATGCCCGGTTCAAAGTGACCTAAAAGGCTCTGGTCAATTATTTCTGCCATGTCTTTTTCGAGTGTCTCACACTCCGATGTTTAACCATCCATAAAGCAAACCTCTCCCAAACATTCATGACCCTCCACTGCATGCTTACTGAAAATCAAGAGTTTGGCCAACGGTAAATTACATAAAATAGCACTGGGTAAGTAAAATTATTGTGACGGGATCACAGAGCTGAACTATCACATCCATCCATTCTCTACACCGGTTCTTCCTCACGAGGGTCGCAGCGGAGCTGGAGTCTATCCCAGCTGACTCTGGGCGAAAGGCAGGGACCCACCCTGGACAGCTCACCGATCCAGCGCAGGGTGCACACACCATTCACACAGCAATCGCTCTCACACTCATACCTGTGGGCAATTTAGAGTCTCCAGTTATCCAGATGTGAATGTCTTTGGACTGTGGGAGGAAACCGGAGTACCTGGAGGAAACCCACGTGAACACGGGGAGAACATGCAAACTCCACACAGAAAGGCCCCAGACCGGATTCAGACCCATTACCTTTTTGCTGCGAGGCAGCTGTGCAACCCACTGCACGCTGAGCCGCCCACAATCGAATTTTCTCAAAATGTAACAAGAATAACTGTTACCATGGGCCAAACAGGCAAGCTTGCTCTTGTTATTTTTCCTGACTCTTTCAGCGAGAAACCATAAACAAAAAAAAAAAAAAAATCAGAGGCTGTTTGGTCATGTATTACACGGTCTGAAAAACATCTTTTATAGCATAAGCATAACCTCTTTTGATTTTTACATAATACTTTTTTTTCTATATATCACAGCAGTGTTGGCCATTTCTATCGCTATGGCACAGTGATGAGAGCTTGAAAGTTTACTCTCAGATTTTTTCAAGCAGAACACATTCCAATTTTGAACCTCCCGTTCACTAATGTCTTTATTTCCCAGACGCAACTCTTTCAGTCTATGCTGATTGTCATGACTTCCAGAGGCAAGTAGCAAGGACGCGAACTCCGGCCGCATGCACCTCCTTTCAATTAATTAATCTGGAATTAAGTAACCCTTTCATCCGAATATATTTTTTTATTTTGTCGAAAATTTTCTGGACTTTTGGTAATGCAGTTCATGCCTTCTAAGTCAGGCCCTCGTAGTACTGGCAGTACCACAATGGATCCTGAATCTTTGGGTAAAATGATGAGACAATACCCGTGAGGAGATTTCAGTTGCGCTCGACAATAAGCTCAAACCTATTCACGAGGATCTAGAGAAGCTGGAAATAACTGTTAAGTTATGTAATTCTAAGCGGAAGATTTGGAGGCTGCGGCAAATGCAATGGAGGAACGAATGTTGGCAGAGAAACAACACAGCGACCTATCACTCTTGGTTGATCAATTAAAAGAAAAGACATACACACTTGAACATCATAGCAGAAAATGTAATTTATGTATATTGGGGCTACAGCAAGGAATCGAGGCAGGTAAGCTTACCAGCTTTGTCAATAAACTTTTTTTCGAACTGTTTGGTGAAGACGCTTTGGGGCCGCCTCCCTTGGTTAGCATTGCTCATCGCATCGGCCCTACAGCCAAAGACGGGAGCCGTTGCATGATAACGCATCTGCTCAGTTTTGGGAAAAACTGCATTTTGGAGGCCAAAGAATCAGCATCTATCCTGGCATGTCCATCGAGTTGTGGAGACAGCAGGCTGAATTCAATGAGGTAAAGGCACTTCTCCGCAAAGATAATTTGAGATGTGGTATCGTTCACCCTGCAAAGCTGCTGCACTCTCAGAAATAGGGGTACAGCAGGAGTCCATTTCTGTTCCCCAAGGTATTATGTACCCTTTGGTGCTAATTATAGGACCTCAAGGTACACGTGTGAACCTTTTTAGGGTCTAAAAGGTACTTTTATGTTCCAAAACAAATACAAACCCACTTTTAAGGTACAACAGCAGTACCTTTGAGGATACTGCCCCAGTGACAAGCCTTGGAATTTCTAATACACAGAGTAAGACAATCTCACTGTCTTGATGGTAGCAAACCCCGTTTTTTATTGGCTAGCAAATTACGTAACAATGAACGTCTGTCTGTTATACCATTGATAGAAGCCGAAAATGGTACAATTTTACGTGATCCCCAACTAATAAATCAGCAATTTAAAAATTTCTACAAAAACTTTTATCAAAGTGAAACGGATGACTCATTAGAACTTATCAATTCTTTTTTTGAAGATTTGAGCTTACCGCGGCTCTCAATGGAAGAGATATCAAAATAACCTTAATTGAATTATTTTAATCACAAAAACAGATGAAGAGAGGCAAATCACCTGGACGAGATGGCATCCCGCCTGAATTCTATCTTGAGTTTTGGTCTGATTTAGGACCAGTTATGCTAGAAATGATTAATACATCTCTCCAGAAGGGTTCTTTCAATAGAGACGTTAACACGGCTATCATTTCACTTCTTTGCAAGGAAAATAAAGACCCCACACTTTGTACAAGTTACAGACTAGTATCATTGTTAAATTCCGATGTGAAACTGTATTCCAAAACTCTAGCGGCTAGATTGGACATTGTCTTATGGAATCTTATTCCCCCGATCACATGGGTTTTGTTAGAAATAGATTAGCATCAGACAATATTAGAAGATTACTTCATATTATACATGCTGCTTCTGATATGTCCTCCTTGCCAGCAATTTTGTCAATTGATGCAAAGAAGGCATTTGATCGTCTCGAGTGGAGATTTCTGTGGTTCACATTGAGACGCATGGGCTTTGGTCGACAATTTATACACGTTATAAGTTCTGTATAACAATCCATCAGCTATAGGGCTAACGGAAATCACTGTTCCTCTCCGTTTCCCATAGGCAGAGGAGCTCGCCAAGGCTGTCCTCTTTCGCTGCTTTTATTCGCTATATCATTGGAACCCTTGGCACAAAAAAATTGTCAATCTCAAAATATAAGCCCTATAGTGGTGGGGAATGTGCAAACCTTTATATCATTACATGCAGATGATATTTTATTATATTTCAATAATGTGATTCATGATTTGCCATACAGTGAAAATATATTTTCATTATTTAGTAGTTTTTCAGGTTATTAAGTAAATTTGAGTAAATCCGCACTGTTACTGCTGAAGAATGTTTTAGAATATTCAGATCTTCGCACAGAAATACCTATCGTTACCCAATACAAGTACCTTGATTGATTCTGTGACAGGGGATCTGGAGAGATGGTTTAATCATAAATCATTATCATTATGTAGTAGAATATCAGTTGTTAATATGACGGTCTTACCCAAGATCAATTTTCTGTCCACTATGCTGCCTTCACCTTCACCTGCTCGCTATTGGGACAAGATCCAGAGCCTTGTATCAAAATTTATCTGGATTGCGAAACGACCAAGACTTAGAAATATAATACTTCAACAGGGCAAACATTTAGGGGGATTCGGTTTTCACAATTTTAATTTATATTATTTGTGTTTTATGCTCTGTCCTCTTAAATATTGGTTTTCTCAAGACTCAGATATGCCCTGGCTTCAGATGGAACGCAGTATTGTTTTCCCTTATAAACTGGAGGAATTAGTGTTTTGCAGTTTACCTCTCAGATACTGTCTATCAAAATTTGGCCCTATAATCACTCACTCCATTCAAATCTGGCACCATTGGGGAACTTGGGTAATTGGGTGACGCAGTGGCAAACTCAGACGCCAATATTCCGAAATACATTTCTTTGTTTGGAGGGAAAACCGATTGTTCCCCCCCCCCGGGCTAGTTTTGGTATCTGCACTTTTTCTCATGTGATAGATGATAGGGGCTTGAGATCATATGATGATCTTAGAAACGCACATAATTTGCCCAGAACATCTTTCTATTTTTACTTACAATTGAGAAATGCTATTCGAGGTGATTCCATGTAATACTGTCGGAACACCCTCTTCTAAAGCTCTAGTGTATTAAACCTAAAACAGGAGGTTTGGTATCCATTCTGTACCAAAGGCTACAAGAGGCCACAAGTCACACAATGGGGGTGACTACAGTATGGAATGTGGATCTGAAGGAGTCAAAGCAAGTTATTAACTGGAAGAGAGTATGGGAAAACATTAAAGTTACATCACAAAATTTTAACCATCAGATGATCCATTATAAATTTACACATAGATTATATTTTACTAGGAAATGCTGTCAACTTCAACTCTGCTCTACTCCCATTTGCCCTTTGTGTGATAGTAAACAAATAGGAACCTATTTACAAACAATGTGGCAATGTTCGGATGTGGAACGTTTCTGGTCTCAAGTAGCATCCCAGATGGGCGATATAATTCGAATCATAATACCTCGCAATCCAATAATTTTATTGTTAAATGATGATTCTCAATTATTACTTAATTTCTCTCAGAGAAGACTGCTGTTTTTCGGCTTGACAGCAGCAAAGAAAATAATGATTCAGAGGTGGAAACCCCCACATTCTCTCCATATATCCCAGTGGTACGCCCTGTTTATGATATATTTACTTTACAACTTTCTATAGCTCGTTTAAATGGAGCAACAGCTGATAATATTGAGGGTCTGTCTAAAGCAATTGAGAAGATTAAGCTGAAGCTATGGGCTGCCCAGTAAGCTGTGTTTTCCAAAGTACTTAGCGAGGGGGTGGGTGGGTGGTTATATAAGTTATATAGATATATGGGTATAAAAGCTAAAGTAAGTCTTGTACTGGGCACGTGTGGACAGTAATGTCTACACATTCAGTGTATGTATGTATGTATGGTGTGAAGGCATGCCTAACAGAAAGGTTTTCGTTCGCGGCTTCCGCTTCTTTATGTTTATTTATTTAATATCTTTTTTTTCTTTCCTTGCCCTGTCGGTCACTAAATGTTTGTTATGTTTCATGACCTTTATTGAAAACGAGCATATTTGTAGTTATTGTAGTATGTACTTTGTATGTGTGTGGTTTGTATTTTTGTTTTCTTTTGTTTAGATAAAAAAGCAAGGGGGGGAATAACAGTGTAGGTTTTGAAATATTTGCCTGTAATAATGAGATTTATAATTGAAGCACCCATTACTAAAACCCCATAAGTCACAGTTGTATATGTATGTGAGTTATGTGGCTTTGCATATAGGGTTACAGATGGCGTATATGTTATGGGGGGATGGGGGATATAATGCAATTAAAACTTGATCCCAAAAAAAAGGGATTTTTTTCAAGTAGAACACTTTCCAATTTTGAACCTCCTGTTCAATAATGTCTTTATTTCCCAAATACAGAACTTAACAATTAGCAATAAACCATATCGCGTTTCAATCTACTTCTGGACTTTATCCAAATCATCCAAGTATATTA
Source organism: Gymnothorax reevesii (assembly GCA_029721435.1). Classification (NCBI taxonomy): domain Eukaryota; kingdom Metazoa; phylum Chordata; class Actinopteri; order Anguilliformes; family Muraenidae; genus Gymnothorax; species Gymnothorax reevesii. The sequence continues at coordinate 4,789,077 of CM056577.1, forward strand.
TATCACAAGCCCGGCACTGATTATCCAGTTAAGTCTCCAGTTAAGGCCTCTTCAAAGAGTTCTGTGAAATTAATCAGGCTTGACCTTCCCTTACAGACACTAAGTTGGCTATCCTCCTGGATGTAGTATTAAAAAAAAATTAATAATAATAATAATAATAATAATAATAATAATAATAATTTTAACTTCTCCTTAATGACAGTTTATACAGTTTTTGCAGTACTTCATTACCAACAATCTCCAAATCCGCTAAAACATTCTGAGCACTGGAAATGCCTTCTAGCCTGTTAGAATCCGCTCTCTGATAAATAATCAATTTTTGGCATCAGTAATATCCTTATTCTCATGCAGCAATATTCCATCTTTATTCTTAACACACTTTACATGTTCAATCACGGGACAGATGTGAGTTTACTCACTCAGCGACAGGACAGAGCGAGTTTCCAGATTCAGTCACAGACCATTCCAGTGTGTTAACATTACATCCACGAAAAAATAAACTAATTGACAGGGCAAATTCCATGTATTTCTTACGTGCAGTTGGAACTCAGCAGAGTACACTCCTAGCGCACCTTGATATCACAATAATTACAGTAGTAATGTTTGTCAGTGCAATGGCTGTGGCGATGGTTATATCTACGGTCATAGCATTTAGCGGATCAGAAAGAAGGAAACTTACAGGGCAGTACAGCAGCAGTGCTCCAAACAGAATGGTCTCTATGAGAACCAGTCCTGATGCCCGGACTCTCTGTGAAAAGAAATGTTGAAGAGTTAGCCACCTACTGTATACAGGCAATATTACTGGCACAGTCATTTGTTTAATTCCGCTGATTTGGCTCCCTCCAGCCCAACCCCAGAGCCTGATTTCATGCAACAATGAAGGGCCTCTAACTAACACGAGTAGTATCAGGCGTGTTTGAGGTGGAGCACATCAAAAACCTGGATCCTGCGGGGGATATCTGAGGAGAGGTCAGGGGAGTGCGGCTCATCATGAGCTGTCAGTGCTGGATTAGTCCATGGACTTTCCTCAGGATTCAGAGTAATGCATGAGACCAGTGTGGTACATCATTCATGCTCTGGGACTGTCTGTAAATGCAGACCGTGACCCAGGTGAGCTTTGTGTGCAGTGATCAGTGCCTTGGGGAGGCAATAAGCAAATGCAATAAACAGCAAAGGATTTTTCAATTAAGAACTTAATAAGAGTGGAAAGCAGTGGAGCCCCAGTCTCTAACAGCAGGGCTGCTGACCCCAGCGTCCAATCTGTTTGCATCCAATCGATGGCATTAAAGTCAGAGGAAGGATTAAAAAGTCCTGACTCTCGAGTTGGCCAAACCACCGCCCAAATGTACTCCTAAATCTAAATAAACTCTTTTCAAAAATCCATATCATGCGCATCTTATCTGCTTCAAAATTCATAACTGCCACATGTTGCTTGAAGCCCATTAAATACCACTAGTGGTAATTATATCCCCGAACGCGGGGATATAATGTTTTTGGTCCGACCGCCGCCGCCGCCACCGCCGCCGCGCCGTCCTACGTGTTAACGCGATAACTTCAGTAATATTTCAATTAGAAATTTCATGTTTTGCAGATAAGTAAGTATCATAAAGAGGAAGAACTGATTTGATTTTGGACAATTTACACTTTCTAGATTGGCCTCCAGGGGCCAAAAACTGAAAAACCTTTGTTTTTATCATATCTCTGGAAATATTTGTCTGATTGACTTCAAATTAAGTGCAAATGAAAGGTCATGACCTGAGGATGTGTCTTAACGATGACATTATACCTGTTTGGTTCAAAATTTTGACACAAGGTAGAGCTTTGTCACATAAAATTCACCATTTTTGCCATATCTTTGGAACCATTTGTCCAATTGACATAAAACTATGCGCAACTGCAAGGTCATGACCTCACAACGTGTCACCTGATGACATCATACCTGTATGGTTCAATATTTTGCCACCAGGTGGCGCTTTGTGATGGAAAATTACCATTTTGGCCATATCTTCAGAACCATTTGTCCGATTGACCTGAAATTAAGTTCAAATGAAAGTCTATTCAAGGTCTATTCAAGGATTGGGGAATTGGAAGATTGGGGGCGTTCGGGAATGTACCTCAGGCCGTCGTCTCTGACGGCATAAGCCTAGTTATGATTATGATGATAATTATTATTCCTCGATCACAAGCACGTGTCTGAGGTCTATTTCACGATCTGCTCATCCTTAGATCTTAGCCTTCCAGCTCCTGCCTAGGCGCATCCTGGGAAGAGGGATTCCTGCATTGATCTTGTTCAGTTTAGAATTACACTTTGCACCAAAGGCCCATTCAGTTTCTTAGGTACTGAACCCTGTGCCGTTTCACTGAACCTTAAGACTGCAATGTCAACAACGATGGTCTTATCAATCTTATTTTCACTAATTTTGAAGCTACACTAAGCAACATTACGCAGATTTCTTTCAGTAAAATGACCCCCTGCAATGTGAAAAGCATCATTCGTTGGTCTCTTTCCATCACACAGATTACAGCCATTTTGTCTACAAAATTCATTTTCCAGCCTGACAATATTTGCTCAAAAATTGGTATTTTTCCCGATAGACGCGGTTTGCAGGACGTAGAAATGCATGTCTCAGCCTGTGGCCTGAGTGCACAACAAGGGAAACTTAGTTGCACAAAATAAGTGAAACTCACTCAGTCAGATTTAGCAATCAGTACACAGGCAGAACTTAAATGGTTAAGCATTTAAGCGGAAAATTGCCGCTCGCTTAAAGAGTTACTTTGCAAACTAACTTCCACTGGCTAAGGTAGCCTGCTAGCTACTGGCTGCCTATGTCAAAGTGCTAATGTAACCTGCTGGCTAACATGGAATTGCCAGCATTTGTATTTATTTTCTCATGGTTAAAATGGCGTTGAGCTTCGCATGAACTTGCTGGAAATGGACTCCTGCCTGGTAGCATCTGTATTCACATCTTGTTCAATCGGTGTGATTGGATATAGATGGTAGCCAACATGCTGCAGCTGGCAAGCAAGCGACCCCATGCTGGATCAGCCCATGGTTATGATAGCTCTCTAAGTCACCCTCAGACGAGCCATCCATCGGCGTTTCCAGTCATCCTGGTTCTCCATACATCTGGCCAGCTAGTTTGTACTTTCTGCGCCAGCGTCATTCTTAAGCATGTCCACATAGGTGTGTTTGGGACGCCCAGTTGAGCCACATCCGTGTGTTGGTTCCTACAGTACAAGCTTTCATTGCTAGGAGATCTTGGTGTCGATGGCGGTGACGAACATTCTTATCCTCCTGATTGCGATCTTCTCGGACAGACGTGGTAACTCCCAGTACGTATGATACAAAGGTTAATTTGAATATTTATCAACAGTCCGGTAAAAGCGATTTGAAAATTGGTAGTACGCCTCTGTCAATCGACCACAAAAAAAAGAATCATCACAGTTTGACCTGCGATCAGGCATGAGGTCTTCTGTATATTTAATCTTGTGTTTAAGGCCAATATTAGGTTAATAAACAACTTTGTGGATAACAGTTTCTCTATCCATCCAAAATGTGAGAGTTGACTCAGACCAATGTGAGCCAATGAGAGCAAATATCAAGCGCAGTCTGCATGACCCAGGACGTGAGGTCGCGCCCCTGGAGTCCCCAGGGGAGAGGGGGAGGAACGAGTGCCATTGCTGGGATGCTGAAATCCCGGAGTCTGGCTGCTTCATTTTCCATAAGTCTATCTGGATCAAGTTCTTCCCACTTGTCCTCACAATCAGTTCCACATTCCCTGCAAAATTCTCAGTGAACAAATAGAAAGAGGCTTTCATGTGACTTCATGTCATGCTACTTATTTTGTAAATGGGAAAGCTGCTACGGCCGCGAGATATGCTGTCCCGTCCCATCCTGACTAAAACACATGCTGCTTTTTTCTGAGGCATTTTTTCCCATCTTGGCTATATTTGTTTGTAACACCTGGTTGTGAGCAGCAAAGATGAGCCCATGTTTGTGTTTCTTTTTTCAGCTCAGCCATTTTTATCAAACTCCAGGAGTCACTCCCAAGATCTCCCTCCTCCCTCTGAAACTGCCTGTGTAATCCCAGTCCTGACTGAACTTCATATCTTTCTCTGCCCCTCCTGTCTTAATGTTGCTCTGGTGTTTCCGCCTCAAGCCCACTGTCCTTCCTCCATGGAGCCTTCAACAGTTTTTCCTGGCTTTGAGTGGCATGTATATTCAAATCAATTTCTTCATGACTGCTGCAGTCTCCAAAGCTGATCCTGGCCTTCATCTCTCCGTGGGGTGGACAGCACCACAAACTGTCAACAGCTTCCCAGTGTAGTCAGCCATGTTTACGAGCTGAGTCTGTGTCCCCTGCATCACCCCACTGCTGCACTGGAGCAGTGACACTGCCCAGCTCTGACCACCTTCATCACTTTGCCACCCTTCAGTTTTGAAGAAAGGAGATTCATCACTCTCCTGAGGTCCTCCTCCGTCATGTTCTTCTTCACTGCTTTGCGCGTAATATCACCAGCTTTCAGTGCCGCCAAATACTGATATCCATCATCTCCCCCAATACCCTCCATCCCTCCTCCTGCAGACAGTTTAACCCCTCAGACTTCACCATCATCACAGCACACTTTTCTAACACAAGCTCCATGGCAGCTGATTTTTCACATTACTATTACTATAATTATTATTACCCCAACTCAAAAAATTGGGACAGTATGGAAAATGTGAATAAAAACAAATGGCAGTGATGTCTAAATTTGATTTATATTTAACTGGAGTCAGTATGAAGACCAGTTTTGTAATGTTTTGCCTAATCAACTTAATTTTATTAGCAAGAAATGCATCTCTTCCCGTCATTCAGGCCTGCAACACATTCCAGTTGGGACAGGGGTAAGTTAGGGCCGGTAATGAGGTATAGTTTTGAATGATGATGTGATTAGAAACAGTTGTTCTCAGCAGGTGATTGTCACCATGATTTGATACGAAAGCAGCATCCAGGAAAGGCCAAGAAGTGGGACACGGATTTCCAGGGATTTAACCACAGTTACTAGGAAAAAAAATTATCAGAAGATTTAAAGTGATCAAATACTCTGCAATGGTATGTACTTTATCCTCAAAGAACTATGTCTCTCATATCAGAAAAACCAAACATAATAAAAAAAATGTTTAGATGAATGCGAAGCTGTCAAACATTGAGAATGCATGGGTTCTGTAGCAAACTGTACAGCGCTGCCATTGTGAAAGGCTGGAAGCGCGTTCACCAATCAAAAGCATTTCCCGCGTCACATGTTTTTTCCTTGTGGCGTTTGAGTGACCCAGTCCAGTCGAGTTTACAATGCTGTTCTGTATGCGGGTCCTTGTCTATTGCCTCGCTGTCACTATCCTCAAAATTTGTTCGTTAAGGTTCAAACTGGTATCCCTGCAATCCTCCATCACCTGTAATTTCCTCGTCTGAACTTGTAACACTGCCATCATCTTCTCTGTTCAAAATGCAGGACGAGTTAGAGCGCAGTGCGCACGTCCAGCATCGTTTTATGTTTTCAGACATTGGAGAGCGGCTGGGTCAATCTGACGATACGTTTCAAAATGGCGCAGATCATGAGGGATGGAGCGTCGACATAAAATTGCCGTTAACCCTCTGAGAATTTTTTTTTTTTTAATGCGATAAATGTACACAGATTGGATAATTTTTTCCGATAGATATACACAGCATGGCAGAGTTTACTATTGCTTCAAAAATAATGTTCCTCAAGCAAAGACAGTAAATGAGCTGGATAGTTCACTATCTACAGTACATAACATTATGAAAAGATTCAAAGAATCTGGAGAATTTTCTCTGCATAAAGGGCAAGAGCTCAGGTCTATTCAAACATCACAGCATCAAAATGGTAAATAATTTACAGCCCCAGTTTCTTAGGAGAAGTTGCAAGAATCAAAGTTGAAATAAGTGTTTATTTAAAAAAAAATCAATAAAATTCATGTGGTGAAGTATGAAATCATGTGCTTTTGCATTGTTTATATCATTGTGATGTGATACAGGTCAAAGATCACATATAAATCACTGATTTCAGTATCAACCCTTTCCTGACACTGCCAAATCCTGGTCAGATATGACTGGCGAGAGGATATCAAACTTTCTGTGATCGTATTTCTCTTTGCGTTTCGCATAAAAAGAAAGCGGAGAATCTGCTCTTTCCAGCGACAACCAAATATGAAAATGTTCAGCCATCGGTGGAGTAGGATGGCTCCTCAAAACACATGACATAATTTTCCGGAAAAATCCTTTGTCTACTATCACTTCCACATGGCGAATGTATTTTTTGCAATGGAACCTATTTTGTTTTTGCTCATCACTCAAAAACGTCTATCTAACTGCCATAGACTGTGTTTACAAGGTCTTTAGTATCCCGGTTTTGATTGGGTTTTTTAAGTATCCCGTTTTTGTGTTTTTATGCATGTAAACACCATATCCCGAATTCAGAAACCCGGTTTTGCCACCTGGAGTACTGCAATAGAAGCCGGGATACCGGAGCATGTATACGCCCTTTCCCGCTTTCTGACGGCTGCCCACCAGACGTACCACATGCCTGCGCAGATAGGATGTAGAGATCAGAAAACGGGTTCCTGGTATTAATCATGTACACAGGGATGTGAATAACCGGGTTCCTCTGTTTCTCTGTGTTCCATGTAAACATCATATCCCAGATATGCTCAAAGCTGGGATAAGCCTCAAAACCGGGATACTGAAGACCTTGTAAACACAGTCAGAGTGACTTCGAAATGGTATCTGTTATGGATTCCAAGGAAAACCTGGACCTAAATAATCATATTAAAAAAATCCCAAGTTCCAAGCTTTCATGAGGAGTCCTGAACATGTTGGACATAAAATGTAAATTGTTTTGAGTGGCAGTGGTTTTGTGAACCATTTTGAGCTGGTGCTGGCCAGTTAGGAAATGGTCAATTATTCTTATCCACACCATCCCGACTTTGTCTGATTTGAGGTTCCACTATTATTGTTATTATTATTATTATTGCCAGCAGTAATAATATATAGCACTAAACTGAGTCTAACAGGTATAGACAACATAAAATCCTGTGAGTCTAATATCTGCTGCCCAGCTCCGCTCTAACTGACCACTCTTTCCTGCTTCCATCACTCTTAGAGACAGGGAGGTTAAATCATAGCAAAAAGCAGTCAAAGTGACCCCAGGAGATGCAGTTAAAGGGAAGCATTGTTCTGGCAGCTTCTCTCATTATCCGCTGCGATAACCGCGGGACAACTCTGGCTGTGGAGTTCAGGAGCCACCCACAGTGAGCTACTGAAAGCCGAGCTACACGACTCCATCGCTCACACCTCAATGCACAGGGCCACTGTCCCAGTCAATGACGTTTAAAAAAAAAGACGGGGTGTGCCGGTCTGAAATACGACTTTATTCAGAAAACTGTACAGTGTGCAAGATACTGTATGAGCTGCTGAATTCTCCAGGCTGTAAAAACCAAATCAGGCAGCTCTGCTGGTCATTACGATTAATCTCCTTCAGTCAACAAAAGAGGGCCCATGACCTCCTCAAGTGTTGCAGAAATTCTGACTGGAATTTTATTTAGAAATCTACACATTTTTGTGAAATCTCCTGCAATGATTGATGACCCAATTCAATTTTACTTGTTTATTACTTTTTTTAGTTGAGACTGAGACAAAGCACTTTACATCGGACAGGAACTGAACCTCCGCTAAACCCAAAACACTGACCTGCAGTGCTTCTGACTTACTCTTACAGTGACCTGCAGTACTTCTGACTTACTATTATACTGATCTGCATTACTTCTGACTTACTCTTACACAGACCTGCAGTGCTTCTGACTTACTCTTACAGTGACCTGCAGTACTTCTGACTTACTATTATACTGATCTGCATTACTTCTGACTTACTCTTACACTGACCTGCAGTGCTTCTGACTTACTCTTACAGTGACCTGCAGTACTTCTGACTTACTCTTACACTGACCTGCAGTGCTTCTGACTTACTTTTACACTGACCTGCAGTGCTTCTGACTTACTCTTATACTGGCCTGCAGTGCTTCTGACTTACTCTTACAGTGACCTGCAGTACTTCTGACTTACTCTTATACTGACCTGCAGTGCTCCTGACTTACTCTTATACTGACCTGCAGTGCTTCTGACTTAATCTTATAGTGACCTGCAGTGCTTATGACTGACACTGACACTGACCTGCAGGGCTTCTGAATTACTCTTATACTGACCTGCAGTACTTCTGACTTACTATTACACTGACCAGCACTACTTCTGGGGTACTCTTACACTGACCTGCACTACTTCTGACTGACTCTTACTCTAACCTGCAGTACTGCTGACATACTCTTACACTGACCTGCAGTGCTTCTGACTTACTCTAACACTGACCTGCACTACTTCAGACTTACTCATACACTGACCTGCAGGACTGCTGACTAACTCTTATACTGACCAGCACTACTTCTGACTGACTCTTATACTGACATGCGGTACCACTGACTTACTCTTACAATGACCTGCAGTACTTCTGACTTACTATTACACTGACCAGCACTACTTCTGACTGACTCTTACTCTGACCTGCAATATTTCTCACTTGCTCATATACTGACCTGCAGTACTTCTGAAGTACTCTTACACTGACCAGCACTACTTCTGAGGTACTCTTACACTGACCAGCAATACTTCTGACGTACTCTGATACTGACCTGCACATCTTACTCTTACACTAACCTGCAGTATTTCTGACTGACTCTCACACTGACCTGCGGTACCACTGACTTACTCTTACAATGACCTGCAGTACTTCTGACTTACTATTACACTGACCTGCACTACTTCTGACTTACTCTTATACTGATCTGCATTACTTCTGACTTTCTCTTATACTGACCTGCACTACTTATGACTTTCTCTTATACTGACCTTCACTACTTCTGACTTACTGTTACACTAACCTGCAGTACTTCTGACTGACTCTCACACTGACCTGCGGTACCACTGACTTACTCTTACAATGACCTGCAGTACTTCTGACTTACTATTGCACGGACCTGAACTACCTCTGACGTACTCTTACACTGACCAGCACTACTTCTGACTTACTCTTATACTGACCTGCACTACTTCTGACTGACCCTTACATTAACCTGAAGTCCTGCTGACTTACTCTAACACTGACCTGAGGTAATTTTGACAAACTTTTATACTGACCTGCAGAGCTTCTGACTTACTCTTTTACTGACCTGCACTAAGAGTGAACTACACGAATACTGAAGCACATTAATCATCACCGGCACTAATACTGAGCTACGCCTAAACTGACCAGCATGTTTATGTTCCGACTCTTACACTAACCTGCACTAAGACTGACCGAAATTAATACTGATGTGCAGTAATCATGACCTGCACTAACACTGTGCAAAACATATATTAACCCACACTTACAGTGGCCTGCACTGATACTGTCCAACATTTACAAATTAACTTTATGTAAACATGTGAAGTATATGTAACATACACTTAAACTAACCAATGCTAAGACTGAAGTACGCTAATGCTGAAGTGCACTAATCATGGCCATGCACTAATACCTAACCTGCACTGAGACTGAATAACACAAATACTGTCCAACACTTAATATTCACCTACACTTAAAGTGAGCAGCACTAATAATGTCCAACACTAATATTAACCTCCACTTACACTGACCTGCACTAATATTAACCTACTTGTACACTGACCTGCACTTATAGTACCCTACACTTATACTTACCTGCACTTATATTAAACTGCACTTACACTGACCTGCACTAATATTAAACTGCACTTACACTGACCTGCACTAATATTGACCCACACTTGCACTGACATGCATTAATATTAAACTGCACTTAAACTGACCTGCACTAATATTAAAATGCATTTACACTGACCTGTATTAATATTAACCAACACTTACACTGACCTGCACGCATGGTACCCTACAGTGACACTGACCTGCACTAATATTAAACTGCACTTACACTGACCTGCACTAATATTGAACTGTCCTGAGACTGACCTGCACAAATATTAACCCACTTACACTGACCTGCACAAATATTGAACTGAACTTACACTGACCTGCACTAATATTAAACTGCACTTACACTGACCTGCACTAATATAAAACTGCACTTACACTGACCTGCACTAATACTGAACTGTCCTTAGACTGACCTGCACAAATGTTAACCCACTTACACTGACCTGCACAAATATTGAACTGCACTTACACTGACCTGCACTAATATTAACCCACACGTACACTGACCTGCACTAATATTAACCTACACTTCCACTGACCGGCACTAATATTAACCCACACTTCCACTGACCCGCACTAATATTAACCTACTCTTACACTGACCTGCGCTAATATTATCCCACACTTACATTGACCTGCACTAATATTAACCTACACTTACACTGACCTGCACTAATATTAACCCACAGTTACACAGACCTGCGCTAATATTAACCTCCACTTGCACTGAGCTGCACTAGCACTGACAATCATTTTACCGGTAGAGCAGTAATCTCACTCTGCAATCCAGGACAGCCTTTACATCTGTGGTTTTCTGAGCCTTTCAGCATTACTGCTCCTGAGTATAGTCCTCAGGTTGTTTCCCAGGTCAGTGCGGGGACAGGCAGCTGAAAACAGAGCCTGCTGGTGCTCTCTCACCTTGTTTGTGCGGAAACGGAACACGAGCGCCATGCTGAGCAGGTCTCCGCACATGCTCAGAGCCTGTAAGCACAGGACAGCCAGACTCAGGGCGCGGTCTCTCTCGGCACGGCAGGGCGTGTCGTCTCGGCAGTGGCCACACCCCTCCCTGCAGGGGAGGCATTTACTGGCCCCTTCTGCCACCCGGACACGCGGGTTAACCCCGTTCCTCTCCGCGCCTGTGGGACAGAGACAGACACCAGCAGCAACAGAGATTTAAGTGAATTATTCAGCTACCATTTCTATCCAGACAACCTTAATATAATACATCACAGTAGGCAGCAGCTGGCCTCTACAGGGCAGCTCCTGTATGACAGCAGCGTGTCATCTACATACTGTCTGTGTATGTCAGCAGCGTGTCATCTACAGTATATTCTGTCTGTGTATGTCAGCAGTGTGTCATCTACAGTACATACTGTCTGTGTATGTCAGCAGTGTGTCATCTACATACTATCTCTGTACGTCAGCAGTGTGTCATCTACATTACATACTGTCTGTGTATGTCAGCAGCGTGTCATCTACATACTATCTGTGTATGTCAGCAGCGTGTCATCTACATACTATCTGTGTATGTCAGCAGTGTGTCATCTACAGTATATTCTGTCTGTGAATGTCAGCAGTGTGTCATCTACAGTACATACTGTCTGTGTATGTAAGCAGCGTGTCATCTACATACTGTCTGTGTATGTCAGCAGTGTGTCATCTACAGTATATTCTGTCTGTGTATGTCAGCAGTGTGTTATTTACAGTACATACTGTCTGTGTATGTCAGCAGTGTGTCATCTACGGTACATACTGTCTGTGTATGTCAGCAGCGTGTCATCTACATACTGCCTGTGTAAGTCAGCAGTGTGTCATCTACAGTACATACTGTCTGTGTATGTCAGCAGTGTGTCATCTACAGTAAATACTGTCTGTGTATGTCAGCAGTGTGTCATCTACAGTACATACTGTCTGTGTATGTCAGCAGTGTGTCATCTACAGTACATACTGTCTGTGTATGTCAGCAGTGTGTCATCTACAGTACATACTGTCTGTGTATGTCAGCAGTGTGTCATCTATAGTACATACTGTCTGTGTATGTCAGCAGTGTGTCATCTACAGTACATACTGTCTGTGTATGTCAGCATTGTGTCATCTACAGTATATACTGTCTGTGTATGTCAGCAGTGTGTCATCTACATACTGTCTGTGTATGTCAGCAGCGTGTCATCTACATACTTTCTGTGTAAGTCAGCAGTGTGTCATCTACAGTACATACTGTCTGTGTATGTCAGCAGTGTGTCATCTACAGTATATACTGTCTGTGTATGTCAGCAGTGTGTCATCTACATACTGTCTGTGTATGTCAGCAGCGTGTCATCTACACACTGTCTGTGTATGTCAGCACTGTGTCATCTACAGTACATACTGTCTGTGTATGTCAGCAGCGTGTCATCTACACACTGTCTGTGTATGTCAGCACTGTGTCATCTACAGTACATACTGTCTGTGTATGTCAGCAGTGTGTCATCTACATACTGTCTGTGCATGTCAGCAGCGTGTCATCTACACACTGTCTGTGTATGTCAGCAGCGTGTCATCTACAGTACATACTGTCTGTGTATGTCAGCAGTGTGTCATCTACATACTGTCTGTGTATGTCAGCAGTGTATCCTCTATATACTGTCTGCGTATGTCAGTAATACGCATGACATACACAAAGCCCCCTTGCTACACACAAATGGCTCCATGATGAAGAACTTCAGAACATATAGACAATTATAAATCATGTTTGGCACATGCTATGTTATTTAAGGCTTTTTGAATTGATCATGTTGACTGCAGTGCCTGCTACTCTTACTCTGGACAGACCTCGGCAAAGTCTTTGTGCGCTCTGTGTACCAGCAGCACTCCTGTGATTGATAACTCCACAGAGCATCACGGCCTCGGCCCATTTCATGGCTGATTTACAAACGATTTTATTGGAATTTTAAAGATTTTTTTTTCCCTGATGGCAGATGTACCCATTATTTTATGGAATATTTTGTATTTCCGGATTGGTGAAAATGATAGGGAGTATAAAAAAGAACAAAAGACATCCATCTGTAACAGTGAGAAGACAGTCAGTGGGGGGGTGAGAGCTGGAGGTCCTGTGTTTGACTCGCTGCTGGGCAGAACACAAGGTCCTGTGTTTGACTCGCTGCTGGGCAGAACACAAGGTCCTGTGTTTGACTTGCAGCTGGGCAGAACACGAGGTCCTGTGTTTGACTTGCAGCTGGGCAGAACAGGAGATTCACTGTTTGACTCGCTGCTGGGCAGAAAAGGAGGTCCTGTGTTTGACTTGCTGCTGGGAAGAACAGGAGCTCCTGAGTTTCACTCACTGCTGGGCAGAACAGGAAGTCCTGTGTTTATCTGGCAGCTGAGCAGAACAGGAGATTCACTGTTTGACTCGCTGCTGGGCAGAAAAGGAGGTCCTGTGTTTGACTTGCTGCTGGGAAGAACAGGAGCTCCTGAGTTTCACTCACTGCTGGGCAGAACAGGAAGTCCTGTGTTTATCTGGCTGCTGGGCAGAACAGGAGATTCACTGTTTGACTCGCTGCCGGGTAGAACAGGAGGTCCTGTGTTTGACTCGCTGCTGGGCAGAACACAAGGTCCTGTGTTTGACTTGCAGCTGGGCAGAACACGAGGTCCTTTTTTTGACTGGCAGCTGAGCAGAACAGGAGATTCACTGTTTGACTCGCTGCTGGGCAGAAAAGGAGGTCCTGTGTTTGACTTGCTGCTGGGAAGAACAGGAGCTCCTGAGTTTCACTCACTGCTGGGCAGAACAGGAAGTCCTGTGTTTATCTGGCTGCTGGGCAGAACAGGAGATTCACTGTTTGACTCGCTGCCGGGTAGAACAGGAGGTCCTGTGTTTGTCTGGCTGCTGGGCAGAGCAGGAGGTCTTGTGTTTGACTGGCTGCTGGGCAGAACAGGAGGTTCAGTGTTTGACTCACTGCTGGGCAGAGCAGGAGGTCCTGTGTTTGTCTGGCTGCTGGGCAGAGCAGGAGGTCTTGTGTTTGACTGGCAGCTGAGCAGAACAGGAGATTCACTGTTTGACTCGCTGCTGGGCAGAAAAGGAGGTCCTGTGTTTGACTTGCTGCTGGGAAGAACAGGAGCTCCTGAGTTTCACTCACTGCTGGGCAGAGCAGGAGGTCCTGTGTTTGTCTGGCTGCTGGGCAGAGCAGGAGGTCTTGTGTTTGACTGGCTGCTGGGCAGAACAGGAGGTTCAGTGTTTGACTCACTGCTGGGCAAAACAGAAGGTTCAGTGTTTGACTCACTGCTGGCAGAATATGAGGTCCGGTGTTTGACTCTCGGCTGGGCAAAACAGGAGGTCCTGTGTTTGACTGGCTGTTGGGCTGAACGGAAGGTTCTGTGTTTGACTGGCTGCTGAACAGAACAGTAGGTTCAGCGTTTGACTCGCTGCTGGGCAGAAAAAGAGGTCCTGTGTTTGACTCGCTGCTTGGCAGAACATGAGGTCCTGTGTTTGACTCGCTGCTGGGCAGAACAGGAGGTCCTATGTTTGACTGGCTGCTGGGCAGAACAGGAGGTCCTGTGTTTGACTGGCTGCTGAGCAGAACAGGAGGTTCAGTGTTTGACTCACTGCTTGGTAGAAAACGAGGTCCCGTGTTTGACTGGCTGCTGGGCAGAACCAGAGGTTCTGTGTTTGACTGGCTGCAGAGCAGAACAGGAGGTTCCATATTTGACTCGCTGCTAGGAAGAACAGGAGCTCCTGTGTTTGGCTGGCTACTAGGCAGAAAAAGAGGTTTTGTGTTTGACTCGCTGCTGGGCAGAAAAAGAGGTCCAATGTTTGACTCGCTGCTGGCCAGAACAGTAGGTCCAATTTGACTAGCTACTGGGCAGAAGAGGATGTCCTGTAATTGACTAACTGCTTTGCAGAACAGGAGGTCCCGTGTTTGACTCGCTGCTGGGCTAAACAGGAGGTTCAGTGTTTGACTCGCTGCTGGGCGGGACTGGAAGTACTGTGTTTGACTGGCTGCTGGGCAGAACAGGATTGCACTGTTTGACTCGCTGCTGGGCAGAGCAGGATTTCCCATGTTTGACTCGCAGCTGGGCAGAACAGGAGGTCCTGTGTTTGACTTGCTGCTGGGCAGAACAGGAGGTCCTTTGTTTGACTCACTGCTGGCCAGAACAGGAGGTTCTGTGTTTGACTCACTGCTTTGCAGAACAGGAGGTCCTGTGTTTGACTCGCTGCTGGGCTAAACAGGAGGTTCTGTGTTTGACTCGCTGCTGGGCGGGACTGGAGGTACTGTGTTTGACTGGCTGCTGGGCAGAACAGGATTGCACTGTTTGACTCACTGCTGGGCAGAGCAGGATTTCCCATGTTTGACTAGCAGCTGGGCAGAACAGGAGGTCCTGTGTTTGACTTGCTGCTGGGGAGAACAGGAGGTCCTGTGTTTGCCTCCCTGCCTTACAGAACAGGAGGTCCTGTGTTTGAATCGCTACTGGGCAGAACAGGAGTTCTCGTGTTTGACTTGCTGCTGGGGAGAACATGATTCCTCTGTTTGACTCCCTGCTGGGCAAAACAGGAGGTCGTGTGTTTGAATCTCTGCCTTATGGAACAGGAGGTCCTGCGTTTGAATTGCTACTGGGCAGAACAGGAGGTCCTGTGTTTGACTCGCTACTGGGCAGAACAGGAGGTTCTATATTTGACTCGCTACTGGGCAGAACAGGAAGTCTTGTGTTGGAATCGCTGCTGGGCAGAAGAGGAGGTCCTGTGTTTGATTTGCTGCTTAGCAGGACAGGAAGTTCTTTTTGACTTGTTGCTGGGCAGAACAGGAGGTCCTGTTTTGACTTGCTGCTGGGCAGAACAGGAGGTCAAGTGTTTGACTCGCTGCTGGGCAGAACAGGAGGTCCTGAGTTTTACACGCTGCTGGGCAGAACAGGAGGTCCTGTGTTTGACTGGGTGCTGAGCAGAAAAGGAAGACCTGTGTTTCTCTGGCTGCTGGGCAGAACTGCGCTTCCTGTGTTTGACTGGCTGCTGGGCAGAACAGGAGGTCCAGTGTTTGACTCACTGCTGGGCAGAACAGGAGGTCCTGTGTTTGACTCACTGAGAGGTATAACATGAGGTCCAGTGTTTTACTCGCTGAGGGGCAGAACAGGAAGTCCTCTGTTTGACTCGCTGCTGGAAAGAAGAGGATGTCCTGTGTTTGACTCGCTGCTGGGCAGAACAGGAAGTTTGGTTTGACTCGTTGCTGGGCAGAACAGGAGGTCCTGTTTTTGACTTGCTGCTGGCAGCACAGGAGGTTTTGTGTTTGACTTGCTGCTGGGCAGAACAGGAGGTCCTGTATTTGACTCGCTGGTGGACAGAACAGGAGGTCCTGTGTTTGACTCGCTGCTGGGCAGCACAGTAGGTCCTGTGTTTGCATCGCTGCTGGGCAGCACAGTAGGTCCTGTGTTTGACTCGCTGCTGGGCAGAAAAGGAGGTCCTTTGTTTGAATCGCTGCTGGAAAGAACAGGAGGTTCAGTGCTTGACTCGCTGCTTGGCAGAAAAGGAGGTCCCGTGTTTGACTCACTGCTTGGCAGAAAAGGAGGTTCCCGTGTTTGACTGGCTGCTGGGCAGAACAGGAGGTCCTGTGTTTGACTGGCTGCTGGGCAGAACCAGAGGTTCTGTGTTTGACTGGCTGCAGAGCAGAACAGGAGGTTCTATATTTGACTCGCTGCTGGGAAGAACAGGAGCTCCTGTGTTTGACTGGCTGCTGGACGGAACAGCAGGTCCTTTGCTTGACCCGCTGCTGATCAGAGCAGAAGGATACACTTGGCCCTGTCCACAGCTCTGGCATTTTGTGTGAAGTTGGTCCCTGTTCTTCTCCTGAGATTTGCGGAGGGGGTCTACAGCAGTGGAAAAATTACCTCACAAGGTTCAACAACGGATATCTTAGTACATTCTCTCAAACTCACTTCTGCTCAACACCCAGAACACATGAGCCGTACCTCCATGTCACATGTCACTGAACTCTTTCATATTCCTTTAATTTAAATTTTGAAACTATTCAATTGAAGTTAAGCACATTTGCCCACACTTCCTGCGACCAAAAGTTTCTCTATTGAACAGACTAGAGGCATTTTTGTGCTAATCGCAGAACTTTTGTGCTTGAACATGCACTTATGATGCAGATAGGAGAGGATCATCCATTTTATGCTGCATTAGTGGAGAGGAACGGGGAGGATTGATGCTCACACTTAATCCGGACTCTAATCGTGTTTTTATGTAAATTGAGCATTCGTCGGGCAATTGCTTCATTAAGAAACAGAAGGAAGCAAACGTCAGACGAAGTCATTTTCGGCCTTAAATGTGAATCAAGGTGGGACAGAGAGAGAATGTGCCCCCACAGCGCAGAGTGCTGAGGAACGTGGGACTGCACAGAAATTATAAACACAGTATCTGCCATCTTTCATGAAACAATGCCATCTTACACTCCGTGCAAAGCAGGACCAAGTGTGATGCAAGTGTCCTCGCTAGTTTAAGACCTTCTCAGTAGTTACTTTCCTGTCTACAGCCCATGTTATTTACACAGCAAATTCGCACCAATCTCAGCACCCATGGGCTCATTAGTCTCACTATGAGGTGTGGTCCTGAACATTATTTGCTCGCTGCCATCTTGAGGCCGTGGAAAATGATTCCACAATTGATCAACAAAAATCTGATCAAAAGACTATGGTAAATGCTTATATTTTCAGGGTGCATAATTAAGACATGTGTACACTCTGCATGTTACTCACACAGGAATATGGAGCAATGTGCAAACATGCAGAAAATTAATAATAAAAAGATGTGGAAGATTACTATTTTGTACTTAAAAATGTATGGTCAAATGGTTTGTGCAGTTGAACCATGTTACAAAAAGATGGCAGCACCAGTTCAAACATGGAAGCGCCCCCAGAACAGCACATGTCCGGTTCTGAGGATGAAATAAGACCAAAAAGCATCCACTGGCAGAGTTTTGGAAGTAAAGCAGACCTTCTGTCATACCCTATGCAGAAGCAATGTTGTAGTTTGAAATAAAGTTCAAATTTCATTGGAGAAATCATTGTAGTCCTTTCATTTTGTCCATTTAATTATAAAGGGCCCAACTCCGCCATGTTTCAAGTGCTACCATTATTTTATGTGACAGGCAGCATACTTCATGTTCAGCCTAAATAAACCTCTGTTTGGCCTTCATATGTTACACTTGGCTGTTTGAAATGTCCTTTTACAGCATTTACAGCAAACAGAAAAAATGCTCCCCTGAAAAAAATACCTTGGTGGAGTTGGGCCCTTTTGTAACTCCATGATTCAATTGATTTCAAGTATGTGTAGAGAGAATGCTGTGGTGTATTTGAATCATAAGAAAACCTATTCCGTCAACATCCAGGTGATTTGCATCATGTAAGCTTACACATGTAGGTATTTGAAAATGATTCTGGATCAAGTCATGACTCCTTTGGGTGGCAGTTAGGGGACGATGGCCGTCCTACGAAGGCATGGTTGATTTCACCAGCAGTTATTTCTTTGCTTATGTCACCATTGCCAATTATTTCTTGCCCAGCGTCCCTGTCAGTCAACTAGAAGCGAGTTTATTTTGCTCATTTTCTGGATTGGATGTTATTCAAGGGGCTACAGTAGCTTAATCAAAAATGCAAATATTTTTGTTTCTTCTTCCCTGACTGTTTTTCCTCGCTCATTTTAATTTCTCTCAACACAGGGCCCCCAGCTCATCATTATCTTTTGCCCACTCCCGTGAAGGGAAAATTTTTTGTTTTACAAACACAGTCATATATGACTCTGGGGACTAAATGTATATCAATGAACATTTGCATCTCGGTATAATAAAAACTATCTTTGAACAATATTTTAAAACAAAGTCCATATCAAAGATTTTTGAGATTACAGAAGTTTCCATACTTTTGGCAGCTGTCTGCTCGCCTGGTTTCACTTCCTCTGCAGAGAAGCACTCTGTCATACTTCTTGGAAAATCCACCATTATAGAAGCAACCCACCAAGGTGCAAGTGCACAAGGATTTTACTGGGAATGCAGATGACTCTGATTGGTTTAATTGTTACACCCAAAACACAGCCATGATCAATAAAGAGAATAAGCACAACCCCTTTGAACTATATGCCTTACTTTGCACTGAGATTATACGCCATTATATCATAGCAAAAGTGGATACTTATCATGAGTATGACAAAGAGTTATAAACAATGATTCCGCTGATGATTAGTCCGAAGAAAAAGTAAAGATAAACCTAAATGCAGCTCACGTTTCTAGCGAGGTCCCCAAACACAGCCCTGGCCTTATTTTCATGACCGAAATGCAGTCAGAAAATGGAAGTGCTAACTATATCACAGATCAAAACTGGGCCTGTCTAACAACATTCAGGTAATTTTGAGACAAGAGGCCATAACACAGAAATGGCAGTGTTGTCAAAGGGGTTGGACAAAAATGAACTAACCAACAGCCCACGAGTGTGGTGAGAGTTTGGGTCCATTACGTCGCATCAGATCAGCCATGACTGAAGCAAAACAACATGCAAATGTGCGCTGATAGTTAAGTGTTCTGAAATTTGTGAATGTGTATATGTATCTGCAAATGCATATTCTAAATTAGTGTGTGCAGAATCAGATCTGTAAATGTGTACTTATGTCTCCAAAAATGTACCCAACTTTGCTAATGGATAGAGATTTCTTTGTGCGCAGATAGTCTATAAATGGGTACAAAGATCTGTAAGTGCTCACTCAGATCTGCAATGCGTATACAGATCTGAAAATGCATTCTCAGACCTGTAAATGTGTACACAAACCTGTAAATGTATACACAGAGCAGTAAATGCGTACTCAAACCTGTAATTGCGTACTCATACCTTTTAAATGTGTACACAAACCTGTAAATGTACTCAGACCTGTAAATGTGTATGCAGGCCTGTAAATGTGTACACAAACCTGAAAATGCGTACATAGATCTGTAAGTGTGTACACAGGCCTTTAACTGCATACAAAGATCTGTAAATGCGTACTCGTACCTGTAATTGTGTACAGAAGTTATTGCATACACACATCTGTAAATGTGTAAACAGGTCTGTAAATGGGTACACAGATCTGCAAACGCGTACTCAGATCGGTAAATACATACTCAGAGCTGTAAATGCATACATAGATCTGCAAATGCATACTCAGATCTGAAAATGCATACATAGATCTATAAATGTGTATGCAGATTTGTAACTGTAAATGCCTCTACATATCTGTAAATGCATACACAGATATGTAAATGCATACACAGGCCTGTAAATGTGTACACAAACCTGTAAATGAGTACACAGATCTCTATATGTTTACAGAGGCCTTTAACTGCATACAAGGATCTGTAAATGAGTACTCAAACCTGTAAATGTGTACACAAGTAATTGCATATACAGATCTGTAAATGCAAATGCCTATACAAATCTGTAAATGCGTACTCAGATCTGTAAATGTGTACACAGGCCTGTAACTGTGTACGCAGATCTGTAAATGAGTACACAGATCTGTAAATGCATACTCAGATCAGTAAACGAGGACAGAGAACTGTAAATGTGTACGGAGATCTGTAAATGAGTACACAGATCTGTAAATGCGTACTCAGATCTGTAAACATGGACACAGATCTGTAAATGTGTGCGCAGATCTATAAATGAGTACGCAGATCTGTAAATGCGTACTTAGATTTGAAAACATCTACACAGATCTGTAAATGTGTATTCAGATCTGTAAATGAGTAGAAAGATCGGTAAATGTGTACACAGATCTGTAAATGCGTACTCAGATCTGTAAATGTCTTGACAAATCTGCAAATGCGCACGCAAATCTGTAAATGCGTACTCAGATCTGTAAACGTGTACATAGATATATAAATGTATACGCAGATCTCTTAATGTGTACACAGACCTTTAAATGTGTATACAGATCTGTAAATGAGCACACAGATCTGAAAAGGCTTACTCAGATCTGTAAACGTGTACACAGATTTGTAAATGTGTGTACGCAGATCTGTAAATGTGAACGCAGATCTGTTAATGCTTACTCAGATCTGTAAACATGGACGCAGATCTGCAAATGTCTACGCAGATCTGTAAATGCGTACTTAGACCTATAAACGTCAACACAGATCTGTAAATGTGTACGCCGATCTGTAAATGAGTACGCAGATCTGTAAATGCGTACTTAGATTTGAAAACATCTACACAGATCTGTAAATGTGTATTCAGATCTGTAAATGCGTATAAAGATCGGTAAATGTTTACACAGATCTGTAAATGCGTACTCAGATCTGTAAATGTCTTGACAGATCTGTAAATGTGCACGCAAATCTGTAAATGCGTACTCAGATCTGTAAACGTGTACATAGATCTATAAATGTATACGCAGATCTCTTAATGTGTACACAGACCTGTAAATGTGTATACAGATCTGTAAATGAGCACACAGATCTGAAAAGGCTTACTCAGATCTGTAAACGTGTACACAGATTTGTAAATGTGTGTACGCAGATCTGTAAATGTGAACGCAGATCTGTTAATGCTTACTCAGATCTGTAAACATGGACACAGATCTGCAAATGTCTACGCAGATCTGTAAATGCGTACTTAGACCTATAAACGTCAACAGAGATCTGTAAATGTGTACGCCGATCTGTAAATGTGTACACAGATCTGTAAATGCGTACTTAGATCTGTAAACGTCTACACAGATCTGTACATGTGCACGCAAATCTGTAAATACACACTCAGATCTGTAAATGTGTACATAGATCTGTAAATGCAACTGCCCATACAGATCTGTAAATATGAACTCATATCTTTAAATGTGTACACAGGCCTGTAAATATGTACGCAGATCAGTAAATGCGTACTCAGATCTGTAAATATGGACACAGATCTGTAAATGTGTTCGCAGATCTACAAATGTGTACGCAGATCTGTAGAAGCGTACTTGGACCTGTACACATCTACACAGATCTGTAAATGTGCACGCAAGTCTGTAAATACGCACTCAGATCTGTAAATGTGTACGTAGATCTGTAACTGTCTACACAGATCTGTAAATGTGTATACAGATCTGTAAATGTGTATACCGATTTGTTCATGTGTATGTAGATTTTTTAATGTGTACGCAGATCTGAAAATGTGTACACAGATCTATAAATGCGTGTGCATGTCTGTAAATGAGTACACAGCTCTGTAAATGCTTACTCAGATCTGTAAACATAAACACAGAACTGTAAATGTGTACCCAGATCTATAAATGTGAACGCAGATCTATAAATGCGTAGCTGGACCTGTAAATGTGTATACAGATTTGTAAATGTGCATACAGAACTGTAAATGTGTATGCAGATCTCTTAATGTGTATTTAGATCTGTAAATGTGTTCACAGATCTGTCAATGTGTACACAGGTCTGTAAATGCGTACTCAGATCTGTAAACATGGACACAGATCTGTAAATGTGTGCGCAGATCTATAAATGAGTACGCAGATCTGTAAATGCATACACAGATCAGTAAATGTGTACGCAGATCTGTAAATCCTTACTCAGATCTGTAAACATGGACACAGATCTGTAAATGTGTACGCAGATCTATAAATGTGAACGCAGATTTGTAAATGTGTACTTAGATCTGTAACCGTCTACACAGATCTGTAAATGTGTATACAGATTTGTAAATGTGTATACAGTACTGTAAATGTGTATCCAGATCTGAAAATGTGCACACAGATCTGTAAATGCGTACTCAAATCTGTAAACGTCTACACAGATCTGTAAATGCGTACATAGATCTGTAAATGTGCACGCAGATCTGTAAATGCGTACTCAGATCTGTAAATGTCTACACAGATCTGTAAATGCGTACACAGATCTGTAAATGCGCACGCAGATCTGTAAATGCGTACTCAGATCTGTAAATGCGTACTCAGATCTGTAAATGTCTACACAGATCTGTAAATGTGCATACAGATCTGCAAATTTGCATGCAGATCTGTAAATGTGCACGCAGATCTGTAAATGCGTACATAGATCTGTAAATGTGCACGCAGATCTGTAAATGCGTACTCAGATCTGTAAATGTCTACACAGATCTGTAAATGCGTACACAGATCTGTAAATGCGCACGCAGATCTGTAAATGCGTACTCAGATCTGTAAATGTCTACACAGATCTGTAAATGCGTACGCAGATCTGTAAATGCGTACTCAGATCTGTAAATGTCTACACAGATCTGTAAATGTGCATACAGATCTGCAAATTTGCATGCAGATCTGTAAATGTGCACACAGATCTGTAAATGCGTACTCAGATTTGTAAATGTGTACGCAGTTCTGTAAATGTGTTCGCAGATCTGTAAATGTGTATGTGTTCCTGGGGGTCCCAAACATGGATCACTGCTCATGTGAGGATCTCAAGTGGAGTGAATGTTCTTGTAAAGACCCCAAACACCACTCATATTTCTCGTGAGGTTTCCAAACAGCTCTCATTTTCAATTAATATATCAAACACAGCTTGTCTATCCTAAGCAGATGCCTGACATGGCTCATATGTCATGGGGGATGGCCAAACACAGCTGAATTTGACAGTGAGCAGCGTGTTTACAGTGAGGTTGCTAAAAACTCTGTGAGTTTTCTGTGATGATGCTGAACACAGAGCTTATATTCTGATAGAATACATCAGGGATGCTGCAGTTGAACACACTGGTTAGATATTATCAGTGCTCAGCGGATCTGTGCGAGAATATTTGAGGGTCAGAGCTCTTATTCGCTCTGTCTCCAACTTTATCTCTCTATCCTGTCTGTAATCATTTTATCAGCCTAGCTGTGTGAGTTTGAGTTTCATCAGGACCTCTTTTAGCCGAAGGCAACTGCAAGAGTCTTGAACCATAAAGGAACGATGCTATTGAACACCAATCGAATCAAGCAATAAAGATATTATTTTAAAAAATAATAAGAAGGAAGTCAAATTGAGTAAATTCATCTCTAGGTAGCACCTGACAAGCAGCACTATTCAAATAAAACTAAAACAGAACAACCACTACTTTTCAATCAATAACAAAAGAACAAATATAAAATACAAATTCTTCTGATCAATCAATCATGTAAAAGTGCAAAATTTCACCGCCTGTCCTCAGCTTTTCACGAGTGGAGTAGGAGTTGCAGCGGCCTGTCCTAAAAATAAAATCACTTCTAGCAATAAATAAGCCTCGGTAGAAATCTAAATTCACTGCCACAAATCTACACATAATAATACGCCTGTCAATTCACTGCAAAACATCAGACCCCACTGTCACAAATACTAGTCACAGCTCCCCATTCAACAAGAGAGTTATAACTTTGGCTGATATCTCTGTGGAGACAACTACTCAGTCCCTGCATCAAGTTCATTAGCCTCAAACTCAGATTCATCGTAAAGCTGACATGTGTTTCATATTCCTTGTAAAGCTGAGGTGTGTTTCAGATTCATAATGTAGCATACAGTGAAGT
Organism: Gymnothorax reevesii; assembly: GCA_029721435.1. Lineage (NCBI taxonomy): Eukaryota > Metazoa > Chordata > Actinopteri > Anguilliformes > Muraenidae > Gymnothorax > Gymnothorax reevesii. Next base: position 4,813,405 of record CM056577.1, read on the forward strand.
GAAAGTGTTGGGATATTTTGGAAAACTAGACATATGCTGAACCAAAAAGCACTGTACATGCTGTACAACGCACTAATTCTACCATATCTCAGCTACCGTGTGGAAGTCTGGGGTAATACTTACAGGAGCAACTTACCAAAAATATGCACACTCCAAAAAAGGGCAGTAAGGTTAATGCATCATGTGGGTTCCCGAGAACACACAAATGTACTGTTTTTAAAATCAAACATTCTGAAATTCATGGGTCTAATAAAATGTAAAACTCTACAAATCATATTTAAAGCAAGACACAATCTACTCCCAAGAAACATTCAAAAATTATTCAGTGACAGAGGGGCGAGACATGAGCTCAGAGGGAAATTAAATCTGAAACAAGCTTGTGTCCGCACGACACAAAAAAGCATGTGCATATCAGATTGTGGGGGGATCCAGTGGAAAAGCCTTGATGATGAGTTTAAGCAAAGCAATAATATTACACAGTTTAAAAGCAAATATAAGAAATTAATCACGGACAAAAATAGAGATGAGGAGGAGCTCAAAAAAGAGAGAAAAAAAAAATCATGATTTGATGATGTGGGGAACGTTGCAATTGCAATGATAAAGATATCTTGGATATCTATAACCCAAAACCAGTGAAGTTGGCACGTTGTGTAAATCGTAAATAAAAACAGAATACAATGATTTGCAAATCCTTTTCAACCTATATTCAATTGAATGCACTGCAAAGACAAGTTATTTAATGTTCAAACAGGTAAACATTGTAATTTTTCGCAAATATTAGCTCATTTGGAATTTGATGCCTGCAACATGTTACAAAAAAGCTGGCAAAAAAGACTGAGAGAATTGAGGAATGCTCATCAAGCACATCCCACAGGTGAACGGGCTAATTTGGAACAGGTGGGTGCCATGATTGGGTATAAAAGCAGCTTCCCTGAAATGCTCAGTCATTCACAAACAAGGATGGGGTGAGGGTCACCACTTGGTGAACAAATGCGTGAGCTGATTGTCGAACAGTTTAAAAACAACATTCCTCAACGAGCTATTGCAAGAAATTTAGGGATTTCATCATCTACGGTCCGTAACATCGTCAAAAGGTTCAGAGAATCTGGAGAAATCACTGCACGTAAGCGACAAGGCCGAAAACCAACATGAAATGCCCGTGGCCTTCGATCCCTCAGGCGGTACTGCATCAAAAACCGACATCAGTGTATAAAAGACATCACCACATGGGCTCAGGAACACTTCAGAAAACCACTGTCAGTAACTACAGTTCGTCGCTATATCTGCAAGTGCAAGTTAAAACTCTACAATGCAAAGCGAAAGCCATTTATCAACAGCACCCAGAAACGCCACCGGCTTCGCTGGGCCCAAGCTCATCTAAGATGGACTGATGCAAAGTGGAAAAGTGTTCTGTGGTCTGACGAGTCCACATTTCAAATTGTTTTTGGAAACTGTGGACGTTGTGTCCTCCGGACCAAAGAGGAAAAGAACCATCCGGACTGTTATAGGCGCAAAGTTCAAAATCCAGCATCTGTGATGGTATGGAGGTGTATTAGTGCCCAAGGCATGGGCAACGTACACATATGTGAAGGCACCATTAATGCTGAAAGATACATACAGGTTTTGGAGCAACATATGTTGCCATCCAAGCAACGTCTTTTTCATGGCCCCTGCTTATTACAGCAAGACAATGCCAAGCCACATTCTGCACGTGTTACAACAGCATGGCTCCGTAGTAAAAGAGTGCGGGTACTAGTCTGGCCTGCCTGTAGTCCAGACCTGCCTCCCATTGAAAATGTGTGGCGCATTATGAAGCGTAAAATACGACAACGGAGACCCCGGACTGTTGAACAACTTAAGCTGTACATCAAACAAGAATGGGAAAGAGTTCCACCTGAAAAGCTTCAAAAATTGGTCTCCGCAGTTCCCAAACGTTTACTGAGTGTCGTTTAAAGGGAAAGCCGATGTAACACTGTGGTAAAAAGGCCCCTGTGCCAACTTTTTTGCGATGTGTTGCTGCCTTTAAATTCTAAGTTAATGATTATTTCCAAAAAAAAAAAAAGTTTTTCAGTTTGAACATTAAACATCTTGTCTTTGCAGTGTATTCAATTGAATATAAGTTGAAAAGGATTTGCAAATCGTTGTATTTTGTTTTTATCTACAATTTACATAACGTGCCAACTTCACTGGTTTTGGGTTTTGTAGTTTCTCATGGGAAAAATGAGTTGCGTACCTCGGACGCATGGATAGTGGGTTAACTGCATCCTTTAAGATTTTAATGCGTCAGGGACGCAGGATGCGTACCCAGCAACATCACTGGATGTTGCCGCCGAGGATGGCACAACTGGTTATTAAGTTTAGGGGGCAATTACTTTTTCACATAGGGCCAGGCAGGTTTGGATGGCTTTTTACCTTAATAAATGATATCATAATTTAAAAACTGCATTTTGTGTTTACTTGGGTTATCTTTGTCTAATGATAAAATTTGTAACATCTGTAACAAGTGTGACAAATATTCAAAAAAATAAGAAATCAGGAAGGGGCAAATAATTTTTCGCAGCACTTTAAAGGGATAGTTCGGGTTTTTTCACACGAATCTGTATGGCATCACCGTCTTTAGTCTCGTGCACACACACTGACTTTCCCCCGACAGTGTCCTGTGAGCCGAGTTCTGTCCAGTTTTGGTCATAGCGAAAGTAGTTCCGGCAGGTTTCCTGGGGTCTGCAAAGTAAAACGTTTTTCTTCTCAAAACAGTATGTGTTCGAACGAGTGATTTATTTGCATAACAAAACCCTGGTAATCCAAAAAGTCACATCTTGTAATTGCTTGGGGCTACTTTCTCTCAATAGCGATCACTGCGCGCTGTCACTGCGAACAGCTGTGCGCACTAGCCAAATACTTTCATCAGTTGTTCGACAGTGTTTACCGACTACAGACCTACGACGCTAACGAGCTAGTTCAAGAGCTAGAGTGAGAAGTTCATCAGCTTCTCCAGAAAATACTTTCCACAAATAATAACAATGACAAATATGTTTATGTACAATTATTCCACTAAGAAACATTCTCTGTTATAGAATACCTAGGCAGAAAGCGTAAGCTTCGACTTTTCATGTTCTTTTTGACTGATTTCCAAATGACACGGTCTCTGACCATCCTCGTCATTTGGAAACTTCCATACAGCTTACTTATTCCAGCCAGAGTAGGATGTCTCCTTACGGTCGAGGACGGCAGACTCGAGAGAAACTATTACTTCTTAGCGAACTGACCCAGGAATAACCGGAGCACTCGGAGTAACTTTCCAAAGGATTTCATTATTATTTCGGGAAGACGCTGGTGCGTCGACACCAAAATAAATATGTATGCTGGGTGCTGCGATCATCCCTTGCTCTAGTAGCTGAGAAAGTGACGCTTATGAAACATAATATGTATTGTTATCTTACCTAACGTAAAAATCCTTTATTTTGATTGGCTGACAGACATTTCATTCTTTTCCACATATGATCATATACCCCATGAGAGTATGATTTTGAATTCCTTAAATTCGATTCAACCGCTTGTTTGCCGATGTAACGGAACGTAAATCTGACTTGTTTACTGCGTTTCGTCTGCTTTTGACAGCTGTCAAAATGGCATCGAAACGTTTCGCTAGTCACACAGACGACGACATTCTTGAGAAACGCGCCAAAGTGATCCCCCAAAATACAAAGTAGTCAAATATCTTATCTTCGTCTATGTTGCCTGAATACCTAACAGAAAAAGGAGAAGATGTGGACTTTGAATGCTTCGACAGCGTTCGCTTGGCTTTGTTATCTGTCACAACAATATTCTGCAGGAAGCATAATGAATTCTGTTTATATAGGTTGCCACCGTAAGATAAAAACGGTAAGATAAAAACGTTGGACAGCTCTTTCAAGGGGATCTTGGGGAACATAGATTCAGAGGCAGGGTACATCACGCCATATACCCCTTGAAAGAGCTGTACAACTTATATTACTGTTACTGTTGTAACAGTTACTGTTATTACAATCGTCAGAAACTACGTGGACGGGTGTGAATGGTTTCTAGGTTAGAATGAGAAGTCCATGACTCCAGTCACAGCGTTGGCTAGCATAATCAAGACAAACTTGGCTACCATTCTCAGCTACTAGAGCGAGGGATGACCGCAGCACCCAGCATACATATTTATTTAGGTGTTGACGCACCAGCGTCTTCCCGAAATAATAATGAAATCCTTTGGAAAGTTACTCCGAGTGCTCCGGTTATTCCTGGGTCAGTTCGCTAAGAAGTAATAGTTTCTCTCGAGTCTGCCGTCCTCGACCGTAAGGAGACATCCTACTCTGGCTGGAATAAGTAAGCTGTATGGAAGTTTCCAAATGACGAGGATGGTCAGAGACCGTGTCATTTGGAAATCAGTCAAAAAGAACATGAAAAGTCGAAGCTTACGCTTTCTGCCTAGGTATTCTATAACAGAGAATGTTTCTTAGTGGAATAATTGTACATAAACATATTTGTCATTGTTATTATTTTGTGGAAAGTATTTTCTGGAGAAGCTGATGAACTTCTCACTCTAGCTCTCGAACTAGCTCGTTAGCGTCGTAGGTCTGTAGTCGGTAAACACTGACGAACAACTGATGAAAGTATTTGGCTAGTGCGCACAGCTGTTCGCAGTGACAGCGCGCAGTGATCGCTATTGAGAGAAAGTAGCCCCAAGCAATTACAAGATGTGACTTTTTGGATTACCAGGGTTTTGTTATGCAAATAAATCACTCGTTCGAACACATACTGTTTTGAGAAGAAAAACGTTTTACTTTGCAGACCCCAGGAAACCTGCCGGAACTACTTTCGCTTTGACCAAAACTGGACAGAACTCGGCTCACAGGACACTGTCGGGGGAAAGTCAGTGTGTGTGCACGAGACTAAAGACGGTGATGCCATACAGATTCGTGTGAAAAATCCCGAACTATCCCTTTAACTGCTACACAGTTCACAAAATATTTCGTGACTAAAATTCTGGAGCACATCATTCTAATATAATGCATCTTCAGGAAATAAAATGGAGAAAATTGTTGCAGTAATTTAAAACAGAAATAATTGTGTTAATGTGCAGTCCAGGGGTGCTTTGTCACTGGATTTCAGTTGTGCAAGACGCAAAAACTTACGTTTGAAGCCATTTTCCGTTCCCCTTCTGGGATGGTAGAAGCCTTTCTTGCAGTGACACTGGTATTTGTCCAACACAAAGCCATGGCCTGGAATCGGCAGGCACTGAGGACGGCAGAACACACACACACAGACACACACACACACACACACACACACACACACACACACACACACACACACACACACACACGCACGCACACACAGGTGGCAAGTGTTTAGACAACAAGCCAGCAATACTCAGGTCTGTCAACAGGCTCTTTACACGATCAAAAAGACATCAGAAGAAATCCACAGTGAGGCATACATGCACCTCTCAAAGGACAAAGCACAAAACAAAGTAGTGCCATGTGTCTCGAGGGATAAAACAAATCCCGTTTGTGATTCTCTTCATGTAAATCGAGCGAAGATTTGATTTGACATAGTGTCCACAAAATTCAATTATCACCTGGTGTTTCATCCAATTTGGCACTCAGGCCATGATTATTAACCCCAGCACAATGGGTGGCAGTTTGCTTGTCATGAAATCTAATTTATACGCAAATTAAACACCATCTATTTGTACTAATGAATGGGGGTCACTAATTCCATTCCAAGGGTATTATGGTTTCGTTTTCCTGTCCCCTCGAAATCTGAGCGAAGAGTAAGTACTGACGAGATCCACATGAATCCTGAGTGTGGTGAGGGCTAAACAAAAACAGAGGGATTCAGGCATGTTGAAGGAATATTCCACTGCGATCAGACTCTGGCTGTGGAGCAAACTGCAAATTCTGCCAGCCTCAGAGCGAACATCACTGCCATGGCAGCGGGCTGCCAAGACTGACCCACGCATGTTCCACACAAACCAGCGGTAACCTTACATGATGAATAACGGGGAAACTTCAATGAGGATGTATTTCTGTTTGTTTTTTAATGGCTAGTTCAATGGTATTTGCTAGTACTGCAGTTTTTTGTTTAAAAAAAAACTCATCAAGCATAAAACCCCAGTACGACAGCTCTGCTTCAATGCTCTCGCCTGGTATCAGACAGAAATTGTACCTCCTTACCAGTTAATATCTTCAATTTGATTCTACCTCCAAAACAGCTCAGTCCTCTGAGAAAAGCCAGCTCTGACTCGGAAATAATGATAAACACGTGATGTCGTCGCAGAATTTTTCTGAATTTTTGCTTAGAAATGTGGGTATCATTACAGACTTCCGATTTATCTAATTTGAATTCACACAACAGCTCTCGGACAAGAGTCACATTAAAAAGTAATAATAATAATAAAAATACCATATTTATTGTCGCTTGATACATTATTTGGTACACTTTCTGATTGCAAACATTTCTTCTTAGATTGAATCCAGCAATACCTGATATAATTTAGTTCACGGCTGTGTTTAATAAATACTACAACTAATGAACCACTGAGGCTCACATGAGAGACGGGTGGCTACTACAGAGCACATAACGTTCCCGCAGGGTCGTTTTTCCGACCTGAGGCGCGAATGTAATTGAAGTCAAACGTTGGAAGTTCCAGGTCTAGATTTACCAATTTCCGAGCTATCTTGAAGGCAGCATGGCAGATAATTTTATCGAATAATTTCACATGCGAGCTAGTGTTGCTGTTGGGTTTACATTTACTTAGTTGGTTTAGTTTCAAATATAATGTGGTCAAGGGATGTGCTTTGCCTCCAACAAAAGATTTTGTCAAATGTTCAATTGCATTTCTTTTTTGGCCTTGTCCAGGCGCAGGATTTGCGCAGAACTTAACGATGGCGTTAGCCCTGCCCTTGACACTGATAAGCTAATCGTAATGAATCAGATTTTTTTAACTGGAGAAATGACTGTACACTGTCTGGACCCTTGCAATAAATGTTCAGTTCTTTTATAGGAGGAGACAGCACCCCAGCAAAGTATATTTCTGCAGAAATTAGAATTCTTGAAGTGTCTGAAACACAGTTTGATGAATTTTAATTTTGTAATGGTCCAGTGCGATGCATTTTTAAACCGAAAAGTCTTCAAATCGGCCTCAATACCAGGGGGCAGACATTTTTACTTGGGGAATCTAAAGCTGCGTTCGGAACGCACACTTGTCCACTCGCTAACTCACTGTCTATATTGTTTTCAATGTAGAATATTCACTACGCAGTGCCCTATATAGTGGGTGAGTGTGCATTTCGAACGCATTATCCAATCAAATGCCAGTGCTGCCGTACTTGTGCAGTTATTCTCTTATGTGAGGTCAGTTGTTCTATTTCCTATCATCCGGGCCATGGAGTAGTTCAAAGGGCCCTCAGTCAGCTCTCTCTTCATGGCTTGGCTGCCCGCAAGCTGGCCTGATTTATCAAAATCAGGCCAAAATCATGAAATTTATCGAAATTTATCGAGAAATGGTAATGAAATGTGAATTCTCATTGCCTACATTTTTATAATTGATATGGCATTGTAAATCCAAAACTTTCACTGAATTCACAGCATTCATTTCTCCATCCTTGGGATTGTCACACAGCTGTGCAACTTTACGCCCTTTAGCCGAAACAACATTCGAAATAAAGAACAGATTCCCGCAGCCACGCAAACTAATTAGCCGACCGCAAGACTGTGCCACTTAACGAGCACTGAAATTATGAAGGCATATTGATATTTTACATTGTTATTTATGTGCAGAAGAATTTTGTGGTGCAATGCGTAACAATGCGATCAAAAGTAAATTAGGCCTCGCTGACCCGTACACGGTTATTTTAACAAACGGAGACATTTCCCTGCGTTGGTGCCCTTCGTTTACATGCAAACGGAGAATTCGCCTCTGAAAACGATTCTTCCTAAAATCTCCTGGCAGAGTGGACATTTTGTAAAACTTTGGTTGCCGATTTGCATGTAAACTGAGAAAAACAGAGTTTTAGGCAGCTGACGTCACAGTATGGGCCAGAACTTGCACCTGCGCCAAAAGTGCGATCAATGGTAAAGCCCGTGATCCACTTTTACTTTTTAGGTCTCCGATTGTCAGGATTCTCCCCTTCGGACCAGTTATGAATGATTATGAGTGTAAATTTCTGTTATGCGCAAGACATCGGTGGATCATGACTTCCGACCTGTACCAACCCTTCCGCTTGAATAAGACAGGTTCAGACTGGATCAGATCACATGGATCCATCTTCTGACAAAATCAAACCAGTTTGATTTTGTCGGAAGGTATGAGTTGTCGGAAGGACGTGGGAGTATCAGTTGGTCAAGTGCAAACTAGGTGGCGAATATTTCCTCTGCAATTAGAAACCGTTTACAAAAACAACCACCATATTTATTGTTGACGTTTGCAAAAATCAATTGGAAACGCTCGCGTTTGTGGATCATGGGATAAAATTTTTTCCCAATCACTTTGACTTTCTACGATTGTTCGCGTGAGTTTTGGATGGTTCCCGGCGCTTCCAAAAGCTTCCGACTGGCCACGATCGCTTGTGTGTGGAAGCCTTAAAAGCGTTAGTGAATCACAGGCATAACATCTGGCTGTGGTCATTGGATTCGTTTCTGTTGTTGCTATTTTTGGGATTCTGATTGGCTAACGTGGGCTTGATCTTATCGTTACACTGCCACCTACAGGTTTGATATGCCCTTGACGGCATATATATGCGGGTACGTGTGAACGAAAACTTTTCTGAAAACTGAAACGTGTGCATGATATTATTTTTGAAAACTGAGACGTGAAATGTCCGTTTATGAAAATAGCCGGCCACGTGTAAACGGAGTGTTAGACGGTCGTCAGTTTTTACCAATTAGTCTGAGCAACTGTGGCTAATCAGGAGATGAAAACTACGAGAGGTTTAGGTTATGAGGCATTTTTAAAGGTGAGGTTTCTGAAGATCAAATTCAAAATCAGAATATTCCCCAAGTAAAAATGTCTGCCCCCTGGTATTGAAGCCAATTTGAATACTCGCTGGTTTAAAAATGCGTCACACAGGATCATTACCAAATTAAAATATGCGTTTTAGACACTTCAAGTATTCTACTTTCCATTGAAATATCCTTCGCCGAGGTGCTCTCTCCTCCTTTAAGCATGCAGCAAGTTTGCACAATAAAAACTACACTCAAGGGATTAACAGAAAGCTGAGATGAATGCCCGTTTCCTCCTAATTTACACTTCAGTTCAGTTAGCAGCAGGGGTGCAGAGCAGGAGAGCGCGAGGGAGTGGCGCTCCCCACTTCTCAAATAAAAAAAAGGTTTTATTTGCTAATTGACTGATTGACAGCTTGCCAACTTATCAGATGCATGAAATTGCCATCTAAGATGACTGTGTGAGTGTTCATGATATTTCATGATTGGGTGTTAAGCTATCAATCTTTTTTTTTGGGGGGGGGGGGTGCTAATTTGGCAGGTACTGGGGAATATTCCTTTCGAGCAGAGGTCCTCAAATCTAGACCTCAAATGCAAATCCAGCCCAGGTTTTGTGTTATCCAATTGTTCTGTAAATGAACAGTCAGTGCCTCTGATTGGCCAGACTGTGTTAACACCTGACTCCCTGGTAAAGGGAGGGTGGAAAACCAGCAGTTCACGGACCTCGTGGGGTGTGATTTGTGGAGTAAATGCATATTACTCAACCAAAAATAATAATTTAAAAAATTATCACGCAGAATTGAACACTTTATGTAGCCTATGGTAAGTTTGTCTGTTTTTAAATGACGAATTTAAACGATCATGATCATGATCATCACTTCTCGATCCGCCACTGCCTTTACCTGTTTCCAATACCAGTTTGTCTGCAGTTCCTGCCATGCACTCCTGACCACTGCCTGTCCTTGAACCTCAATAAAGATGCTTCAAGTTAACCTGCCTGCCTGTTTCAGGCTGTACCCTGTCTGCCTCCACTATGTAACTCGGGTTGCAACAATAAAGCTGCACTATCTGAACTGTTTGAGAAATTCAGACTGACAGTAGTTGGACATCCAAAACCTTCCACATTAAACACAGTAAAAAAGATGATATTGGAATTTGCCAGGAGTCAATGAGCTGTATAAAAGCCCATACAAGCCTCGGTTTGTCTGCATATTTGACACTGCTCCCTCTAGATAACACTGATGACTGAAGACTTCATTTAACTGTGACTCAGATCATGAAATAGGTCTTTATGTGGAAAAAATAAAAATAAAAGCGATGCACCAAAAACATTCCGAAGACATTCGCCGCCCCCTCTACAGCACGATTCTGTTCAGGTGGGAGGCAGCAGTCAGACCAGCACAGGAATAAAAACAGCTAAAGCACAGATTTCATAAAAAGCAGGTTCAGCACAGACCAGGCTGCTTTGGGAAAAAACAGATCACAGCATCACTCATTATCCGCCGTTTTAAAGCATTTGCTATGACCCGAGGAAAACTGCTTTTTGATCAAGGTTTGGTTGTGATAACATGCGCTTATAATGGTGATTATAATTAAACTACACAAGGCAGGAGGTGATAATGACGTAAGAGAATGCTGATAATAAATTTAGCATCCCTGTATGGTGTAATCTTTGAACAATACTTGCAACACGTAAAAATATTAATACAAGAACAATGAAAACATGAAGATGTGTAAATGTTTGGCTCATTGCCAAAGCACATCCTGAGACCCATATAACACTGCTGTATCCAGTGGTACAATTCTTTGACAGTTTAATGGTTCATTTAAATCACTAACACACACAGAGGATACAAGCCTAAAGTAAATGCAAGCACAGAAGCAGCACTTTTTAACTTAATTGGTCTTAACAAAAGTAAAAGAGCTTTTTGGCTGTGGGAGAGTGCAGGACTTCTGAAGCTGTGCTACAGGGTTAGGGTTCCTGTGGGTCCTTGCAGAGTGACAAACTATTTTAGGTCTCCTTACTCACACACAGCAAACCAGCAAACCAATATCCTGTCTCTCTTTGGTAAAGAACAACAGAGTCTGGCCCCTCTGCCCCTCTGCACCCTTATTTCATTCAAAATACAGTGATGAGCAGTAACAACAGAGGCCTGTCCACAAGGAGAACTGTTTTCTGAAGGATCCGGACAGAGCGTCAGGAGGGGGGATCAGTGACTGAGGGACGGATAGACAGAGGAGTAGCAGGAGACCAGACTCCCATGAGGGTGAGAGGGTGCAGATCGAAGCTGTGAGGAGGTAAAGTATGCGGCCAGAATCCTGAGATGATGCAAACCTCACTATAATACTCCAGCCGGGAACAGCACTGAGTCATCACAGCAGGACCGTTACATCTGTCAGGGTGTCGGAAGGTAACCCCGGGCTCCAGGTTTGAGTCGACACAATTACCTGGCTGAGGGATTGCCCTCTCCTTTCCACATTCGCGCTCCGCACGGGTTATCAGCCTCGCTGAAATGAAACTGCTTTCTCTCAGAATAACTCTGGGCAGACTTAGCCAATCGGAGTGCATTTTGCAGTCAAGGAACCTATCCAATTATTTGAGATTCTCAAAAAATCTTGCAAAACCTGCAGCAGGAGAGCTGATTACATCTCAACCATCTTTAGCTGCCGACTTATGTCAGCAGAACTGTTGTGGCGCTGTTCCGTTTGATCAAGCTGTGAAAGGTAATGATGCCTGAAAAGACTTTAGATAGCCAATTGGCCACTTATGTTAAATACATCGATGCTAAATCCTAACACCCATTCAGACGACGAGCACTCATCGTAGACAAGACATTAAACCTGTTTTTTTTTTTTTTTTAATGCACTGGACATCTCAGTTACATGGCGGTTTTAGCTTCATTGCACTGAAATACATTTTAATTCAACAAAGTAAGCAGCTCGCTCATTTTTCAGTACCAGTCCACGGGAATTCAGCCATGCGACCCACACCACCTTCCACAGCCGCGTCAGGGGCCCAAACCTCCCTTAAGCCCCTTTCTTTAGGAGGGCCCACGGTTTCAGAGTTTGGTCCCAGTGCACAGTGAACATTACACATGTGAGGCGGATCCAGGGATTTTGATGGAGCCGCTTGTTGTGCTCTCCCCATACAGTGGATTTTCTCAGATCAGAGAGCCGACATTAATCAGCATTAGCCAATATTACTCATAATTAGGTTGTATCTATCAGAGTCTGACAATCTTTTCATGTTATTTTCCGGTTTTGTGGAGTATTTTCATGTTTATTATTGTTTATTTCATTGATTGAGTAAATTTTCTCGGGTTGGTTTCCGCTCCATTCCTCGGTTCTCTCGTGTCTTGGGTTTCATTTGCTGTTCCCCACTCGCCCTCCCTACACTATTGGCTCCTTGGCTCTGCTGCTCATTTCCTTGTTTGTAGCCACACCCCAAGTCACACTTCTAAGCTCCAGCACAGCTGCATTCAGTCCCTCCTTGCATTTTTTCCCCTTAATATGGAGCGAATGGTTGCTCTGTTGGTATGTGATTTTGCCGCCTTTCTAGACAAAATCACGAGCCTGGTAGCCCCAGTGAGTTCTTTCTGGTTTGATTCTGTTTTCTTCCATTGGTTTCTGAGATTTCCGACTCCATTGTGTGTTGCGAAATTCTAGTTTTGACTTTGGCTGGTGTTTGGTTCATGATTCTGATCACCTTTTACTCAGGCATTTCTCACCATCGGGATAACAAACCTTGGACTGCACCCTGACCGTGATTTGAATTATCCCTCTTGTGCTGTATGTTAACTGTTTGATTCCTAACTCATTCGTTTGACCACAAGAAAACTAATCAGTAAACCTGCGGGAAAGACTCTCTGTGCCTTAGCCCTGTGTGTGACGCCTGTCAGGATTAGCCTAAATTAGCTGATATTAGGCAGTATTGGGCTATACTGGCCTGAATTAGCCTAAATAGTCTGTGCAATAAGAGCAATATAAGTCTATACAGTAGACTTGGCTGTATCATGTCTATTACATAATTTTAGTCTGTATTAGACTTTGCTATTCTGCATAAACCTTAATAGCATTTATTTATATAATTAAGCATGAAATAGAGTGTGCAATCTGTCATCAGATATTCCAGTGGAATAATCTAGAACTCCATTTCTCAAAAAGTTGGGACACTGCGTAAAATATGAATAAAGACAATGATGAGTGCAATGATTTCTAAATCACGAAAAACACAATATTTAAAGTTGTAACTACCCATCATTTTCAAGAAAAAGTCTAAATTTAAGAAAGGCTACCATATTGAAAACACTTTCAAGTCAGCTAATTACTATTTTGATTAATAAGTCTATTTTTGCAGAAAAAGAGTTTTTTGTGCAAAAGGTTTGTTTACATCTTCATTATATATTCAAACTGTAAACTTCCCTCAGAAACAACAGAATTCTCAGTAAAGATGAGCTTCTCCTGGGGTGTTTACATGGTGTCGCTCAGAATCAGAATGAGGCGATAAATCAGCTGCACTGGGTTCGATGTCCTAAAGGAGTTTACGCAGAAAAGGATGTGCTGGAGTTCGGGATGCACGACTCAATAATCACCTGTAATAGCGGACTAAAAGCCTGCAGTTATGTTCTAAAGCACACAGGACTCAGTCCTGGGTCATACGGTTTGGCAGGGTAGAACGAAATCGATGGCAATAGGCGATACCAGGCTGAGCGTAAAGTCTCTGAGAAGGAATCCAGGAGGAGAGAGTATCTCAGACAGGACTGGCTTCCAGAAAAGGAAAGAAAACTGTATGAGTCTGGGGCATTTTGAGGCAAAATCCTCGCATGTTGAAAGCTGTTTGTGGTAAAAAAAAAGTGATGCACAAACTTCAAAAGCATTTTTCTCTAAAACTTGGTTTTATGACTTCAAACAGTGATGTTGCCAGAAATATGAGTCCCACTAACTTCAGCTCTGGACTGAAGCTGGAATTTATGGGGTTTTATGCAACCTAACAAACTGAACTCTCAACTACAAATACTGAGGTAGCTGTTGTCATGGATACCCCTCAAAACACTGAATGTGACGGTCTAAATTTCAAATAAAATTAGTAAAAATATTTCCTGCGGACTGAGTGTGACGGTGCGGTGCGTTCAGGAACCATGAGAACAGAAATTCCAAAAATCGAAAGCCTTTATTTCAAAATGGTTTGGGGCCAGATGACAGAAATTGCCAACCAAAAACAGTATCCTTAAAGCGAAGTCGAAATAACAGGCAGGACTCAGAACCAGAGAGGCAGATGTGCAGCAGTACATAAACAGTAAGCCAAAAATCGTAATCAGAATCCAGAAGGGCAGGTCATACACAGGACATCAAAAACAGGAATCGTGGTCATACAAAAATGGGTCAATCCAAACAGACAAAACAAGAACAGCAAGGGCAAGGCAATCTCAAGGATGGACAAAAATAGTCGTGGAAGAAGCAATAAACAATAGGCATACGAGGAGCTCTGCTCAGGTGAATATTGATCAATGTTCTGACGGAAAACAAACTGCAGTGAAGACTTTAGACAAGAGGGAAGTCACATGAGACGCAGAAAACAGGTGAATTGGATAAGAACTAATTACAGAGGTAGGCACACATGGGGAAGTCCTAAACCACAAAAAATTGGCAAAAGCCAAGACATTGACAGGATCCACGCAGACATCCTATGACAGATAGAACTCCCTGACTGGAGCTGTCTAAGTGCACAGACAAAGAGTGCAGGATAGCAATTAAGCTCGTGTGAGAGATTCTCGCGGAAACGCAGGGAGAGGCAGAGGAAGTAAAGCAAGAGGCGGAGACTAGAACAGGGTGATTGCTGAGATTGAATTAGTAGTAATTAGTAGCGGTCTGCTTTACAAATTAACCCAAGTGTTCATTAGTAGCTAGTAATATACTCTTCCAAAAAAAGAAACTATGCATTGTTTTAAGCATCAATTTATTATACATGAAATGTTTGGACAAATAAAAGCATATTGAAATACACTCTTCCAAAAAAGAAACTATACAAATATTGAATTATTGATTACACTTTCTTTTCAAAATGTTTTCCACATTTGTCAAAACATTTCATGTATAATAAATTGATGCTAAAAACAATGTATAGTTTCTTTTTTGGAAGAGCATACAATGATTAGTTAGGTTAATAAACTATGATGCAAAATATAAATGTTAGTATTGTTTGTAATCGAGGAAAGCAAGGCGAAGGAAGTAAACAAGAATTGAAGTAATGATATGAAACACTAGAAATCATTGAAATCACCCGAAGCAGGTGAGCACACAGACTGGGGAGACGGACTGAACCAACTAGATCACGGGACAGGGGAGACAAGTGTAGTGAAACTGAAAATGGCAGGAACTGAACACCTGAGAATACAATGACCTAAAAGAATAAAGAAAATACGTGGCAACAAACACATACGCATGTCAGCAACACACAGAACCATAACACTGAGATTCTAGATTTTAGTAGGTTGCACGAAGGAATTGGTCTTGTTTCATATGGGATAAAATCCAAATCAATATATCAATTAGCTATGGAATATTTATTGTTTAAAGTTTTTGCTGACACAATGGTGGCCATTTTGAATTCTCGTTGCCATGACAACCAAAATGACCAAAATTGGGGTCAAATGTAATCTTTCACTCCCAGCGACTATCTGAGAAGCTGGGATGAAAAAATTCCTTCGTATATGAAAATCGGTCTCCTTGGGGTAGCTGCCACCTTAATTGAAGAATAGTACACAGCCAGTGTATCAAATGTTGAAACTGATTTCTTTGTTGTTCTTGTTTTGTTTTTTTTTTTTAATATCATTTCCAATTTGATGTCAGTGACTAAGAAGCTGAGACTGGTTCAGCAATAGACAGGAAATGTTGATGCTTTAAAAAATACACCAAGGGGGACACCTCAGCTAATTAGGCTGATTGGCAACAGGAGAGTAACATGAGTGGTTATAACCAGTCTTTCAGAAGTAAAGATGGTGAGGGCTTCATCACTCTGTGAAAGACTGCATGGGGAAATATTTCAACAATTTTAGAATAATGTTCATCTAAGTAAAAACGCAAAGAATTTGAGGATTTCACTCTCTACGGTAAATAATATTAAAAGATTGAAAGAATCTGAAGAAATCCCTCTGTGTCAGGGACAAGGCCAAAAACCAATATTGAATGGCAGAGGTCATCAGTCCCTCAGGCAGCACTGCATTGAAAGCAGACAGGATTCAGTGGTGGAAATCATTGCATGGGCTCGGGAACACTACTGTAAACCACTGTCAGTGAACACAGTTTGTTGTTGGATCCACATATGAAAATTGAAACTCTGGCATATAAAGATCAAACCAAATTTAAACAAGACGCAGAAACTCCACTGCCTTCTCTGGGCCCAAGCTCATTTAAGACAAACTGAAGCAAAAAAGAAAACTGTCCTGTAGTCTGACAAATCAAAACATGAAGTTCTTTTAGGAAATTAAAGACAACATGTCCTCCGGGCTAAAGACCGGAGGGATCATCTGATTTGTTATCAGCACACAGTTCAAAAGGCAGCATCCATGATAGTTTGGGGGTGTGCACAGGGCACATGGCATGGCTTGGCTCACAGATCTGTGAAGACACCATCAATGCTGAATGATTTATAAAGGTTTTAGGGCAAAATATACTGCCATCCAGAAGTCTTTTTCAGGAAAAGCTATGCTTATTTCAGCAAGACTATGCCAAATACTACATCCTACATGACATGGCTTTGAGGTAAAATAGTCTAAGTGTTAAACTGGTCTGCCTGCAGTCCCGACTAGTTATCCATTTAAGATATTTGGCACATTATAAACTAAAAATATGACAAAGGAGGCCACAAAGTGTGAAGCAGCTGAGATCCAACATCTACTATTTTGCATCAGATTCAAAATGAGCATATTCTTTAAAAAAAAATGAATTTCTCATTTTCAACATCTGATATATTGTCTTTGTACTATTTTCAAATAAATATAGAGCTTGAGTGATATGTCAATCATGTCATTCTGTTTTTATTTACATTTTTCACAATGTCCCAACATCTTTGGAAACGGGGGTGTACATTAGGCAACATTGCTATGCATTAATTTGCACTGGCCTGCATTCATCCATATTTGTCTATGGATGGCAAATTCAGACAAAAGCTGACCCTAGATTCAGCCAGTCCACTTTTGCATGGTTGTCCCTGAAACAAATGGAATTTGATTCAATTATTACAGTTAACTGGACATTTTTTGAAGTCTCCAAATATTCTGCAGCAACAGCAAGGATCTGGGAATGCAAGATTAGAGCTAATGCTGTGCTCCTGTGATGAAAACAGTCCACTGGTCCTTTAGAAATTGTTGCTGAGAGTCACCAGGAGATTGCATTCCAGTGCAATGGGGGGAGGGGGGGGGAGGGTGTCAAATCTCCACTGCAGTCACCAGGAGCTGAGGGGGGCCATTTAACTCTAATGAGATTAATCAGTCTTAATGAGTGTTTTTAGAGGAGCTTAAAATACCCCATTACATTCCATTACAGAACAGGGTGTTGTGTTCAAGTTCACCATGTTACTTAAATCCCTAATGTACAAAATTTAATTTAATTTACCACCAGCCATCTACTCTGCATAATTCTTCACAAATATGACTTCCTAATATATATATATATATATATATATGTTTATGCAGTGTTGGGCCCCTGCGTGCTGTTCCTTCCGCCGCCAGCCTGTCTTCTCCCCCCAGTGTGTCCTGATGCCGTCTCTTCCCAGGTAAACGCTGTACAGGTACCCACCCAAAGCACATGATGAGAGAGAAAATGGGCCTCGCAGGATGAAGTGACCTTCTTCAGCTGCTCCAAGCTCCAGTTCTGAAGCCCAGGTGCTGAGTGGAAGGGCTTTTGGAGGTGGGCTGGGGTTAGGGTGGACACTGAAAGCTCAAAAGTGTAATACACAGCAGGTATGAGGCTCTTGTGTTGTGGCACATTCCTTATGTAAATATTTCTGTAATTCTCAGTGACTTGTGCCACAGTCGCCCTTCTGTCGATGCAGAACAGATGGGGCAGCCTTCATAGCCCTCGGGCATAGATACCCTGAGTTTGGGAATTGAAATGACATCAGCTTGATGGCGTTGTTTTGGCAGCACAAGGGGAACCTTCACTAAATTAGGCAGGCAGGCAAATATGCAAATGTTTGTATACGGTTAGGTAAATCATATTTGACACAATAAATATTTGGACAAGATTATAGTTATTTTAGCTGTCGATTAAATAAAATTGGAGTGTAAAATAAACAATAAATATGAGGCCAAGTGTGGACTTCACGTTTAATCTGGAGATATGCACATTGAAACTGGGTGAATAGAGCAAGGATTACAGCACTTTTTTATGTGGCCTTTCCAATTTTAGGGGATGAAAAACATTTTAACAATTGCCTGCTCTGTTGTTCCTGGGCCACATGTTCCAAGCCCCCCCCCAAAAACGTAAAGTCACTGCACAATGTTAAGGCTGCTGCATATGGTGTCAGAGTAATGAATTCAGATGACGGAACCGGAGGTACACACTCATAGAAACACCGGAGCTAATCTCGCGGTTGATTAACTGATTCAATTAGTATACTGCTAATTGAGCAATCATGTTAACTTAAAATGACACTTTAACCCTTAGAGCGCAAAATACAAATAGTGTTGCTCAATGAAGTAAGATATCAAATTCAAGGCTGTTGAAATAGAGCTCCTGCGGGTTTTCAACAGCGCAGATAATTTAATTTAGAATTTTTTGGAAATTTATTGCAGCGCTCTGAGGGTTAATATTGCAAAGGAGTCTTTTGTTGATTGTATAGCAGATTAATTTTTTGAAGTATTATACAAGAACAAAAAGAAAAAATAATTAGTGACATTTCTGTTTGCAATCATGTTGTCAATTATATATTGAGTATGTGATGGTATCCCTCGTGATTTTAACTGATTTGCTCTTCTGATTTGTTTGTTTGCATTGTAATCATTGTAAATGAGGATCACCCTCTATGATGTCCCTGAGAATCTTAAAGAAATGAATGGCTGAGAGGTCGCTCTCACAGATAACCGTAGTCACCTGTTCATTTGCGCCAGATGTAAATAACTGAATGTCTGATTAGACTTCACTAGGATCACTTCCCAGACGTGCCTGTGGGGCAGCCCATACATTAAAAGCTTCAGTAAACAATAGGGCTGTATCTTCATTAGCATAACTGCAGATCCAGATGCTGCTCTGGTGAACATTTCTGCGATGCTGAATGAGGTCACATTAAGGCCAGCTTTCTGATAACAGCTGAATTAAAGCCAATTAAAGGAGAGCTCAGGCGGAGAGACCGCTGGGATCACTGGTGAACCCTAGAGCCACGCCTGGGAGACACTGCAGTAAAACCAGCAGACTCTTAACTGCTGGCTTGTCAACTGTAATAATTAAAAATGTTTTTTTTTTTTTTGGGCACAGTCAACACAAAACTTCCCCTCACCCCCCAAAACAAAGAGAAGCACATGAGAAGCTCCGAAAGGTCATGTGACCCTGCCCCTTCTAACACCAACAAAAACCGGTGGGAGCCTGATTAATCCCAGAGGAACAGGTGTGAGAGATTGGGTCATATCAATTGCATTTCACTCTGATATTATTTTGGTACCCGGCTATAGCATGTTAGTTACTATAATCATTATCAGCAGCTCGACTCACCATTTTAAACAAAGTCTTGGGCATTGCACACCAGGCAACTACCATCCATTTTTCCAATTTCCTTCGAAAGGGATCACATGTATCTTTATATTCATCAACTTCAATTATCAGCCACTTTTCATCCATTTTGAAAACGTTCAATAAGGATAGACTGAATTTAAGGGCTGGTGTGGGCGATTCGCATTTGTAATATCCACTCATAAAATCACATCAGGAGAGATTAAACCAATTCAGGCCTTTGTGATAAAGTATTTCCCTTAAACAGTCAGCCTAAATACCGTAAACTTGGTAGGTTAAGAGGCCAGAGAATTTCACAACAGGCTGAAGTTGGCTATGCTAAGCATCGCCCATGGTTGGAGAAGAGATTATTCTGATACAGTTCTGCCCCTTGATTCGGACATTGTTTTTAGATCCATAAGTATAACCCCCCCCCAGTAACTCCCATTAGCTTCAACAGAGCCTTAAAAGGGAGGGGGTGAGGGGATATAAAAGAACTACAAAATCCTATATTGTAAAATGGAAATACCCTCAAATTGAAGCAAAATGTCAGTCCTGTCATTCCTTACTGACCAACTGCTCCCAAGTTCAATAAAGATGTCAGATATTTTGAATGAAAAATGGCAGTTTTCTGTCCGTCAATGAGGTTTCTGTGACATGTCCACACACTTCTGGCTAAATGGAGTAGGTTAAGAACCCCAAAAATCCTACAAAAGTGCCGAAATGAGACCATAAATCAAACTTAAAAATCTTTCTCTGTGAAACTCAAGAAATAGAATTGCCACAAACAAGCTGACGCCACCACTGTGCAAGTGGGTGCTAATCTTAAGAGGTATAAGATTTGGCAATTATGTCAAATGATGTCACAAGTGGTGAACACATGACCTGAGAAAATCCCCTACCCTGAGAAGCAGCAAGGTATTCTGGGTAAGCACACCAGCACCAGACAACTTTGAGTTCCTATTTAATGAAATCAGTAAACGGAGTCATTATGAATACAAGCACTAAAGACCTTTTCGCGTCGACACCTACCAGGGAACAATAAAGGAAACCCGTGGGGAGAATGTACAATAAAATGGAACAATAAACGTGTGATGACTCATTAATCCCCCCCAACCCCATGTCCCATAATGCACTTGGAGAACTGAACCAAGGGAGACTGATGCTAATTTCCTGGCCGTTTGCACCCTTGCTGCATCTAGCTGTTACGTTTTCATCCTGAATGATTATAATTCTTTAATGGCACCTCAGGGGCCTGCGAGCCTGTTAGACTCCCCCCTGTATTCAGCCTGTCCACAGTCTGAGGGAGCGGCCCTGATAATGTGCACTGCAGGCCAGACCTGCACAGAACTCCATTACACGTGTCCTCAGTTTCATTCAAACCTGCGCAGAACTCCATTACACGTGTCCTCGGTCTCATTCAGCAACTGCGCCGGCTGCAGACGAGACTCCTGCGCTGGGGGTGAGAGGACAGACGCCGGGAAACTGGGGCGCTGGCTGGAACTTTAATGGAAAACTGAATAAACTCGCCAGAGGTGAGACGTGTCCCACTAAATCAGGCTTCAGTGCTGTGTGTGTGTCTGTGTGTGTGTGTTTGCCAGAGATGAGACATGCTCCCCTAAATCAGGCTTCAGTGATCTGTGTGTGTGTGTGTGAATGTGTGTGTGCATGCGTGTGTGCGTGTGTGTGTGCGTGTGTGTGTGTGTGTGCCGTGAACGAGTGTGTGTAGCATGTGAGTTTGTGCTGTGAGCATGTGAGTGTGTGCGTGTGTGTGTGCCGTGAGCGTGTGTGTGTGTGTGTGTGTGTGTGTGTGCGCATGCAATGTGTGTGTGCATGTGTGCGTGTGTGTGTGTGTGTGCCGTGGGCGAGTGTGTGTAGCATGTGAGTGTGTATGTGCTGTGAGCATGTGAGTGTGTGTGTGTGTGTGTGTGTGTGTGTGCCGTGAGCGAGTGTGTGTGTGTGTGTGTGTGTGTGCCGTGAGCGCGCGCGTGTGTGTGTGTGTGCGCGCCGTGGAAGTACAAGTTTAATACGAAACGCCTCCTACTCTGCTGGGCTTCAGGGAAACGCGCAGCGGCCCTTTCAAAGGAACCACTCATGCAGTGACCTCTGAACCCCACCTCCGCCCCCACACCTCCAAGTACAAAACCACCCAAAACACTTCCTCTCATAAAACAGACACGAGGAGAGAAAGAGAGAGACAGAGAGAGAGAGACGCAGAGAGACTGGGAGAGATATATTAAGAAAAAAAGAAATGAAGAGGAGTATGAAAGAGCAAGAGGGGGTGGGAGTGAGAGGGAGAGAGGGAGAGACAGAGAGAGAGAGAGAGAGGGGGTGAGAGAGAGAGAGAGAGAGAGAGAGAGAGAGAGAGATTTTGGCAGATACAGCAGCAGGTCAAACGTGTTTAAACAAATCCAGAAAGAAGATGGAAGATGAAGTGTCAGGGAATCTGGGATAGCTTCCCTGTACATGCACACACACACACACACACACACACGCGCACACACACACAAACACATGCCACACTTGCATGCATGTTCACAAGATATATGTGCAAACACACTCAGGCACACACCTGTACACACCATAGATTGTGCATATCACAACAATAATTTATTTTCTGTTTTTTTTTTTACTTTTTAAACAAATTAAATGAAAAGGGTGAATCCCTCCATTTCCTTGGTAAGTGGAGCACAGAGACTGAAAGTGTGCTGAATTATTTAAAACTGCAGCTACAATCCATTACACGGCATTTATTATACATCACACTCAGGTCCACTCAACGCCAGTGTTAAGGAAAGCACGATGACATCATTCCCCCAAGACATTTTAATCAAACCAGAAACCCTGAGCATATAACCCATTGCTTCCTTAAGACAGCATCACAACAAACACTACCCTCCATAATATTCAGTGGTGTACAATACATGGAGGGCACTACAAGCGGTTGGACCACAACTCAGAGGGCTGTCCAGGAGATGTGAGAAAACTGAGTCAAGATCAGCTTCTACTCCAGCAGAAAGAACATGAAGAACGTCAGGCAGTAATGCTGTTTGATTAGGCTATGATGGCTGTCCAATGGACACCAAGTATTCAGCGGGGTAAATGTCACGGCTCTGTGTCGTGTTCTTCTGTTCACAGATTTTAATGAACTACTGCGCCCTCCATAATCATTGGCACCCATGATTAAGATGTGTTAAAAGCCTTAAAATAAATTAATTTTTTATTGCAGAAGCATACTATCACACTGAAAATTGTAGAAAAATGTAACCTTCAACTCAAGTGAATTTCAAGGGGGAAAAAAATCCCTGTCTAAGAAATAATTATTTTTTTATAAAATCACCTGTTCCATAATTATTGGCACCCCTAAAAATTCCTAGGAAATAAATGTAATTGAAGTATTTCTGTCATTTCTGCAGTAGTTTACAAAGTTGATCAGAGTATCTAGGAACATTTAATTAGTAATTCATCACTTCCTGTTTCCCTGGGGTATAAATATGACGTGACACAGAGGCCATTGCTCTTATCCACTCTTCAACATCGGAAAGACAAAGGAACACACTATTCAAGTAAGGCAGATGTGTGTCGACCTTCACAAGTCAGGCAATGGCTACAAGAAAATAGCCACTCGCCAGCACCTGCCCATATCTACTGTCAGAGGAATCATTAAGAAGTTTAAAACAACTGTAACAGTGGTAAACAAGCCTGGACGAGGACGCAAGGTTATTTTGCCACCACGCACAGTGAGGAGGATGGTAAGAGAAATAAAAAGTTCTCCAAAGCTCACTGTTAAAGAATTGCATCAAATGGTAGCATCTTGGGGTCACAAAGTCTCCAAGACAACCACCAGGCGCTATCTACATGCCAACAAGCTGTTTGGGAGGCATGCACGGAAATAACCTTTTCTCACTCACAATCATAAATGCAAGCGTCTGGAGTTCGCTAAGCGATACTGGGACTTCAACTGGGACCATGTGCTTTGGTCAGATGAGACCGAGATTGAACTTTTTGGCAGCAAACACTAAGTCAGTCTGGTGGAACGCAAAAGATGAGTATGCAGAAAAGCACCTCATGCCCACTGTGAAGTATGGGGGAAGATCGGTGATGCTGTGGACCTGTTTCTCTTCCAGAGGCCCTGGGAATCTTGTTAGGGTGCATGGCATCATGAACGCTTTGAAATACCAGGACATTTTAAATCAAAATCTGGTGGCCTCTGCCCGAAAGCTGAAGATGGGTCGTGACTGGATCTTTCAGCAAGATAATGACCCTAAACATGTGGCCAAATCTACACAGAAATGATTCACCAGACACAGAATCAAGCTCTTCCCGTGGCCATCTCAGTCCCCAGACCTCAACCCCATTGAAAACCTGTGGAGTGAGCTGAAGAGGAGAGTGCAGAGGAGAGGACCCAGGTCGCTGGATGATTTAGAGAGATTGTGCAAAGAGGAATGGTCAAAGATCCCTCTTTCTGTATTCCCCCATCTTGTGAAACATTATAGGAGAAGATTAGGTGCTGTTTTGTTGGCAAAAGGGGGTTTTACAAAGTGTTAACCCCTTAAGCCCTGAGCCTCTTTTTTGAAAATGGCAAGCCCAAAATGAAATGAGTATAAATGAGTATATCTCTGCGACTGCTTGGTCCATTTGAATAATCTTGGTATCGTAATAAAGGTAAAACCATTTGGGATTTCATACCTGGTGTAAAAATCACTATGTATGTCACTGAGTCAGAGTAAATGGAGATGGAACACAGTGTAAATGAAAGATCTCATTTTGAACCTAACAAATTTTTATTTCGATCCCTTGTAAATTTGTTGAGTTGCAGCCTGAAACTTCTAAAAATTACAGCACAGAATGTCGTTATTATCTGTGCAAAAGTTTATTCTGATCAGGTCAATCAGAACAAAATTAGTGAGGAATGTCTAGGTGGCTTCTCCCTTTTGGAAATTGAGGTACCTTGTGTTCCATTTCAGATTTACCAAGCTGTAAAACCCATAAAATTTCACTTATATATCACTACAGGCATCCATTCCAACCAAGTACAACATTTTTTAATTTTTAGAATAAAAAAAAAATATTATTTCTGCCAGTTTTGTTGCCTATACAATTTCCCATTCAAAGAAAATACATACAATGAAAATTAAGTTTGACTCCACTGGAGCATATTTATTAAAAAAAACAAAACAAATTAGTAAAATGATAAATACAAAGGCAATGTGAAAATATGTTAAAGAAAAGTAAGAATAACAAAAACCCCAGCAATTATTAGTAGAAGGCAACTGCGATTATTTCCAAAAAAGATATATATATATATATATATATATATATATATATATATAATAAAATAAAAAAAGGTACCCCGATCAGGAATCATACCTTCACAATTTCCTTTCAGCAGTGTAGCATTTTATCCCATAGGCTGCGCCAATCGACAACAGTCCATGGTGAAATTGCCCATTCAAAGAATGGGTAAGGAAAATACGTCAGCGACTGTACTGTTGTAGGCTCAGTATTTGTGCGGAATAGTGCAAAGATTCCGTCAGGAAACGACTTTGAAAATGAATTTTGAATATTTAGCGGATAATTATTCGGACAATACCTCAAACAAACTAGTTATGCGTTTATATTGTCGCGCTATTCATGAACATGCGTATGTCCCAAGGACTCAGCTTGACGAACTCGGAACGCAAGGCTGTAGCTCAGGCTCGGTTTCTGCGATTAAGGTGGTTTAGAGTTCGTTAGAATCATCAGGACTCATACAATCAAATTCCTACCGGCAGAGTCTTACTGACAGCATCGCAAGCCGAAATCAGATCGGAAAGTACATTGCAAGGAGGCGGAATGCTACGGAGCTGAGATATTTGAAGTAACGCCCTGGGAAAGAACATGCTAGGATCCCCGCAGATTTAGTTTCGTTATAACAGGAACACATTGGGCTAACAATAGCAAGCGCAGATTTACCCTCGAGCAGTTGTTTTATTGCAAAATATCAAAGGTAAGAGTTTTTTTCTGCTCATCTCTGTAGACTGTAAAGTGTATGCCTGCTGTTCTTTCAATGTGGTGTCGGTTTAAAATGACAGGGCTCATATCGTTGGATTCTTTGGACTTTCCTCTTTTATTTGAGGTATCGTTTTTATGCATAGCACGAATTCAGCAGAAATCCTGGCGATTCAGCACTAATATGATTTTATCCTAAGCTAAAGAACACATCTTAACCAGGGGTGCCAATGATTATGGAGGGCGCTGTATGTTCTGACCTCGCACTCTGCATAAGGGCCAATCAGATTGCACCATTTGCAGTCTAAATTTTCAGGGAATTTCTGGGGGAGCATGTACCCGGACCCCCCAACAAGAAGCGGAGCAACACACAATTCCCAAATTTTAGACACCCACTGTTCACATGCTGGCTAAATCCACATAAGAATTGTCCACATATTCCTGCTGTACACAGTCAAGTGTCTCGGCATGTCCACATATACAAACTACATAACTTACAGTGTGTAAGCATGTCTACATATGCATATTTTACACAGTGTAATGTGTAAACATGTCCACATATGCATAGTGCACAGCATCCTGTGTAAGTCCACATATACATTCTGAATACAGTACAGTGTGTAAGCATGACCACATATGCACATTGTACACTGTATAGTGTTTAAACATGTCCACATATGCACATTGTACACTGTATAGTGTTTAAACATGTCCACATATGCATATTGTACACAGTACAGTATGTAAACATGTCTACATATGCATATTGCACACTTTATAGTGTGTATATCCACATATACATACTGAATACAGTATAGTGTGTACACATGTCCATATAGATACTGTACACAGTATAGAGTGTAATCATGTTCACACACATACTGCACACAGTATAGGTGTCAGTTGTACATAATGTAGACAGTATTGTGTACAGTTTGATTGTAAATCCACAGCACAAATCAAGCAAAGAACATCCAGTGCTATAAAAAGTTTGTTGTCAAAGATAATGGTGGACAAGAAAAGTTCTAAAAAATAATAGACGACAAAGCAGAGGGAGGCTAAACCCTCCCGGCGAGTGTTCATAAACACTGTACTGGGATCAGTCACTCTAAGCAGAGGGAGGCTAAGCCCTCCCGGCGAGTGTTCGTAAACACTGTACTGGGATCAGTCACACTCAGCAGAGGGAGGCTAAACCCTCCCCGCCAGTGTTTATAAACACTGTACTGGGATCAGTCATTCTCAGCAGAGGGAGGCTAAACCCTCCCAGCGAGTGTTCATAAACACTGTACTGAGGTCAGTCACCCTCATCAGAGGGAGGCTAAACCCTCCCGGCGAGTGTTTGTAAACACTGTACTGGGATCAGTCACTCTCAGCAGAGGGAGGCTAAACCCTCCCAGTGAGTGTTCATAAACACTGCACTGGGATCAGTCACCCTCAGCAGAGGAAGGCTCAACCCTCATGGCCAGTGTTAATGAACACTGTGCTGGGATCAGTCACCCTCACCAGACGGAGGCTAATCCCTCCCAGCGAGTGTTCGTAAACGCTGTACTGGGATCAGTCACCCTCACCAGAGGAAGGATAAACCCTCCCAGCGAGTGTTTGTAAACGCTGTACTGGGATCAGTCACCCTCAGCAGAGGGAGGCTAAACCCTCCCGGCGAGTGTTCGTAAACACTGTACTGGGATCAGTCACTTTCAGCAGAGGGAGGCTAAACCCTCCCAGCGAGTGTTCATAAACACTGTACTGGGATCAGTCACCCTCAGCTGAGGGAGGCTAAACCCTCCCGACAAGTGTTCGTAAACACTGTACTGGGATCAGTCACTTTCAGCAGAGGGAGGCTAAACCCTCCCAGCGAGTGTTCATAAACACTGTACTGGGATCAGTCACTCTCAGCAGAGGGAGGCTAAACCCTCCCAGCGAGCGTTCATAAACACTGTACTGGGATCAGTCACCCTCACCAGACGGAGGCTAATCCCTCCCAGCGAGTGTTCGTAAACACTGTACTGGGATCAGTCACCCTCAGCAGAGGGAGGCTAAACCCTCCCAGCGAGTGTTCATAAACACTGTACTGGGATCAGTCATTCTCAGCAGAGGGAGGCTAAACCCTCCCAGCGAGTGTTCATAAACACTGTACTGGGATCAGTCACCCTCAGCAGAGGGAGGCTAAACCCTCCCGGCGAGTGTTCATAAACACTGTACTGGGATCAGTCACCCTCAGCAGAGGGAGGCTAAACCCTCCCGGCAAGCGTTCATAAACACTGTACTGGGATCAGTCACCCTCATCAGAGGGAGGCTAAACCCTCCCGGCGAGTGTTCGTAAACACTGTACTGGGATCAGTCAGCCTCATCAGAGGGAGGCTAAACCCTCCCGGTGAGTGTTCATAAACACTGTACTGGGATCAGTCACCCTCAGCAGAGGAAGGCTCAACCCTCATGGCCAGAGTTAATGAACACTGTACTGGGATCAGTCACCCTCACCAGACGAAGGCTAATCCCTCCCAGCGAGTGTTCATAAATGCTGTACTGGGATCAGTCACCCACAGCAGATGGAGGCTAAACCCTCCCGGCGAGTGTTCATAAACACTCTACTGGGATCAGTCACCCTCAGCAGAGGAAGGCTCAACCCTCATGGCCAGTGTTAATGAACACTGTGCTGGGATCAGTCACCCTCACCAGAGGAAGGATAAACCCTCCCAGCGAGTGTTTGTAAACACTGTACTGGGATCAGTCACCCTCGGCAGAGGAAGGCTCAACCCTCATGGCACTGTGCTGGGATCAGTCACCCTCACCAGACGGAGGCTAATCCCTCCCAGCGAGTGTTCGTAAACACTGTACTGGGATCAGTCACCCTCAGCAGAGGGAGGCTAAACCCTCCCGGCGAGTGTTCGTAAACACTGTACTGGGATCAGTCATTCTCAGCAGAGGGAGGCTAATCCCTCCCAACGAGTGTTCATAAACACTGTACTGGGATCAGTCACTCTCAGCAGAGGGAGGCTAAACCCTCCCGGCGAGTGTTCATAAATGCTGTACTGGGATCAGTCACCCTCAGCAGATGGAGGCTAAACCCTCCCGGCGAGTGTTCGTAAACACTGTACTGGGATCAGTCACCCTCAGCAGAGGGAGGCTAAACCCTCCCGGCAAGCGTTCATAAACACTGGACTGGGATCAGTCACTCTCAGCAGAGGGAGGCTAAACCCTCCGGCAAGTGTTCAAAAACGCTGTACTGGGATCAGTCACCCTCAGCAGAGGGAGGCTAAACCCTCCGGCAAGTGTTCAAATCCTGTTTGGCCCGTGTGATGTTATCTCTCTTCTGCAGGAGGTCTGTCGCTGCTGCTCTGCCCCCTGGGATCACCTTAAACGAGTGAGCATGCGTGCTCTCCTGCAAACCAAAAATAGCAGCAGAAATGACAGGCGCTTCATGCCCATTCAAGCTGGGGGTGGGCATGTGTCCCACCAGATTTCCAGATTTCTATCTGCATTTTTCATATTTTTGTTTCATTTTATTTTTGCCACTATTATTAATTTCATTATTTTTTGTTATACTCATTTTATGGCTCAAATATACTCTTATTTACATAATAAATCGTACCACAACAAATCACATGCTCCCTCTCCCTAAAGTTCTGACCTCTTATCAAATATTCAGGATGAAATCAATTTGCAACATGACATATGCACATCACACACAGCATTATGAATCAATGCTGGGGGAAATGTAAACTTCAGCTTTTTGGTGATAATTGCTGGAGTGGTTAACCCCTTGCACAGAAGCCAAATTTGGCTCTTTAGGCATTACCCTATTTAATGCTGTATGATTCAAGATTTAAGCTTCGTCGAGAGAGGGAGTGTGGCTCAACTGAGACAAGCCACTTGCAGGATTGACAATTCAATCGTATTTCAGTTTATTTATATGATTTTGCAATAGAAAAAGGGCTACAGACTAAGGCTGTCGCGTTAATTAATCGCGATTAATTTCAGCGCAATAAAAGTAACTGCCACTATGAGGCAGACAGACTTTCTTGCTTATTACTTTTTCTATGACACATACCTAATGCGGTCATTTGAAATGTTTCCGGGAAGAAAACTGTGATTAGAAGTCCGCTAATTACCAGTGAGGTTGGACAGCCTCTATCGCCTTGGCATAATTAGCTCACCTTAAATTAATTCCCGTGTACTTTGCCTAACTTGGAATCGAGCCATTTATCAAGCAGGAGTTCCAAAGCAGTTTGCCTTTCGTAAAGTATAGGCCTGCTTAAAAGTAAATTATTTTTCTGTTCTGAATTTAGCCCATTAATTTGTTGCTGTTAGATTGCATGGGGAGAGACACCATGTCTTCAATTGCCAAAGTATAGTTAATATGATCGAGAAACGTGTCAATAAAGGAAAATGATTGACAACTAGCCAGGAGTCAGGATTACTTGTTAAAAAGGGATGTGTCTGTGCACCCAGACACCACCCCCCCCCCCCCCCCAAATACCAGTTCTGGGGCTGTCATCGATTACAATAGACTAATGAAATTAGACTGGAATTATTAGGATTACTATGTAGTTAAATCTTCATTTCCTTCATGCAGAAAAAATAACAAGTTTAAACGGAATTAATTATTGACGCGGGAAAAAAAAGTTGTGTGAGTCATCCCGCATTTGAGTCTAAATTTAGAAATCCAAGCTCTCAAGCTTATATAAACATTTTCCACACCTTATACGGAACAAGCATAACTCATTACTACATTCATACTTGAAATATACCCTACTTTAACAGAACAGACATTCCACAATTAGGAAAAAGCAGGCAATATGCTACCCGAGATTGAACAGAAAGGTCCAAAGAATGTTGTAGGGAGTCTACTGAAGTGCTTGAGCTGTTAGCATTTGATTTTGTTGAATACGGTATAAATTGAAGCACTGATTACTAAAACCCCACAAGTCAAGTCAAGTGTGACTTGAGCAAAATGCCACCAACATGCAGTGTTATTAGCAAAGACCTATGGTTACTCTTTCTAACCAACATGGCAAACAAGCTCTGTGATCATCATGGCTGTGGTAAACTGAGAATACAAAACAGCTAGACAGTGTGCCAGCCAGCCATAAGTAAAATATGCAATTGCACTTCCTTTCTTCATTGAATTCATCCTCCGAAGACATAAATCTATCCAGTAGAAGGAACCCTCCAGTCGTGCTTCATTTGGAATAATTCCCATTGACTATGTCCTTACCTCATTTAAGTCCTTGTTACTTCAGGCCGTTTTTGGAAGTCTTTTTGTACTTGAAATCGCGTCATTTTCAGCTGCGCAATGTTAAGTGAATACAACATACCTTAATGTTATACAAAGGTTGATATACTTTTCTGATTGTTTGGACAATGTCATTCAGTTACTGTGGAAAGTTTGTACTCTCTGGAATTGCATAAGAAATGTGTCATTCAATAGATCATTACCGGGGAAGTTTCATGTGGGCGTGAACTATAACTTTGTGTTCTGCAGATGAGCCTAAGTAAGCAGTTGAGTGCCTGGCTAGTCAAGGAGAGTACTTAAAAGGATATAAAAGAGCAATAAATTTGTTGATGGAGGAATCTACATGTAAATCCATGGTAGGGAATTATGCATTTTTTTAATATGAGATGACTATAATTGGTAGTAGAATGATGGTATCAATACCATTTCAAATTTTTGCTTCAGAAAACTGATTTTTCTTAACTGCTTAATTGGGATACCATTGACTCACTATAGCTGATGTGGCTGCTGCAAAGGACAACGATTTTTTTCTGTTGCAAGAGATCATTTTTTGAACTGCTGGATAGATACTATGGGGAATTATGTTGAGCAGTTTGCACATCAGGCTTAGCTGAGGAGTTTATTTATGCAACTACTGGGAAACAGGGATGGGACTTAACTCGTCCGTATTATAAAGTATGTTCGAGCTTGGTTTACAAGTAAATATTCAATAACTGATGTGGGTGTACCACCTAGAGATAGAGTAGTGTAACTGCGTGCACAAATAGAGCAGCTCCATGTCCACTGGCATCTACATCTGTGCAGAGGGGTTAATAAAGCACAAATCTCTTTAAAATGTGGAAATAAAATTTGTGTTCAGTGCCAACTGATGTAGGTACCCTTCCCTTTATCCTGTTGTTTGGCTTTCTGGCTGGCTAGCTAGACTTGACCTGTGATAGCTAAGAATCTTAGTACAGCCTCAGTCCTTTTTTCAAAAACGTGAGAATGAAATGCAATAGGACACATTTATTTGCATTCGCAAAATGTAAGTTTAGTGTGCTTTGCAAGATTGTCAGCTAGTAACAGCTTAAATGAGTAGCCATTCCTCAATACAGTTATATTGCCATCTGGCTCGCTAGCTAATCATTTCTCAGGATGGAATAGCATCCTTTTGAATTTTAGGAAAAGAGAGCAGTGAGAGTGTTATGGCAGTGAGCTGATAGTTCCTACTACCTACAATCACAGGTTACAGTTAGCAAAACACTGAATTAATTGTGATGTCTCCAGATCAAAATGCAATAGAAAATACAGTTATTCTTTTCAAAAAAACATATCATGTGAGTCTATTTCCCCATCACGGAAATGCATATAAATTTAATTGAGAGATTTTTTCCCCCCTTTAAATATGACTATTTCGGACCAATCTAGGGATGATGATGATGGTCCAAAAGCTCAATGGAACCACTGATGCAGAAGCTGAAGGGAACCAGGTGTCTCCCCTCTTCCCTCAAGGAGGTGGTTACTACGCTACAAAAACAGATTTTTGAAGTTTTAAAGTTTACTTCCCAAATTCTTTGAATATATATATTTCCAATCGCAGAAAACAGTGTAATTATTTCTTTTTTTCAGAAGAAGGAACCCATGCACCACAAACCCTCCACTGCCTGACTTTCGGGTTGTATAACGCGCCTGATATATGATGCACGGGCACAGATGAGGAAAACCTGATTACCAACGGCCCTCTCGCTGTGGCCATAAACACCTTCACCCGAGTCAGTTTCACCTGGAGCCTTGGATGAGGGTTGATGTCTTAAACTTAGACCCATAGAGCCTGCTAGAGTTCAGCTCACAGTGATAACTGTGGCCAAACAAAAGCATCAGATCTAAAGGACACTGCACTCATAACTTAGCCTAGACTAGACTCCAGCAATTGAGGCTAAACTAGATCAGAGGGTGATACATTCGAACCTGAGGCTAAAGCAAAGCATTCGAGATCGAGACAGATATTCTCAAAAAATGAGGTTAAACTAGAGCATTAAAGAAAGATGTGAGTGTCGCAGCCTCGGAGGTTAAACTAGGGCATGAGAGATATTGGCTGCTACAGTCACATGTGAGGCTTTGCACTTCTCTTTGCTTGTTAATTCATCACCATATTAAAAATATAGCGGGCAGTGGAAAGTACAAACAACTGTTAATGGAACTGTTCAGTTCAGCTGTTTATTGATGTTATTACAGTTTTAGCTCAGTTGTGCATTGAAATTCTATATAATTTTGCCATCTAATTGTATTTTCCTGGTGGTTACTTTCCAATATACCAAGCAGGCAGCGGCACTCATGAAAATAGTTGCAAAAATTACATTAAAAATTATGACTGCTTGCAGTGGGGGATAAATGCAGTAAAAATGAATTTGTTCAGAGGCATAGACTCTGGAAGTAGAACACAGCAATTTAAGCAGCTGTAGAGTATACAACACTTCAGTGAACATTATAATAAACCATCACTAAACATCAAGAGAATATAATGCAGGGCCTAAGTGGCTTATAGAAAATATTTGTCTGAGAGCTCTCTGGTCGAGTGTTCGAATCCCAGGCATGTCATTGCCAGAAATGGCCGGAGGTCCCATCGGCAAGGGAACAATTGGGGATAACAGAGAAGACAAAAGTCAAAATTCATTAGTCCAGTTGCTCTCTAATGGCCATTCCTGGACAGCTGATGTGTTATCCTCCTACAACACGAGCAGTCAGTGATTGGCGGTGCGATTGCATAGTGTAAAAGAAGCGAGGCCGAGTTGTCACTTGAGTCAGAAGAAGGCCGTGTCACACGCTCTTTCTCGTAAGTCACTGTGACCCGGTCGCTGCAGTAGACTGAGTAGTTCGGCAGTGTTCAGGGTCGGGAGAAAGAGGCGAACCCCCCCCAGCCCAATAAAAAGATTAAAATGCATCATGTATAAGAGTGCATCTGTGTGGTGGTATGTGTGCCATTGCATGTCATTGACACAGAGACTATGCCTCATTATTCACATGCAAAAATATCACATCCCTAATCCATCCGATCAGCGACATGACTACTGCTAAAAGACTCATCAACTACACACCTAAATACCACTAACTTCACAGATTGACTAAATATGCAGAACCATAGCTCATGCAACAGTGAACACACAACCATTGCTAACTGACACATCAACCTAGTATGCACAACCACAAACTGACTCATCTATACACACACAGCTACCACTGAAAGATCTAGCAAAGCTTGATAAACTTTTATAACTGACTCAACTAAACATTCACAGTCATCACCAGCTGTTGCATCATCTCACATTCCGAAACATCGTAAACTCATGATCAACAGAAAATATTAAACATGACAGTGATGACCTTTGAGAAACAATATGAAATCATTGGCTGAAAAACTCAAATTCTGCTGAGATGTTTTATATGAAACAACACATGAAAAAACAGCATGTGTTCCAGAGAGTACTGCTCAAAGGCAACAGGAAACCCTTCAGTGTCTGTTGAAATGCCATCTACAGCACAGACCTAGAGGTTGAAACAGTTTAAGAAAGCACTGAACCTCAACGTAAGATAAGTACAGGAATCTTCCCCAAACATCAATATCAAAAGAGCTGTAGGACTCTTAACATCACCATTGAGAGAGCTGCAGATGTTTTCCCAAAACATCACTATTAAGAGAATTGCAATGTTTTTCCCAAACACCGCCATTAAGAGAGCTGTAGATGTTATCTCCAAACACCACCATAAAAAAGCTGCAGATGTTTTTGCCAAACACCACCATTAAGAGAGCTGTAGATGTTTTTTCCCAAACATCACCATTAAGAGAGCTGCAGATGTTATCTCCAAACACCACCATTAAGAGAGCTGTAGATGTTTTTCCCAAACACCACCATTAAGAGAGCTGCAGATGTTTTTCCCAAACATCACCATTAAGAGAGCTGCAGATGTTATCTCCAAACACCATCATTGAGAGAGCTGTAGATGTTTTTCCCAAACATCACCATTAAGAGAGCTGCAGATGTTATCTCCAAACACCACCATTAAGAGAGCTGCAGATGTTTTTCCCAAACATCACCATTAAGAGAGCTGCAGATGTTATCTCCAAACACCATCATTGAGAGAGCTGTAACATTTTTCCCAAACATCACCATTAAGCAAGTTGCAGATGTTATCTCCAAACACCACCATTAAGAAAGCTGTAGATGTTTTTCCCAAACACCATTAAAAGAGCTGTAGATGTTTTTCCCAAACATCACCATTAAGAGAGCTGCAAATATTATCTTCAAACACCACCATTAAGAGAGCTGCAGATGTTATCTCCAAACACCACCATTAAGAGAGCTGTAGATTTTTTTCCCAAACACCACCATTAAGAGAGCTGTAGATGTTTTTCCCAAACACCACCATTAAGAGAGCTGCAGATGTTTTTCCCAAACACCACCATTAAGAGAGCTGCAGATGTTTTTTCCCAAACATCACCATTAAGAGAGCTGCAGATGTTATCTCCAAACACCATCATTGAGAGAGCTGTAAATGTTTTTCCCAAACATCGCCATTAAGCAAGTTGCAGATGTTATCTCCAAACACCACCATTAAGAAAGCTGTAGATGTTTTTCCCAAACACCACCATTAAAAGAGCTGTAGATGTTTTTCCCAAACATCACCATTAAGAGCTGCAGATGTTATCTCCAAACACCACCATTAAGAAAGCTGTAGATGTTTTTTCCCAAACACCACCATTAAAAGAGCTGTAGATGTTTTTCCCAAACATCACCATTAAGAGAGCTGCAGAGCTTATCTCCAAACACCACCATTAAGAGAGCTGTAGATTTTTTTCCCAAACACCACCATTAAGAGAGCTGCAGATGTTTTTCCCAAACACCACCATTAAGAGAGCTGCAGATGTTTTTCCCAAACATCACCATTAAGAGAGCTGTAGATGTTTTCCCCACACATCACCATTAAGAGAGCTGCAGATGTTTTTCCCAAACACCACCATTAAGAGAGCTGTATATGTTTTTCCCAAACATCACCATTAAGAGCTGCAGATGTTATCTCCAAACACCACCATTAAGAAAGCTGTAGATGTTTTTCCCAAACACCACCATTAAAAGAGCTGTAGATGTTTTTCCCAAACATCACCATTAAGAGAGCTGCAGATATTATCTTCAAACACCACCATTAAGAGAGCTGCAGATTTTTTTCTCAAACACCACCATTAAGAGAGCTGTAGATGTTTTTCCCAAACACCACCATTAAGAGAGCTGTAAATGTTTTTCCCAAACATCACTATTAAGCAAGTTGCAGATGTTATCTCCAAACACCACCATTAAGAGAGCTCTTGATGTTTTTCCCAAACACCACCATTAAGAGAGCTGCAGATGTTTTTCCCAAACATCACCATTAAGAGAGCTGCAGATGTTTTTTTTTCCCCCAAACATCACCTTTATGAGAGCTGAAGATGTTTTCCCCAAACATCACCATTAAGAGAGCTGCAGATGTTTTTTCCCTCCAAACATCACCTTTAAGAGAGCTGCAGATCTTTTCCCCAAACACCACCATTAAAGGAGCTTGCTCACCTCCATAGTGGTTAAATTGCATCTATGTGTCCCGGCAAACCAGCCATTAGTCGCACACTGATCAATGTCCAAGTCCTGCAGATTTACATCCACCCGAACCACACCCCTGGAGACAGAGAGAGAAATCCACATTTAACATTCAAAAACGGAGATGTTTTACAATCATAAAAATTACACCACTAAGGGCACAACAGTGAAAAAAGAACTCAATGTACCCCATGTCCTCGCAGCAAAACAATTTAACTGAAGAAGAGCAGAATATTTCCATCTGAAAAACCACTCTTATTACTATAAAGTCGTCAGAGTAGCTTGAAAACTGCCTGAAATGTTCTCAGAAGTTTCGTTGATAAGTGTGCGGCATTGTGCTGTGCATTAGCCATGAAGACTGTCAGCAAGAATAAAGTGAGAGGCTCTTCAGTCAGCTTTCAATAAAAACAGTGAGAAAAAGGAAGATGTGAATGAAAGAAAAACAACTTAAACATTTCAGCTGAATCCCCAAGGCTTCCTTTGAAGACTTGTAATGAGAAGAAACTTGCAGAAAGTTTTGGCGGAAGAGCCGATTTTTCACTGATGAATCAGAGAATGAGCAATAGCTCCCCAGAATATCAGTGCAAAAATAAATAATGGGATTTCTCCTCTTTGCCTATCAACACTTTCAAATCACATTATTAAAAACTTTCCTGGTGTTCTCCTTATTCATGTATTTGACAAAAATAATCTCCTAAAACAGGAACGAAGTCCAAACTTTTGTGTTGAAAATGAACGAAAGGGCGGGGTAGGCAAATAGGCCATACAGCAGTTCTGTGAGGGCTGGTTAAGTGGGATTTTTTGGATTTCTAAAATGACCTTTTTCTAAGATTGGTTGCTGTCCTATCTAAATCCAAATTCATCCATCTAAATATAAAGAGGACAGAGTGATAGATCGAAGGGTTGCAAATAAATGTATGGATCCTGAAAGAATGATTACCACCAACTATACAACCAACATCAATTCCTGCGTTTTAGAATGCTGTTTCTCGTCCAATAAGGATACAATAGCTAACTCTGTTGACACTAAAAATGTCCTGTGCTATAACAAGCAAGACGTTATTCTGTCAGAAAGGAAGAACTTGCCTACATAAAATATTGCCAACCCCCCCCCACACACACATACACTCTGAGCCCAGATTGTTATATAAGCGCTGAGCATGTCTTTTTTTAGGGGAAATAAGCTCTTCAACAGAATGGGATTTATACAGGCTGTCATCTTTAAGGCTGGGTAGGCAGCCTTCCGCTGCTCTAATACAGGAGATGGCGAACAGCGTGTGTGTTACCTGGGAGAGTGTTCCTGTGCTTGTGGTGTTCACTGCCAGCTGATGTAATGAACAGAACTGGCCTTTACAGGGAGAGTGACAGTTTTCATGGTCCAGCATGACTGATTTTTAATTCTACGTCACGGAGAAGCATAACCGACATTAAAAGAAACGCTGTCATGGACAAACATGACCCACCTTTAAAGGCACAGTCACAGTCAAGCATGACTAACCTTTAAAGGAGCACCGTCACGGCTTGGCATGACCAAGCTTTAATTCTACACCGTCATGAAAAAGTATGACGTCAATGAGTAATGATGTGAATGAATAATTGATGAAGAGCACACAATATTGTTATTGAATAAGTGATGAAGAGCACACAATATTGTTATTGAATAAGAGATGAAGAGCACACAATATTGTCATTGAATAAGTGATGAAGAGCACACAATATTGTTATTGAATAAGTGATGAAGAGCACACAATATTGTCATTGAATAAGTGATGAAGAGCACACAATATTGTCATTGAATAAGTGATGAAGAGCACACAATAGTGTCATTGAATAAGTGATGAAGAGCACACAATATTGTTATTGAATAAGTGATGAAGAGCACACAATATTGTCATTGAATAAGTGATGAAGAGCACACAATATTGTTATTGAATAAGTGATGAAGAGCACACAATATTGTTATTGAATAAGTGATGAAGAGCACACAATATTGTTATTGAATAAGTGATGAAGAGCACACAATATTGTTCTTGAATAAGTGATGAAAAGCACACAATAGTGTCATTCAATAAGTGATGAAGAGCACACAATATTGTCATTGAATAAGTGATGAAGAGCATACAATATTGTTATTGAATAAGTGATGAAGAGCACACAATAGTGTCATTGAATAAGTGATGAAGAGCACACAATATTGTGATTGAATAAGTGATGAAGAGCACACAATATTGTTATTGAATAAGTGATGAAGAGCACACAATATTGTCATTGAATAAGTGATGAAGAGCACACAATATTGTTATTGAATAAGTGATGAAGAGCACACAATATTGTTATTGAATAAGTGATGAAGAGCACACAATATTGTTATTGAATAAGTGATGAAGAGCACACAATATTGTCATTGAATAAGTGATGAAGAGCACACAATATTGGTATTGAATAAGTGATGAAGAGCACTCAATAGTGTCATTGAATAAGTGATGAAGAGCACTCAATATTGTTATTGAATAAGTGATGAAGAGCACACAATATTGTCATTGAATAAGTGATGAAGAGCACACAATATTGTTATTGAATAAGTGATGAAGAGCACACAATATTGTTATTGAATAAGTGATGAAGAGCACACAATATTGTCATTGAATAAGTGATGAAGAGCACTCAATAGTGTCATTGAATAAGTGATGAAGAGCACACAATATTGGTATTGAATAAGTGATGAAGAGCACTCAATAGTGTCATTGAATAAATGATGAAGAGCACTCAATATTGTTATTGAATAATTGATGAAGAGCACACAATAGTGTCATTGAATAAGTGATGAAGAGCACTCAATAGTGTTATTGAATAAGTGATGAAGAGCACACAATATTGTTATTAAATAAGTGATGAAGAGCACACAATATTCTCATTGAATAAGTGATGAAGAGCACTTAATAGTGTCATTGAATAAGTGATGAAGAGCACACAATATTGTCATTGAATAAGTGATGAAGAGCACTCAATAGTGTCATTGAATAAGTGATGAAGAGCACACAATATTGTTATTGAATAAGTGATGAAGAGCACACAATAGTGTCATTGAATAAGTGATGAAGAGCACACAATATTGTTATTGAATAAGTGATGAAGAGCACACAATATCGTCATTGAATAAGTGATGAAGAGCACACAATATTGTTATTGAATAAGTGATGAAGGGCACACAATATTGTCATTGAGTAAGTGATGAAGAGCACACAATATTGTCATTGAAGAAGTGATGAAGAGCACTCAATAGTGTCATTGAATAAGTGATAAAGAGCACACAATATTGTCATTGAATAAGTGATGAAGAGCACACAATATTG
Source organism: Gymnothorax reevesii (assembly GCA_029721435.1). Lineage (NCBI taxonomy): Eukaryota > Metazoa > Chordata > Actinopteri > Anguilliformes > Muraenidae > Gymnothorax > Gymnothorax reevesii. The sequence goes on from CM056577.1 coordinate 4,853,259, forward strand.
TCATTGAATAAGTGATGAAGAGCACACAATATTGTTATTGAATAAGTGATGAAGAGCACACAATATTGTTATTGAATAAGTGATGAAAAGCACACAATAGTGTCATTCAATAAGTGATGAAGAGCACACAATATTGTTATTGAATAAGTGATGAAGAGCACTCAATAGTGTCATTGAATAAGTGATGAAGAGCACACAATATTGTCATTGAATAAGTGATGAAGAGCACTCAATAGTGTCATTGAATAAGTGATGAAGAGCACACAATATTGTTATTGAATAAGTGATGAAGAGCACACCATAGTGTCATTGAATAAGTGATGAAGAGCACACAATATTGTTATTGAATAAGTGATGAAGAGCACACAATATTGTCATTGAATAAGTGATGAAGAGCACACAATATTGTTATTGAATAAGTGATGAAAGGCACACAATATTGTCATTGAATAAGTGATGAAGAGCACACAATATTGTCATTGAAGAAGTGATGAAGAGCACTCAATAGTGTCATTGAATAAGTGATGAAGAGCACACAATATTGTCATTGAATAAGTGATGAAGAGCACAATATATTGTTAATGAATAAGTGATGAAGAGCACACAAAATTGTTATTGAATAAGTGATGAAGAGCACACAATATTGTTATTGAATAAGTGATGAAGAGCACACAATATTGTCATTGAATAAGTGATGAAGGGCACACAATATTGCTATTGAATAAGTGATGAAGAGCACTCAATAGTGTCATTGAATAAGTGATGAAGAGCACACAATATTGTCATTGAATAAGTGATGAAGAGCACACAATATTGTTATTGAATAAGTGATGAAGAGCACACAATATTGTCATTGAATAAGTGATGAAGAGCACTCAATAGTGTCATTGAATAAGTGATGAAGAGCACACAATATTGGTATTGAATAAGTGATGAAGAGCACTCAATAGTGTCATTGAATAAGTGATGAAGAGCACTCAATATTGTTATTGAATAAGTGATGAAGAGCACACAATAGTGTCATTGAATAAGTGATGAAGAGCACTCAATAGTGTTATTGAATAAGTGATGAAGAGCACACAATATTGTTATTGAATAAGTGATGAAGAGCACACAATATTGTCATTGAATAAGTGATGAAGAGCACTCAATAGTGTCATTGAATAAGTGATGAAGAGCACACAATATTGTCATTGAATAAGTGATGAAGAGCACTCAATAGTGTCATTGAATAAGTGATGAAGAGCACACAATATTGTCATTGAATAAGTGATGAAGAGCACTCAATAGTGTCATTGAATAAGTGATGAAGAGCACACAATATTGTTATTGAATAAGTGATGAAGAGCACACAATAGTGTCATTGAATAAGTGATGAAGAGCACACAATATTGTTATTGAATAAGTGATGAAGAGCACACAATATTGTCATTGAATAAGTGATGAAGAGCACACAATATTGTTATTGAATAAGTGATGAAGGGCACACAATATTGTCATTGAATAAGTGATGAAGAGCACACAATATTGTCATTGAAGAAGTGATGAAGAGCACTCAATAGTGTCATTGAATAAGTGATGAAGAGCACACAATATTGTCATTGAATAAGTGATGAAGAGCACACAATATTGTTATTGAATAAGTGATGAAGAGCACACAATATTGTCATTGAATAAGTGATGAAGAGCACTCAATAGTGTCATTGAATAAGTGATGAAGAGCACACAATATTGGTATTGAATAAGTGATGAAGAGCACACAATATTGTCATTGAATAAGTGATGAAGAGCACACAATATTGTTATTGAATAAGTGATGAAGAGCACTCAATAGTGTCATTGAATAAGTGATGAAGAGCACACAATATTGTTATTGAATAAGTGATGAAGAGCACACAATAGTGTCATTGAATAAGTGATGAAGAGCACACAATAGTGTCATTGAATAAGTGATGAAGAGCACTCAACAGTGTCATTGAATAAGTGATGAAGAGCACACAATAGTGTCATTGAATAAGTGATGAAGAGCACACAATATTGTTATTGAATAAGTGATGAAGAGCACACAATATTGTCATTGAATAAGTGATGAAGAGCACACAATAGTGTCATTGAATAAGTGATGAAGAGCACACAATATTGTTATTGAATAAGTGATGAAGAGCACACAATATTGTTATTGAATAAGTGATGAAAAGCACACAATAGTGTCATTCAATAAGTGATGAAGAGCACACAATATTGTTATTGAATAAGTGATGAAGAGCACTCAATAGTGTCATTGAATAAGTGATGAAGAGCACGCAATATTGTCATTGAATAAGTGATGAAGAGCACTCAATAGTGTCATTGAATAAGTGATGAAGAGCACACAATATTGTTATTGAATAAGTGATGAACAGCACACAATAGTGTCATTGAATAAGTGATGAAGTGCACACAATATTGTTATTGAATAAGTGATGAAGAGCACACAATATTGTCATTGAATAAGTGATGAAGAGCACTCAATAGTGTCATTGAATAAGTGATGAAGAGCACACAATATTGTCATTGAATAAGTGATGAAGAGCACACAATATTGTTATTGAATAAGTGATGAAGAGCACACAATATTGTCATTGAATAAGTGATGAAGAGCACTCAATAGTGTCATTGAATAAGTGATGAAGGGCACACAATATTGTCATTGAATAAGTGATGAAGAGCACACAATATTGTCATTGAAGAAGTGATGAAGAGCACTCAATAGTGTCATTGAATAAGTGATGAAGAGCACACAATATTGTCATTGAATAAGTGATGAAGAGCACACAATATTGTTATTGAATAAGTGATGAAGAGCACACAATATTGTCATTGAATAAGTGATGAAGAGCACTCAATAGTGTCATTGAATAAGTGATGAAGAGCACACAATATTGGTATTGAATAAGTAATGAAGAGCACACAATATTGTTATTGAATAAGTGATGAAGAGCACTCAATAGTGTCATTGAATAAGTGATGAAGAGCACACAATATTGTTATTGAATAAGTGATGAAGAGCACACAATAGTGTCATTGAATAAGTGATGAAGAGCACTCAACAGTGTCATTGAATAAGTGATGAAGAGCACACAATAGTGTCATTGAATAAGTGATGAAGAGCACACAATATTGTTATTGAATAAGTGATGAAGAGCACACAATATTGTCATTGAATAAGTGATGAAGAGCACACAATAGTGTCATTGAATAAGTGATGAAGAGCACACAATATTGTCATTGAATAAGTGATGAAGAGCACACAATATTGTTATTGAATAAGTGATGAAGAGCACACAATAGTGTCATTGAATAAGTGATGAAAGGCACACAATATTGTCATTGAATAAGTGATGAAGAGCACACAATATTGTCATTGAAGAAGTGATGAAGAGCACTCAATAGTGTCATTGAATAAGTGATGAAGAGCACACAATATTGTCATTGAATAAGTGATGAAAGGCACACAATATTGTCATTGAATAAGTGATGAAGAGCACACAATATTGTCATTGAAGAAGTGATGAAGAGCACTCAATAGTGTCATTGAATAAGTGATGAAGAGCACACAATATTGTCATTGAATAAGTGATGAAGAGCACAATATATTGTTAATGAATAAGTGATGAAGAGCACACAAAATTGTTATTGAATAAGTGATGAAGAGCACACAATATTGTTATTGAATAAGTGATGAAGAGCACACAATATTGTCATTGAATAAGTGATGAAGGGCACACAATATTGCTATTGAATAAGTGATGAAGAGCACTCAATAGTGTCATTGAATAAGTGATGAAGAGCACTCAATATTGTTATTGAATAAGTGATGAAGAGCACACAATATTGTCATTGAATAAGTGATGAAGAGCACACAATATTGTCATTGAATAAGTGATGAAGAGCACACAATATTGTTATTGAATAAGTGATGAAGAGCACACAATATTGTCATTGAATAAGTGATGAAGAGCACTCAATAGTGTCATTGAATAAGTGATGAAGAGCACACAATATTGGTATTGAATAAGTGATGAAGAGCACTCAATAGTGTCATTGAATAAGTGATGAAGAGCACTCAATATTGTTATTGAATAAGTGATGAAGAGCACACAATAGTGTCATTGAATAAGTGATGAAGAGCACTCAATAGTGTTATTGAATAAGTGATGAAGAGCACACAATATTGTTATTGAATAAGTGATGAAGAGCACACAATATTGTCATTGAATAAGTGATGAAGAGCACTCAATAGTGTCATTGAATAAGTGATGAAGAGCACACAATATTGTCATTGAATAAGTGATGAAGAGCACTCAATAGTGTCATTGAATAAGTGATGAAGAGCACACAATATTGTCATTGAATAAGTGATGAAGAGCACTCAATAGTGTCATTGAATAAGTGATGAAGAGCACACAATATTGTTATTGAATAAGTGATGAAGAGCACACAATAGTGTCATTGAATAAGTGATGAAGAGCACACAATATTGTTATTGAATAAGTGATGAAGAGCACACAATATTGTCATTGAATAAGTGATGAAGAGCACACAATATTGTTATTGAATAAGTGATGAAGGGCACACAATATTGTCATTGAATAAGTGATGAAGAGCACACAATATTGTCATTGAAGAAGTGATGAAGAGCACTCAATAGTGTCATTGAATAAGTGATGAAGAGCACACAATATTGTCATTGAATAAGTGATGAAGAGCACACAATATTGTTATTGAATAAGTGATGAAGAGCACACAATATTGTCATTGAATAAGTGATGAAGAGCACTCAATAGTGTCATTGAATAAGTGATGAAGAGCACACAATATTGGTATTGAATAAGTGATGAAGAGCACACAATATTGTCATTGAATAAGTGATGAAGAGCACACAATATTGTTATTGAATAAGTGATGAAGAGCACTCAATAGTGTCATTGAATAAGTGATGAAGAGCACACAATATTGTTATTGAATAAGTGATGAAGAGCACACAATAGTGTCATTGAATAAGTGATGAAGAGCACACAATAGTGTCATTGAATAAGTGATGAAGAGCACTCAACAGTGTCATTGAATAAGTGATGAAGAGCACAAAATAGTGTCATTGAATAAGTGATGAAGAGCACACAATATTGTTATTGAATAAGTGATGAAGAGCACACAATATTGTCATTGAATAAGTGATGAAGAGCACACAATATTGTCATTGAATAAGTGATGAAGAGCACACAATATAGTTATTGAATAAGTGATGAAGAGCACACAATATTGTTATTGAATAAGTGATGAAGAGCACACAATAGTGTCATTCAATAAGTGATGAAGAGCACACAATATTGTTATTGAATAAGTGATGAAGAGCACTCAATAGTGTCATTGAATAAGTGATGAAGAGCACACAATATTGTCATTGAATAAGTGATGAAGAGCACTCAATAGTGTCATTGAATAAGTGATGAAGAGCACACAATATTGTTATTGAATAAGTGATGAACAGCACACAATAGTGTCATTGAATAAGTGATGAAGTGCACACAATATTGTTATTGAATAAGTGATGAAGAGCACACAATATTGTCATTGAATAAGTGATGAAGAGCACTCAATAGTGTCATTGAATAAGTGATGAAGAGCACACAATATTGTCATTGAATAAGTGATGAAGAGCACACAATATTGTTATTGAATAAGTGATGAAGAGCACACAATATTGTCATTGAATAAGTGATGAAGAGCACTCAATAGTGTCATTGAATAAGTGATGAAGGGCACACAATATTGTCATTGAATAAGTGATGAAGAGCACACAATATTGTCATTGAAGAAGTGATGAAGAGCACTCAATAGTGTCATTGAATAAGTGATGAAGAGCACACAATATTGTCATTGAATAAGTGATGAAGAGCACACAATATTGTTATTGAATAAGTGATGAAGAGCACACAATATTGTCATTGAATAAGTGATGAAGAGCACTTAATAGTGTCATTGAATAAGTGATGAAGAGCACACAATATTGGTATTGAATAAGTAATGAAGAGCACACAATATTGTTATTGAATAAGTGATGAAGAGCACTCAATAGTGTCATTGAATAAGTGATGAAGAGCACACAATATTGTTATTGAATAAGTGATGAAGAGCACACAATAGTGTCATTGAATAAGTGATGAAGAGCACTCAACAGTGTCATTGAATAAGTGATGAAGAGCACACAATAGTGTCATTGAATAAGTGATGAAGAGCACACAATATTGTTATTGAATAAGTGATGAAGAGCACACAATATTGTCATTGAATAAGTGATGAAGAGCACACAATAGTGTCATTGAATAAGTGATGAAGAGCACACAATATTGTCATTGAATAAGTGATGAAGAGCACACAATATTGTTATTGAATAAGTGATGAAGAGCACACAATAGTGTCATTGAATAAGTGATGAAGAGCACACAATATTGTTATTGAATAAGTGATGAAGAGCACACAATATTGTCATTGAATAAGTGATGAAGAGCACACAATATTGTCATTGAATAAGTGATGAAGAGCACAGTATATTGTCATTGAATAAGTGATGAAGAGCACACAATATTGTTATTGAATAAGTGATGAAGAGCACACAATAGTGTCATTGAATAAGTGATGAAGAGCACACAATATTGTCATTGAATAAGTGATGAAGAGCACACAATATTGTTATTGAATAAGTGATGAAGAGCACACAATATTGTCATTGAATAAGTGATGAAGAGCACTCAATAGTGTCATTGAATAAGTGATGAAGAGCACACAATATTGATGAAGAGCACTCAATATTGTCATTGAATAAGTGATGAAGAGCACACAATATTGTTATTGAATAAGTGATGAAGAGCACACAATATTGTCATTGAATAAGTGATCAAGAGCACTCAATAGTGTCATTGAATAAGTGATGAAGAGCACACAATATTGTCATTGAATAAGTGATGAAGAGCACACAATATTGTTATTGAATAAGTGATGAAGAGCACACAATAGTGTTATTAAATAAGTTATGAAGAGCACACAATATTGTCATTGAATAAGTGATGAAGAGCACACAATATTGTTATTGAATAAGTGATGAAGAGCACACAATATTGTCATTGAATAAGTGATGATAAGAACACGATATTGTTATTGAATATGTGATGAAGAGCACACAATAGTGTCATTGAATAAGTGATATTCATTTGTGTCCTGTTTGCCTAACACCCCTCCTTTGCTAGTTCAGGCAAATAGTCCGGCTTCCAAGACAGTGGCTACCACAGCCAGACATATCCACACATAAACAAATGTCTTTAATTAGCGCAAGCAAAATGGGCGTTTAAAAAAACCTACACAAAAATATCCTTCTATTCTAACTATCGTTCCTGCCTTCAGTAAACAATACATTTTTGCAATGAACAGTGCAGAGATGACTATGATATACAGTGAACCCAAGCGACAAACTTGGAAAAAATTTGAATTTTTTTAAAGTTTATGCAATGCTAGTGCGCCACTGTCACTTCCTTGACAGTTTTCCTTTAGCCAATTACACACTGTGATGAAAATACATCCGCTGACAGTAACCCGGACAGGGAAGGCTCCAAAAACGTATTTGCCATTCTAGGGAAACAGTAGATGATCTATGAAACCATAAAAAATGCCAACAGCTTTATTTTGTGTCAAAACAGTCTGGACAGGAGTCCAACATCTCCATTCTAGCATTAGAATGTTCAAATGGGCTCCAAATCCTTCAGCTTGCAGCTGAATGCTGTAACACACACCTATCTCCACCAGCCCGGTCAAGTGCACACGTGTGAAATAAATGAGTGCCAATTAAAGCTCATTACTTTCATTGCCCAACAGAGTCAGAAGTGTTCTATTTAGTGGCTCTGATGTGAAAAGCTTCTGATTGCTGCCAGCAGTCTGCACCCTTTACCCAGGCCACGCCCACCCTAGTTCTTTGGTCTACAATCGTTTTCCACTGTCATCTGCAGACTCATCTACTCAGGCTTCGCGTTGACTTGCTTTACCTTTGGTATCTACCAGCAGTGCACCATGTCTATAATGCCCCTAGCAATACCCCTCGCTATGTACTAACTGTATATGATGTTTTATACCATGGTCTGGGTGAATACTTTTTTCTGATTAGCTGGCAGGTATGCATTCTGCGGCGTAGATATTGCCGGTACCGCCGGTGCGCTGAACAGGGGCCCCGATGTGCTCTGAGGGCCCACGGTGATTAGCCGAGCCACTCTTCCTCTTGTCACAGCACATGAAGAAAAATCAAACTAAATTAAGCAATCTCCGAGAATTCTAGGTAACCCCAAGCTATCATTCCAGTATTACCGAATTGATGAGTAAATACATTCCTCTTTTGTTTCATACAACACAGTCATGGCAATAACCCTCTCCTCCCCACTCACACACTGGCCATTTTTCCTCTTTTCTTTGATATATGTCTTTTGTATTTCAGTAATGATACTTTGTCCGTTATAATCACAATTACTTATCATATATTTGATTGTTTTATTCTCAACATTTTCAAAAGAACGTGGCCTGCTGGGAAATGTGTTTATCCAATTAGTTGACATTTACTCAATCCTTTCTGATCGTAGCTTCGTAGGCTACGCGCTTGCTCGTGAATTGTTCTTTTTTGAGAGATCAGCTAACCCATTAGCCTATTATTAGAGGTGAAAAGTCTTGAGCACCATGTTGAGCAGCACAAAGGCGGTGCTCAAAAAAGAAAAGAAAAAAAGAGCTCGATGTCCGGAACTCCAAATTGGAAATATTAAATTCATCTTTCAAACAGTCATCTTGTCCAGATCCAGTTCCTACAAGCGTTGTGAATGATAGCGGCGACACGCAGTAGCCAGATTTGGGTGCTAATGCTACCGCCACATTACCCTCTTGCTCAACGACTTTGCAGAGCAGTAAGCACCCAAAGTTATCCCCTGAATAGGTGAGTGCAGTTTTTTGGTAGGCTACTGCAAGTGATCAGCTTGCCGGTTATGGTTAAATGGCTGCTGTGCCAGGATATCTATCTGTTTACTTTTTGTTTTTGGCCACTGTTGTGCTGTTAGGGAAATATGGTTGACTGTTCAGCCGTATGGATCTTTTTTGCATTTTGATTGGCAATGTATTGTCACTGTTGTTCATGGTTCAAATAGCCTAACGTGTTGTGTGATGTAGAGATGCAGTGCAAATATTCATTGTCCATGGTTATAATAGCCCTAATAATTATGGGTGTCTACATTTTTCAGAAAACTGATTTTTCTTAATTACTGATTTGAATACCTACTGGCTCACTGTAGCTGAAGTGGTTGGCTACAGAGGACGATTGTTTCTGTGAATATCCAATAACTGGTGTGGGTGGGCCATCTAGTGATAGAATATTGTAACTACGTGCATAAATTTGCAGCTCCGTGTCCCCGCACTGACATACCCTGCTGCCGAGCATCGTTGTTCTTCTCGAAGACGTCAAATCCAGATAAACCTTAAACGATGAATTGCGTTTATATTTTAATTTGTGACGAAGTGGCTAGTCTCAAAGTAACGAAGTAAAATGATAATTTTTAAGTTTTAAATGTTGTAGAGTAAAAGTCCAGGTTTTAAAAAGAACTCGGGTAAAGTACAAATCCTCAAAAATCTAAAGCTCTGTTACGATTTACATATTTACATGTATTTCGTTAGTATACACCTCTACTTCGAGAATGGGCCTGGGCGGGGGAGCTGGGGGAGGGGGGGGGGGGGGGGGGGCGGAGGCTAGCGCCATTCTCGCACTGGGGCCCACGCCTCTACGCTACGCCGCTGTATGCATTAAAACCGTGGAACCGCACAGGTAGTTCGGCTACGGTCGTTTCACCATTCGAAATTCATCCACAAGCCAACTTGTAACCACAGCAACGATAGAGCTGGTATTTGACTGGGTACAACGGTAACCTAGCTGCTCATTTTTCTCCAGGAAATTTAGCGGCGTAACATAAGTTACGTCCTGCGGGGCGGTTTACTATAAGTACTCAAGCAATAATGACCGGAAATATCATAGCAGCGAAGTAATCAGGCTTTATTCATTAAACGATTGTAATTGTGTACGGTTACAAAGGAAGCTAACGTGTCCACTTCATGTGTCAGCAACTGCTGACAGTTCGCTAGCTACGTGCTATGCCAGCAGACTGATTTCAGCTCGCTGACTCGAACTCAAGCGATAATGGCCGGAAATATTACAGCAGCGAAGTAATCAGGCTTTATCCATTCAACGATTGTAACTGTGTACGGTAACAAATGTGGCTAACGTGTCCACCTCATCTATCAGCAACTGCTGACAGTTCGCTAGCTACGTGCTATGCCAGCAGACTGATTTCAGCTCGCTGACTCGTACTCAAGCGATAATGGCCGGAAATATTACAGCAGCGAAGTAATCAAGCTTTATTCATTAAACGATTGTAATTGTGTACGGTTACAAATGAATGTAACGTGTCCACCTCATGTATCAGCAACTGCTGACAGTTCGCTAGCTACGTGCTATGCCAGCAGATTGATTTCAGCTCTCTGACTGCGGAAAACGTCATTACTTCATTGTAATTGTGGGTAGCAAGCTAGCTACAGTCTGCATTATCGCGCATAAAGTTTTGTTTTTGTTTTTTTTTTAGTGCAAAACTTTCACCAAAAATTTCTGAATGCTGCGATTTGATATTGCAGGCAAATGACCATGGTATAAGCGGGATAATCAACTCGAAGGTGAGCATTCCACGGTTTTAATGCTCTCCGCGGAGGCAACCACCCGACGCGAATTGCCTCCGCGTCGTGCATTGAAACCGTGGAATGCACACCTTCTCGCTAATTATCCCTTACGTATATAATGTTCTAATGCTCTTTGGTACTAACTTTACATCAAGTAGTATAATGTAATATTAAATATTCTATTGCCCTTTGCTATCCACATGAGCATCATTTAATATAATGTAATTAAAAAATGTTCTAATGCCCTTTGGTGTGTGCGTACTAACTGTGCATCATGTGATATAATGTAATATAAAATATTCTAATGCATTTTGGTATATACGCACTAAATGTGCATCATGTCATATAACGTAATTTAAAATGTCCTAATACCCTCTGGTATGTTTTAACTGCGTACTATGTTATATCATGTAACATATACTGCAACATCCAGACAGTGACATATTATTCAGAGAACTCCTCCAATTCCGACTGAATTCATATTCAGTTCATTGCCTAAAATGTTTGAAATTAAACTCACTGAGATCTGTACCATGCAATACATCCATCAAGAATAGAAAAAACATGATAAAAACTCCATAATACCTCTGTTTAATAATACGTCACACTGTCACGTCAGCTGGCGTCCCGAGAAGGAGTGGGGGCACTGGCTGTGTGAGAAGCTGGAGGACCCGAGTGCAGAGGGTGTGGTTTTATTAAACAAACACAGTGCTGAAAACAAAAGTAAAAGAAAATATAAACTCCCCCGGGTAACTAATGACAAAAAACCAAACGCAAAGCGCTATGAATGAAAACGTGTGACAATCTAAACATACCTGCCAGTGAGGGGTGAAACAGGTTTAAACTGAGAAAGGGAAGCATAATTACCTAACAAAAACCACATTTGAACAATCAACAATGAACAGGAGGGTAAGTGGATGAATGGATTAGGCTGGTAGGCAGAGGGAACAAGAGAGAACAGGAGGGAGGTGTCACACATACCAAAAAATGGGACCTATTTGCACAGTATGTTTCTACAGTAAATATTGTTTACAATTTAAAATCCAGAGAATTGATTGCTGTTATTACACTGGAGTAATCCAATAAAACTTGATCCATATAGTCTAGCAAATATATAATCTGAAAGGAGTTTAACAAGACATTCCTGTCTCTGAATACACAGCCAATACAGGCTAATGACTGCACACAAAAATGCAAGAAAAAAAATGTGATTTCAATTGCGTAGCGCTGCGCGTTTATACATCCATTAAAATCATGTAGTAGTACAATGGCACTTTCAGTCCTCCACAGCCAAAAAAGCGAGGCCTTCAAGAATTTTCAACTGAAGTATCTACACTGAAAAGCAGCTTTAGCCAGAGTCTACAAAAAATAGCTGAGCATCGAAGGGAACACAGTTTACAGCATGTTATTTTGCTCATTCTATGTGAATGAATCTTTAGTCCACAATAAAAATACAGCTTTAAACTTGGGTTCTGTTGGCTTATCATCAGTTGTATTTGGTCAGAGGTATAAATGGCCAGCAGTAACCTCACCTTTTAAGGCATGATCGCTCTGAACCTGTTCCAATTTATTTTGCCCAGGTAGCATCCAAACACTGATAAGCTCAGTTAGCTTTGACAAAGCAGCAGAATGACAGGTCAGCTGATATTTTGAGTTCATATCTAAGTAACTCTCCCGTCCACATTAATGATAAAAAATGTCAAAATTCCACAATTCTGAACTCTAGTAGCTACTTCTTGCTATTTTTTCCTCTGTGTTGACTGTAAATAAAGCCCTTATGACCAAATGTTTATTATGGTTTGATAGTTAAAAAAAATGTACACTTTATAACTTTATTTCCAAAAAAGTTGGGACACTACATAAAATGTAAATAAAAACACAAGGCAATAATTTGCAAATCATTAAAAATCTATAATTAATTGAAAATTAAACAAGCACAACAAATCAAACAATGAAACTGAGAAATTTTTTTGTTAATTGTTTTAATTGTTTTAGTCTTTCCACTCATTTTGAATTTGATGCCCGCAACACATTTCAAAGGAGTGAGAACGGGAATATTTACCACTGTGTTGAATCACCTCTTCTTTTAACAGCACTCTGTAAGTGTTGAGGAGACCAACTGCTGTAATTTTAAAAGCAAAATGTTTTCCCATATTTGCTTGATGTAAGAACTCAGTTGCTCGGCACTTTGAGGTGGCCTTTTTCCAATTTTTCCCTTTCTAATGCCCCATATATTTTCATTAAGTGACAAGTTTAGACCGCAGACACGCCAGTTTAGCACACAGACTCTTTTGCTAAGGAGTCATATCAACTTAACATAACATGAGTGGCGAGAACTGGCTGCTCAGCCCAACGAGGCTCGCCAGTTTCTTATTACAATAGTGAATCTATTACTTCAAATACTCAATGACTCAATGGTACCTTGTGCTAAATCAAGCCTGTTTTTGAAAATTCCCAAGGTTTCTGCCTCAACTATATGGTCAGGCAAGCTATTCCACACTGAAATTACTCACTGGGTGAAAAAACATTACCTAATGTCAGTGCTAAATTTACCCTTGGCTAACTTCCATTTGGGACCCCGAGTTCTTCGAACAAAACTTGGCCAAAGGAATCCTACATAATTCACTTTGCTAATCCCTTTAACATATTTAAAGACCTCAATCAGATCACCCCTGAGTCTCCTTTTCCTAAGACTAAAGAGATTAAGGATCTTCAGCCTCTCTTATATTTTATACCTGGAACTTTTTAACTTTGTGGCTCTTTTCTGAATTGAATAAGTGATGAAGCCTCCAGAGCCTCTATATCTTTCGTGAAGTATGGTCCCAATGAACTGTGCACAATACTCCAGATGTGGTCTGACGGATGTGTGGTGCAAGAGAAGTATGACCTCCTTGGATTTATACTTAATACTTTTGGCCATATATGCCAGCATCCTGTTGGCCTTTTTAACCCCTATGGCACAATGGCTAGAACCTGTCAGAGTTTAGTCAACAATGACTCCCAGATCTTTTTCATGTGGAGCACATTCCAGTTTTAAACCTCCCATGAAGTAATCCTGTCTAATGTTTTTATTACCTACATGTACAGAGTTCAAAGAGAACCTGCTCACCTTGAATGAGTGTCTTGCAGGTGCAGCTCTTCCTATAACAAAGTTTCTAATTTTGAGAATGAAAGGCGCAACACTGCTTACTCTACAGGACAACCAAAATTTATTAATTAAAATTCATTTGGCATGACTAAGGCTGACGTTTCGGTCATAAGACCTTCATCAGAGTAGACACATCATCAAAGACATTATATACAAAAGGCACAAAACAGGAAACAGGGAACACCCAATTGGATGCCCTGACTAATTATTCAATTATAATGATTACAATGATTAACATGTGTGTCAATCACAGGATATCAAACAAAGACAAGTTGGATTACACATACATTTGTGAAGAGTTAAGTTCAGATTACAACAATAAGGTATATTTGCAAATTTATAGCATAACACTAAGACATAGTTCCTCATTCAAACCATGTTTAAAACTTTGCAGTGTGTGGATCCAAAAGGCTTCTCTTTGTAGTAGGATTACCTCAATATCACCACCTCTTTTTGGTTTTTTTACCAGTTCTATTCCACACACTTGCAGGTGATTGATGCTGTGTTTAAAATCATTAAAGTGGACTGCTACAGGATAGTCTCTGTCATTGCGTTTTATAGAGCTTTTATGTTCACTTATTCTGACTCTCAATGGACGGCTTGTCTTTCCTACATACACAAGACCACAAGGACATGTGATTATGTAGACAACATGAGTGGATGAACACAAGATAACATCGTTGATTCTGTAAGTTTTATTATTTAGAGGGTTGGTTAAAGAGCGTGCTTTTTGGACATGGTGGCATTGCCACAATGACCACACCTATAGCTTCCGTTGGGAACGGGACTAAACGTGTCTGGAATGACATTTGAGGCGGAGATTTTAAATCAGCATGAACCAGGAAGTCTCTAAGATTTTTCCCCCTTTTGGAAGCAAACACTGGCAAATCCGAGATTTCGCTGGTAAGTAGTGGATCGGAAGACAGGATGTGCCAGTGTTTTTTGATGACTTCTTTTATTGAACCAAATTTTGGAGTATACGTTGAAATAAATGTCAAAGGATTTTTTTTCTGACCTGTATCTTTATGTTTGAGTAGGTCTGAACGCGTTCTGTTCAGGGCTGCGACATAACTAATATCAAGCCAATTTTCTGGGTAGCCCCTGGCGCGGAATTTCTCTTTCAAAACCACTGCTTTCTCAATAAAATCGTTAGTATCATGGCATACCCGACGTAGTCGGAAAAACTGGCTTTTTGGTAGGCCTCTTTTTAGGGGCACTGGGTGATATGAGTTGGCAGACAAAAAGGTATTTCGATCAGTGTCTTTGACATAGAGACTGGTGATTGAAGAGGAATCGCATTTAGATACCTACATGTCCAAAAAGTGTACCTTTAATGTATCCGAATCTACCGTGAATCGAAGATGGGTATTTTGATCATTAAGCCATTGCGTAAAGTCTCGCAATTGAGAAGCAGATCCATCAAAAATGCAAAATATATCATCAATGTAACGGTACCATGAAAAGATATGACTAAAAAACGGATTATTCATTGCATTCAAGACATACCTATTTTCCATAATGCCCATATATAAATTTGCATGTACAACTTTACATCTTGCTACATTGAATGAATTTTGCTAGACTAAATTTCATTTGCCACATTTCTGCCCAATTCTGGATTCTATCTACATCATTCTGAATCACTTTAGTGGACTGTTGGCCAAACCTCCCAAACCCCCCAATTTAGTATCATCCGCAAATTTAACTAATTTGCTTTCAAGATTCCTATCAAGGTGATTAATGTAGATGAGGAAGAGCAGGGGCCCCAACACCGATCCCTGAGGGACGCCACTCCCAACCACACCTAGCTCAGATGAGATTCCACTGACCACCACTCTTTGTGTTTTGTCCTGTAACCAGTTTTGAATCCACTTCAGAATACCTCCTGTAACTCTAACAGAGCTCATTATAAAAATTAGTCTCTCATGCAGTACTGCATCAAATCCTTCCTGAAAATCCAAGTATAAGATGGCATAAGTCCTGCTCTGATCATAAGTCTCGGTGTCCTCTTCAAAGAATTCCCGAAGGTTTTGCGTGATCTTCCCTCACGGAAACCATTTTGGCTAGCCCTCAAAATATCTTTATGTTCAGAGATAATTTCAGCTCATCTTTTATGAGTGATTCCAGTATTTTGCATGCAATACAAGTTAAACTGACTGGCCTGTAATTTCCTGTCTCAGTACGGTCCCCTTTCTTATATTAATTGGTATTACATTGCGCTGCTTCCAATCATTTGGTATTTCTCCAGTTTCTGAAGACCGTCTGAAGATAGCTGAGAGCGGTTTAGGGATGATCTCACTAACTTCCCAGAGCCCTCTAGGGTATAAGCCTTCATGACCAGCCACCTTACCTGCCTTTAGTTCATGCAACTTGTCTAATATTTCATTATCCCGAACCTCAACTTTGGCTAAATAATCTTGAGCACTGGACATGCCCTCTAGCCAAATAAAAATCCTCTCTGAGGTAAAATTTTCAACAAAGTAACCATTCAAGGTATTAGCAATATCCTTATTCTCGTGCAGCAGTGATCCATCTTTATTATTTATACACACCTCCTCTTTGACTTTCCTTTTCCTACTACAGTACTGAAAAAGCGCTTAGGATTAGTTTTATTCCGTTCCTTAATTTGCCTTTCATACAGTCTCCCAGCATTCCTTTTAGCATTGCTTTTTTGACCACAGCCTGAATTTTACAGTATTTAGTCTTAGTATTCTCATTGCTTTCCTTAATGTGCATCTTATGAAGGATCCTCTTTTCCCTCAAACTCCTACGAATAGCTGTGGTCATCAGGTGAGGATTCCGCTTTTTCTTTTTTTTTTCTTTTTTTTTTTTTAGCTTCTCCAAACCGCCTGACCATCGCGATTGGAGAGAACCTGGTCCTTCCACCCATTGTGGAGTGAAACATTCTGCGCCTGTTTAGGTAACAATGTCACCCACCGTCATCACTGGTCAGAGATTCAAGATCCCTGTGTGAGTGTCGTATAATGACCTGAACCTCTGTATGGATGCCTTGATCAACTCAGGCATGCCAGGAAACTCATCTCCTCACAACTGGTGCGATGGCTGTAAATTCAAGTCCACCGGCTCAACACACCCTACGCAGTGGCAGTATTTGTTGGAAAACCTCTGGGCAGTGGTAGTATCCTCCACTAGTGGACCTCAATCTCCCTTTGTGTGTAAGAGCGCCACTCCTGATACTACCCTACTCCAGCCACTCAGTTATTCTTGGCCTCCCATGGCTGCTAAAACACAATAAGACTATTTCCTGGAACACGAGATGTCTCACCTTCCAGTCTCTCACCTGTTGGTGGCACTGTGGCCCCCCGCCCATTGTCTCCACGTCCATCGAGAGTCCTAACCAGACAAACCAGCCACGTATCCCCAGGGAGCACTGGAGGTTCAAGGAGGTGTTTAGCAAGAACAGAGCCATCCAGCTACCCTCTCATCGCCCGTCGGACTGTGCCATAGAGCTTCTATCTGGTGCCTGTCCTTCCAGGAGCCATGTTTACATTCTCTCGGTGGCTGAAACACAAGCAATGGAGCAGTATGTACAAGAAGCTCTCCAGGAGGGCTTCATCCATCCCTTTACCTCACCAGCCGCAGCTACCTTCTTCTTTATCCAGAGGTAGGATGGGGGTCTCCTCCCATGAATAGACTACAGGGGGTTAACAAAGTCACAGCGAGGTACCGGCACACACTTCCTTTGGTCCCCAGCACTGCGGAACAGTTGTTAGGTGCAAGATCTCCACCAAGCTCAACCTCCGCAGCGCTTATATCCCCATCCGTATATGGAAGAGAGATGAGTGGAAGAAGGCATTTAGCACCACCTCTGGCTACGTTGAGTACTGAGTGATGCCTCATGGTCTTGTCAATGCCCCATCTGCGTTCCAGTCCTTCATCAACGACGTGCTGCGAGATGCTTGGGAGATTCGTTATTGTCAACCTCGACAATATCCTCATCAACTCTGCCTGCTATGCAGAACGTGGTACAGGTAAGAACTACAGGCCAGTCAGTTTAAGTTACGTAACAGTATCTTGAGGGATAGCCAACATGGTTTTCGGAAGGGAAGGTCATGCCTAAAAAACCTTCTGGAGTTTTTTGAAGAGGCCACCAGGACTTATGACCAGAGCAGGGCTTATGACATCATATACTTGGATTTTCAGAAAGCATTTGATGCAGCACCGCATAAGAGACTAATTTTTAAGATGAGCTCCATTGGAGTTACAGGAGGTATTCTGAAGTGGATTCAAAAGTGGTTACAGGACAAAACACAAAGAGTGGTGGTCAGTGGTATCTCATCTGAGCTAGGTATGGTGGGGAGTGGTGTCCCCCAGGGATTGGTGTTGGGACCCCTGCTGTATCTCATCTACATTAATGACCTTGATAGGAATATTGAGAGCAGATTGGTTAAATTTGCAGATGATACTAAATTGGGGGGTTTAGCAAATAGTTTAGGGTCCACTAAAGTGATTCAGGATGATTTGGATAGAATCCAGAATTGGGCAGAAATGTGGCAAATGAAATTTAATCTCGCAAAATATAAAGTTGTACATGTAGGTAATAAAAACATTAGACAGGATTACTTCATGGGAGGTTTAAAACTGGAATGTGCTGCACACTAGGAAGATTTGGGAGGGATTGTGAACCAAACCCTCACAGGTTCTGGCCATTGTCCCGTAGCAGTTAAAAAAGCTAAGCGGATGTTGGAATACATTGCCAAAAGTACTGAGTTCAATTCTAAGGAGGTGATGCTTCTTTTGTAAAACATGCTCGTTAGACCACATCTGGAGTATTGTGTACAGTTCTGGGGACCATACTTTAAGAAAGATATAGATGCTCTAAGTTCAGAGAAGAGCCACTAAGCTTATTCCAGGTAAAAAAGATGAAAGCTATGAGAAGAGGCTAAAGATCCTTAATCTCTTTAGTCTTAGGAAAAGGAGACTCAAGGGTGATTTGAAAGAGGTCTTTATATATGTTAAAGGGGTTAACAAAGTGAATTATGTAGGATTCCTTCGATCAAGAGTTGTCAGTAGAACTCGGGATTCCAATGGAAGTTGACCAAAGGTAAATTTAGCACTGATATTCGGAAATATTTCTTCACCCAAAGAGTAATTTCAACGTGGAATAGCTTGCCTGACCATATTGTTGAGGCAGAGACCTTGGGGGTTTTCAAGAGCAGGCCTGACTTAAAGCTAGATACCATTGAGTCATACAGTATCTGAAGGGATATATTCACAATAGTATAAAGAAACTGGCGAGCTTAGTTGGGCTGAAAGGCCTGTTCTTGCCATTCATGTTATGTTATGTTATGTTATGTTATGTTAACGTGCACCATCATCAAAACCCTGCGACAATGGTCCTATATGGCAGTGGATTTTGTCACAGATCTTCCCATATCAGAAGGTAACACTGCTATTTTGGTGACTATGAACCAGTTCTCTAAATTCAGTAAAATTCTGCCCTTTGCCAGTATGCCCTCTGCCCTCCAAGTGGCGCCATTTCAACTGGTCTTCAGGAACTCCAGCCTTCCTATCAGACCGTGGTTCACGTTTCAAGTGTGGCAAGCACTCTCAAGAAGCAAGGAGCTTCAATAAGCCTCACCTTGGGATACCATCCGGAGTCCAATGGGAAGGCGGAGAGAGCAATCCAGCCCAGAACTCACTGAAGAGTGCATGCACAGGATTATCACAATTCCAGCGTGAGTGTGCTCAGTCGGTAACCACCCTGTGCCTATGGGACCCGAGCCAGACTGAAATCCCGGAGGTGGATCCCTGGTTTCGAGAGGCGGAGAAGGTGTGGACACCTGCTAATGTCCAGATCCGAAGAGCCTTTTGCCGCCAGAGGAGCCAGGTAAACCGGAGACATCAGGACAGCCCCAATTACCAGCCGGGGGATTGGGTTTGGCTCTCCACAAGGGACCTAATCCTCCGCCTGCCCTGTCAGAAGCTGAGCCTATGGTTCATTGGCCCACTCCTTGTCCTCTGGAGGGTTACCGACACTGCGCATTCACTCCAGTTGCCATCTAATTATCATATCAATCATACCTTTCATATCTCTCTGCTCAGGCTGGGGATTGCTGCACCTCTGGTTGAGACTATCCCCCACCCTGAAGAACCACCAGCTACCCTGAAGGTTGACAGAGAACCAGCCTACTGAGTATGCAGCCTCCTGAACTCCAGAGGTCACAGGGGCAGGCTGCAGTACCTGATGGACTGGAAGGGCTACGGTCTGCAGGAGAGGAGCTGGGTGGATCGCCACGACATCCTGGATCCCTAGCTCCTGACCAAGTACCACCAGGCCCATCTGGACTGACCCGCTCTTCGCCCAAGGGGTCACTCTCCCAGATGAGGCCAGGCACGACGTGAGTCCTGCCTCGAGCGGGGGTTCTGTAATGCCAGCGCTCTCAATCACTGGCTTATTAAGACCTGGCCTGCATTCGATCAACCACCATGATCATCCGCATCAGTTAGTCATTGCGTCATTGCCATAGCCATGCCAATATAAATGCAAGCTTCGCGCTTAGTCAGTGCGAAGTCTTGTAAGCCTGTTGTTAAAGCTCCATCACACTTATTCATAATCAGCAGGAATAAAGCAGAACCAGTCGGAATGAATGATTTGCGCAACAGTCGGGCAGGAATTTCAAATTGACCAAAATTCTTACAGCTTTGAAAGAATGCAGTTTGAATACTTAGAATGCACTTCGAACATGCCTAAAATGATTCTTGCAAATTCTAGGAGTATTAGCTCTCGAATGCAGCTTGAATGTAGTTGGAACACAGTAGGAATATTTAGAATGCTTCTAAAATGCAGTCAGAATATTTAAGATGCACTTCAAATGCCGTACAAGTGCAGCTCAATTGCTGCCTGAACACCACCTGAAGTCTGGTTGGAAGGTGCCTCGAATGCTGTGCGAATTCACCTCGATTGCAGTCAGAACGCTCCTGAAATGGCCACTGAATATGGTTGGAAAGTCAAAGAATTAAAACAGAATGCAGCTGGAATACTCAGAATGTCACACGAATGTCCCTTTTGTGTTGATGGAATAATTGCTGACTACAGCAGGGGAACGTAAATATGCCACTAAAACTGATGCTGAATGTGTGAGAGTTATGCGTCTTTAATAAAAACTGGCCATACCTGATAATGCTGAGTTTTGAGTTTCTGTAATGGTAATTTAAATGAATGATTGAAAACAGGTCATGACCAAACTATGAGGGTGGGTTCTGGAACCACACGCGAGTACCAGGAAGTGAAGCAAAATTGGTTTTATTGAAGGCAACAGTACAAAGTCCAAAATCCAAAAACACAATCCAGATGGCCAGAAACAGTTTCTTACCAGGGCAGCAGTCACAAATCCCAAAGTAAGGCGAAGCAGGT
The DNA here is from genome assembly GCA_029721435.1 of Gymnothorax reevesii. Classification (NCBI taxonomy): domain Eukaryota; kingdom Metazoa; phylum Chordata; class Actinopteri; order Anguilliformes; family Muraenidae; genus Gymnothorax; species Gymnothorax reevesii. The sequence goes on from CM056577.1 coordinate 4,874,570, forward strand.
TTGGTAAACAGGCAAGGAATTGCGGTACAAAGTCCAGAATCCAAAATCACAATCCAGAGAGACAGAAGCGGTTCGTTACCGGGGCAGCGAACACAAAACTCAGGGTCGGGCAAAGCAGGATCGTTACTCGGGCACAGGAATATCAAAGACTGTAATGTGAAAATGCCACTAGATGGCAGTGTTGACCTTTCTTTGTTAAGCCCAGTCTGGAGCTAGGTTTGGGCATGTCCTGGGCATGTCTGAGAGGGGAAAGTCCCAGAGAATAAAAAAAAAGTCTAAATGTGGGAGGGGGCTGCAAAAGAGTATATCAGGAGAAAAATTGAGAGAGTAAAGTAGTAGGAGAAATTGTGGAAGGATACATTTGACCAGACCTGTCACTCTTTTCAAGACATGTAATGCTTTTAGTGGATTTTTGCCTGTGTTGGAGCATTTTCCTCACCCGGAACATCACCAAGCAACCCCATCTCAAGGGACTGTAAATATTTTTTTTCTTGTATATTATCAATCTTGGTCAGGAGCGTCAGGAGCATAAATTGTAGGTTAGTGTCGGTCTTTGTTGAATTAAATCTGTTTTAGTTTTAAAATTTTGTCTGTCATCCCTTGCTGTCTGATATGTCATAGCAAATTGGGGCCATAACAAGACAAAACCAAAATCAGGGACGTTCCAGTCAAAAGTGTAACACGAAGAGTACAAGGCATAAACAATCACGGCACAAAGAAAACGTTCTGACAAGAGCTGGTGGTGAAATGACTGCTTAAATACACATACGGGAAGTCACATGCTATAATAGGGAACAGGTGAGCTGGATCAGACTAATTAACCAAGGAATAAACAAGAGGAAATTCCTAACCACATGAAATTGGCGAAAGCCAAAACGCGGACAGGGATCACAGAGACAGCCTATGACAAACATACGGCTCCGGTTAGGGAGTTCTAACGCGCACAGAGTGAGAGGCAGAACAGTTATTAACAAGGTGCAGAAAATCTGCTGAAACGCAGCAAAGTAAATTGAGTGAAGGCAAGGGGCGGAGACTAGAGCAGAGCGAGTGCTGAGAGCTCGTTAGTCAATTAGTAATGCGCAGCTATACAATCCCTAGTTCTTGTTAGTAAGTTAGTACCATAAACAATGTTAGTTAATGTTAGATATTTATCTAAAATAATGAACTGTTAGAATTGTTTGTAAAGATAGAAAAGTGAGGCGAAGGAAGATAACGAGATTGGAAGGAATGTTTGGAAACCCAGAAACCATGAAATCACCTGAAAGCGCGGGACATAAAACTGTCACATAACATATGACCAGACAGGGGAAACAATGTGCGATGCAGGGCATTAGAATGATAACTAAAATGTGAATATGGGAAATGGCAGGCAAAGGACATATCAAAGAAAGACAGGCAAAATACAAAACATGGCATGGATTAGGTCAGAAAACATGGCTTGGAATCAGGGTCATAACAAAAACATGGTCAGGAACAACAGAATCATAACACAATCATTATGTTTAAGGTGAATTGTTTTAATATCAAAATAGAATCCGGCAGCAATCGAGATGCATTCGAGGTGCATTCTGCCTCATTCGAGGCGCATTCTGGCAGGATTTGTCTTGGCTCGCCGTTTCAATTCTCCCTTGAATGTAATCAGAATGTTTTGAATGCTGTTGGAATGCCATAAGAATATTTACAATGCAGTCAGAGCGCAGTTAAAATACACTTCGAATGCCGTTCGATATTTCTCATCTTCAAATGCACATGGAAGGTTTTGAGCATGAACAAAACCTTCGGGCCGGCCACAAGAACCGGCCGTAATATTTGGAATGCACTCAGACTGCAGTCAGAATTTTTAGAACACACTTCGAATATCCAGGAATATACAAAGAATTTTCATTCCAACGGCATTCCGGCTCATTCTGCCACTAGTGTGACTAGGGTTTAAACTGTAGTCTTGTATAGATGCTTCTACCATGTATTTGCAAAACTTAGTAAAACTCATTACAAGCTTTGCTAATATTATTCCAGCGCATTTCTAATTGTCTCCCTTTTGTTTTTGAATTTGCCCTCTTCTGCCTTTTGCTGTGTTGCTGTAACGACATAATAACAGCTCTCTCATCTTTGCACTTGAATGTAGTTCCACGTTTGCCATTTTTAGTGCACTCTGCTCACTGCACAGAAAAAAGCCTTTACAGCTAATCTCCTAATCATTCTTTATTATTGTCATTTCTTCATTAGTATGGGCTGTGTATTTGGCCTTGATCATGCAGTAAATAAACTGTTTTAGGTAACAAGGTGCGGATGGTTGACCTTTTTAACCAGCATTTCATCAAGTCTGGTTTTATTTATGAAACCAAAAACATTTGTTCTCCCTCAAGTCCACCCCAAAACCCAATGGAGCTACTCAAATTGGACCCCAAAAAACCAGCCAGTTTTGATGAGCTGGACCCATTTTTTTTTTAAATGGCTGGCCCCATTATTGCAGCTCCCATTGCAGGTATACTAAACCTCTCCGTTCAGACAGCTGAAATTCCACGTGTGTGGAAAGCAGTGTAGTACATCCTCTTTTTAACAGGGGAGACCAGGCCAACCCTAACTGTTACAGGCCCCCCTCTATACTGCCAGGTTTATCCAAAGTGATGGAAATAATTGTGAACAAGCAATTGACAAATTACTTGGATAATCATAAAATACTATCCTATAGGTTTCAGAGCTGGGTATGCCTGTCGTGGAACAGGTCAATGAGTACAGGTAACTGGGAATATGGCTATACAGTAACCTGCCATTCACACACCATATCACTAAGTTACAGTCCAAGAGAAAGTCTAAAATTGGTTTTCTGTATAGAACGCGCTCCACTTTCACCTCCTCAGCCAGAAAAACTCTTGTGCAGATGACCATACTTCCCTTATTTGATTATGGTGACGTAGTATATAGGTCAGCATGCAAAGGTGCGTTTCACAAACTTGATGTTTTACATCACTCGGACATCCGGTTTGCCACAAATGCTCCATTCAGAACTCACCCCTGCACACTGTACTCCTCCATAAACTGGCCATCTTTACACATCCGTCACACTGTTCACTGGTTCGCACTCATTTCCAAGACCCTTCTTGGCTTGTCCCCTCCGTAGCATTTATTCCCTTGTCTGCCTTTAAAGACTGGATTATGGACGCTCTGAAGGAGTCGTGCTGTTGTCCCTCAGAGGCTTAATCTGGGTTAGCTGGAGCATCTGCACTGTTTTTGTTTCTCGTGACTATTGTATTATTATTAGTATTTATTATAATTAAGTCTTTTCTTTGTTCAGTTTAATGTTACACTGTTTTTCTTTTCAGCCTCCCCCACCAACCCGCCTCTTGTCAGGCCGGCATTGTAAATAAGCACTTGTTCTTAATTGTCTTACCTGGTGAAATAAAGGTTAAATTTCAAAAATAGTAAAATAAATCTATCACTCAACCACTTTTCATGATAATCCAAACATCTTGATGCCAAAATGGCCATGTGTTTGGTGGCGCTATAGAGCCACCAGGGCACGCCCAAGCTTAATTGATATGCCAATTTTGCCAGAGCACAAGATCAATCATATGTCTGAAATTCGGTGGAGATTGAATGATGTATGTGCAAATTATAGCAACCCCGTGTTTTATGGTGAGACTTCAGAATCCGCGACACCATCACGGCCACGCCCATCGACAAAAACTCTCGATTTCACTAACTTTTGATTGCACAAGGCTTTACATGACCCTGACCAAATTTCAAGTTGTTTGGATGAAAACTGTAGGAGGAGTTCCCTCAAATGCGAGCCCTCCAAATATGACACATTTTTAGGAAATTTCAAAATGGTGGGTCCCCTTTTGGATTTGGGGTCATGCTCCACAAACTTTTTTTTAGATTGTAGTATGATAGATCATTCGGCATAGGTTTTGTGACTGTAGGTTAAACATATTTCTGCCAATTTTCTATTGAATTTTGAAAATTCTAGGTGGCTCTACAGAGCCATTTTGATGGGTTCATTTGGTTAAGTAATAAAATATCACACTTTTTGCCAGGCCCAATGCATTTGCCAAATTTGGTGACTTTCTGCCAGTGAGAAAGGACTGAAAAATTTTCATTTGCTAAAAATAATAATAATAATAATAATAATAATAATAATAAGACTAAGAATAACAATAAAAAAACACTAAAGTTACAATAGGGTCCTCACACCCTCGGTGCTCGGGCCCTAGCAAATAATTGGGTTCAACTTTACTTGAAACACACAGGTCTGATTACTGACAGCCCTGTTTGCTCCTAACACCACTTAAAAAGAACCTGTCTGGGATTGTGTAGTAGGCAGAAAGCCGAACCTGATGCTACAAACTGAAAAAAATTTCAGAACAGATATGAAACAAAGTCCTTTGATGTCTATCAGTCAGGGGAGAGTTTCGAAGCCATTTCTAAAGCTTTATGACTCCAGCCATCCATGGAATTTTTTAACAGTGGTGAACCGTCCTAAGACTGGCCAGCCCACCAAAATTCCTCCAAAAGCACAATGACGACTCATCCAGGAGGTCATTAATGAACCGAAACCGACATCTGAAGAACTGTGGGCCTCTGTTGCCTCATTAAGGATCAGTGTGCACAATACCACAATAAAAAAGTGACAGAGCAAAAATGACATCTGTGGGACAGCTGCAAAAAGAAAACCACTGCTGACCAAATAGAGTACAAAAGTTTGTTGCAAACCTGCCAATCTTGAAGACCCCCAGACATTATTCTGTAAACTAATGAGTCAAAAGTGGAACTTTTCGAATGATATGAATCCTGTAATATCTGGCTTAAATCTAACACATTTCCCAATGATAACTGTAGACTATTTATGCAAACAGTACCTCGATGTAGTTTCCAGTCGCCTCCATCTTGAGACTCACAATAAGTTGATTGACGAGAACGAACGAAAAGATTGCAATCTGTTCCCCTATCCTGTTATGATTCTGATCTGCCTTGCCATGTTTTGATGTTCTGTCTGATTCGGATTTGGATTTCTGCAATGAAATGTGTATTGTGATTTGGTAACTGTGTATTGTTCATACATTGTCTTAGTTTAGTTTTTCCATGTTTTGTATTTTACCATAGTTTCATTCCGGTCCATGTTTTTGTTTCCACCATGCATTGAACTTTGTCTCCCCCTTCTGGTCTTCTGTCTTGTCACAGCTCACAGCCCCGGTATTGCGTGTCATTCTTTGGGTGATTTAATGGTTTCTGGATTTCAACCTTCCTTCCAGTCTCGTTTACTTCCTTCGCCTTACTTTTCTATTTTACAAACCAATACTAACAGTTTGTTGTTCTTGTCAGAATTACTAATCCAACTAACGGGATTGTATAGCTGCACTTACTAATTGATTAACAAGCTCTCAGTACTCGCCCTGTTCTAGTCTCCGCCTCTGGTCTCTCCCTAATCTTCTCTGCTGCGTTTTCTGTGGATCCTCCACACCTGCTCACGCTGTCCTTTCTCTCATTATCTGTGCCCGTTAGAACTCCTTAACCGGAGCCGTATGTCAGTCTATAGGATTGTCTCGTGATCCCTGTCCGCGTTTTGGCTTTTGCCTATTTTGTGCGATTAGGTTCTCCCTCTTGTTCCCTCCTTTGTAATTAGCCTCATTTCCTGCACCTGAGTTTTATGTATTATGTGATCTCCCAGGAGTGTATATTAGGTGTCTTTTCACAGCACTTCCTTGTCAGAATGTTGCTCTTGTTTACCTGAGCTGCTTTTCATATTTGCCTTGTACTCAGAGTGTTACTCTTCTGACTGGACCGTCCGACTTACGATTTTTGGCTCTGCATTTTGGATTATTGTTGCATCTGTGTTTACGAATCACAATTTTTGTGATTGCTGCCCTGTTAGCGGTTTGGATTTCGCCCACTGGTTTTTGGTTTTCGCTTCTCTGTCAAACCTGTGCCTGGGAACCGAACCTATTTTTGTCTGACTACGAGTACTGTTTGCTGCCCTGATTTTCGACTCTGATTCTGCCCTCCTGGATTTTGACTTATGGATTGTGGACTTTGTACCTTTTTGCCTTCAGCCCTGCGGTGGTTACCCCTCTCGCTCAATCTCTTTACCTGCAATCCTGTGTTCTCGTGACTGGTTCCTGAACAATACCTCACATATCCTTCCTATTCGTTCATGCTTGTCAATCGACTCATCGTGACTTTCAAGATTGAGGCGACTGGAAACTAAATCGAGATACTGTTAGAATTGTGTGTGTGTGTGTGTGTGTGTGTGCGTATGTGTGTTTGTTTTAAATAAACTACCGGTGCATTTTCAAAGTTCTCAGTACCTCGTTTTAAAAGTCAGGGCCCTCGGAATTCTACCGATTAAAGTAGCTCCACACTTCAAGCCTTGTTCATGATGGGGGGGGAAAAAAAATTGCGATTTCTTTGCATGGCAACACGATGCCGAATTCACAACCATTGTAAGCCTGGTGGGAGCTTCAGCTAAAAATCCATTTATTTCAAAAAGCTGCGTGCGTACGGAGGTGGGGTATTCAACAAGTTAGTATTCATTATCATGTTTCAATACACCCTAAGTCAATTCCGCACCGGAATTCTCCTTTAGGGCTGTAAGAAGTAAAGAAGCCATTCGTAAAAATCTAGAAATGCTGCCATCTTCTCTGGGCCAAAGCTGAGGTAAAATGGAAAGCCATTTTAAAATGAGTTTAGGTCCTGAGCAGATGGCATCATTTCAGGATTGTGTTCACATATTGCTTTTATGCATGATACAGCTTTAACTTGCATTTATGGATTGCACAGAAAACTGTTCACGCAGTGATTTGTGTTCCTGAGCCCATGCAGTGAATTCAAGTGCAGAATCATACTTGTGTTTAATGCGGCACAGCCTCAGGGCCAGCAATATTGAGCATCCAATATTCACCTTAGGCCTAGTCCCTTGCGCACAGATTTCCCCAGATTCTCAGAATCGTCCATGTATTGTAGATGGTGGCATAATCAATGTCTTCGTAATTCACAAATTTTTCTGAAATAGTTTAAATGTTTAGTTGCAGATTAGTGAACCACTGCCTCTCTTCTAAGAGTACCTCTATAAAATGCTCTATCTTTACCCAGTCATGTTGCTGACCTGTTGCCAATTAAACTAATTAATTGCAAAACGCTCCTCCAGCTGTTTTCACTGGGTGCGCTCCTTGTCCTACAGCCGGCGCACAATATGGCAAGAAGTGATGACAAGCGGCAAGGGAGGAGCAGATTTTTAAAATGGATTGGGAAATGTCTTCCTGGTGATGTGTAGCAAAGCCAAAAAAAAAAAAAGATTTTTCAGAGCGATCAATGTTCATCATTTGATAAATTGCTGACGAATTATCATTGCCTCGGTGAAAATCTAGAAGTCCAAACTTAATGATGTGCTGTTTAAATTCGTAGTTGCTGTGTTTGAAAACAAATCCAACAAGCTTGCGCACAAATTTGTAAGGCGCAAAAAAGAGAAATTAAAAGAACAACACCAGAGACTTGGGGTATATCTGGGGCATTTCAAGTCATAATTTATGCGCATAAGAAATCGCGTCATAACTTTGTGAAGCAACTTAAACAGCGCAATCGAAAATAAAGTGGACTGTTATGCTACCAACAATTGGTTTTAGCAACTGTTACAAATCAGACAGCGTAAACTGCAGCAGGATTGGGTAATTAAGCATACAGATGTGCCATTACCTAAAGGTCTTTAATACCGCCAACGGACTGCTACTGATTTAAAACACTTGTCTGTCGTTCTGCGCACACAATCCGCAGCTGAATTCACACTGTATCTGCCTTAATTTCACATGTGCAGATTAATCATGATGTCAAACAGCATCTACGAATGGCTAGAAATGCAACTAGGAAGGCCATTGATCAAACAAATTTCCCAGCAAACCAGCTTTCTGAAACTTTTAGGACGAGAATAACATTAAATAAATTGTACATAGATTAAACCCATGCATCGTTTTTTATTTGCAATAATAGTTTTTCGCTCCTTATGTCATGGAGCAAATATAGATACAAATGTGTGTTGTTGAGATGCCGTGTAAAAACCAGATACTCTACAACAGGCCTAAATTACTAAATGAGAAACTGGCCTTATCTTGTTAAGACTATAATGCTGAACAAGAGAAACCTCTGCGCTATCGCTCACATTAATGGGTCGTCTACGCCACTGCTATTTAGGTCTTTTTGCCCGACGGACCGCCGCACTGACTCAGCGGCCCACTGGTAAAACTCCCGGTATTCACGATGGCCAGTCCGTCCTGCACTGCAAAATATTAATAATCCCATTGTTCACTCTTCTACACCATATTTCACATTAAACAAGGTCTGCCTTGCAGATTCAACATATCAACTAAAGAAATTTAATTACAGCGCTGAAATGGGTTCTCCAATTGAAGCACCTGCTACTGAAACCCCAAAAATCACACTTGACTTGACTTGACTTGTGGGGTTTTAGTAATCAGTGCTTCAATTACTGCATGTGGGCGGGTCCTGACAATTTACTAAGTGAATACGTTTTTAAACTAAGTTTTGTGAAATCAGTTCATTGTGGAGTACCAGGAAATCAAATTTATGAGAGGAAATTTGAAGTTTCTAAAAACATTTACACTTTTTTACTTTTCTGTAACTTAAATAGTCAGTAAAAAAGACAAAATCAATTTATTGTACTAAATATACATTTTAAAATGAAGTTATATGGACATTGCCATTGAAGGACTTTTTACAGTGTAGTTTGATGGGGTTGCTTTGCTGCTTCAGGACCTGGACGACTTGTCGTAATTGATGTAACTATAAATTCTGCTCTCTACCGGAAAATCCTGAAGGAGAATGTCCAACCATTAGTTGGTGACCTCAAGCTCAAGCGCACTTGGGTCATGCAGCACGACAATGATCCAAAACGCACTAACAAGTCCACCTCTGAATGGCTTAAATAAACTAAACTCAAGGCTTTGGAGTGGCCTAGCCAAAGTCTGGAGTTAAATCTGATTGAGATGCTGTGGCATGACCTTAAACAGCCATTCATGCTCCAAAACCCTCCAATGTGGCTGAATTAAAACAAATCTGCAAAGAAGAGTGGGCTAAAATTCCTCCACAGTGATGTGAAAGACTCATTGCCAGTTATCGCGGATACTTGATTGAAGTTGTTGTCGCAGAGGGTGGCACAACCAGTTATTAGGTTTAGGGAGCAATAACTTTTTCACAGCAGGCATGGTAGGTTTGGATAGCTTTTTCCCCTTGATAGATGAAATCATCATTTAAAAACTGCACTTTGTATTTACTCGGGTTGTCTTTGTCTACTATTAAAATTTATTTGCTGATCTGAAACATTGAAGTATGAAAAAATATGCAAAAAAATAAGAAATCAAGAAGGGGGCAAATACTTATTCCCAGCACTGTATATAAGAGAATCAGCTGAAAGAACATTTAGCAAGTAATTAAGTTAACTGGCATCAGGTGTGTAACATGATTGGCTATAAAAGGGATGTCTTAGAGAGGCTGAGTCTCTCAGAAGTAAAGATGACCAGAGGCTCTAGAACCTGTGAAGGTTTGCGTAAAAAAATTGTGGAATACTTTAAAAATGATGTTCCTAAATGTCAAATTGCAAAGGCTTTGAAGGTCATATCATCAACAGTGCATAACATCATCAAAAGATTCAGAGAAACTGGTAAAATCTCTGTGCATAAGGGACAAGGCTGAAGTCCTTTACTGGATGCCGTGATCTTCGGGCCCTCAGACGGCACAGCATCACTCACCGGCATGATTCTGTCATTGACATTACTAAATGGGCCCAGGAATACTGCAAGAAACCACTGTCTGTAAACACAGTCCGCTGTGCCATCCACAGATACCACCTAAAACTCTATCATGCAAAAAGGAAGCCATTCTTGAGCATGATCCAGAAGATCCAAGGCTCATTTAAAATGGACTGTAGCAAAGTGGCAAAATGTCCTGTGATCAGACAAGTCCAAATTTGACATTTTTGTTGGAAATCATGGGCGTCATGTCCTCTGGGCTATAGAGGAAAAAGACCACCCCTCCTGTTATCAGCGTTCAATTCAAAAGCCAGCATCTCTGATGGTATGGGGATACATTAGTGCATATGTTGTGGGACGCTTGCATGTTTTAAAAAGCACCATGAATGCTGAAAGGTACATATCGGTTTTAGAGCAACATATACTCCCCTCCAGACGAAATCTATTCTAGGGAAGGCCTTGTGTATTTCAGCAGGACAATGCAAAACCACATACTGCAGCTATTACAACAGCATGGCTTCGTAGTAGAAGAGTCCGTGTGCTGAACTGGCCTGCCTGCAGTCCTGATCTTTCACCGATTGAGAACATTTTGCCCATAATTAAAGTGTACATTGCAGGTTAAACACTAGTCTCAACTAATTTGTAAATAAAGCCTTCAAAATGCATAAACAGTATTTCAGTTTTTCTAAAACTATCTACAAATGCCGTTAAATGACACTTTTTGTCTGTTTCTGTAGTAGCTGTTTTTTTTTGTTTGTTTGTTTTGTTTTTTTTTTGGCTAACCTGGTCACAACGTCTCGTAAGGTAGTCGTGGATGAAAGTAGCCTCAGCTGACTGAGGCGAGTGATTGGCAGCCTGAGGAGGTGGCAAGAAACTGCAGAAATTTATCATGAGCCAGAACCATGTAATTTTGAGCCGATCAGGCGTGTCAGAGGGGAGGAAAATACAGCAATTACTGGCCCTCAGAGGCTGACTAATGCCTGGTCAGAAGGGAACAAGTGGAGGGCTGGAGAGGTGTCCTGCTGAGAAGCTATATGACAACTAGCACTAGAGCTCGTCTACAAACAGCCGTGAGAACCGTAACAACAACACAAATTTCGCGGTGTATGAATAACACTGAGTGAATAAGCCAATGTTTTCCGTACATCTAGCGGCGGTGATAATGTGATATGTTCGGATGACGATGTTGACTAAACTTGTACTAGCCAAATGATAGCGAAGGCTTCATGCTAGCTAGCCTGGGTGTAGCTTACCAGTTCCCACCCTGCCTGTCAAACTGATGTTTATTTTATCGGGATTCTCCCTATACCCCGACGTTGTAAACGCTTGACTGTCCCAAGCGTCGATAGTATGGCACTAGCTCTACAACATCTCAGGCTAGCGGTGGCGGCAGTTTTTTTCCTGCAGGTGCAAACGTTCATGTGCGCATATATAATCATTGTCGACATACCGAATCAACGGAATCTTAAATGCCAGGCTTAATCTGGTGTTGATCAAACTTCATAGCTGATTCATGGGAATGCTATGGTCTGTCTGGGGGGAGATACACCGACAGGCAGAGAGAGAGAGAGATCAAGAGAGAGTAAGAGTAGTGTCCTTTGTCGCTATATCTGACAGGTGCTGGTGTGGGTGGTGTCATCCCATGAAAACTGCGGTGTGACATTAGCGTACGAAAAATTTGCCCGTCTGACGCAGACAAATTGAACCCACTTGCATAATATTTGTTTATTTTTGACAGGGAACGAATGGACCCTGTGCCCTGTTTGGGATTCATTCTTATACCTCACACAAACACAATAATTCACCATTGCAAGCTGCTGTATAGTGCAGGCAACTCTGACAGGCTCTTCACGACCTTTTGTGACGTAGGCATTGCATTAAGAGAGCATCGTAAACTGCTATTAAAAGTGCCGACTTTTTCCATATTTTATTCCATTTTCTGATAACCAACAACATAAAATATGATGTATAATCGTTGAGATATTTATTTCCCACAAGAAAATTGTACAAAATCTTTGGAAGATTAACAAGCTATATAGACTTTAATTGAGAAGTCCGTCAAAGGAGACCCAAAACTCTCCAGCAGCTGGAAGCCTGTATTAAACAAGAGTGGGATCAAATTCCAATTGCAAAACTCAAGAAACTTGTCTCCTCAATGCCCAGACGCCTCCACTGCCCCTGTTTTTTTGAGGCCTGTAGCAGCCATCAAATTTGAAATGAGCTCATTTTGTGTATAAAATTGTAAAATTTCTCAGTTTCAACATTTGCTATGTTATCTCTGTTCTATTGTGAATAAAATACTGACTGGTGTGATTTGAAAGTCATTGCATTTTGAATTTATTCACAATTTACACTTTGTCCCAACTATTTCGGAATTGAGGTTGTATTTTTCACAGATGATATACCGGTAGGTTTTGAAAAACTCTGTCTTCAATTAATTAACTGATCATTGAAAGTGTCCATGACATAATATTTTCCTGTTTTTGGTCATTTGAAATATGCAAAAAACAAAAGTTAAAGATATTATGAAAAAAAAAAAACGTTATCCTTTCTGCGGCCCAAAATAACGATTTACCTTTTAAAACTGTCTCAGGGACGGGGACCGAGAGCGCCTGACTCGTGACATCAGAGTAATTGACTGCAGTCTCGGCGTGGTTAAGCTTTGAGCCATTTCACTTACATTTGCTCGCCAACATCAAGGCGGTGCTGCGGAACAAATTTGGCACATTTTGCCTTTAAAGTGGTGTCTGAGGGAAACGTGCATCGGTATGCACAGCATGTAAAACGTATTTGTAAGCCTCAGAGTACACGAACATTACAGGTGAGAGGGGTTTTGTCTACTTTCTGAGTACACTGACAGTACAGCCACACAGCTTCACCTTTTCTGTTTTGCAGTTCAGCAATAACCTGCAATAAACAGAAACTAATTACAGCTCAGTAATTCACAAAATAGCACAGTATCACTACACTGTATCACCAAGGAAGAGACCACAAACAAGGTATAAAATATCTTTTCCACTCCTTTATAAGAATTTTTCAGTAGTTGACAAATGGCTCTGTTTTAATGCACTATTTTGTATCAGTTTTATCTCCTTACTGTGGAATCTTTCCAACAGAAAAAAATCTTAATAGTTTGATCAAAGATAATTTTCAAGGGTTTCTGTGGCACAGGGCCCAGAGGCGGTATTGATAATACAGTCATTTTAAAATGAACAGAGACACATGATTCAGAACCAATCTAGCTGTTCCGATCCAGATCAGGAATGAAGAGGGGAATAAGAGCACAGTCCTGAAGTCTGGTTTACTGATAGTAATACTGTAACGGTTAAATGGAACCAAAAAAACAGCACAGTTCAGTTCGGCGAAGTGATGAGGCATTGCCAATGGCCAGCCAGCGGCTTTCCCGAATGAAAGCCAGTTGGAGTGAACAGTTTGCCAGACCCGAACTGTCCCGGGGAGAAATGAGCAGCTTAGGAGGAACTTGGTTACGATCCTGATGACCATAGAAGGATTGGGAGCTCGTTCCTCATAAACTGGACAAGGGAGCAGATTTCGACAGGAATTAACAAGAACATGGTCCCGAGCCCAGAATCCTGAGACAGGCTTGGCAGCGTGTGCTTATTAACTAAATAAGGATGATCACTTCCAAAAATGATTTTAACTAAAGGCTACATTTTACTTTCAAAAGATAAAAAGTTAAACTAGGAAATACTGACTGGGTTTAAGCACACGAAGAGAATAACAATCCAGCAACTTGCTACTCAAAGGAAGGAGTTTAAAAACACATCACTGGTACAAAGGATAAGGCCTTGGAAACGAGACACAGCTGGTGATAGGGCAACACGCAAGACCCAAACCAATCAGACGGCGACATTACTTCTAATAGACTTCTTTACTTCCAAAAGTCACCGGATGGGTGAAGACACATTGGGCATTCTCATAAGGGCAATGACACTGGCTATATGTAGGCAAATAAAACACTGCAAATCTCTCTGTTTACATTCCAGTATGGTCATGGAAAGTTTTGGATGAAGATTTGAGCATTATTATTTTGCATGGAATTAATACAATAATGGATACAACCCATGTTGACAATTAGAGTCAGTTGATGAAGGTCTAGGGTGTGTTTGCCAAAAAAAAGTTTATAGGCAATAAAAAGAAAGCCCACTATGAAAAGCCAAAAACTGCATCCAAGAGCTGATAACGTCTTCCCCACAAGAAGCTTAAGAACACATGAAGAAGCTTGGTCTAGGCTGATAATTTTAATAGAACAAGTTGTCTGGTAGGTCAATTAAATGCGCAGTTTTCTTGCGGATCCGCAACCAACCATAACAAATGTTATCCGGTACCTCCGGAGGTGGAACGCGGGTGAAAGAGGAAGCTAATTAGTCGGCTGGAGAATTGCAGGGAGCACATCACGGAGGTTATTTTTAGCACTATTCCCAACACCTTCAGTCGGGCGCGGCAAATGAACTGTCAGCACAGCCGCAAACGCGCGCATCAGGCAGCTGCGCGGGAGCGCGGGAATATGCTGCCCCTTTGATTAAAACAACACTGAGAGGATAACGAGCGCCTCTTATTAGCAGGACAAGAGTTCCCATTAATTGTCATTGTATTGCCCGCCTGTTCGTTCGTGCAGCTATTGATTTGCACCCAGAAAAGGCACGATTTTTTTTTGCGGGGTGCAAAGCAGTCGCCCTCGCACAGGAAGAAAAAAAATGCAGTGTTGCATATGCGATGCCTTCCGTTGTAAATTAATAATGAAAAACAAGCTTTCCGTTCCAGTTCAGCAGCCAACTCTATAAATATGTTTCGAGCGTCCCTGTACAGCTGTGTTGCCGCGTGACTCCGCAAAACACAAGAAGCCCCGGGATTTAAAACGTTATAACAGGTATTCAAGAGGCCATGGCGAGATTATCATCGTACGCACCTGAACTCTGGGGCCAAATTCGGCTTTAAACTGTAGAATCCAGCTGACAAAGTGAGAAGCCAGTGTGGGATGAAATTGCCATTTTCACACTCTAGGTAGGGTGCGGACCACTTGATCAGAGTTTTATTCAGAACATATGGGTTCCCTTTTCTGCCCGAGTCGTCAGGTGATTTTACGTCCAGGTTCAACATTCTCCTTCGCACGTGGGTTTGTTTTCTGTCCCTAAACTCGTTGAACCACTCGGTTTCTGGCGTCTTATTTTTTAAGCGGTGTGGAGCTGTGTCCGAGAGATCTTGGAGCTGAATGACATTGCCTATCCTGGTCGCCTGGAGGAAAATGTGAGGACCCGGACCAGGAGATTTGGTAGAGAATGCCAGCACTGCCCGGTAGATTTTGGGATCTCCCTCCAAAATATTTCGTACTAGCGCGTGGTAATAAATGATGTCCTGCCGGAGGGTGTGCTCCCGTGAACTGTTGGCTTGCAGGATCACGTTTAAGAACTTGGTCGCGTGTGCCACCGTCTCGATCACGCTGAGCAGAGGGTAGTGAGCAGCGATGTACGATCCTCCGCGGAGGCTGCTCAGCTCGTACCTCCGAGAGCAGTTAACGTGCTTCAGTGTGGATGAATCTCCCGTGTGAAGGAAAGACGTAACGACCCTGGGCAAGTCCTCCTCGATTCTGTGCGCTACTACAGTGCGCTCGGTCCAGGGTTTTGTGAAATACATCGGATTGTGCTGCGATTCCTTGTTAATGTGCGTATTAGGTGCTGTGTGCGCTCCTTTCATGTCCAGGTCCCTGTCTTGCTCGGACCAGTCCACATACCCGTAATTTGATCCCAAAGCAAATCCCAGTTGCAAGAGTAAAGACATCAGAGAAACAGCCATTTCGCTTTTGCACAGAGAACGCCCAGTATTTGTTTAATATCATGCAAATAAGTGTGAGGAAACGGTCGGCATTAAAGTGTAATAAACAAAATCTCCAATTCAAGGAATATAACTGTGTTTGCCTTAAGGAAAGTTCGCCTGTGTCGAGCTAACATGTAGAACAGGCGAAGGATGGCGAGTCTCTCTCTCTCTCTCTCTCTCTCTCTCTCTCTCTCTCTCTCTCTCTCTCTCTCTCTTTCTCTCTCTCTCTCTCATCCTCCACTCAGTGAGATCCTGGAATTTTCTTGCTCATCCCAGTCTCCGTTTATCTCAAGGTTTCGTTTATATCTTCATCACGGACCAAGGTAAGCAAAAGCCCATTTCCGGTGAAGACAGCTGCGTTGTTGACTATCATCTCCGTTCACACAGATACGCGCGCGCGCGCAGTACAGAGGCTCGGACTGTGAGTGGAAACCTTACTGCGTGGACACACGCACTCCTCACGCGCTCCTGAAACACTCTCCGCCTCCTCGCCTCCTTAGCAAGCTGCGACCCCTCCGAGGGGACAGGTGGGGCCAACGGCGCTCAACCGCGTCTCCTCCATTAGCTCATAGGGTTCCCAAATTCTCTCTGCGCGTCAAAACCTCTGGAGATGGCAACACTGTCGCAATACTGCCCCGTGATCAATTTATTACAATCTTTTCATTTTCATTAAATCAAGTCCCGATTCTTAAAACAAAGTCTGGGTCTCTGCCGATCATTTGCATAATTTCCTTTGAAAGATTGCTTTTTGTGCTTAGGCCTATTGCGTGTCAAGACTTTAGTTATGCATTTTATAATTATGATGTTGTCATGATACTTAGGCTAATATGATAGCTTCAGTATCAATAAAAGGTTTTGAGATGTGTTTATTTTGCAGTCATTAGATTTGAAATATATAATGAATAAACAATTGAACTATAAAATTTTACATTGCATGTTATAGCAGCGTTTTCAATGTATTCAAGGGGAAAGGACTTTATTTAATACGCATTTTCCAAGATGTGCCAACTTATTTTGGAATTGGGATTGAACATTAAATGATATAAGAATTAACTGAATGTTTCTCCGTCCTGAATCTGGAACCCCTTTCTGCAGTAAAAACACGGAGCGTGGACATCTAAGAAGTTGACTCATTCCAACATACAACCCCCATTCCAAGAAAGTTGAGATGCTGTGTAAAGTGTAAATAAAAACAGAGTGCAATGATGTGCAAATCTCATAAACATACATTTTATTCACAATAGGTCACAGGCAACATATCGGATGTTGGAAGTGAGACATTTAACCATCTCATGAAACAAATATTATTGCTCTTTTGAATTTGAAGGCAGCATCACATCTCAAAAGTTGGGATGGGGCTATGTTTACCATTGTTTAGAGTGTCCTCTGCTTTTAACAACAGTCTGTAAACGTTTTGGAAGTGAGGAGACCGATTACTGAAGTTTTGGGAGAGGAATGCTGTCCTACTCATCAGATGTAGGATTCTAGCTGCATCACTCTTAAAAAAGGGGGTTCTTGAGGGTGCTATGTAGAACCATTGGGGTTCCTTGCTAAAGAAATGGAACCTTTAGCTCAAAAAAGGTGCTATTTCCTTCATGAGAGGATTGTTTGAACTTCAACGACCGTTTATGGAACCTTCCAGGAGACACTCATCCTACACCCCCAAACTGCTCCTGATGTGTAGGTTGGCGCCTTGCATGGCAGCCTCCACCATCAGGGGCGGAGGCATAATTGTAAAGCGCTTTGGGGTCATGTCATTTGACTAGAAAATGCTATATAAATGTAGTCTATTTACCATTTCAACTGAAAAAAAGTTAAAAGGTCTGGGGTATGAATGAGCCTTTTTAATGTGCTATGTAGAAGGCTTTAATAAAAAAAAAAATGTAAGAACCCCAAGGGTTCTTTAAATTGAACCCTCTGAAATGGGCCTATATAGAACCTTTTGAGGGTGCCATATATGTACCAAGCTATAGAACCTTTAAAGGTTCCTTATGGAACCTTTTGTTTTTAGAGCATGCTGAACAGTCCTGGGTCATCTTTGCTGGATTTTTCATTTTATACTCTTCCAAAAAAGAAACTATACAAATATTGAAGTATTGATTACACTTTCTTTTTAATGTGTTTTCCACATTTGTCAAAACATTTCATGTATAATAAATTGATACTAAAAACAATGTGTAGTTTCTTTTTTGGAAGAGTATATGATGCTCCAAATGTTTTCTATTAGTGAATGTTCTGGACTGCAGGTATGCCAGTTCAGCACTCAGACATTTCTACTGCAAAACCATGCTGTTTTGATAGATGCAGTTTGTGGTTTGGCATTGTTCTGCTGAAATATGCAAGGCCTTCCCTGAAAGAGACGTGTGGATGAGAGCATATGTTGTTGTTAAACCTCTATATACACGTTTCAGGATTGATAATGCCTTCCTAGATGCGCAAGCTCACCAAGCTATAGGCAGTAATGCAACCCAATACTATCGGAGATGTAGGCTTTTGAACTGTGCGCTGATAACAAGCTGGATGGAGAATCCAATCCATGGTTGTTGTATCTGCTGATCATGTTCAGTTTGTTTGAGTGATTGAAGAGTCTAGCGCTAAAAGTACTCAAGTCACATTTTCACACATTGTGAGGTAAGAATGGGAACAGATTCAAATTGAAACAAATTGATTTTCTTGATTTTCTCAAAAGAGACATTTTGTGACTGAAGCACTTTAAGCACAATTATGACACCACTGAATGGGACAAATACTTCCACTGCTGGAACAGTTTCTTCCTCACGAGGGTCGCAGCGGAGCTGGAGTCTATCCAATCTGACTCTGGGCGAAAGGCAGGGACCCACCCTGGTCAGCTCACCGATCCATCACAGGGTACACACACCATTCACACAGCATTCATTCTCACACTGATTCCTGTGGGCAATTTAGAGTCTCCAGTTTGTCTTCGGACTGTGGGAGGTAATGTTAGCACCTTGAGAAAACACACGTGAACACGGGAGCAATGAGCGAATTCCGCACGGAAAAGCCTCAGGCTATAGTTGAAGTCACAACCTTCTTGCTGGGTGGAGGCAGTGCTACCCAGAGCCATTTTCTGCTGTATGAGCACGGTGTAGGTGCATCGGGCCCCACAACCACTAGGGGGCCCTACATGTCTCCCAATAGGGCACTAAAAGCATATTGCGGTAATGGCAAAATAACCCAAAGAACCCATTAGTCGAGGCAAAAACTTTTATGAGGTCTTAACATGGGGGTTAAATTTTTTATTAAATTTCATAGTTTTTGCTTTCAAAAATATTACATGAGAGTAAAAATCTGTTTTCCTATTTTATTTATTTTTTTTTTTGATTCGGCAGAAATTGACATCAAGGGTATTTGTCGAATTCAGCGTGTGGATGTAGCTCAGTAATCAGTGCAGTTGATGCTCAGTCAGTCTCATAATGATTAGTACATATTTCCAGAAGTAATTAGGCTTTGCGGTGAACCACTGTGCGCAGGCTGAAATAATTCCAGCCTAACTGGACACAGGGTGCACATTTTTTTTCGTCAGGAAAAGCAATGGAGTTTGTTTTCTTGCTTTGGCGTGTTTTGTGCTTCTGAGATGATGGCTGTATCTGTGAGAAAGATGCTGTCATAATCAATGCTTATTTTGAAGAAGAGCATTTTGTATCTTGGGACTTGATGGAATTGAGAATGAGACACAGTCCTCAGGACAGTGTAAATGTAGAGTGAAAGCAAATGCCGTCTCGTCAGTTAACTCCACTCCCTCGTCCCCCGCCTCACCTGTGCGGGAGGAAACAGATCATGTAGCCCAGACAGTGTGCCACGTCTCAATGGCAAGTCATGGTCACTCAACTGTTGTTAGTCAACCTCCAAATGAAGCATGATTATTTTCATTTAGGAATAATGTGTAGTGAGTGTGAACGCTAGCAGCCCTTATCTACTGGCTGGCTGCTCAATAATAAGCTAGTGAGCTTCGTGATGTTACCAATGAGACCACGCAGGGTATAGCATCATGTTTTGATTAATATTCTGTAGGTCTCTATTAGAGTTGGATTGACATCCAGAGAGAGTAGGCATTTCTGTTGGCAGGTGAAAGAGGTTTTTCCTATTAATGTCAAATTCTCACTCATTTCTGCTTTGTACCGTTCACTGCAATGCTGGACACGCGACAGTCTTCCGGAGGTGACCTAACAGGAAGTTGGGGATCAACTGGATTTCAAAGATTAGTCTGAAAGGTTTATTTTTCCCCTGTTGAGTCTTATTATGATACATTTTATTTGTTTTTCATTTTTAATAATTTGTTTTATTATTTTGAGTGAGCAAACCATTTTTAAATTTATTTTAGTCTGTAAGAAATGCACAAAGAGTGAATTCTCAAAGTTTTTAGCAGTTTCCAGAGGTGCAGGGTGGCCGTGGGAGCAAAAACGCCCCAAGAAAGCTAGAAAAGGCTCTGATGCTGCCTGCCGAGCCACCCAGAGAAAACTCACTGCCTTAAACACACCTGAAAGTGCTGCCAGTGCACTCTTAAACACACCTGAAAGTGCTGCCAGTGCACTCTTAAACACACCTGAAAGGGCTGCCAGTGCACTCTTAAACACACCTGAAAGCGCTGCCAGTGCACTCTTAAACACACCTGAAAGTGCTGCCAGTGCACTCTTAAACACACCTGAAAGTGCTGCCAATGCACTCTTAAACACACCTGAAAGCGCTGCCAGTGCACTCTTAAACACACCTGAAAGCACTGCCAGTGCACTCTTAAACACACCTGAAAGGGCTGCCAGTGCACTCTTAAACACACCTGAAAGTGCTGCCAGTGCACTCTTAAACACACCTGAAAGTGCTGCCAGTGCACTCTTAAACACACCTGAAAGTGCTGCCAGTGCACTCTTAAACACACCTGAAAGTGCTGCCAGTGCACTCATACACACCTGAAAGTGCTGCCAGTGCACTCTTAAACACACCTGAAAGCACTGCCAGTGCACTCTTAAACACACCTGAAAACGCTGCCAGTGCACTCTTAAACACCTGAAAGCGCTGCCAGTGCACTCTTAAACACACCTGAAAGCACTGCCAGTGCACTCGCAAACACATCTGAAAGTGCTGCCAGTGCACTCTTAAACACACCTGAAAACGCTGCCAGTGCACTCTTAAACATCTGAAAGCGCTGCCAGTGCACTCTTAAACACACCTGAAAACGCTGCCAGTGCACTCTTAAACACACCTGAAAACGCTGCCAGTGCACTCTTAAACACCTGAAAGCGCTGCCAGTGCACTCTTAAACACACCTGAAAGCACTGCCAGTGCACTCGCAAACACATCTGAAAGCGCTGCCAGTGCACTCTCAAATACATCTGAAAGCGCTGCCAGTGCACTCTTAAACACACCTGAAAACGCTGCCAGTGCACTCTTAAACATCTGAAAGCGCTGCCAGTGCACTCTTTAACACACCTGAAAGCGCTGCCAGTGCACTCTGAAACACACCTGAAAACGCTGCCAGTGCACTCTTAAACACCTGAAAGCGCTGCCAGTGCACTCTTAAACACATCTGAAAGCGCTGCCAGTGCACTCTTAAACACACCTGAAAGCACTGCCAGTGCACTCGCAAACACATCTGAAAGTGCTGCCAGTGCACTCTCAAACACACCTGAAAGCGCTGCCAGTGCACTCTTAAACACACCTGAAAACGCTGCCAGTGCACTCTTAAACATCTGAAAGCGCTGCCAGTGCACTCTTAAACACACCTGAAAACGCTGCCAGTGCACTCTTAAACACACCTGAAAACGCTGCCAGTGCACTCTTAAACACCTGAAAGCGCTGCCAGTGCACTCTTAAACACACCTGAAAGCACTGCCAGTGCACTCGCAAACACATCTGAAAGCGCTGCCAGTGCACTCTCAAATACATCTGAAAGCGCTGCCAGTGCACTCTTAAACACACCTGAAAACGCTGCCAGTGCACTCTTAAACATCTGAAAGCGCTGCCAGTGCACTCTTTAACACACCTGAAAGCGCTGCCAGTGCACTCTGAAACACACCTGAAAACGCTGCCAGTGCACTCTTAAACACCTGAAAGCGCTGCCAGTGCACTCTTAAACACATCTGAAAGCGCTGCCAGTGCACTCTTAAACACATCTAAAAGCGCTGCCAGTGCACTCTTAAACACACCTGAAAACGCTGCCAGTGCACTTTTAAACATCTGAAAGCGCTGCCAGTGCACTCTTATACACACCTGAAAGTGCTGCCAGTGCACTCTTATACACACCTGAAAGTGCTGCCAGTGCACTCTTAAACACACCTGAAAGCGCTGCCAGTGCACTCTTAAACACACCTGAAAGTGCTGCCAGTGCACTTATACACACCTGAAAGTGCTGCCAGTGCACTCTTAAACACACCTGAAAGCACTGCCAGTGCACTCTAAAACACACCTGAAAGCGCTGCCAGTGCACTCTTAAACACCTGAAAGCGCTGCCAGTGCACTCTTAAACACATCTGAAAGCGCTGCCAGTGCACTCTTAAACACACCTGAAAACGCTGCCAGTGCACTCTTAAACATCTGAAAGCGCTGCCAGTGCACTCTTAAACACAACTGAAAACGCTGCCAGTGCACTCTTAAACACATCTGAAAGCGCTGCCAGTGCACTCTTAAACACATCTGAAAGCGCTGCCAGTGCACTCTTAAACACACCTAAAAGCGCTGCCAGTGCACTCTTAAACACATCTGAAAGCGCTGCCAGTGCACTCTTAAACACACCTGAAAACGCTGCCAGTGCACTCTTAAACATCTGAAAGCGCTGCCAGTGCACTCTTAAACACAACTGAAAACGCTGCCAGTGCACTCTTAAACACCTGAAAGCGCTGCCAGTGCACTCTTAAACACATCTGAAAGCGCTGCCAGTGCACTCTTAAACACATCTGAAAGCGCTGCCAGTTCACTCTTAAACACACCTGAAAACGCTGCCAGTGCACTCTTAAACATCTGAAAGCGCTGCCAGTGCACTCTTTAACACACCTGAAAGCGCTGCCAGTGCACTCTTAAACACCTGAAAGTGCTGCCAGTGCACTGGTCAGTGAATATGAGAGGCTAACAGTGACCATCAGTTTAACCAGAATATAGTGTGTATCCCTCCCCAGGTCCCACTAATAGGTAATGCCTTTTTCTTTTTCATCCAAACTTGCTTCTGGAAATGAGTTTATTGAGAAGGGGAGCACAAATAACAGAGGAAAAATTAATGTCACGTCCAGAAATAAGGTAAATTGCGTCACCAGTTGTTCATTTTATAAATAATGCAAATCTGTGAATTTTATGTCATTTTTTTGCTGCTCAGTTTTATTACCAGGTCCCTGTTTTTCTCACAGCAGCGTACCTGCTCATTTGAGGGCAGGTTCATGCATGGAAAGTGCCATAATGTCATCTTAAACGTGACAAAACACAACATAAAGTCACGCAACACGAACACAGGAACAATGAAGGATATCGAAGGGCTCGTGTTCTTGTTTCTCGGTAATGACATTAGGTGGCTATATATCTGGCTGCTTATCCATTTTTGGTTGTTTTAGCACCATATGTGGTCATATTCTGTGTTTCTGACTGGTGCCTTGTTTGTATTTGGCTGCTAATTCTTGGCAAGCTGCCGTCTGACAACTAATAGTTCATTACATCCTTCATCCATTAGGTGCTGATAATATCATCATCTGGCCAGAATGTTACAATGTACCAAGAGCCCATTTGACTGTGGCCCAGAATGCCAGGGCCTCCACACCATCTGCCACCCAGTCCACAAAGCACCCGACCCCTTGTCCTCTCCTCGCAAGTGGAGGATCTACAAAGAGGTGACTCCCCATTGTCTTTCGGGCCGAGCCCAGCCGGGTTTACGGAAAAAAACTGGCCACCAGGCGGTCGCCTGCGAGCTCCCTTACCAGGTCTGGCTTCAGGAGGAGGCCCCTGTATCCCTGTTCCATGCGAGGTTCTCATATCATTATAGGGCCCCGGCAGAGGAGTCTAGTGAATCACATTTCATCTGGCCCCTCACCTGGGACCAATTTACCATGGGAACCCTACGAGGAGCAAATGCTTCTGGCAACACAGCTCCCAGGATCTCAGGGGCACGTTCCAGCATTGTTGGTTTTAGCCATGCGATCCCTGTACAATCAAAGCAGTAGGTGTCCCCGAATATGCGGCAATAATTCAGACTCGTTTCCAGTTGGTGTTGGACTCCGCCAAGGTTTTGCCTTGTCACGTATTCTGTTCATGATTTTCATGGACAGGGTGTGGAGGGAGTCCGGTTTGAAGGCCTCAGGATTTCATCCCTGCAGTTTGCAGATGATGTGGTCCTGTTGGCTTCATCATGCTGGGACCTACAACACACACTTGAGCAGCTCACAGCTGAGTATGAAGCGGGCGGAATGAGGATCAGCACCTCCAAATCCGAGGCTCCAGTTCTCTCCCAGAAAAAGGTGGATTGTCCCCTTCAGGTAGAGGGTGAGTTGTTACCCTAAATGGAGGAGTTTAAGTCTATGGTTCTTGTTCACGATGAGGGCAGGACGGAGCATGAGATTGACAGATGGATCACTGCAGCGTCTGCAGTGAAGTGGGCGTCGTACCGGTCCGTTGTGGTTAAGGGCAAGCTGACTTAAAAGGCGAAGATCTCGATTTACTGGTTGATCTACATTCCAACTCTCACCTACGGTCACGAGCTCCGGGTCGTGACCGAAGAATAAGATTGTGAATGCAAGTGGTCGAAATGAGCTTCTCGGCAGGGTGGCTGGGCTGACCCTTAGGGGTAGGGCGAGGAGCTCAGACATCCAGGACCAACTCAGAGTAGAACCGCTGTTCCTCTACGTCAAGAGGAATCAGCAGAGGTGGTTTGGGCATCTAGTCCAGATGCCTCCTAGACGCCTCCCTTGAGAGGTTTTCCAACTGGGAGGAGCCCCGAGACAGACCCAGGACATTCTGGAGGAATTATATCTCCCGGCTGGCCTGGGAACAGCTTGGGGTCCCCCAGGTAGAGATGGAGAAAGTGGCTGGGGAGGGGGGCGCCTGGGCCTCACTGCTTAGTCTGTTACCCTCGCGACCTGGCCCCGGGTAAGCTGAGGAAAATGGAGGGATGGAAGGATGGATGGATGTTACTATCATGTTATGTGACCCCAAGGCGTATATTTCGTGTTCAATTAGCTTATGACACAGCTAGCCAGCCTGTTCATTTGGATACGCATTTACCCACTTAGAGACAACCCACACAAAGCCTGCAATGGCCTTTGTAAGATTTAAATATCTCTGTTCAGATCTGAACATAAAATACTGATTGGTCAATTTAGAGCACGGGATTGTGAGACATGTATAAAGAAACGAAACAAGAAACAGCCTCGTGTATTCAATTCAACATAGCATTGCCTGAGCATATAGAGAACACAAATCCTCTCAAAAAAGTTTTAGAAACAATATCTTGAAGGTGTTCAAGATTCCTAGAATTGAAGGCAGAGCATGAGTTTGCCTCGCAAGCTCAGCGACTACTAGCGCCTGTTTACAGGCTACACATTATGTCGCTGTGAAAATCATCCTATTCCACTGTAATGAGGATTTTGTTCGGTATTGTGTCGGCTTGTGTCACGTAAATGATGACTCGTTCTGACCAATCAGTGGCCTGCAGCGCACTGAACTCATGTTTTAGTAACAGCTCAGCTGGCCTGGAACCTCGGCCAAAGTGGTAGTAAAAAATACTTGGTTCCAAGTAATATCCACAATGGAAATGCATGAAAAACCGAGCAGAGTCGAGTTGAATAGAGCCGTATCATGCAATGGAAAAGCACCATTAGTTTGACTGCTAACATACACTGGGTCCAGTCACTGTTTAGGATACCCCCCCACCCAAATCCACTTTCTGCAAAAACATCTATTATTATTGCTTGCAGAACACATTCCCTCTTTTATACGATTACCTATTTCGTGCATCACTGAAACTTCTCAAGAAGCTGCTGCTATGTTGCCACACTTTACCAGCAGCTGAAAAGATTAAAAAATTCAATTTGTCTGCGGTACAGGCCTGGTGAGATTGACATTATGTCTCTATGGCAATCAGGCAGGCCTCGCGCACTGTGAGTGAGTGACAGGTGTGGGCGGGAGGCAGCAGGGGCTGACCCAGCACACACTGATGCGCACGGGCAGAAGCACGGGGACGGGGGGGGGGAAGGGGTCAGGTTTTCAGGGTTTGAGAGGCGCTGAAGTCCCTCCTGTTTGTTTACACCGAGGCTGCTGAGTCTCAAACTGGACGCTGATGTGTTTTAACTCTCCAACCCACCATCGGCACATGAATATTTTAACAGCGCTTGGCACGCCTCCAACATTCTGCAGCCAAAGCCCTACTGTAGCCGTAAGATGAGCCTGCAGGCACTTCTCAATGGCTGGCTTTAATGTCGAAAATTCTCATTGGCTGGCTTTAATGTTGACAATTCTCATTGGCTGGCTTTAATGTGGGGGAATTCTCTTTGCCTGGCTTTAATGAGGGGAATTTTTATAGGCTGGATTTAATGTGGAGAATTTTAATTGGCTTGCTTTAATATGGGGAATTCTCATTGCCTGGCTTTCATTTAGGTAATTCTCGTTGGCGAGCTCTCATTGAGGCCATGGCTAATGCTAGTAAAAATTCTCCATTGGCTGGTTTTAGATTCTGACCCTGGATAAGTCAGCTGGTTTGACAGTGAAATTCTGAAAATGCTTTGCAACAGGTTTGTACTGCAGTTATGCACAAATACTGCAGTATAATTGTGAAAACACCCTGACACGTGCTGCCCCTGGCTTTGGGGAAACCTGACATAGCACAAAAGGTTTAAACACCCTGTTCTTTCCTACGTGCAGAACCAGGCAGAGGGCAATATTAGCATTAAGGTGATTTACTGTGCAAATACACAGAAAGCAAAAGCAAAAGGGAGGGCAAAAACAAACTAGCAAACAACACAATGCCATGCAGACCTCCCCAAAGTAAAAACAACACAATGCCATGCAGACCTCCCCAAAGTAAAAACAACACAATGCCGTGCAGACCTCCCCAAAGTAAAAACAACACAATGCCGTGCAGACCTCCCCAAAGTAAAAACAACACAATATCATGCAGACCTTCCCAAAGTAAATACAACACAATGCCATGCAGACCTCCCCAAAGTAAAAACAACACAATGCCATGCAGACCTCCCCAAAGTAAAAACAACACAATGCCGTGCAGACCTTCCCAAATTAAAAACAACACAATATCATGCAGACCTTCCCAAAGTAAAAACAACACAATGCCATGCAGACCTCCCCAAAGTAAAAACAACACAATGCCATGCAGACCTCCCCAAAGTAAAAACAACACAATGCCGTGCAGACCTTCCCAAATTAAAAACAACACAATATCATGCAGACCTTCCCAAAGGAAAAACAACACAATGCCATGCAGACCTCCCCAGAGTAAAAACAACACAATGCCATGCAGACCTTCCCAAATTAAAAACAACACAATATCATGCAGACCTTCCCAAAGTAAAAACAACACAATGCCATGCAGACCTCCCCAAAGTAAAAACAACACAATGCCATGCAGACCTCCCCAAAGTAAAAACAACACAATGCCGTGCAGACCTTCCCAAATTAAAAACAACACAATATCATGCAGACCTTCCCAAAGTAAAAACAACACAATGCCATGCAGACCTCCCCAAAGTAAAAACAACACAATGCCCTGCAGACCTCCCCAAAGTAAAAACAACACAATGCCGTGCAGACCTTCCCAAATTAAAAACAACACAATATCATGCAGACCTACCCAAAGTAAAAACAACACAATGCCCTGCAGACCTCCCAAAGTAAAAACAACACAATGCCGTGCAGACCTTCCCAAAGTAAAAACAACACAATGCCGTGCAGACGTCCCCAAAGTAAAAACAACACAATGCCGTGCAGACGTCCCCAAAGTAAAAACAACACAATGCCGTGCAGACCTCCCCAAACTGAAAGCAACACAATACCATGCAGACCTCCCCAAAGTAAAAACAACACAATGGCGTGCAGACCTCCCCAAAGTAAAAACAACACAATGCCATGCTGACCTCCCCAAAGTAAAAACAACACAATGCCGTGCAGACCTTCCCAAAGTAAAAACAACACAATACCATGCAGACCTCCCCAAAGTAAAAACAACACAATGGCGTGCAGACCTCCCCAAAGTAAAAACAACACAATGCCGTGCAGACCTTCCCAAATTAAAAACAACACAATATCATGCAGACCTTCCCAAAGTAAAAACAACACAATGCCATGCAGACCTCCCCAAAGTAAAAACAACACAATGCCGTGCAGACCTCCCAAAGTAAAAACAACACAATGCCGTGCAGACCTTCCCAAATTAAAAACAACACAATATCATGCAGACCTTCCCAAAGTAAAAACAACACAATGGCGTGCAGACCTCCCCAAAGTAAAAACAACACAATGCCGTGCAGACCTCCCCAAAGTAAAAACAACACAATGCCGTGCAGACCTCCCCAAAGTAAAAACAACACAATGGCGTGCAGACCTTCCCAAAGTAAAAACAACACAATGCCATGCAGACCTCCCCAAAGTAAAAACAACACAATGCCGTGCAGACCTTCCCAAAGTAAAAACACCACAATATCATGCATACCTTCCCAAAGTAAAAACAACACAATGCCATGCAGACCTCCCCAAAGTAAAAACAACACAATGCCGTGCAGACCTCCCAAAGTAAAAACAACACAATGCCGTGCAGACGTCCCCAAAGTAAAAACAACACAATGCCGTGCAGACGTCCCCAAAGTAAAAACAACACAGTGCCATGCAGACCTCCCCAAAGTGAAAACAACACAATGCCATGCAGACCTCCCCAAAGTAAAAACAACACAATGCCATGCAGACCTCCCCAAAGTAAAAACAACACAATGCCGTGCAGACCTCCCCAAAGTAAAAACAACACAATGCCGTGCAGACCTTCCCAAAGTAAAAACAACACAATACCATGCAGACCTCCCCAAAGTAAAAACAACACAATGCCGTGCAGACCTCACAAAGTAAAAACAACACAATGCCGTCCAGACCTTCCCAAATTAAAAACACCACAATATCATGCAGACCTTCCCAAAGTAAAAACAACACAATGCCATGCAGACCTCCCCAAAGTAAAAACAACACAATGCCGTGCAGACCTTCCCAAATTAAAAACAACACAATATCATGCAGACCTTCCTAAAGTAAAAACAACACAATGCCGTGCAGACCTCCCCAAAGTAAAAACAACACAATGCCGTGCAGACCACCCAAAGTAAAAACAACACAATGCCGTGCAGACCTCCCCAAAGTAAAAACAACACAATGCCGTGCAGACGTCCCCAAAGTAAAAAACAACACAGTGCCATGCAGACCTCCCCAAAGTGAAAACAACACAATGCCATGCAGACCTCCCCAAAGTAAAAACAACACAATGCCATGCAGACCTCCCCAAAGTAAAAACAACACAATGCCGTGCAGACCTCCCCAAAGTAAAAACAACACAATACCATGCAGACCTCCCCAAAGTAAAAACAACACAATACCATGCAGACCTCCCCAAAGTAAAAACAACACAATGCTGTGCAGACGTCCACAAAGTAAAAACAACACAATGCCGTGCAGACCTCCCCAAAGTAAAAACAACACAATGCCGTGCAGACGTCCCCAAAGTAAAAACAACACAGTGCCATGCAGACCTCCCCAAAGTGAAAACAACACAATGCCATGCAGACCACCCCAAAGTAAAAACAACACAATGCCAAGCAGACCTTCCCAAAATAAAAACAACACAAACCCGTGCAGACCTTCCCAAATTAAAAACAACACAATGCCGTGCCGACGTCCCCAAAGTAAAAACAACACAGTGACATGCAGACCTCCCCAAAGTAAAAACAACACAATGCCATGCAGACCTCCCCAAGGTAAAAACAACACAATGCCATGCAGACCTCTCCAAGGTAAAAACAACACAATGTCATGCAGACCTCCCCAAATTAAAAACAACACAATGCCGTGCAGACCTTCCCAAATTAAAAACAACACAATGCCGTGCAGACCTCCCCAAGGTAAAAACAACACAATGCCATGCAGACCTGCCCAAAGTAAAAACAACACAATGCCGTGCAGACCTTCCCAAAGTAAAAACAACACAATGCCATGCAGACCTCCTTAAAGTAAAAACAACACAATGCCGTGCAGACGTCCCCAAAGTAAAAACAACACAATGCCATGCAGACCTCCCCAAGGTAAAAACAACACAATGCCGTGCAGACCTCCCAAAGTAAAAACAACACAATGCCGTGCAGACCTCCCCAAAGTAAAAACAACACAATGCCGTGCAGACGTCCCCAAAGTAAAAACAACACAGTGCCATGCAGACCTCCCCAAAGTGAAAACAACACAATGCCATGCAGACCTCCCCAAGGTAAAAACAACACAATGCCATGCAGACCTCCCCAAGGTAAAAACAACACAATGCCATGCAGACCTCCCCAAAGTAAAAACAACACAATGCCATGCAGACCTTCCCAAATTAAAAACAACACAATGCCGTGCAGACCTTCCCAAATTAAAAACAACACAATGCCGTGCAGACCTCCCCAAAGTAAAAACAACACATTGCCATGCAGACCTCCCCAAAGTAAAAACAACACAATGCCATGCAGACCTCCCCAAAGTAAAACAACACAATGCCGTGCAGACCTTCCCAAAGTAAAAACAACACAATTCCATGCAGACCTCCCCAAAGTAAAAACAACACAATGCCGTGCAGACCTTCCCAAAGTAAGAACAACACAATGCCATGCAGACCTCCCCAAAGTAAAAACAACACAATGCCGTGCAGACCTCCCAAAGTAAAAACAACACAATGCCGTGCAGACCTCCCCAAAGTAAAAACAACACAATTCCGTGCAGACCTCCACAAAGTAAAAACAACACAATGCCATGCAGACCTCCCCAAAGTAAAAACAACACAATGCCATGCAGACCTCCCCAAAGTAAAAACAACACAATGCCATGCAGACCTCTCCAAAGTAAAAACAAACAAAAATATATGCCCGGTCTACAGGTGTGTGTGTGTGTAGTCTTAGTTTCTTTTTAGTGGCTGGGGAGGGGCGCGCGTGGGCGTCTCTGCTTAGTCGGTTGCCCCCGTGACCCGGCCCCAGAGAAGCGAGAGAGAATGGATGGATGAATAACACTACACTCCACTGACAGACTGAACACTAAAACAAATGAAATCGCTTCCCCCACTGCAGCTTTCTGCCTCTCTGACACTGTATACTGTACTAGGTGTGTTCTGTCAGGAGAGTTTTGGGCACGGGAGAGGTAAATTTCAGGCTCACACGTCTGCAGGAGTGCAGACTGAAGCACAGACCTCAGGCCCACACGTCTGCAGGAGTGCAGACTGAAGCGCAGACCTCAGGCCCACACATCTGCAGGAGTGCGGACTGAAGCACAGACCTCAGGCCCACACGTCTGCAGGAGTGCGGACTGAAGCGCAGACCTCAGGCCCACACGTCTGCAGGAGTGCGGACTGAAGCGCAGACCTCAGGCCCACACGTCTGCAGGAGTGCGGACTGAAGCGCAGACCTCAGGCCCACACGTCTGCAGGAGTGC
The DNA here is from genome assembly GCA_029721435.1 of Gymnothorax reevesii. Taxonomy (NCBI): domain Eukaryota; kingdom Metazoa; phylum Chordata; class Actinopteri; order Anguilliformes; family Muraenidae; genus Gymnothorax; species Gymnothorax reevesii. The sequence goes on from CM056577.1 coordinate 4,905,811, forward strand.
GGACTGAAGCGCAGACCTCAGGCCCACACGTCTGCAGGAGGGCGAACTGAAGCGCAGACCTCGGGCCCACACGTCTGCAGGAGTGCGGACTGAAGCGCAGACCACGGGCCCACACGTCTGCAGGAGTGCGGACTGAAGCGCGGACCTCGAGCCCACACGTCTGCAGGAGTGCGGACTGACGCGCAGACCTCGGGCCCACACGTCTGCAGGAGTGCGGACTGAAGCGCAGACCTCGGGCCCACACATCTGCAGGAGTGCGGACTGAAGCGCAGACCTCGGGCCCACACGTCTGCAGGAGTGCGGACTGAAGCGCAGACCTCGGGCCCACACGTCTGCAGGAGTGCGGACTGAAGCGCAGACCTCAGGCCCACACGTCAGCAGGAGTGCGGACTGAAGCACAGACCTCAGGCCCACACGTCTGCAGGAGTGCAGACTGAAGCACAGACCTCAGGCCCACACGTCTGCAGGAGTGCGGACTGAAGCACAGACCTCAGGCCCACACGTCTGCAGGAGTGCGGACTGAAGCACAGACCTCAGGCCCACACGTCTGCAGGAGTGCGGACTGAAGCGCAGACCTCGGGCCCACACGTCTGCAGGAGTGCGAACTGAGGCGCAGACCTCAGGCCCACACGTCTGCAGGAGTGCGGACTGAAGCGCAGACCTCAGGCCCACACGTCTGCAGGAGTGCGAACTGATGCGCAGACCTCAGGCCCACACGTCTGCAGGAGTGGGGAATGAAGCGCAGACCTCAGGCCCACACGTCTGCAGGAGTGCGGACTAAAGCACAGACCTCAGGCCCACACGTCTGCAGGAGTGCGGACTGAAGCAAAGACCTCATGCCCACACGTCTGCAGGAGTGCGGACTGAAGCACAGACCTCAGGCCCACACGTCTGCAGGAGTGCGGACTGAAGCGCAGACCTCAGGCCCACACGTCTGCAGGAGTGCGGACTGAAGCGCAGACCTCAGACCTACAGGACTGCAGGAGTGCGGACTGAAGCACAGACCTCAGGCCCACACGTCTGCAGGAGTGCGGACTGTAGCACAGACCTCAGGCCCACACGTCTGCAGGAGTGCAGACAGAAGTACAGACCTCAGGCCCACTCGTCTGCAGGAGTGCGGACTGAAGCACAGACCTCAGGCCCACTGTAGCACAGACCTCAGGCCCACACGTCTGCAGGAGTGGGGACTGAAGCACAGACCTCAGGCCCACACGTCTGCAGGAGTGCGGACTGAAGCGCAGACCTCAGGCCCACACGTCTGCAGGAGTGCGGACTGAAGCGCAGACCTCAGGCCCACACGTCTGCAGGAGGGCGAACTGAAGCGCAGACCTCGGGCCCACACGTCTGCAGGAGTGCGGACTGAAGCGCAGACCACGGGCCCACATGTCTGCAGGAGTGCGGACTGAAGCACAGACCTCATGCCCACACGTCTGCAGGAGTGCGGACTGAAGCACAGACCTCAGGCCCACACGTCTGCAGGAGTGCGGACTGAAGCGCAGACCTCAGGCCCACACGTCTGCAGGAGTGCAGACTGAAGCGCAGACCTCAGGCCCACACGTCTGCAGGAGTGCGGACTGAAGCACAGACCTCAGACCCACAGGACTGCAGGAGTGCGGACTGAAGCACAGACCTCAGGCCCACACGTCTGCAGGAGTGCGGACTGAAGCACAGACCTCAGGCCCACACGTCTGCAGGAGTGCGGACTGAAGCACAGACCTCAGGCCCACACGTCTGCAGGAGTGCGGACTGAAGCACAGACCTCAGGCCCACACGTCTGCAGGAGTGCGGACTGAAGCACAGACCTCAGGCCCACAGGACTGCAGGAGTGCGGACTGAAGCACAGACCTCAGACCCACAGGACTGCAGGAGTGCAGACTGAAGCACAGACCTCATGCCCACACGTCTGCAGGAGTGCGGACTGAAGCACAGACCTCAGGCCCACACGTCTGCAGGAGTGCGGACTGAAGCGCAGACCTCAGACCCACAGGACTGCAGGAGTGCGGACTGAAGCACAGACCTCAGGCCCACACGTCTGCAGGAGTGCGGACTGAAGCACAGACCTCTCAGGCCCACACGTCTGCAGGAGTGCGGACTGAAGCACAGACCTCAGGCCCACACGTCTGCAGGAGTGCGGACTGAAGCACAGACCTCAGGCCCACAGGACTGCAGGAGTGCGGACTGAAGCACAGACCTCAGACCCACAGGACTGCAGGAGTGCAGACTGAAGCACAGACCTCATGCCCACACGTCTGCAGGAGTGCGGACTGAAGCACAGACCTCAGGCCCACACGTCTGCAGGAGTGCGGACTGAAGCACAGACCTCAGGCCCACACGTCTGCAGGAGTGCGGACTGAAGCACAGACCTCAGGCCCACACGTCTGCAGGAGTGCGGACTGAAGCACAGACCTCAGGCCCACAGGACTGCAGGAGTGCGGACTGAAGCACAGACCTCAGGCCCACACGTCTGCAGGAGTGCGGACTGAAGCACAGACCTCAGGCCCACACGTCTGCAGGAGTGCGGACTGAAGCACAGACCTCAGGCCCACACGTCTGCAGGAGTGCGGACTGAAGCACAGACCTCAGGCCCACACGTCTGCAGGAGTGCGGACTGTAGCACAGACCTCAGGCCCACACGTCTGCAGGAGTGCAGACAGAAGTACAGACCTCAGGCCCACACGTCTGCAGGAGTGCGGACTGAAGCACAGACCTCAGGCCCACACGTCTGCAGGAGTGCGGACTGAAGCACAGACCTCAGGCCCACACGTCTGCAGGAGTGCAGACTGAAGCGCAGACCTCAGGCCCACACGTCTGCAGGACTGCAGACTGAAGCGCAGACCTCAGGCCCACACGTCTGCAGGAGTGCAGACTGAAGCACAGACCTCAGGCCCACAGGACTGCAGGAGTGCGAACTCCCCTGACTTTGGGACTTTGGAGGGAGTCGGAGTTGTTCATGTTCAAATTTTTACTAAGTGCTTTTGCCGCATGCCAGAAAGGTAAGAATTGCTTTAATAAATGAAATCACTATTTAACCACAGGAACACGGCGATTTCACCCACATAAACGGATATATTTTTAAACGGATAAAAAAGTGGAGAAATAAAAAAATATCCTATTCAGTGGATCCATGTAGCGAGGTTAAATGGATCTGGTGTTGACACGATGACGTCAAGCGTCTAGCGACAAGCCGTTCACACATGCGCAAAACGGTTGCCAACAACAACAATGGCAGACATATTCATGCTACGCATCCAAAAACTCCTCCAGGATGTCTGGGTACTTTGTGTAACATGACTCCCAGTCGACATTTTCTTGCGCCTCTTTGGTTTCATATTGTAAGGTATTATGAAGCAATAACTCCACTTCATCGTTAGTCCACACAAAAAGAATCGGTTTTCTTTGCCATAACGTCTTCGGCCATTTCTTAACTGGCGCAGTTTCTCTGCGCATGCTCAACACGTTATTCCTCTGTGGTATTTTACTTTTAGCATTCTGTCACCTATCGGCTGGGCAGGGCATTGCAGGCTTCAAAGGCGATCGTTTTCAGTTTTGCCTCTTCGTGTGGACAGAGATATTTCTGTGGTGTGGATAGCGTTTTCTTTTAACGAGGAAGAAAATATTCAATTAAAAAATATATCCAGTTACGTGTAGTCCTGGCCTAATTCTGGGTCTCACGAAACTCTGAGTGAATGCGTTCTCTGATAGGATCATTACTAACCCCTTTCCCCGATTAACTGCGTTTTAAGCTGTGCTTTCCTTTGCTTCTCTCGTGGTGTTTTTTACTCGTCACGTTTAGATTACCTCAATCTAAACTGTTTAGCTTGATTGATGGTCTCAGCGTCTTGTCTCCAGTCATTATTATTAACTCAGCCTTCGTGAATTTGTTTATCAATCCCATAGATTCCCATGTGTTTCTGTTTCCATTCGAGATTGCCATTCGAGTCCCGCCTCCTCCCATGCGCATATCAGTGGGCAGAGTGAAGCCATCAGCATTTTGTGAGACCAGTGGTCGTCAACCCTGGTCCAGGAGAGCAGCAGTGTCTGCTGGATTTTAACGTTACTCTGCACTTAATTGATGAATGAAAGCAGTTGTCCTTAACTCATCTCACCTGTTGTCTTCGGTTTAAATCTGGTGGAGATAACCAAACCTGGCACACCCTGTGCTGTTAGTAATACTCCTGCACTATGAGAATAAGCTAATCAATTACCAGGAACTACCTGCAAGACTCCTAGAGCCAATTAAACAGACATGCAGGTTGTGACAGAAGTCTAAGTGGAAACCAAGGTTTGTCAGTGTAGTTGGACATTCAGCATGGTTGTAATTCAGACAAGGTAGAGGTTCAAAGTAAAGATAAAAGTTTATAGGGCAGGGGTAGCAAGCCCGGGTCCAGGAGAGCCACAGGGTGTGTGAGTTTGGTTTTCTCCACCCTATTTAAACCTAAGACACCAGGTGAGGTGAGTTAAGTTTGTAATGAACTGCTTTCATTCATCAATTAAGTGCAGGGTAACGTCAAAAACCAGCAAACACTGCGGCTCTCCAGGACCAGGGTTGACGACCATTATTAGACTCAGCTTTGCATTGTGAAATCGCCGCTCTTGTGGCTTTCCGAGTATTCATTCCCGAGCTTTGTTTTGCTGCGCCCACGACTTGTCTGCCCTTTGTCTAAGGCCCGGAATATACTTGCTGCTCATGACGCGGGCGCTTACGCATCATGGCTGCCACGCGTATTTTATGTTCGTGAGCGTAGAGGTCGCTCATCTCGACGCGAGGTAACGTGCCGCGTGCGCGAGATGCAGTATTGACATGACCGCTAGAGGCGCTTGTGCGAACGAATCCATTGTGGCAATGAATGCGATATTCGGGCAATACCGCCCGCCGTTTTTGCGATTTCAGCGTCCGATATGCTGCTGTCTGCCTCTGGTGGAGACCTCCAATACTATGCGTTTTGGACGCGTTGTGCTGCGGCAAGTGTGTGCACTCACGAAGCACACTGTGTACGCTTCCGTTCGGTCACGCAGCAAGTATACTCTAGGCCCAACAGCCCGAACGCGCTGCACTCGCCATTTCCCGTCCCCGCAGGCGCTTGGCTGGTCACAAAGGGAGCGTTCTTCTCGTGCTCTCTCCGAGCTGGTGAAACATCGACTCTGCTCGTCCTATACTCGTCAGTAATCGGTCTTCCTTATCCAGCTTGACAGCAGCGCTCGCGGCTCGCGTGAAAAATAGAATAGACGCCGATTGGAAACAGCCTCCGCTCCAGGGCGCTGCGCTTCGGGTCCGCGTGCAGTGCAACCCTGCCCTCAGTCTCCCAGTGTTCCCGTCAGTCTTGTTCCAGTGTTTGTTTTCTCGTTTAGCCACTCTGAGAGTGTACTTCTGTTCCCCTCTGCCTTAGGCAGGGTATTTCGTTTTTCCATTGGTTCTGTGCACAGTGTTTTATTTCTGGCCTGTTAGCCGAATTTTCCTAGTGTTTTAAATAAACTCCTTGGATCCTGCATCTGGTGTCTCCCTGACCTCATCTTAACAGGATGATGCAATAGCATCCACTAGAGTGGACTATATGCAGCAGTGCCCAAAATTACAGGCATATAGAGAGGAGAAAAAAAACACTTAAACAGCTGTACACTGTAGTGACCTCCATGCATGAAAGGGTTAAAAATGCATTTTGGATTTACTTGGTTTATCTTTGCCAAATAGTAATTTCTTAAATGATATGAAACATTTGCGAGTGACATGCAAAAAAAAAAATCAAGAAGGGGTAAATACTTTTTTACAGCGCTGTGTATATATGGAGACCAGACCAACAAGCTTGTTCAATAATGGTGAAATCACACTGATAGAGGTTTGTAAAACTTTGCAGAAGGTTGTGCTGAGATTATGAAACTGTGCTGGTTTTGCTGTTGAGTGCATTTATTTGACCTTTGGCTGGAGAGCACCTTTCATTCAAATGTCAGTAAAAATGAGGCTACCAAGTAAATTGCTGAGTAACAGTAATGCTTTGCATCCAGTGGCCATGTCACGGGTGATATCGGCTGCAAACATGCTGGAACAATGAGGTATGCAGTCCCCAATGGCATGAGAGCAGAAAAGCCAGACATGTGACAGCAAAATACAGGACATGTGACAGCTCAGTACAGGACAGGTGACAGCTCAATACGGGACATGTGACAGCTCAGTGCAGGACATGTAACAGCTCAATATGGGACATATGACAGCTCAGTGTATAACATGTAACAGCTCAATATGGGACATGTGACAGCTCAGTGCAGGACATGTGACAGCTCAATACGGGACATGTGACAGCTCAGTGCAGGACATGTAACAGCTCAATATGGGACATATGACAGCTCAGTGTATAACATGTAACAGCTCAATATGGGACATGTGACAGCTCAGTGCAGGACATGTAACAGCTCAATATGGGACATATGACTGCTCAGTGCAGGACATGTAACGGCTCAATATGGGACATGTGACAGCTCAGTGTATAACATGTAACAGCTCAATATGGGACGTGACAGCTCAGTGTATAACATGTAACTGTTGTGATTCTGCATTTCAGCCATGTCTTTTGTCTAGCCCCATGTTTAAGTTCTGTGCCTGGCTTGCCATGTATGCCTTTTGTGTTTAAGTGACCACTGCCTGCCTCTGACCATCCCTAGGATTATGTATTGTGTTTTGGTTGTTTGATTTCATGTTTTATTATGTTTCTTGTTTTGTTATTATTTACGTCTTTGCCATGTTTCTTAGTCTTGCCATGTTTCATAGCCTTGCCATGTTTCATAGTCTTGTTTTTGGTTCTTGTCCTGCACTTCGTTTTCCCCTGTCTTGTCTGGTGTAGGTCTTTGCCCACGGTCCCTTGTCTGACGTGCCACTCATTCGGGTGATTTCCTGGTTTCTGGGATTTCAATCTTTCTTCATATCTCGTTTTCTTCCTTCCTCTCTCTTTATGCTATCTACTAACCCTACTAACAGTTTATTGTTTTCGATAATTACTAACCCCGATTAACATTGTATATTCATACTAACTGACTAACTTGCACTCGGGATTGTATAGCTGCACATACTAATAGACTAACGATCTCTCAGCATTCGCCCAATCTGTATCTCCGCCCTCCTTGCCTATCACTAATTATCTCTACTGCAGTTTCCATTTATATCTCAGGCTTTCTCTTTTCTTTAGACTATACACTTTAGTACTCCTTAACCGGAGCTGTTATTCGTTCATAGGAATGTCTCGTTATCCCTGTCTGCGTTTCGGCATTCGCCAAATTCATGTAATTAGTTTTCCTCATGTGTCTCTCCCATGTCATTGATTACACCTGTTTACCCTAGTCATGTGTTCACCCCGGATGTGTATATAAGGTGTCTGCACTTTTAGTTCCTTGTCAGATCGTCTTTACTCCTTTGTCTTGTGCTACGTTCCTCGCCTTGCTCATCGTGATATTTTCTTTCTGACTGGATTGCCCGACACTTGTTTTTTGGTTTGCCCTTTTGGATCTGATTGCCTTCGTGAGTTTTGACCTATTTTTGCCCGACCACGTCTATTGTCTTTGCTGCCCTGGTATTTGGATTCGGACTGTTTACGGCTTATGAGTTTGTCTCTCCACCAAACCCACGCCTGTGTACCGAACCATTTTTGCCTGACCTTGAGTTTTGTTATTGGTGCCCTGGTTACAGTTTTGGACTTTGCCCTTTGGATTCTGTTTGTGGATTGTGGACATTGTACTGTTGCCAGCTCTGTTGGGGGGTTTCCCCCTTCAGAAATAAAGCCTCCATTTTGCATTTATCTGGTTTTCGCTCTTGGCTCATTTCGTAAAACCTCACATTACGATCTGACCATGACGGAGCCAGCGTCAGACCAGTCTCTGCAGGAGGCAGTGCACCAGCAGGGCACTCAGTTGGAGTTTCAGGAACGTCAGCTCCGTGCTCTGATGCAGCACATGCAAACCATGAGCCTCCAGATGGCGGACCTCACTCGCTCAGTACAGGAGGCGCAGCAACTACAGTCACCCCAGCCTACCGCCTATACTCCTCCTGCTCCCGCTTCCGCTCCGCCCCTACCCAGCTGCGAGCCACGTCTACCACCGCCGGAGAGGTACGACGGGAACCCGGGAGCATGTCGGGCGTTTCTCACCCAGTGCGAGCTCATCTTCAGCCTGCAGCCTTCGTCCTTCCCCACCGAAAGAGCGCGAGTTGCTTTCATTATCACGCAACTGACGGGAAGAGCTAAGCAGTGGGCTACAGCGGCTTGGGAAGCTGATCTCCCCTGTGTACAGACTTTTCGTCTACTGGGTGAAGAGATGAGGCGGATCTTTGATCGCACCAAGTTGGGTCACGAGGCAGGACGAGAGATCCTGCACATGCGACAAGGTGGGCGTCCCGTAGCCGACTACGCCATTGATTTTCAGACGTTGGCCACCAACAGCAGATGGGGACAGAGAGCTCTGTACGATGCCTTCTTCGACGGATTATCGGAAGCACTTAAGGATGAGCTAGTGTCGCGGGATTTACCGGAGAACTTGGACGACCTTGTCGACCTGGCTATTCGCGTGGATTCGCGATTGGAGGAGCGCCGACGCCTCGCTTCCCGCAGACGACCATATCCAGCTCCCCAGAGTACTCCGCCTCGATCACCCCCTACTGGCAGCCGCTCCCCGGAGCCTGAACCCATGCAATTGGGACGTACGCGCATTCCTGTGGAGGAGAGGGATCGCCGCCGCCGTGATGGGGCCTGCTTTTACTGTGGCAAGGGAGGACACCTTATCGCTCAGTGCCCTAACAGGGAAAGAAAAAAGAAGAGAAGAGGTCCTCCTGGTGCCCGCATAGCGACAGTAATAGGGGTGACGCCGGGACAGGAAACTAACAATCGCACATGTGTTCCTGTAACTTTGGAATGGGGGGGCGAGAGCAGATCCACCGAGGCTCTCGTGGACACCGGAGCGGAGGAAAACTTAATTGATGTGGAGCTGGCCCGGAAATGGGGCGTTCCCACAGAGAAGATCTTCCCTGATCGAGTGGCCAATTCGCTCAGCGGCCAGAGGATCGGCCAAATAACCCATACGACCAGCCCCGTCAAACTCAAGGTGTCAGGAAACCACCACGAAACCATTCATTTCCTCCTGTTACACTCTCCCCATGCTCCTATCGTCCTGGGCCATCCATGGATGGCCAAACACCTACCAGAGATCGACTGGCGCAAGAATGAAATTAAGGGATGGAGCTCCAACTGCTCCCTGACATGCCTCCGCAACGCCCTCGACCCTCTACACAACCCATCTCCTCCGGAGATTCCAGACCTGGAAAAGGTTCCTCTTGAATTCCATGACCTCAAGGAGGTTTTCTCAAAGTTTCGGGCCACCAGCTTACCACCTCACCGACCCTATGACTGCACCATAAACCTGAAGCCAGGTACTATGCCCCCTAGAGGCCGACTCTACTCACTCTCCAGACCAGAAAACCAAGCTATGGAGAAGTATCTCTCAGAGTCTCTCGCTGCTGGCCTTATACGCCCGTCATCATCCCCTGCTGGTGCGGGTTTTTTCTTCGTAGCCAAGAAGGATGGATCATTAAGACCCTGTATTGATTACCGGGGCCTCAACGAGATAACTATTAAGAACCGCTACCCACTTCCCCTCATGAACACCGCTTTTGATCTCCTGCAAGGAGCCAAGATCTTCACTAAGCTCGACCTCCGGAATGCATACCACTTAGTGCGAATCAGAGAGGGGGACGAATGGAAGACCGCCTTTAACACTCCCACGGGGCACTGGGAATATTTGGTTCTTCCGTTCGGGCTTACCAACGCTCCAGCAGTGTTTCAAAACCTCGTCAATGACGTCTTAAGAGACATGTTAAACAAGTTTGTTTTTGTCTATCTTGACGATATTCTGATTTTTTCTGAATCCCAGGAGGACCATGTTCAGCATGTTCGTCAAGTGCTCCGTCGCCTCTTGGAGAACCGCCTTTTCGTAAAGGCCGAGAAGTGTGAGTTTTTTGTTGAAACCACCACCTTTTTGGGTTACATTATTTCTCCTGGCACCATTCGCATGGACCCAGTAAAGGTGGAGGCAGTTACCAAGTGGCCCCGACCAGAGGACCGTAAGTCACTCCAACGTTTCCTAGGATTTGCCAACTTCTACCGGCGGTTCATCAGGAACTATAGTTCTGTTGCGGCTCCTCTTACTGCTCTCACCTCCTCCAAATTCAAGTTTCGTTGGTCGGAGAAAGCAGAGGACGCCTTTAAAGAATTAAAGACCAGATTCACATCTGCACCCATCCTCACTATTCCCAACCCAGAGCTCCAGTTCATCGTCGAGGTGGACGCCTCCAATATTGGAGCTGGAGCCATTCTGTCTCAGAGGTCCACGGAGGATGGGAAAATCCATCCATGTGCCTTCTTCTCTCGCCGCCTCAGCTCAGCGGAGAGAAATTACGACATCGGCAACCGGGAGCTGTTGGCGGTGAAGTTGGCCTTGGAAGAATGGAGGCAATGGCTGGAAGGATCCAAGGTTCCCTTTATTGTCTGGACTGACCACAAGAATTTGGAGTACCTGCAGACAGCCAAAAGACTCAATCCGCGGCAAGCCAGGTGGGCGTTATTCTTCTCCCGCTTTAACTTCCACATTGCCTACCGGCCTGGAAGTAAGAATGTGAAGCCTGATGCCCTATCCCGATGTTTTGAGATCCAGGAGGAGGAACTTAACAAGGATACTATCCTCCCTAAGGAAGCGTTTTTCAATGCCATATGTTTTGACATAGAGAGAGAGGTTAAGAATGCCCAGACCAATGCTGCTACCCCTAGTGCGTGTCCCACTAACTGCTTATTTGTTCCAGCTGCCCTGCGCCCCAAGGTCCTGGAATGGGGACACGCATCTAGACTGTCCTGCCACCCTGGGATTCGCCGCACTAAGAGCTTCATCCTCCAGAGGTTTTGGTGGCCAGAACTTAGCCAAGATGTCCAGGGTTTCGTTACAGCTTGCTCGGTCTGTGCCCAGGCTAAGTCCTCTCACCAACCACCACAAGGTTTACTCCAGCCCCTTCCGACACCACATCGTCCCTGGTCCCACATTGCACTAGACTTCATCACAGGTCTTCCCCCATCCAATCACCACACCACCATTCTCACTATTGTTGACAGATTTTCCAAAGCCGTTCACTTAGTTCCCCTCACTAAACTTCCCTCCGCTCAAGACACCACCAATCTGGTCATTCAACATGTCATTAGGCTTCATGGCATACCCACCGACATCACTTCTGATCGTGGTCCCCAGTTCACAGCACTTTTTTGGAAAGCGTTTTTTAAAGCCCTAGGCACGTCAGTCAGTTTATCCTCAGGTTTCCATCCCCAGACCAATGGCCAGACCGAGCGAGCTAACCAATGTGTGGAAAGTGTTCTGCGTTGTCTCTGCATTAGGAACCCCTCCTCCTGGAGTTATCAGTTGCCATGGGTAGAGTACGCCTTGAACAGCCACACCTCTGCTGCCTCCGGCGTCTCCCCCTTCAAGGCCTGCCTGGGCTACCAGCCTCCGTTGTTCCCGTCCCAGGAGGAGGAGGTAGCTGTTCCATCTGCCAGCGAGTTCGTCCGTAGGTGCAGACGCACCTGGGTCACCACCCGCCAGGTCCTGCTCAGATCGGTCGCCCGGATGAAGGAACTGGCCGACAAGAAACGCACAGCGGCTCCGGCGTACCGACCTGGGCAACGGGTCTGGCTGTCTTCTAGGGACATCCCCCTCAGAGGTAACGGGGGTAAGCTTTTCCCCAAATACCTGGGCCCTTTCACTATCGAGAGGGTCCTTAGTCCCACTGCCATTCGCCTCCGTCTCCCCCTATCCATGCGACGTATACACCCAACTTTCCATGTGTCACAAGTAAAACCTGCTGTAACCCACCACCTGTCCTCTGGACCTGATCCCCCTCCACCCGCCCGGATCATCGACGGAGGCGAAGCCTACACGGTCCGTGCCCTCCTGGACTCTCGTCGACGAGGCAGAGGTCTACAGTACCTCGTCGACTGGGAGGGTTACGGACCAGAACACCGCAGTTGGGTTCCTGCCCGACACATTCTGGATAAGACTTTAATAAGAGACTATCATGCTGCATCACGCTCTTCGAATTGAACGCCAGGAGGCGTTCGTTGGGGGGGGGGTTCTGTTGTGATTCTGCATTTCAGCCATGTCTTTTGTCTAGCCCCATGTTTAAGTTCTGTGCCTGGCTTGCCATGTATGCCTTTTGTGTTTAAGTGACCACTGCCTGCCTCTGACCATCCCTAGGATTATGTATTGTGTTTTGGTTGTTTGATTTCATGTTTTATTATTTTTCTTGTTTTGTTATTATTTACGTCTTTGCCATGTTTCTTAGTCTTGCCATGTTTCATAGCCTTGCCATGTTTCATAGTCTTGTTTTTGGTTCTTGTCCTGCACTTCGTTTTCCCCTGTCTTGTCTGGTGTAGGTCTTTGCCCACGGTCCCTTGTCTGACGTGCCACTCATTCGGGTGATTTCCTGGTTTCTGGGATTTCAATCTTTCTTCATATCTCGTTTTCTTCCTTCCTCTCTCTTTATGCTATCTACTAACCCTACTAACAGTTTATTGTTTTCGATAATTACTAACCCCGATTAACATTGTGTATTCATACTAACTGACTAACTTGCACTCGGGATTGTATAGCTGCACATACTAATAGACTAACGATCTCTCAGCATTCGCCCAATCTGTATCTCCGCCCTCCTTGCCTATCACTAATTATCTCTACTGCAGTTTCCATTTATATCTCAGGCTTTCTCTTTTCTTTAGACTATACACTTTAGTACTCCTTAACCGGAGCTGTTATTCGTTCATAGGAATGTCTCGTTATCCCTGTCTGCGTTTCGGCATTCGCCAAATTCATGTAATTAGTTTTCCTCATGTGTCTCTCCCATGTCATTGATTACACCTGTTTACCCTAGTCATGTGTTCACCCCGGATGTGTATATAAGGTGTCTGCACTTTTAGTTCCTTGTCAGATCGTCTTTACTCCTTTGTCTTGTGCTACGTTCCTCGCCTTGCTCATCGTGATATTTTCTTTCTGACTGGATTGCCCGACACTTGTTTTTTGGTTTGCCCTTTTGGATCTGATTGCCTTCGTGAGTTTTGACCTATTTTTGCCCGACCACGTCTATTGTCTTTGCTGCCCTGGTATTTGGATTCGGACTGTTTACGGCTTATGAGTTTGTCTCTCCACCAAACCCACGCCTGTGTACCGAACCATTTTTGCCTGACCTTGAGTTTTGTTATTGGTGCCCTGGTTACAGTTTTGGACTTTGCCCTTTGGATTCTGTTTGTGGATTGTGGACATTGTACTGTTGCCAGCTCTGTTGGGGGGTTTCCCCCTTCAGAAATAAAGCCTCCATTTTGCATTTATCTGGTTTTCGCTCTTGGCTCATTTCGTAAAACCTCACAGTAACAGCTCAATACGGGACATATGACAGCTCAGTGTATAACATGTAACAGCTCAATATGGGACATATGACAGCTCAGTGTATAACATGTAACAGCTCAATATGGGACATATGACAGCTCAGTGTATAACATGTAACAGCTCAATATGGGACATGTGACAGCTCAGTGTATAACATGTAACAGCTCAATATGGGACATGTGACAGCTCAGTGTATAACATGTAACAGCTCAATATGGGACATATGACAGCTCAGTGTATAACATGTAACAGCTCAATATGGGACATGTGACAGCTCAGTGCATAACATGTAACAGCTCAATATGGGACATGTGACAGCTCAGTGTATAACATGTAACAGCTCAATATGGGACATATGACAGCTCAGTGTATAACATGTAACAGCTCAATATGGGACATGTGACAGCTCAGTGTATAACATGTAACAGCTCAATATGGGACATATGACAGCTCAGTGCATAACATGTAACAGCTCAATATGGGACATATGACAGCTCAGTGCATAACATGTAACAGCTCAATATGGGACATGTGACAGCTCAGTGCATAACAAGTAACAGCTCAATATGGGACATATGACAGCTCAGTGCATAACATGTAACAGCTCAATATGGGACATGTGACAGCTCAGTGTATAACATGTAACAGCTCAAAATGGGACATATGACAGCTCAGTGTATAACATGTAACAGCTCAATATGGGACATGTGACAGCTCAGTGTATAACATGTAACAGCTCAATATGGGACATATGACAGCTCAGTGTATAACATGTAACAGCTCAATATGGGACATGTGACAGCTCAGTGTATAACATGTAACAGCTCAATATGGGACATATGATAGCTCAGTGCATAACATGTAACAGCTCAATATGGGACATATGACTGCTCAGTGTATAACATGTAACAGCTCAATATGGGACATGTGACAGCTCAGTGTATAACATGTAACAGCTCAATATGGGACATATGTCAGCTCAGTGTATAACATGTAACAGCTCAATATGGGACATATGACAGCTCAGTGCATAACATGTAACAGCTCAATATGGGACATATGACAGCTCAGTGCAGGACATGTAACAGCTCAATATGGGACATATGACAGCTCAGTGCAGGACATGTAACAGCTCAATATGGGACATATGACAGCTCAGTGCATAACATGTAACAGCTCAATATGGGACATATGACAGCTCAGTGCATAACATGTAACAGCTCAATATGGGACATATGACAGCTCAGTGCATAACATGTAACAGCTCAATATGGGACATATGACAGCTCAGTGCATAACATGTAACAGCTCAATATGGGACATGTGACAGCTCAGTGCATAACATGTAACGGCTCAATATGGGACATGTGACAGCTCAGTGCATAACATGTAACAGCTCAATATGGGACATATGACAGCTCAGCGCATAACATGTAACAGCTCAATACGGGACATATGACAGCTCAGCGCATAACATGTAACAGCTCAATATGGGACATGTGACAGCTCAGTGCATAACATGTAACAGCTCAGTATGGGACATATGACAGCTCAGTGCATAACATGTAACAGCTCAATATGGGACATGTGACAGCTCAGTGCATAACATGTAACAGCTCAATATGGGACATGTGACAGCTCAGTGCATAACATGTAACAGCTCAATACGGGACATATGACAGCTCAGTGTATAACATGTAACAGCTCAATATGGGACATGTGACAGCTCAGTGTATAACATGTAACAGGTCAATACGGGACATATGACAGCTCAGTGTATAACATGTAACAGCTCAATATGGGACATGTGACAGCTCAGTGCATAACATGTAACAGCTCAATATGGGACATATGACAGCTCAGTGCATAACATGTAACAGCTCAATATGGGACATGTGACAGCGCAGTGTATAACATGTAACAGCTCAATATGGGACATATGACAGCTCAGTGCATAACATGTAACAGCTCAATATGGGACATATGACAGCTCAGTGCATAACATGTAACAGCTCAATACGGGACATATGACAGCTCAGTGCATAACATGTAACAGCTCAATATGGGACATATGACAGCTCAGTGCATAACATGTAACAGCTCAATATGGGACATATGACAGCTCAGTGCATAACATGTAACAGCTCAATATGGGACATGTGACAGCTCAGTGCATAACATGTAACAGCTCAATATGGGACATATGACAGCTCAGTGCATAACATGTAACAGCTCAATATGGGACATATGACAGCTCGGTGCAGGACATGTAACAGCTCAATATGGGACATATGACAGCTCAGTGCATAACATGTAACAGCTCAATATGGGACATATGACAGCTCAGTGCATAACATGTAACAGCTCAATATGGGACATATGACAGCTCAGTGTATAACATGTAACAGCTCAATATGGGACATATGACAGCTCAGTGCATAACATGTAACAGCTCAATATGGGACATGTGACAGCTCAGTGCATAACATGTAACAGCTCAATATGGGACATGTGACAGCTCAGTGTATAACTTGTAACAGCTCAATATGGGACATATGACTGCTCAGTGTATAACATGTAACAGCTCAATATGGGACATATGACAGCTCAGTGTATAACATGTAACAGCTCAATATGGGACATGTGACAGCTCAGTGTATAACATGTAACAGCTCAATATGGGACATGTGACAGCTCAGTGTATAACATGTAACAGCTCAATATGGGACATGTGACAGCTCAGTGCAGGACATGTAACAGCTCAATATGGGACATATGACAGCTCAGTGCATAACATGTAACAGCTCAATATGGGACATATGACAGCTCAGTGCAGGACATGTAACAGCTCAATATGGGACATATGACAGCTCAGTGCATAACATGTAACAGCTCAATATGGGACATATGACAGCTCAGTGCATAACATGTAACAGCTCAATATGGGACATATGACAGCTCAGTGTATAACTTGTAACAGCTCAATATGGGACATATGACAGCTCAGTGTATAACATGTAACAGCTCAATATGGGACATGTGACAGCTTAGTGCATAACATGTAACAGCTCAATATGGGACATGTGACAGCTCAGCGCATAACATGCAACAACTCAGTGCAGGACATGTGACGGCTCTGACATGTCTGAGGGGAAATTGTACATTTATTTGTATGTTTAAGCTGGCGGCCTCAAGCTGCCTGAGTCTCTACTACCCGGTTCCTGTCTCATTTCCATTCCACCCACAGTCTTGTTTAATGGCTGCGCTGCAGTGAGAGACAGGCTCTGAGAGTCATAAACATCTGGCAACCCCACATCCATCGCCCTCTCCCAGCCTCCGTGCCACACAAGGTCAGACAGAGCACAGCTCTGGCTCATGTCTACATGCTGGAAAATTCAAAAACAAAACATTCAAACCTTTGACAATAAACGTGTGGGATGTAACTTACACATCGATATCACATATGTATGGAATGTCACGAAGAATATTTGGACAGGAAATCTGATTAATTAAGTGCATTGCGAGAGAATATGGCCAAACTGTCAACAGATTTAGAGGCGTCACGTTTTTCAATGCAGAAATGAGAGTGAATCGAAAAACTGCCTCGTTTGAAATGAAGATTTTAATACTGATGAGATTGATTTGTTTTCCAAGCTGAATTCATCAGAACACTCTTATGATTGAACTAACACTGGGCTCTTATGGTTGAACTAACTGGGCATTATTCACTGTGTTCATGAGGGTAGTTTGGAAAATGGAGCCCTCAATTACCACTTAAATAGCTTATAAATTTTGCACAGAAAAGGCGACAAAACAAACAGGAATGAGAAAATATGAGGTAAATCTTCCTGCTGTACTTGAATGGAGTGAATTGGACGGATGCCGCTGTTTTCATGTGAATCAGTGTGTTCTGGTGAGGTTAAATCCACACGGTGTCGGGGTTGGCTCTGTCGGGAGGTGTAGGTTGGGTTAATGATCCTGAATGTACAGACGGGTGAGGGGTACCTTTCAGCATACGCCACACCGGCTCCCTCACACCGTCACTGATGCTGAGCACCTCACAGTGACTACAGGCGCTGAATCTGCAGGTAGCTACATCACCTGTCTGCGTTCAGCAGGACAATACAGCGATGAGAGCTAATGGTGTAATCAGTGGCTCATTAATCAATCATGCACTCAATAACCCCTACACTGGTTGAGTGTTAGATCCCTGTCAGTGTAAGTACACAAACGCTACGTGGTGAAACTAAGTTCTCATATATTACCCAGATAATTGGTTATTGGCTCGATGATGTTGACAATATTCAGTGTTGATCATATTTATAGGCCCTGTGGGGCCCTGTATTCCAGAGGAAGGGAATTGACTGAGGATAATTCCGACTCCTCAGGAGTAAGCCACTCCTAGCACATTTACATCCAGTGTTGCATTTTCTGTTATTTTGTATGTTTTTGTGTTGTTATGTTTTTGTATGCTTGCTGCACCAAAGTGAACCCGCTCCGGATGAGTAATATATTGACTTGGTGTGAAATCTGGTGCTGCTCCCCCATAACCCCCACCACCAAACAACAGCCCCATTCCCCCCGCACAGCTGCAGCATATCTCTCCTCGGGGGAGCCTCCACGCGCCTCAGTATCTAAAATAACATTCTGTCTTCTTTTGGATTTTTAAAATATTCAAATCAGATCATTTTCATGCAAGGGAACTCAGATAAGGACATAACATCGTCTCCTCTCGGCAGCTGTCCGTAACGCTGGAGATAAGAGAATGTACCCCGAGGGTAAAGATGGGACTTCCCTGCGTTCACAGCCCTCCAGGAAAAGACCGTACATGATCTCGTCCATTATCTCACCCACACACCCTGGCTCTGCGCTGCTGAATGGTTTCTTTGTTTAATTAAAGTAAACTCTGTGTTAACTGTAAAGACAGAGGAGGGCAGAGTGCTCACAGATTAGACTGAGTCAATTTAAAAGTAGCACAATAATAATAATCAGAGCATTATAATGTATGCTGTAGTAGAGAAAAAAAAAGTGTAGCTGGTTGAAAAAATGTTTGCCTTTCCCTCCAGTCATTTATAATCTAGCTTGTGTTTTTTATGCCCAAATTGACTGGTATATGTGTTGATTGGTCTTTATTTCTCAGGCAGATGTGACTCTGACTGAGGCTCTGGACCAAAGAGCAGGATTTGGTTCCCAGTCACGACCCACTGCTCCGTAGTGACTGCGAGGGGTCTGAAGCCGAGGAGAAATTACCCCAGAAGGGTGATTAAAATATGCCTCCCACCCCAGAGGAGTGAGCAGCCGAACTGATGCCCAGGACCATGTAGCAGAGCGTGGAGACAGACTGTCCCCAGGGCTCCAAATGTGCAGCATCCAGTGCCCATTCCCCACTCGAGCACATCCACTTCAGCGTCTAGTGTCCATTCCCCAGTCGAGCACATCCCCTTCAGCGTCCAGTGCCCATTCCCCACTCGAGCACATCCCCTTTAGCGTCTAGTGTCCAATCCCCAGTCGAGCACATCCCCTTCAGTGTCCAGAGTCCATTCCCCAATCGAGCACATACCCTTCAGCGTCCAGTGTCCATTTCCCACTCAAGCACATCCTCTTCAGCATCCAGTGCCATTCCCCACTCGAGCACATCAGCTTCAGCATCCAGTGTCCATTTCCCACTCGAGCACATCTCCTTCAGCATCCAGTGTCTATTCTCCACTCAAACACATCCCCTCCAGCATCCAGTGTCCATTCCCCAATCGAGCACATCCCGTTCAGCGTCCAGTGTCCATTTCCCACTCGAGCACATCCCCTTCAGCGTCTAGTGTCCAATCCCCAGTCGAGCACATCCCCTTCAGTGTCCAGAGTCCATTCCCCAATCGAGCACATACCCTTCAGTGTCCAGTGTCCATTTCCCACTCAAGCACATCCTCTTCAGCATCCAGTGCCATTCCTCACTCGAGCACATCAGCTTCAGCATCCAGTGTCCATTTCCCACTCGAGCACATCTCCTTCAGCATCCAGTGTCTATTCTCCACTCAAACACATCCCCTCCAGCATCCAGTGTCCATTCCCCAATCGAGCACATCCCGTTCAGCGTCCAGTGTCCATTTCCCACTCGAGCACATCCTCTTTAGCATCCAGTGTTCATTCTCCACTCGAACACATCCCCTCCAGCATCCAGTGGCCATTCCCCAATCGAGCACATCCCGTTCAGCATCCAGGGTCCATTTCCCACTCAAGCACATCCCCTCCAGCATCCAGTGTCCATTCCCCAATCAAGCACATCCCGTTCAGCATCCAGTGTCCATTTCCCACTCGAGCACTTCCCCTCCAGCATCCAGTGTCCATTCCCCAATCGAGTACATCCCATTCAGCGTCCAGTGTCCATTCCCCACTAGAGCACATCCTCTTCAGGGTCTAGTGTCCATTCCCCAATCAAGCACAACCCCTTCAGCGTCCAGTGTCAATTCCCCACTAGAGCACATTCCCTTCGTTTCCAGAATCCATTCCCCACTCGAGCACATCCCCTTCAGCATCCAGTGTCCATTCCCTACTCAAGCATATCCTCTTCACCATCCAGTGCCCATTCTCCACGAGAGCACATCCCCTTCAGTGTCTAGTGTCTATTCCCCAATCAAGCACAACCACTTCAGCATCCAGTGCCTATTCCCCACTGAAGCACATCCCCTTCGTTTCCAGAATCCATTCCCCACTCGAGCACATCCCCTTCAGCATCCAGTGTCCATTCCCCACTCAAGCACATCCCCTCCAGCGTCCAGTGTCCATTCCTCACTTGAACACATCCCCTTCAGTGTCCAGTGTCCATTCCCCACTCAAGCACATCCCCTTCAGCATCCAGTGTCCATTCTCCACTCGAGCACATCCCATCCAGTGTCCATTGTCCATCCCCCATTCGAGCACATTCGCTTCAGCATCCAGTGTCCATTCCCCACTCAAGCACATCCCTTTTAGCATCCAGTGTCCATTCCCCACTTGAGCACATCTCCTTCACTGCCCAGTGTACATTCCCCAATCGAGCACATCCCCATCAGCGTTCAGTGTCCATTCCCCACTCAAGCACATCCCATTAAGCGTCCAGTGTATAGTTCCCACTTGCGCACATCCCTTCCAGCATCTGGTTTCCATTCCCCACCCAAGCACATCCCCTTCAGTGTCCAGTGTCCATTCCCCACTCAAGCACATCCCATTAAGCGTCCAGTGTATAGTTCCCACTTGCGCACATCCCTTCCAGCATCTGGTTTCCATTCCCCACCCAAGCACATCCCCTTCAGTGTCCAGTGCCCATTACCCACTCGAGCACAAACTCTTCAGCGTCCAGTGTCTATTCCCCATTCGAGCACATTCCCTTCAGCATCCAGTGTCCATTCCCCACTGGAGCACATCCCCTCCAGAATCCATTGTCCATTTCCCACTCGAGCACATCTTCTCCAGCATCCAGTGTCCCTTCTTCACTCAAGCACATCCCCTTCACTGCCCAGTGTACATTCCCCAATCGAGCACATCCCTTTCAGCATCCAGTGTCCATTCCCCAGTTGAGCACATCCCCTTCAGCGTTCAGTGTCCATTACCTACTCAAGCACATACCCTCCAGCATCCAGTGTCCATTCCCCACTGGAGCATATTCCCTTCAGCATCCAGTGTCCCTTACCCACTCAAGCACATACCCTCCAGCATCCAGTGTCCATTCCCCACTCGAACACATTTTTTTCAGCATCCAGTGTTTTTTCCCCACTCGAGCACATCCCCTCCAGCATCCAGTGTCCATTCCCCACTCGAGTACATCCCCTACAGCATCCAGTGTCCATTCCCTACTTGCACACATCCCCTACAGCATCCAGTGTCCATTCCCCACTCGAGCACATCCCCTACAGCATCCAGTGTCCATTCCCTACTTGCACACATCCCCTACAGCATCCAGTGTCCATTCCTCACTCGAGCACATCCTCTTCACCGTACAGTGTCCATTCCCTACTTGCACACATCCCCTACAGCATCCAGTGTCCATTCCCCACTCGAGCACATCCCCCTCAGCATCCGTTGTTCACCAGTGTTTGTGTGTGTGTTTCGGCAGGCTGGGCTGTACAGTAATTAAACTCATCTGCATTAAGAGCGAGGTGCGCACACAGACAGCTCGCATCCACAGCGGTCACATCCCTCATTTAAACAGCCATTCTGGGTGCAGGAAATGGAACGCTTCTTCAAACTAACCTCAGTCAATCGACCATCTCTAATACATCTCTCAATTTGCGCGCAGGAGATATTGTGGGCGAGAAAAAAAAACGCCCGGTGCTAAAACATCTGCTCTGCGGCAAGTTTCCTTGAATTTCCTCTGCTGTGGGTCTTCATTCTGGCCTCTGCATTTTCTTGCACCTCATCCAATCACCTAACGATTTCTCCCAGAGCGCAGTGGCTCACCCTGACTGCCCTTCAGGTTTACTTTCACTGGAGATGTGTAGCTTTGCGTTCGGTTAAAGCTGGACTGTGGATACAAACATTGGTTTACATCTTTCACCTTACTTGGAAAGCCTAACTTTTGGAATGTTATAGGCAACTATAGTTGCCCAATTATGATAGATATCAAAATCAGATGCTGTTGAAAACCATTCATGTGGTTACTTGTTTAAAAGACCTCCCCTGCGGCAGCTCTTTCAAAGAAGTTGCCACATGATAGGTTTTCAACAGCTCAGGATAATAAAATTTTTAATTCCTTGAAAATGTATTCAGCGCTCTAAGGGTTAATGGGGCCTGCAAGGAAAGTAGTCAGTCAAACACAAACCCTCTCCAAAGACGATAAGACGGTATGTAAAACACTTATTAGAAAAGAAAACAGTTATTTGAAAGTCATCGTTGACCTTCATTAAATTGAAAATAGTACATGAAAAAATATATATATTTTTAACTTTGTAAACCTAATGTATTGTCTTTTTCATTGAAAATGCTCATGCATTCTGAATAAAGTGCCTGACACAGGTTCTCTAAGAGAAGGGACAGGCGATATGAGAAAAAAAGTGCCGGTGTTGCACAGGTGATGTCATCATGGTTGTGTATAAAGGCAGCATCCACAAAAGGCCCAGATGTTTAAAAGTTATGAGTGGTCAAGGATCAACATTGTTTGGAAAAAACAGTCACAAAGAGCAGATTGCATGTGTTGTTTTAAGGGTTTTAGGGATTTCACCCTGTACAGTTTCTAAATTATTCAAAGATTCAGGGGATATTGAAGAAATCTCTGCGTAAAGGCTGAAGTTGAAAATCAATACTGAGTGCACCTCATCTCAATCCTTCAGATGGCACCGCAGTGAAAGCTAACATGCTTTTGTCATGTATGTAACCACATGGGCTGGGATGACATTGATAAACCCTCACCGGTGCACACCATTAATTATTCAACATTGCATGCAAAAATGCAAATGAAGACTGTATTATGCACTTAAAGAAGCAATATATCAAAATGAAGAAAAACATTGCCATCTTGTCCGGTCCTCTACAATTGACCGATGCACAATAGAAAGTAGCTGTCATACAACCCCAATTCTAAAAAGGTTGGGACGCTGTGTAAAATGTAAATAAACACAGAATGCAATGATTTGCAAAACTCATAAACTGAAATTTTATTTGTAATGGAACATAATCAACATGTTGAAAATATTTTACCATTTCATAAAAAGATATAAGCTCATTTTGAATTTGATGGCTGCAACACATCTCAAATCGGGCCATGTTTGCCATTGTTTAGTGTCCCCTCCTCTTGTAACAGTCTGTAAACAGCTGGGGAGTGAGGAGACCAGTTGCTGAAGTTTTGGGAGAGGAATGTTGTCCCACTCTTGCCATGTTCCGTTAAAATTCTAACTTTCGGTGAATTGAGGAGAAACATGCAGGCACAAACAGTCAAAGTAAACACTTAAATATTTTTTTGGACCATTTCCTTATACTAGTATAAAAGAAGAGGTGTTATGGAGTAAAATAGCCCAAGATCTCAAAATTGACCATTGCTTCAAAAAACGATGTTTTTGCCTGTAGTGTCTCATCTTAATGAGGAGAAACAAAGCCTGTCGAGATCTGTTGCCAGACTCCTATATGACATGTGTCGCTTTACTTGTTGCCAGGTATGATAATAGTTTATGTTGACCCTGTAATTCATTTTAATGTTGTCCGTTTTTTTTACGTATTTTAGCAATTTCACATACATATTTGATTCATAACTTAATCGGCTCTAAGGAATGTACCTGGCAAATAAATTGTTAAACTTGGTCTGTGTGATTTCCACCGCAAATTTTCCGACTCTCTCTTTTAATTGAAAATGTGTGATCATCCAACTCTCTGTTGAAACCTCTTAAGCCTTGAGCCTCTGGTTCAAAAATGATATGCCCAAAATGAAATGAGTAAATCTTTGCGACTTTGAATAATCTTGGTATCATAATAAACGTAACACCTATGGGATTTTTGTCATGATGTAAGAATCAGTGCACAGGTTACTGAATCAGAGTAAATGAGGATGGAGCTCAGCATAAATGAATCATCTCATGTGCGTCCAACAAAGTTTTACTTCTATCTTTTTTGAAATGATTTAGCTGTAGTCTGAAACCCCTAAAAAATTACAGCACAGAATCTTACCATTATCTGTGCCAAAGTACATTCTAACCAAGTGAATCAGAGGAAAATTAGAAAGGTTAAAGTTCAGGAATGTCCGTGTGGCCTCTTCAAACAATAGGTGGCCTCTCCAAAATTTCATGTCTCAGGTACCAAACTGTAAAACTAATTTAACTTCTCATATGTCACCACAGGCATACATTCCATCAAAATACAACCACTTTTTTCATTTGTACAATTTTTAAATAATGTTTTAAATCATTATTGCTGCCAGTCCTAAACACATTTTCCAATTTGAAGATAATACATACAAAGAAAATGACGTTTGACTCTACTGGAGTAGATTTATTATTTATTAATAAAAAGAAAATTATGGAAACAGAGAAAGGTAAAAAAAAAAAGTAAAAATGAAAAAGAACAAAAACCCCAGAAATTATTTATAGAAGAAAATGCTACACCTGCCTGAATTGTCATGATACAGCTCAGGAACTAGAAGTAAGCAGCTGCAAAGAAAATTGAAACCCTTTATTCAGTCCGAGTCCAACCCTGAGATCACAGAAGTACAGTTCCAAACAATACAATCCAACACTCAGGGTCGTGGGACAGACAGAGTTCGGTAACAGTAGGTCAGAATGGCAAAGGTACTCAGACGGCAGGCAAAAATCAGAGTCGGTAAATCGTGAGCCAAAAATCCAAAACCTAGGGCAGCAAAGGACAGTGATTGTAGGCAGGCAAAGGGTGTCTCAAATATCACAGATCTACTGGCGTACGGGTCTCTCGGCACAGAAGTAAAGATCAGCGGGGAAGGAACAGAAATGCAGGGCTTCAATGCACCAAACAGAGGTCACATGCTGCAGGGAAACAGGTGAGGAGAGTTACAGATAATGAGCGGAGAAGGTGACACACGAGGAGCCCTGATACAATAACTGGGAAAAGCCAAGACGCGGACTGGGAACACATAGACAACCTGTGACAGATAAACGACTCCCGTTAAAGGAGTTTTACCTGCACAGATAAAAGAGCACAGGACAGCAATAAGCACGTGTGAGAGATTTCGTGGAAACACTGGGAGACACAATGACAGCAAAGCGAGGGGCGGAGACTAGAACAGGGCGAGTGCTGAGATTACATTAGGAGTAATTAGTGGTGGTGCGATTTTAAAAATTAACCCAAGTGCTCGTTAGTTAGTTAGTTAGTAATATGTACACGGGTTAGTTAGTTTAGTGACTATTATACAAAATATAAATGTTAGCATCATTAGTAATCAGAGAAAGCAGAGCGAAGGAAGCAAATGAGAATTAAAGTAATTATGTGAAACACCAGAAACCACTGAAATCGCCCGAAGCGTGTGGCTGGGGAGATGGACTGTGCCACTCTGATCACAAGACAAGGGGGGGACATTGGTGCACAGATTTGAACCCTAGTCACCTATGGCGAAGCGCCTCATCCTGGCCACGAGACTACATCAGTGGACCAATTTTCTTGCTGTCAAATTACAGATATAAAGGGTGAGTCAAGAAAACACGCCCCCTATTGAATTGTTGCGCTCTCATCTCAGTACTCACGGAATGACACAAGGATTCCCAGTCAGAAAATGACTTTGGAAATAACTGTTGAATAGTTAGCGGATGAGTATGCCGAAAATACTTCATACAAAGAGGGCAACAAACAAATTAAAGTACATTTGAATGGCCCCTGGACACAGTTTGACGCACTGGGAACGCAAGGCTCTATCTCAGGCTTGGTTTGTTCAATTAAGGTGGTTTTGGACTCGCTGGAAACTTCAGAGCCCATAGAATCAAATGGCCACCAGTCAAGTCTTACTGACAGCATCTAAAGCGAATCACAGAGAGGAAAATACATTGTTAACAAGCTGAATGTTACGGAGCTGAAATCCTTTGAAGCAGTGCCCCGGAAAAAAAAAAACATGCACGGAGACTAGAAGATCTAGTTTCGATATGACACGGACACGTTGGGCTAACAATAGCAAGCACAGATTTACCCTCAAACACAGTTTATTACAAGATATCAAAGGTAAGAAATTTTTTTTTCTCATCTTTGTAGACTGTAAAGTGTATGTCTACTGTTCTTTGAGTGTGGTGTCAATTTAAAATGACAAGGCTTATATCGTTGCACTCAAAAAATGAAACCCTATGAGATGTTAGATTTATTTGATAATGTTATGTCAACTGGTTCCACGCAATAGCTTAGCGTAACGTTTATTTGACTTCTAACATTTTTGGCCAGTTTGATTAATTGCATTGAGAGGAATTTACTTAACTCAGTTTTGAGGAAAAAGTGTGCACAAATTCAGTAGAAACGCCAGTGACTAAGTGCTGATATTATTTCATCCTTTGTTTTGCTCCATGCTTATTCATTTGCTGGATGCTTGAATTGTGTTCGGTTGAGATAAAAATGTTCAACATGAGCTTTTTGCCAAATTTCTTCCCGTAAAGTGCGTGAGGATGTTGCTGTTAGGTAACATGCTGTATTTATGATGCGTAATGATCCTGATGTATTTGGGTGAGGGCTGATGGGCTAAAACACTTTGTGTACTGTTACAGCACATAAGAACCAATGGGTGCACTATTTTGTTCCTAAAAGACTACTGTACAATCGATAGTGCTGCATCAAGAGTAAGAAAGTGTAATTGTAGTGATTTTCCCTAAGACGAGCCTATGTCCCTATGTCAAAGCAGTTTCATTGATTTCCATCATTTTGTGCATTTGATGCTGTTGACATGTAATCATAATTCATTGCATTCATGTTTTTTTGGATGTTAGTTCTGACTACTAAGCAAGCTCAGGGGACTAGTTTCCACATAAATAACTGATATTACTGCCAAGCCCTAACTTCACTCCAAAAACTGTGCATTATGTTCTGTGACCACATCTTACCAGCACTTGCCCATTTAAAAGTCTCTTTTCGTGGGATATTCAAAATCACTTGGAATTATAACCAGCTGTACTGGGCCCTGACAATTTAAGCAGGCATAATTAAGGAGAGAGATGACGATGTTTCATTTTGTCTTCATAGAAATACCCTTTTTATTTTACTGTCATGTTAAAACTCAGGGTCTGCAAGACCTTCACAGGACTACACAGCTCCAGTATACATACATTTCCCTGTCCCATCTTTTCTGGTGCTGCAGGTCTAAAATTCAGGAGTGTTTATTTCCAATAAACAGTAGAGCAGGAAATGCATTAAGCTCCGTCAGACGTGGGGTTGAATTGGAGCATCTTGTTTTGCAAAAGGAATTCCACAGGTTGTGATGAAGCATGCTGACCTCACACATGATTATCTAGCCACAGATGGACAAATAACCTCCTCTGCAGTTCCCCTCCCTTTACCCTCAGATCAGAGAAACTGCTGGTGACAAACACACAGCCTGTTTGAAAACCGGAGTAACTGGAAATATAGACACAAAATAATAACATAACATAACATAACATGAATGGCAAGAACAGGCCGTTCAGCCCAACCACACTCGCCAGTTTCTTTATACTATTGTGAATATATCCCTTCAGATACTCAATGACTCAATGGTATGTTATTACCCCAATTTATTATGACATACAAGACAGCAAGGGATGACAGACAAAATTAAATTAAAACTGAAAACTGAAAATTAAAACTGAAACAGATTTAATTCAACAAACTAACAACTAACCTACAATTTGTACTACTGACCAAGATTGACATATACAAGAAAAATAAATATTTACAGCCCCTTGAGATGGGGTTGCTTGGTGATGCTCCGGGTGAGGAAAATGCTCCAACACATGCAAAAATCCACAAAAAGCTTCACAGGTCTTGAAAAGAGTGACAGGTCTGGTCAAATGTATCCTTCTGCTTGCAATTTCTCCTACTACTTTACTCTCTCAATTTCTCTCCTTTTATACTCTTTTGCAGCCCCCGCCCACATTTAGACAGTTTTTTTCTCTGGGACTTTCCCCTCTCAGACATGCCCAGGACATGCCCAAACCGAGCTCCAGACTGGGCTTTACAAAAAAAGGTCAATACTGCCATCTAATGTCTTCTTTCCACATTACAGGTATCTAGCTATAAGTCAGGCCTGCTCTTGAAAATTCCTAAGGTCTCTGCCTCAACAATATGATTAGGCAAGCTATTCCACATCGAAATTACTCTTTGGGAGAAGAAATATTTCCGAATATCAGTGCAAAATTTATCTTTGGTCAACTTCAATTTGTGACCCCGAGTTCTACTAACAGAACTTGGCCAAAGGAATCCTACATAATTCACTTTGTTAATCCCTTTCACATATTTAAAGACCTCAATCAGATCACCCCTGAGTCTCCTTTCCCTGAGATGATAATGATTAAACTCAATTCATACACCCACTCCTGATCCAGCAAACCCCACCCCCAAAGAATATCTTAAAACAGCCCCCAGTAAGGGGGGGTCAGTGGAAAACTAAGCAAAATTCTGACAGTTTAATTAGTTGCCATTTAAACACACAAAACGACGCCACCCTGCTGAATTGTTGAATGCCACCTTTTCAGAGTGAACCAGCAGGAAAGATTTAATTAAAGGAGTGTAGGGCCTAATAGCCAGTGTTTACTGAATAACTGTCAGCAGTGAACAGAGGGAGTGAGGCTTGTCGGCCGCAGCTGAAGGTGAAATTTCAGTAAAGGAGAGAGGGACCTGGGCGCTCAGTGTGTGCGTTACACACAGGCCAAGGAAACGCATTTTTCTCTCCTACACCTTGTCTTTAAACTGCCCCCACAGTGAAATTGCACACTGCACAGAACACAGCTAATGCCCACAGAGATGGAACAGCCACAGACCGCCAGATCGGAGTGTTCGAGGAGCTGTAGAGAGAGACGTAAGAGAGGGCTGCATTGGGAGGAATCCCAGCACCCTGCAGGGCTCAGTGATTCTATCACAGAACCAGAGAATGACTCAATCAGTCTCTCTCCGCTGTGAGGCCTTGGCCAGAATTACAATCTCCCTGCAATTGCACTTTAGTTTCCATTTGAGTAAATGAGACCGAATAGACCATAGGCCTCCGCGGGGGCGCACGTGTTTAATGCACATCATTTATTCTAAAATATCCAGCACTATAGAGCTTCAGATGACAGAAAATCTGTCTCCCTGAACTAGCAGAGCCAGACACCAGGATGGATTAATGTGGAATGTGTGAGGAGGCGGTGATTACGAATTCGTGGCCCTGATGAGCTGCCAGGGAGATCATGTGATCACGAACATTACGCTGACACCATTCGAGACAGAAGAGGTGGCATCGCTGGAGTGAGTGACGCGCCGGAGGTTCCATTTGAATCAATGGATTTGCATACAGAGCAGGATCAGGAGGCGCACTCCTAACTGCAATTTTTAGAAGTTATTATAATTATTATAATTATTATTATCTTTAGTTTTAATTGTAGTAGTTGTGGTGGTGGTGGTGGTATTATGAAAATAGTAATAAACTGCATTTATATTGTGCGATGTACATATACTTTAAATAAAGTTCAGAGGACATTTTGACTCAATAATGGGAAGTCCAAATGCCTCAATGATTTCAAGTATCATCTTAGCTTCAGTAAGTACAGGCGGCCTTCACATTGCTGTTCTATTGCTGTTGTGTTTTTGCATGCTTATAACAAATATGGCACGTTCGGTGTACTGTTCCAGATATGTTATAGCACATTTATAATCACACTCGCGTACACTGTACACTGTTCCAGAAGTGTTTAGCCCTTTGAGCTCTGAATGTAGAATGTAAAAATGTAGTTATACTGAACTGTTGAAAACCTATCATGTGGCAACTTGTTTAAAAGAGCTCCCCTGTGGGAGCTCTTTTAAACAAGTTGCCACATGATGTGAGGTTTTACGAAATGGACCATACGCGAGAACCAGTAAAATGCAAAAAGGAGGTTTTATTTCTGAAGGGGGAAACCCCCAACAGAGCAGGCAACAGTACAGAGTCCACAATCCAAAATCAGAATCCAATGGGCGAAATCCAGAATCGTAACCAGGGCACCAATCACAAAAGTCAAAGTCAGACAAAAAAGGTTCAAAACACCAGAAGGCGGCGAAGTACAGAGAATAGGCAAAAATCGAATGCCAAGGACGGTCCAGTCAGAAAGATAACAAAGGGTACAAGGCGAATTGAACGTGGCACAAGTTAGCATGAGAGAACGATCTGACAAAGCAGTGCTGTGAAGAGACACCTAATATACACTTCAGGGAGGTCACATGATAACAGAACACAGGTGGAAGCAGGGAGACTGATTACAAGGGAGCAACACATTAGGGAGAACCAGATCACATGAAAAAGGCAGAAGCCAAAACAAGGACAAGGATCATGGGACAAACCCGTAGACAATAACACAACTCCAGTCAAGGAGTTCTACTGTGCACAGATACTGAGAGAAAGGAAAGCATTAGAAGGTGTGGAGATTCCACTGAAATGCAGCAGTAAAGATTAGGGAGAGACAAGGGGCAGAGACTAGAACAGGGCGAGTGCTGAGAGCTTGTTAATCAGTTAGTAAGTGCAGCTATACAATCCCGAGTGCTCGTTAGTAAGTAAGTCTTATATACAATGTTAGTCTTGGTTAGTAAATTAGCAAAAACAACAAACTGTTGGAATGTGTTAGTAATATAGAAAAAACAAGGGGAAGGAAGTAAACGAGATGGGGAAGGAAGATGGAAACCAGAAACCATTAAATCACCCAAAGAAGTGGCACGCATTACTGGGGCTGTGAGCAAAGACAAGACCAAGGACCAGACAGGGGGAGACAAAGTGCAATGCATGGAATAAATCAAAACATGGACTGGAAAAAAATATGGCTATAAGTAAAACATGGAAAATCAAAACTAAGACAATAGATGAATGAAAAGCAATCAAATCACAATACACATCTCAAAAGAATGGTCAGACAAGGCAAAGATCAAAATACACATGAGGCAGTCAGAACAAACATGGCAAGGCAGAACCAGAATCACAACATGATAGGTTTTCAACAGCATCTGACTTTGATATCTGTTTAAGGGTTAAACATGTACATAGGGCATTTGCACATCCTGCATTCAGTTATAGGTGTGTTTAACGTTTCTGACAGAGAATACAGTGTGCAGAAGTGTTTTATCGTTTATAATAACATTGGCACACAGCGTACGCTGTAACCAGAGGCACGTTGAGGGCCGGACTGTCGGGCTGTAGCTCTGTGTCCTTTTCCTCAGTCAGGGCTCTTTATTACTGCTATGATAAACTGCTATGATAATAGTTCATATATAATATGAACTTTGAGCTCATACAACCATTAAATCTTTAGCCTGTAAAGTAATTTATTCCCAGGCATGCAAGTGCAACCCTTCACTTAAATAATTTTAAAATGAAATCTGCATCATTGTTCGTACGATGACGCACAAACAGCAGCCTTTTACAGATCCGCTGCCATATTTGTCACTTGGATCAAATCTGACAGTGCTGCCAACTGGTAAACATCACCGTCACTTTATCTTGTGAAAATGCTAATTTTAACTCAGTTATTTAATAAAAATGCAACATATTTAGTAAAATATGGTTATTTATTCATCATTTCAATGCAAACTGAGAACGGTAAGTGACACAAATTAAAAGAAAATCTATGTTTGGTCAGTAGTGCCCGTCCCCCCACTCCTGTTGCTGTTCAAGTGAACAGCATCTCCTCCTGCCATCACAGAGCAAACGCAGGAGACATCGCCTGGGCGTGGAACATGATTAGTCTTTCTTGCACTTGAGGTACCTTTCCTGTGGTGAACAGCTGCAGTGTGTAACATGCATTCGCTTGATCGAGCACTTTACCAGGTCCACTTTATATGCTTCTCAAATTGTTTTACTGATGGTTTTTTTTTGTCACTTACTTATGAAATTCCATGTTTAAGACTGAGGTTGATTTAATCCAAGCGAGAGATTGTAGTATGATAGCTTGAGCATTTGAATTAAACAATTAATGAATTCCAAACACATGCACACAGAATTAGCAGATCACCTCCTTTCTCAGAGGCTCAACTCCAGGTGTTTGAAATGTCTGTGCACTCCTCAGGTACTAACATGGTCAAAATGATGACAGTGTGTTCTGTATGTTGTCCCAGGTGTTTTAAAATGTCTTGATAGTGACAGTAGTATATTTGGTGTGCTGTAGTTGATGAGCGGCTGCATGGTTATCCTGACATTCATCCAATCCTTACATTGGTCTAGAAGTGTTAAAATGACAATGGTGGATTCTGCATGCAGTTCCAGGTGTTTTATAACATAATTTCAATGTCAACGGTGTGAGCTGTGTGCCTTTCCGGAGGTGTCATACCATTTTTATTATAATGCTGTACACTATAGACCATTCCAGATGTGTTTGAATATTTTTACATTGACGATTGTGTATTCAGTTGGACATTTCAGATTTGTTATAACTCGTTTATAATATTGGAATTGACAGCTTACCGTTCTGATGTGTTCGAACATTTTTGTATTGACATGTTCCAAATGCATTTAAACATGAGCATACTAACATCACATAGTGTACAGTATGTTGATCCAGATGTGCTATAACACATTTTCAATTTTGGTTTAGACAAGATACTGTTACAGATGTATTCTAACATTTTATAATGGCATTGGTGTGTTCTCTCTGCTGTTCCACATGTCTAATAGCATGTTCATCATGACACTGGTGTGTACTGTACCTGATGTGTTTCAACATGAGAATAAAGGCATTGGTCTATACTGAATGCATTCCAGATCATGTGGTAACACAGTAATAAAGGCATTGGTGTATACTGTATGCATTCCAGATCATACAGTAACACAGTAATAAAAGCATTGGTGTATACTGTATGCATTCCAGATCATGCGATAACACAGTAATAATGGCATTGGTGTATACTGTATTCATTCCAGATCATGCGGTAACACAGTAATGAAGGCATTGGTGTATACTGTATGCATTTCACATCATGCTGTAACGCAGTAATAAAGGTATTGGTGTATACTGTATGCATTCAAGATCATGCCGTAACACAGTAATAAAGGTATTGGTGTATACTGTATGCATTCCAGATCATGCTGTAACACAGTAATAAAGGCATTGGTGTATACTGTATGCATTCCAGATCATGCAGTAACACAGTAATAAAAGCATTGGTGTATACTGTATGCATTCCAGATCATGCGATAACACAGTAATAATGGCATTGGTGTATACTCTATTTATTCCAGATCATGCTGTGACACACTAAAAAAGGCATTGGTGTATACTGTATGCATTCCAGATCATGCGGTAACACAGTAATAATGGCATTGGTGTATACTGTATGCATTCAAGATCATGCTGTAACACAGTAATAATAGCATTGGTGTATACTGTATGCATTCCAGATCATGCGGTAACACAGTAATAATGGCATTGGTGTATACTGTATGCATTCCAGATCATGCTGTAACACTGTAATAATGGCATTGGTGTATACTGTATGCATTCCAGATCATGCTGTAACACAGTAATAAAGGCATTGGCGTATACTGTATGCATTCCAGATCATGCTGTAACACAGTAATAATGGCATTGGTGTATACTGTATGCATTCCAGATCATGGTGTAACACAGTAATAATGGCATTGGTGTATACTGTGTGCATTCCAAATCATGCAGTAACACACCAATAAAGGCATTGGTGTATACTCTATTAATTCCAGATCATACTGTAACACAGTAATAATAGCATTGGCGTATACTGTATGCATTCCAGATCATGCTGTAACACAGTAATAATGGTATTCATGTATACTGTATGCATTTCAAATCATGCAGGAACACCGCAATAAAGGCATTGATGTATACTCTATTAATTCCAGATCATGCTGTAACACAGTAATAATGGCATTGGTAAATACTGTATGCATTCCAGATCATGCTGTAACACAGTGATAATGGCATTGGTGTATACTGTATGCATTCCAGATCATGCCGTAACACAGTAATAATGGCATTGGTGTATACTGCGTGCATTCCAGATCATGCGGTAACACAGTAATAAAGGCATTGGTGTATACTCTATTTATTCCAGATCATGCTGTGACACAGTAATAATGGCATTGGTGTATACTGTATGCATTGCAGATCATGCTGTAACACAGTAATAATGGCAGTGGTGTATACTGTGTGCTTTTTAGTGATGCAGATAGTGGCAGCCATGACAACCCATGATAAATCAGCTTTCTGTTAAAACGGCAGCTCTTCCGTGCTGTTGACAAAGAGGATGGCACCGCTCCCTGTGCTGATGCTACTTAACTCCAATCAGAAGGCAGGACTCCATGATGCTACAGCTCTCGGGCCGATTCTCTCTAATCCTGTGTTGAAATGTTTGGTTTGGACTGATTTGGGCCTCGGTCCTTTTCTCCCATAGAGATACATAGAGAGGAGGAGGGAAGCAGCATTTCTGCGATTCGAGAATCAGAAGGCAGTGCAAATGCTCCTTTGACACATCGTAGAAGCGTGGAGGGAGTGAGACAGTCACATGAATCATTTTTTGCACTTCGCTAACAAGTACACTGATGGCAGCAGGACTTGTTAGTTAAGCTAATTCATTTCATCAGTTTAACTGCACTTTCTATTTATGCAAATTAATGACATTATTATGCTGTAATGAGATCATAATTCATGTCGCAGCACTAGAGGTGCCTGATGTAATTCTCTCTGTGTCGATGGTCTGCAGTCCTAGTCCTTGAGCTGAGGAGAGTTTGCTGATTTTTACCATTTATTTATGAATGTAGTCCTGCAGTATGCATTAAACACATCTCATGTGCTTTCTGTAATACAAACAGTCCATTTTGAGCTAAAACACATGACTAGCAGGTGAGGGCCTGATGTTCCCCCATAGTGAAGGCTGCAGTTCTCCCATCTCAGCTGTCTCACCGACAATAATCTGCCATGAACTAAATAACAATTATTAATAATGAATAATGAATGTCACATCCTTTTCAGCTTTAAATTAGGTTAACATCCTTCACGTTGTATATACGTCTCCCAGTCATTTCCATGAAATGAGTTAATTGAATTATTGTTATTGTTAATCTTGTGAACTCTTCAATGCCCGTGTTCTTCCCTCAAGAACTTCACCCACCTGTTCCACGTGGTCCTTTTGTATTTAGTCCCTGTTTGCCAGTCTTTGGCAGATTGTGCTGGGCCTCATACCTGTTGTTTGCTCTCTTGTGGTGTTTTTAATCCTGTATCCTGGTCCCAGTTCCTGATGCTTGTGCTCCTGCTTCCTCACATGAGGGTTTTGTCTTCCCCAATCCATTCCCGGCCACCACGTCCTCTGCTCAATCCCTCTTCCTGCTTCCCCAATCCAATCCCGGCCACCACGTCCTCTGCTCAATCCCTCTTCCTGCTTCCCCAATCCAATCCCTGCCACCACTTCCTCTGCTCCATTCCTCTTCCTGCTTCCCAAATCCATTCTCGGCCACCACTTCCTCTGCTCAATCCCTCTTCCTGTTTCCCCAATCCAATCCCCGCCACCACTTCCTCTGCTCAATCCTTCTTCCTGCTTCCCCAATTCATTCCCCGCCACCACTTCCTCTGCTCAATCCCTCTTTCTGCATCCCCAATCCAATCCCGTCCACTACTTCCTCTGCTCAATCCCTTTTCCTGCTTCCCAAATCCATTCCCCGCCACCACTTTCTCTGCTCAATTCTTTGTCCTGTTTCCCCAATCCAATCCCCGCCACCACTTTCTCTGCTCAATCCTTCTTCCTGTTTCCCCAATCCAATCCCCGCCACCACTTTCTCTGCTCAATCCCTCTTCCTGTTTCCCCAATCGATTCCTTGCCAACACTTTCTCTGCTCAATTCTTCGTCCTGTTTCCCCAATCCAATCCCCACCCCCACTTCCTCTGCTCAATCCCTCTTCCTGTCTCCCCAATCCATTCCCCGCCACCACTTCCTCTCCTCAATCCTTCTTCCTGTTTCCCAAATCCACTCCCCGCCACCACTTTCTCTGCTAGATCCTTCTTCCTGCTTCCCCGATCCATTCCCCGCCACCACTTCCTCTGCTCAATCCCGCTTCCTGCTTCCCAAATCCAATCCCCGCAACCACTTCCTCTGCTTAATCCCTCTTCCTGTTTCCCCAATCCATTCCCCGCCACCACTTCCTCAGCTCAATCCCTCTTCCTGCTTCCCCAATCCATTCTCGGCCACCACTTCCTCTGTTCAATCCCTCTTCCTCCTTCCCCAATCCATTACCCGCCACCACTTCCTCTGCTCAATCCCTCTTCCTGCTTCCCCAATCCAATCCTGGCCACCTCTTCCTCTGCTCAATCCCTCTTCCTGCTTCCCCAATCCAATCCTGGCCACCACTTCCTCTGCTCAATCCCTCTTCCTGCTTCCCCAATCCATTCCCGGCAACCACTTCCTCTGCTCAATCCCTCTTCCTGCTTCCCCAATCCATTCCTTACCACCACTTCCTCTGCTCAATCCCTCTTCCTGTCTCCCCAATCCATTCCCCGCCACCACTTTCTCTGCTCAATTCTTCGTCCTGTTTCCCCAATCCAATCCCCGCCACCACTTCCTCTGCTCAATCCCTCTTCCTACCTCCCCAATCCAATCCTTGCCACCACTTCCTCTGCTCAATCTTTTTTCCTGTTCCCCCAATCCCATCCCCGCCACCACTTCCTCTGCTCAATCCCTTATCCTGCTTCCCAAATCCATTTCCGGCCACCTCTTCCTCTGCTCAATCCCTCTTCCTACCTCCCCAATCCAATCCTTGCCACCACTTCCTCTGCTCAATCTTTCTTCCTGTTTCCCCAATCCAATCTTCGCCACCACTTCCTCTGCTCAATCCCTCTTCCTGTTTCCCCAATCCATTCCCGGCCATCACTTCCTCTGCTCAATCCCTCTTCCTGCTTCCCAAATCCATTCCCAGCCACCACTTTCTCTGCTCAATCCCTCTTCCTGTTTCCCCAATCGATTCCTTGCCAACACTTTCTCTGCTCAATTCTTCGTCCTGTTTCCCCAATCCAATCCCCACCACCACTTCCTCTGCTCAATCCCTCTTCCTGCTTCCCCAATCCATTCCCCGCCACCACTTCCTCTGCTCAATCCCTCTTCCTGTTTCCCCAATCCAATCCCCGCCACCACTTCCTCTGCTCAATCCCTCTTCCCTCCTCCCCAATCCCTTCCCCGCCACCACTTCCTCTGCTCAATCTTTTTTCCTGTTTCCCCAATCCAATCTTCGCCACCACTTCCTCTGCTCAATCTTTCTTCCTGTTTCCCCAATCCAATCTTTGCCACCACTTCCTCTGCTCAATCCCTCTTCCTGTTTCCCCAATCCAATCCCCGCCACCACTTCCTCTGCTCAATCCTTCTTCCTGCTTCCCCAATTCATTCCCCGCCACCACTTCCTCTGCTCAATCCCTCTTCCTGTTTCCCCACTCCACTCCCCGCCCCCACTTCCTCTGCTCAATCCTTCTTCCTGCTTCCCCAATTCATTCCCCGCCACCACTTCCTCTGCTCAATCCCTCTTTCTGCTTCCCCAATCCAATCCCTGCCACCACTTCCTCTGCTCCATTCCTCTTCCTGCTTCCCAAATCCCTTCTCGCCCCCCACTTCCTCTGCTCAATCCCTCTTCCTGTTTCCCCAATCCAATCCCGGCCACTACTTCCTCTGCTCAATCCCTTTTCCTGCTTCCGCAATCCAATCTTGGCCACCACTTCCTCTGCTCAATCCCTCTTCCTGCTTCCCCAATCCAATCCTGGCCACCACTTCCTCTGCTCAATCCCTCTTCCTGCTTCCCCAATCCAATCTTGGCCACCATTTCCTCTGCTCAATCCCTCTTCCTGCTTCCCCAATCCAATCCCGGCCAGCACTTCCTCTGCTCAATCCCTCTTCCTGCTTCCCCAATCCAATCCAGGCCACCACTTCCTCTGCTCAATCCCTCTTCCTCCTTCCCCAATCCAATCCCGGCCCCCACTTCCTCTGCTCAATCCCTCTTTCTGCATCCCCAATCCAATCCCCGCCACCACTTCCTCTGCTCCATTCCTCTTCCTGCTTCCCAAATCCATTCTCGGCCACCACTTCCTCTGCTCAATCCTTCTTCCTGCTTCCCCAATTCATTCCCCGCCACCACTTCCTCTGCTCAATCCCTCTTCCTGCTTCCCCAATCTAATCCCCGCCACCACTTCCTCTGCTCAATCCCTCTTCCTGTTTCCCCAATCTATTCCCCGCCTCCCCTTCCTCTGCTCAATCCCTCTTTCTGCTTCCCCAATCCAATCCCTGCCTCCACTTCCTCTGCTCCATTCCTCTTCCTGCTTCCCAAATCCATTCTCGGCCACCACTTCCTCTGCTCAATCCCTCTTCCTACCTCCCCAATCCACTCCTTGCCACCACTTCCTCTGCTCAATCCCTCTTCCTGCTTCCCCAGTCCAATCCTGGCCACCTCTTCCTCTGCTCAATCCCTCTTCCTGCTTCCCCAATCCATTCCCCGCCACCACTTCCTCTGCTCAATCCCTCTTTCTGCTTCCCCAATCTAATCCCCGCCATCACTTCCTCTGCCCATTCCCTCTTCCTGCTTCCCCAATCCATTCCCCCCCACCACTTCCTCTGCTCAATCCCTCTTCCTGCTTCCCCAATCCATTCTCGGCCACCACTTCCTCTGCTCAATCCCTCTTCCTCCTTCTCCAATCCATTACCCGCCACCACTTCCTCTGCTCAATCCCTCTTCCTGCTTCCCCAGTCCAATCCTGGCCACCTCTTCCTCTGCTCAATCCCTCTTCCTGCTTCCCCAATCCAATCCCGGCCAGCACTTCCTCTGCTCAATCCCTCTTCCTGCTTCCCCAATCCAATCCCGGCCACCACTTCCTCTGCTCAATCCCTCTTCCTGCTTCCCCAATCCAATCCCGGCCACCACTTCCTCTGCTCAATCCCTCTTCCTGTTTCCCCAATCCAATCCCGGCCACTACTTCCTCTGCTCAATCCCTTTTCCTGCTTCCCAAATCCATTCCCCGCCACCACTTCCTCTGCTCAATCCCTCTTCCTGCCTCCCCAATCCAATCCCTGCCACCACTTCCTCTGCTCAATCCCTCTTCCTGTTTCCCAAATCCATTCCCGGCCACCACTTCCTCTGCTCAATCCCTCTTCCTGCTTCCCCAATCCATTCCTCGCCACCACTGTTTCTGCTCAATCCCTCTTCCTGCTTCCCCAATCCAATCCTCGCCACCACTTCCTCTGCTCAATCTTTCTTCCTGTTTCCTCAATCCAATCTCCGCCACCACTTTCTCTGCTCAATCCTTCTTCCTGCTTCCCAAATCCAATCCCCGCAACCACTTCCTCTGCTCAATCCCTCTTCCTGCTTCCCCAATCCAATCCTGGCCACCAATTCCTCTGCTCAATCCCTCTTCCTGCTTTCCCAATCCATTCCCGGCCATCACTTCCTCTGCTCAATCCTTCTTCCTGCTTCCCCAATCCATTCCCGGCCACCACTTCCTCTGCTCAATCCCTCTTCCTGCTACCCCAATCCAATCCCTTCCACCACTTCCTCTGCTCAATTTCTATTCCTGTTTCCCCAATTCATTCCTCGCCACCACCTCCTCTGCTCAATCCCTCTTCCTGCTTCCCCAATCCATTCTCGGCCACCACTTCCTCTGCTCAATCCCTCTTCCTCCTTCCCCAATCCATTACCTGCCACCACTTCCTCTGCTCAATCCCTCTTCCTGCTTCCTCAATCCAATCCTGGCCACCACTTCCTCTGCTCAATCCCTCTTCCTGCTTCCTCAATCCAATCCTGGCCACCACTTCCTCTGCTCAATCCCTCTTCCTGCTTCCCCAATCCAAACCCGGCCACCACTTCCTCTGCTCAATCCCTATTCCTCCTTCCCCAATCCAATCCCCGCCACCACTTCCTCTGCTCAATACCTCTTCCTGCTTCCCCAATCCAATCCCCACCACCACTTACTCTGCTCAATACCTCTTCCTGTTTCCCAAATCCAATCCCTGCCATGACTTCCTCTGCTCCAGTCCCTTTTCCTGCTTCCCTAATTCAATCCCTCCCACGACTTCCTTTGCTCCAGTCCTTCTTCCTGCTTCCCCGATCCAATCCCCACCTTCTCCGTCCCACCTGCGGCGGAGCTGTGCCAAGGAACCGCAACATGCTGGTAGCTCCAGTTAGACTTTAAACAGAAGCTAAGCAGCCACAGTCAACAAATAAAGTTTGTGGACAGTTCCCAAGTTCTGACGGTAAGCCTCTTTATTTACATTTAAATCCACTTAAGGTAATTAGGCAGAGAAATAATGCCTTTCTGAAATTTTGTAAATATAAATTATTACAGACTTTTAACCATGCTTGTGTCGTATGGCAGTTAAAAGCTTTGTTTTGGCGTCTACTTGGCGGACATATTAATATAAGAAGTATTCTGTCCAAATGTGATCAAGTAAAGCAATTATGACTCAAATGACTCAAACTTAGATTTTTTTGTGTATTTCCGAGACTTGGCTACATGCCAGCTCTCCAACAGCGGCGATAAGTGTACCAGGTTATAGCATTTTTAGTAAAGATAGGTCAGAAGGTAGAGGCGGTGGGGTGATGTTTTATGTCCAGGATAATTTTATGTGTAAACAAATACAATGGTTTCGTGTAAATAATTTAGAATGAATTGGTCTGACTATAATCAGGTCAGACTATAATCCTAAGGCAAGGACTAAAATCGTTTCCGGAAAAAAGTCCTGAGACTATCCCTACAAGGCCGTTCGTGCTAGTGTAGACATGCAAAATGGCCCAGTTCCTGTTATAAAGGTTCCGAAGCTACTTGTAATGGAGACCTCTCCAATGTTGGGGCCCTGAGGACCCCTTGGCATTTGGCTCCTCAGCTAAGCCCGTACAATTACAAAACTAATGTCTCAAAACAGAAGTAAACAATAGACTCATTTGAATTTCTGGTATATGGTATAGTCCATCAGAGTACTTAGTATTTCCAAGCCATAGTGCAACTGTCCTGTGACTTTAATATAGCTCGGAAATATTAAGTTGTTTATTTAACTTCAGAGTACTGTATAATATTCTTGGCTATGTTTTACATATTTCGGCCAAACAGAGGGCTCTTAGGGGGATTCTCTTTGTTTCTTTAATAATAGTAATAATAATAATGCATTTTATTTATAATGCACCTTTCAAGAAACCCAAGGACGCAGTACAGAGAAGTAACAAATAAACTAAACAACATAGGGCATATATAAGAAGACTGAAGTAAAAAAAGTACATGACAATGCAAGATAGGATAAAATGCATATACAAAATGAAAATAAAGAGATGATGGTGAATTGAGCTGAGAGAGCAGAAGCACAGAAGGTAGGTGTTGTCCAGGTCAGGAATTAGGGAGGGCCAGGGGCTGTGTGTGTGCGCAGTTTTGAACAGGTGAGTCTCGAGTTGTGCTTTGAATGTGCAGATGGAATCTTGCCGTTTGAGGTGTGACAGCAGGGAGTTCCAGAGGAGCGGGGCGTAGTCACGAAAAGAGCGTGCTCGCACAGAAAACAGGCGGGCTTGGCGGATGATTAGGAGGCTGGCGGATGAAGAGCGTAGTGAACAGTGGGGTGTGTAAACATGGAGCAGTTCAGAAAGGTAGGGGGAGCAAGTCCATTCAGAGACTTGAAGGTGAGCAGGAGGATTTTGAAGTCAATGCGGTGTTTAATTGGGATCCTGAGGAGTTCACGGAGGATAGGTGTGATATAGTCTTTGGAATGTATGTGTGTGTGTGTGTGTGTGTGTGTTAATACGAGCTGCTGAGTTCTGGATAAGCTGGAGTTTATTGGGGTCAGCCCTGGCGTTTTTGAGGACAGGGGTGACTGCAGCAACCTTCAGGGCAGGTGGTACATAACCAGATGAAAGTGATGCATTTATGATTGTGGTAATGAGAGGAGAGAGTGAAGGCAGGCAGTTTGAGAGAATTCGAGAGAATTTTGTTGACTGTTGAGAAGAGGAGTTTATGGCTCTCTTTTCCAGCGTTTATGAGATGACCATAGAAGGATATGCCTGTTGGGTTTTACGAAACAAACCAATCGCGAAAACCAGCAGAATGCGAAAGGAGGCTTTATTTCCGAAGGGGAAAACCCCCCCCCCAACGGAGCTGGCTACAGTACAAAGTCTGCAATCCAAAATCAGAATCCAAAGGG
Organism: Gymnothorax reevesii; assembly: GCA_029721435.1. Lineage (NCBI taxonomy): Eukaryota > Metazoa > Chordata > Actinopteri > Anguilliformes > Muraenidae > Gymnothorax > Gymnothorax reevesii. Next base: position 4,948,015 of record CM056577.1, read on the forward strand.
CGAAATCCAGAGTCAAGGAAGAACGATCTGACGAGGAAGTGAATCAAACAGACATCTTATATACACATCCTGGAGAACACATGACCAGGAAACACAGGTGCAATCAATGGAACAATAATCAAGGAGTGACACATTGGGAATAAAAAAAATTTCATGAATTTGGCCGAAGCCAAAACGCAGACAGGGATCACAAGACAAACCTTTGGACAGACAAACAGCTCCGGTCAAGGAGGACTAAAGTGTATAGTTTAGAGAAAGGAAAGCACAAAGTATTTGTGGAGACCCACAGAAAATTGTAGCAGAGATAATTAGGGAAAGGCAAGGAGGCGGACACTAGAATAGGGCGACTGCTGAGAGATCGTTAGACAATTAGTAAGTGCAGCAATACAATCCTGAGAGCTTGTCAGTAAGTTAGTGATATGGAATCAGTGACACCAGATGCGGGAAAAGGGAATGAGGATTTATTGACTAACCAAAACAAAACAGGCACGAGGGCCAACAAAAAACTTGGCCCAATGGGTTGCAAAAAACAAACTAAGGAAGCTACACAGAGCTATAAACAATAAATGCAAAAAGGCAAAAAACAAAAGGCACTGGAAACTCCAGGCAAGAAGAACAAGAAAAATAAATAACCAGACTATATATATATATACACACACAAGACAAGAGGCTAGGACAAGACTAGAAATGCTAGGGAACTAAGAACTTGGCTAAACTTGCACAAGCAACGAGACGCGACTAGAAACAAACTTGAGACACTGTCTGCCAGCCAACTTCCACCGCATCCAGATAAAGGCTTGGAAATCATGACATGAGGGGTAACACCTGGAGAGAGAGAAACAAGAGGCATGGCAAGATCAAGACATGGACAGAGATTGGATGACATGACCTGCTCATTAAGAGAATGAGCGTGCTCAGCTTAAGTACCAATTAAGTATGCAGCCTGGAAGCAAGCATGAATGTTCAGAACAGAAAAGCACAGCAAGATCTTGAAATAGCAAAGCAGGAATCATGACAATAAACTCCCTGTCTACATTAGTAGTATTAGTAATGTGCCTATCTAAGAATTACACCACCCAGTGAGTGTTAGTAAATGTTAGTAACTTAAAAACAGTTAATTGCCAATTAAGCTTAGAGAGCCCCGAATCAGCACAGCATGGAAGGAAGGGGAAATACCAAAGCCAACCAGAGCTCAGAAATGTGCAACAACGAAGGCACGGGGCGGAACGCAGACAAGCGGTGGAGTGGCATGGCAGACCTGGCATGAACAAAAACATGGAAAAGTAAAAACATGGAATGTGAAATCCTGAAACAAGAAACTTAAAACTGTGACTATGAACCTGAACATGAACTATGAACTATGAAACTATGAACTATGGAATCTTGGAACATGAAACTGTTAAAACCATAAACAATACTGTTCTGGCCAAAGGCCAGAACCCCGGAACACAACAGTTAGTCCAAATATACAGGGTTAGTGTGGGTTAGTAATTAGCAAAAACAATAAACTGATAGTATGTGTTAGTAAGATTGTAAAGAGAGAGGAAGGAAGAACAGGAGATTATGAAAGAAGATTGAAACCCAGAAACCAATAAATCACTCGAATGAGTGGCACGCAAGACAAGGGACCGTGAGCAAAGATACACACATGGCAAGACAGGGGAGTGCAAAGCATGGAAACATGGCATGGGAAATAAACGAGGCATGGGAATCTGAAACATGGCATGGGAAATAAACGAGGCATGGGAATCTGAAACATGGCATGGGAAATAAACGAGGCATGGGAATCTGAAACATGGCATGGGAAATAAACGAGGCATGGGAATCTGAAACATGGCATGGGAAATAAACGAGGCATGGGAATCTGAAACATGGCATGGGAAATAAACGAGGCATGGGAATCTGAAACATGGCATGGGAAATAAACGAGGCATGGGAATCTGAAACATGGCATGGGAAATAAACGAGGCATGGGAATCTGAAACATGGCATGGAGACTAAGAAACTAAAACATGAAAAATAATAAAACGTGAATCTAATTACCAATACACAATACACAATCCTAGAATGGTCAGACATAAGCAATGGTCAAGAATACGCAGGTCAGTCAAAACATGGCACTAGGCCAGGCACAGAACTAAACATGGGCATGGCAAGAAACATGGAACATGGCATGGCAGAGACGGAATCACAACAGTGCCAGCAGAGGAGAGGGCATTTTTGTGCAGGAGGTGATTTGCATATGCTTGAGAGTGAACGGTGAGACCAGTTTTCTTGGCAAGGCGTTCCAGACGGCGACCAGCTGTTTTCATTTGGAGAAGGTCAGGGGTGTACCAGGGGGCTCTAGTAATGAAGGAGATGGTTTGTGTTTTAAAAGGTGATGGGGCATTAAGTGCAGCAGAGAGGGTAGTATTGTAGTGGGAGACAAAGTCGATAAGAGAGGATGAGGGAGGGGGTGTGTGTGAGTTGATTAAGGTCATGAGGTCCGCTGTTTGGATGTTTTTCATCCAATGAAATTGGATGTTAATGTGGTCCAAAATAGAAAATGAGAGGGTGACAGGGTGGGGTTGTTGATGGCCAGTTGTGCAGATCAGGTGTAGTGTGTGGATGTGGGTGGAGAAGTTGGCATCTTCATCAGATGCAAGTGAGCAGTTATTGGAACTGACATGGATATTAAAATCACCAGTGAGTAGAACATGGGGAGACAGGGAGCAAACAGAGGTCAGATGAGAAGAAAAATCAGCAAGAAATGAGGAACAAGGTTTAGGGTTGAGATGGATGATGTCCAATATATACGGTTCAGAGTTACCACAAAGTTTAAATGTGAGTGATTCAAAAGATGGATAAGGGATCAGTTGTATGGGTTTAATTTGGAGGTCTGACCTGTGAATGACTGCAACCTCACCACCACGGCCGGTGGAACGGGGCTGGGAGGAGCGAGAGAAATTGTTTGGAGTAGCAAGATAAGGCTGGGAATAGTCGTCGGGTATTTGCCATGTTTCAGTTAAACAGAGAATGTCTTGGTCACAAATGAATTGATTTACAAGAAGTGCTTTGTTATTGAGGGGCCGAACATTAACTTGGGCAGCGTTGAGAGAAAGAGTCTTCATGGAACGCTGGAGTGAGGACGGAGGAAGAGTTAACGCCAGAGGGATTGCGGAGAGGAAAGGTTCGTCTCTGTGACCAGATAGTGATTATGTGTCCAGTTCCTGTTGTGATTCTGTTATTTGCTCATGTTCAGTTCTGCATTGCCATGTTCATGCCCATGCCTAGTTAAGTTCTGTGCCTGGCCTTGCCATGATGTTTGATTCTGGTATTCAGTGACCACTGCTTTGTCTGACTATTCTTTGTATCATGTATTATGATTTGGTTTCTTTGTTTTGTCATGTTTAGTCTTAGTTTACTTTTCCATGTTTTACATTTTGCTGTATCTCATTCCGGTTCATGTTTTCCTTTTGCATTGCACCTTGTCTCCCCCGTCTGGTCTCATGTCTTGCACACAGCCCTTGTGTTTCACTCTTCGGGTGATTTATTGGATTCTGGATGTCAATCTTCCTCCCGATCTCGTTTACTTACTTCACCTTGCTTTTCTATCTAGTAACAAAACTAACAGTTTATTATTTTCCCCTAAGATTACTAACAACAACTAACCTTGTATATAAGACTAACTTACTAACGAGCACCAAGGATTTGTATAGTTGCACTTACTGATTGACTAATGATCTCTCAGCACTCGCCCTGTTCTAGTCTCCGCCTCTTGTCTCTCCCTGATTACCTTTGCTGCATTTTCTGTGAAAGCTCACACCTGATCGCGCTGTCCTGTTTCTCATTAATCTATGCGCGTGAGAAACTCCGCGACTGCAGCCATATGTTAGTTTATAGGAATGTCTCGTGTTCCCTGTCCACATTTTGGCTTTGACCAATTTCCCTCATGTGCCTTCCCCTTGTAATCAGTCTGAGTCTCTGCACCTGTGGTTCTCCCCATGTGATCTTCCCAGAAGTGTATATTAGGTGTCTTTTCACAGCCACTCTTCGTCAGATTGTTTACCTTAGTTTTCTTGTGCCACGTTTCTCGCCTTGATTTCTCAGTGTTTATCTTTCTGACTGGATTGCCTGACTTTTGATTTTTGCCTTTGTGATTTTGGATTATTGTTGCATCTGTGTGTTTTGACCATTTTTTGCCCGACTACGAGATCTGTTTGCTGCCCTGGTAACGATTCGGATTACGCCCTTTGGATTCTGGCTTTGCTTCTCTGATATACCTATTCCTGTGAACCAGACCCATTTCTCTCTGACTACGATTACTGTGATTGCTGCCCTGGTTTTTGTCTCTATTTTTGCCCAACTGGATTTTGACTTTTGGATTGTGGACTTTTACCTTCTTCCCTGCGGGGGAGCTCCTCCTTAATAAAGTTCTACTGCATTGCTTGGTTCTCGTGACTGGTTCCCATACGCATCCTCACAGTTCCAGGTGGATGCGTTGTTGAATTCCATAGATGACGAGAGCTGCGGTTAATATATCGAGTGTGCTGCAGACCAAGAGCGCATATTTCTGAATAGGCAGCAGCATGAAGACTAATTATTGCTCAGGAGAAGCAGAGCCGAGTGAGTGTTCACCATCATGGCTGATTATTTAGTCCGAGTATCACTGGGAAGAATTTCGGAGTCCTGGGCAAGCCCTCTGGTGTCTGTGGAGTCCTATCCTGGATACACATATTCTAGCACATCTGGGGCAAGGGAATCCCTGGATTGAAGGGTTCTAGGCAGCAATTACGAATTAAATGTTAATTGGCTGATTTGGACAATAATAAACAGATGCATTAAACATAATGAGCACAAATTGAAAATGCAAAATCATAACAAGACTGAACGGAACACACATTAAGAAATGAACTCAAAAGAACAGTCAGTATGGGGTGTGACCCCCACGAATATCCACACAGGCAGTACAGCGTCTCCTCGTGGACCTGACTAAGCACCTTAGGTTGTCTTGGAGAAGTTGTCACCGCTCTGCCTGTAGTGCATTCTGGAGTTGCTGCCTGGTGTGAGGTCTGGGTTCTCTTGATGAAAGAGCTTGTCCCAGCTGAACATGCCACGCCCAAGACGTACTGATGCTGGACGTTCTACACCCAAAACGGTGAGCCACTTGCTGGGCACTTATTCCCGCTTCTAGCATACCCAGGGCCCTGTCCCGTTGTTCAGTCAACAGACGTGGTATTATGACCCTTTAAATTGTTTTTTTTTTGGTGTGGCTTTTATTGTGCCTTTATATAGGGAAGACAACCCCTCCTTCATTTCAACCTCTGTACTTGCACAACTCCTAATTCCATATGTTGTACTCAATATGGATTGATGGGAGTCCAACTGACACTTGAGTTACATGATGATCATTCATGTGTAATGAAGTACACATTGTGACCCCAACGGTCACTTAAGAACTCAAATTGGACAACTCAGGTCCTGAGCAAAAATAAACCAAATGTGTTGCTTTTACATTGCCTTTGAGTATAGTTTGGTAATCGAGAGAGTTCCAGTCTGTAAATGACGCGGTTAGGTCAACGATACCCCTACACAGACAACATTAGCCAGCAAGTTTAGAACGCCATGACAACCAGCAATTCTGTTAGAGTAGTCTATTCTGGCTCCATCCTATCTGGACAGAAATGCTGGCAGCCAACAGCAGCAGGAAAGGAGAGGCACCAGCTGAAGGGATGGAAAACTTGAGAGGGCTCTTGGTGGCAAGAATAGGGACGGACGAACCACGCCAGAGGATCCAGGGATGAACGGTGAGCCTTCGGGAACCAGTTTCTGAAATTGGCAGATGTTGTAGCTAGCAAGCGATAGCAGGCTAGCAGAGTAGGACCAGGTTGAGGTAGAATTAAAATTTGCGATTTCATCAGGATGAAGCGCTTTGTGATGAAATCACAGATGACTTTTCCAGTTACGAAACTAGTAAATTAAGATCTGGCAATAATCCCAAAAAGGGTCAGTATGAAGAGCAGAGCAGGACAGTTCACAAAAAACGTGGAATCTCCCAGGTAATCTCCCTGGAAGCGGCGGCAGCCAAAAAGCCCCTGCATGTGTCCGCTGCACTATTTACTGCCAGTACTGCTTCAGTTTTCTTCTGTTCAGTAAATGCCAATGTCACTGCAATTAATGTATTTTCCTTATTGAACAAAAAGTGGAATGAATATATATTTTTTTCATATCATATTACCACCACACTTTCTTCAGGTTAAAGTTGACTAAATAAGTACTGCCACACTTTTACTTGTTTGTGTCATTTGTTTGCTGATTCATAACATATACTGAAATATAATGAATGTCATACTGGCTGCTCATTGGAGTCCATTTCCTTCAGATGGAAACTCCGAGGAAGTCACAGAGTCCAGCTGGGGGAGCTAGAGTACATTGTATTCATTACAACATAGAATATTTGAGTATCTGCTATACAAATCATAACCGATTACAGGAAAATTGATCAGAGATATTCTTTTTGTAGTGTTATATTGTTTCTACATTTTATCCCAGTATGTTTCTGTATTAATTATGCCTACATGAGTCACTTAAAAAACTATCATGCTTGATGATAACCCAAACTCCTGGTAATTCTGGTGCTACGGGATAATCATTTGAGTGCCATTACATTGAAGCCTCTCAGCTTTTACATACAATAGTTCACAACTCGTCCGCATTTGAAATTACCGGATTAACAATCAATTTATTTCCTGAATTACTGAGACATTAGTGCATAACGTTTAAGAAATTGTCAATTAGGAAACAACCAAGCTACATTGAAAACATACATATGATACACGCAATATTGTGAACAATTTTGACCTAAATTTACTTATCCAAAACTTTTTCTGAATTCCATCAATTCCATATTACGCAAGTGTTTAAATACGTTTCTGAGGGGCCAATCAATGTCTTTCAATTACTGAGGGAAGCTGATACTGTCTGGAATTAGATAAAAATCATCTCACTCAATAAGTAATAACTGGGAGAGTTTCACGCGAGTGTGTACTATAGCTTTGCTGTTATGCAGAAACCATTGAATAACCATTGAAGTGACTGTATTTCCGTGAGAGCTTGTATGACGCTCTAAAAGATAGCTGAATTCTTTGACAGACAAATCTACGCATAAATGCACGGTTGGAAATTATGCGTTTTTAATATCTGATGACTATAATTGATAGTCAGGATGCGCGCAACCCGCTCACCACGTCTCCAATGGCAACGTGGTGTGGCATGTGGTGACCAAAAATTGGCTACAAAGCGCCACGCCGGCAAAAGCCTAATTTTGGAGAGAGTGGGGAACTAATAACCTCAGGTTTTGCGCCAAAGCTGCCCGATGTGTACATTAAGTCCAATCGCCACTTCACCGCCAGCGCTCGCTACCACATTTGGTTCATACTTAATGATCATACATCAGTCATAAATTATCTTTATAACATTCATTCCAATCGCACCTATTGGCTGACAATGTCATCATTCCATTCGGGACTTTTTCATTTTGTAATTCACGAGTCAGAAAAGGGAATTTGGGGTTTGGAACCTCATTCAATTCCACCAGATTAAGAACAATGCAAGTTACTTGAGAATGATCACCTCAAAAATATAAAATTATGAATCTAGCCGGACAGACATAGATAAACGGCAGTCAGTGTGCGATATATCTGACTGAAAAAACACTCATTAAAGCAATTCTTACCTTTCTGGCATGCGGCACAGCACTTAGTAAAAATTTGAGCATGAGCAACTCCGCCTCCCTCCAAAGTCCCACCCCCTTCCCGCTGCCTGACCTCAACTCCCCTCCTCCCCTGACACCTGCGGTGAGGAAGTGAGCAGCGTGAATGAAGCTGCTTTCACACCAGACGCGAAATGAATTTTTCACTCGACAGATTACATTCAAAGTCAATGCAAAGACGCGAATCTCACGCATATTTACGTCTTTGCATTGACTTTCAATATAATCTGTCGTACAAAAAATTCGTTTCACCTCCGGTGTGAAAGCATCTTGAAATGGGGTGATGGAGTCAGATTCAGAGGCACCAGTTAGTGAAAACTAACCAACAGTAATTGCATAATATTCAATTCTATATGTCGTATAAAATAAAATGCTCTTATAACGTCTGACGAACTACCATTAATGTTATTATAGTAATTATAATATTTCAGCGCCCGTTTGTTTACAGCCAGATGTGTTGTTTTTCGGCAGAATTCATACATATTTTCTTGCAATCTGCAGGTATAACTTCTTACCTCACCAGAATTTTCCCGGTAACGTTACTCATTAAATTAGGAGCAGTTGCAGCTGTTTTATTTACATGCTAACGTGTTGAGTAGCTACCTGTTTTGTCTCTACAGCTCTGCTACTCTGCCAGAGAGGCGCAGGACTCGCAAGCAGTGACAGCGGTAGGCAAACGGATAGGACACGGCAACAGATGACAGACAGGAAGCTTGGCAAATCATTTTATTCGAACCGAAGAAAATGATTGGTCAGACTTTTATCAGAAATATATGAGAATTGAATATTGATGAGTTTCAACACCTGGTGGATTTCTTTTACATTTTAGTGCGCCATACGCTTATTATGAGCATTTTAAGATTACAAAAGAAAAGTGTAAAAATGCCAGAAAGGTAAGAATTGCTTTAAAGCAGCGCATTAACCCAAGAACACTATTGCTAAAATTAGTAACACCATCACTAACGCCGGGTGATTTTTCCCGATATAGTAAAATACCCAATAAAAAGTACTTGTCATCAAAATATGACAATACATGACAAATTAGAGTAGTGTTCTTTTATTTTCAACTGTGCCATGTCTAACAAAATGAAAAAAGTACCCTGAGGTAAACAAAACACCCATGCCTTCAAAGATGTCAAAGACAATGCTGAAGCTACCCAGGGACCCATAACACTCAGACAAACGCAACATAATGAAAATCACGTAAACACGTTTGCTCGGGTGAAAATCACCTGGCGATAGTGTTCTAGGGTTAATGTCAGTGGGACAAGATCAGCAATGAAACCTGTAGTTTTAGAAAAATAAAGACTTCCTCTACTACTCTGTGGACAAATATTCTGAGTTTGTTGAAAAGAATGGGGTGTTTACCTTAACTACAAGAAGCTCTGGAGAAACCGAGGAAAAATCACGCTACATCACTTAGGGTCCTTTAGCTTTGTTTTGTTGCACTTAAAATACAATGCTGAGCTTCGCATGAAGTTATTGTTTTTCGGCGCTGATAATAAGGTGCTATGCCTTAGTATTCCATATGACATGGGTTGCCTGACACCAGCCGTCGATACGCAATCGTCAAACTTTAGAGCAACCTTATCACTAAATAAAAGGGAAACTTGTTGTTGGTATGCCAGCTATTTGTCAGAATGGCCCAGGATTCTAAACACCGCTACTCAGTCACAGGTCAGAAATAGCAGAAAATAGATTAGCAAATTAGTTAGTAATATAGCAGTGATTATTTGCTTGAGCGAGTCAACATACAGTCTACTCGAGGCAGATTTGGACAACTCTTTGCATATGCCATCATAACGGAGCTCAGTGCAACCATGACAAACAATCAGTTGACTACCCTGCTAACTGTTACAAAACCCAAAACCAGTGAAATTGGCACGTTTTGTAAATCGTAGATAAAAACAGAATACAATGATTTGCAAATCCTTTTCAACTTATATTCAATTGAATACACTGCAAAGACAAGATGTTTAATGTTCAAACTGAGAAACTTAATTTTTTTTTGCAAATAATCATTAACTTTGAATTTAAAAGCAGCAACACATTGCAAGAAAGTTGGCACAGGGGCCTTTTAACCACTGTGTTACATCGCCTTTGCTTTTAAAGACACTCAGTAAACATTTGAGAACTCAGGAGACCAATTTTTGAAGCTTTTCAGGTGGAACTCTTTTCCATTCTTGCTTGATGTACAGCTTAAGTTGTTCAATAGTCCGGGGTGTCCGTTGTCATATTTTACGCTTCATAATGCGCCACACATTTTCAATGGGAGACAGGTCTGGACTACAGGCAGGCTAGTCTAGTACCCGCACTCTTTTACTACGGAGCCATGCTGTTGTAACACCTGCAGAATGTGGCTTGGCATTGTCTTGCTGAAATAAGCAGGGGCGTCCATGAAAAAGACTTTGCTTGGATGGCAACATATGTTGCTCCAAAACCTGTATGCACCTTTCAGCATTAATGGTGCCTTCATATATGTGTAAGTTGCCCATGCCTTGGGCACTAATACACCCCCATACCATCACAGATGCTGGCTTTTGAACTTTGCGCCTATAACAGTCCGGATGGTTCTTTTCCTCTTTGGTCCGGAGGACACCACATCCACAGTTTCCAAAAACAATTTGAAATGTGGACACGTCAGACCACAGAACACTTATCCACTTTGCATCAGTCCATCTTAGATGAGCTTGGGCCCAGCAAAGCCGGCGACGTTTCTGGGTGCTGTTGATAAATGGCTTTTGCTTTGTATTGTAGAGTTTTAACTTGCACTTGCAGATGTAGCGACGAACTGTAGTTACTGGCAGTGGTTTTCTGAAGTGTTCCTGAGCCCAAGTGGTGATGTCCTTTACACACTGATGTCGGTTTTTGATGGAGTACCACCTGAGGGATCGAAGGACACGGGCATTCAATGTTGGTTTTCGGCCTTGTCGCTTACGTGCAGTGATTTCTCCAGATTCTCTGAACCTTTTGACTATATTACGGACCGTAGATGATGAAATCCCTAAATTTCTTGCAATAGCTCATTGAGGAATGTTGTTTTTAAACTGTTCGACAATCAGCTCACGCATTTGTTCACTAAGTGGTGACCCTCGCCCCATCCTTGTTTGTGAATGACTGAGCATTTCAGGGAAGCTGCTTTTATACCCAATCAAGGCACCCACCTGTTCCCAATTAGCCCGTTCACATGTGGGATGTTCCAAATAAGTGTTTGAAGAGCATTTCTCAACTCTCTCAGTTTTTTGCCATTTGTGCCAGCTTTTTTGAAACATGTTGCAGGCATCAAATTCCAAATGAGCTAATATTTGCAAAAAATTACAAAGTTTTCCTGTTCGAACATTAAGTGACTTGTCTTTGCAGTGTATTCAATTGAATATAGGTTGAAAAGGATTTGCAAACCATTGTATTCTGTTTTTATTCACGGTTTACACAACGTGCCAACTTCACTGGTTTTGGGTTTTGTTGTAATAATACAACAATGATAGCATTTTTTTCGCGACTTTAAGCTGACATTATGCCTGTCAGTTACATGTAATTCGGACACCAGTCATTCTCAGCCGAATTCCAAACAGCCGACTGTGTGCTACTGACATTGTGACAGAAAGACGCAAAAGCAAACAATCAGTATGATCGTTCAGGTTTAATCCAAAACATGAGCGAGCCTTTGGTTTCTACATTACAAGCTATTGCTTTCAGAAACAAATCCATAATGGGAGTTGGCTACTACACACTGTGCTGTCGACAAAATGATAGGGAAGATGGGGGTTAGTTGGAATGCAGGGTATGTTGAAACATCCCACTTCCTTGAAGAAGCAAAGAATCTATTGAAGACTTCTCTGCCATCGTGTGGAAGCCTATCACACAACACTTCAGCAATATTGGTATCTAGACCATGTTTGAAGTTCACATGTGATAAGTGAGGATTGTATGTTTTTTGCATCTGAGAGTAAAATTTTTACCTTTTGGAAATATCCACATTGTTCAGTGCACACATTGTTGTGTGTAGATTGTTTGGAGGAATGTAAACAAAATAGGGCAACAAATAATTTGCCTGTGCTAATGTGTATTATGCACACTGCATGTGTTATGGTGATTATAGCATTGGGGCTAGTTGAAACACGCAGTGGGGGGCAAGTTGTAGCATGTCCCAACAAACTCTGCTGTTCATCACAAGTAGACTGATACATGTTAGCGCACTTATGCTCAAAACTGATCACATTAAGTAGCTTTCTGTTCTTAAATGGCCTAATCAAAAAGCTGAACAACTAAAAAAAATCCTGATTTCTTCTTTCACACTAAGAAGAACCTTCATTTCTTGAACATTGTCTTCAATTTTGATGAAGTTCTATATTTTTTAGAATGAATTTAGGGAAAAAGTAAGTAAATAAATAAAAATAATTTTGGTAGTTTAGGGTTCTTGATTATTCCTCAACACATATTTTCTTCAGTACCACATCTAGGTAGGAAAAGGTGTCAAAATTAGACCAAGTGTCAAGATAATTCATGATTTTCCCTTCGCTAACTTAGGTGTTCCAACTTGCCCCATGGCATCTTCCAACTCATCCCACTGTGAGGTGAGTTGGTACACCTCGACTCAAATCACAAAGACTAATTTTTCTTTGAACCTCTTTGAGCATTGCTGAACTTTATTGCTGAGATTGTTGTACACATGGATATATATAAAAAAAATAAAATATTCAATATAACCATATTTTGAAAATACGCATTTTTGTGAAATCTGTTCCAACTAACCCCCCTCTCCTCTAATCATCTTCTTTTTGTTTTATGGTGAATGCTGCATCCAGACATATTACTCCAAAAAACTAAGCTAAAAAGTACATACAACATCGACCTTTATTAGGGTATACAATTGAATCCGAAAACTTTGACCGATTTTTAGCCAAACCTCTGGCATTATTTCCCTCATATTGACACAAGTTTGCCTATAATACTTTTTTGTTCACAACTAGTTTGTTTTTCAGGTAAAATTTTATCTAGATGGCAATCATGTTCAAATCTGAAGATAGTGCACTCTGGGCAAATGGGATTTACATAATGTAAATATGCATGTTTCTTGTTACTTCAATCTGACATTTCTCATGAGTTTTAGTAAAATAATTGCATTCAAGTCATATTTTACTGTATAAGCCTAAATGAGGTTATATCCAGGTGTGTAGATGTGAATTCATAGTGGCCGCATCCTGGGATAACTTTTAATCCACACCCTGAATTACACAGCAACCAGCATGCCTAAACAGTTATACATGTAATACATGTAATAATCACTTGGCCACAAGTGGGGACTACAAAATGACCATCTTTGGCATGGTAAGCTCGCCCTATCAAGTTAGTAATAAAACAATTTTTCATCAAAGTGATATTGGACTTCTATCGATCAAGTGCCCATTTGTCTAAAGTAGCAGCCAGACATGTAGACTGAAGGATAGACTTAATTATCCTTAATTGTTTTCCAGTACTCTTGCAAACTAGGCACTTGAACCGGGAATCCCTCGCCACAATGTTGTTTTACCATGTCACTGTGTGCAGTTTGTCATAAAGTTTTGGTGGGTGTTAGTTATACAAGTTCCATAATTATTTTTCTGTGAAAAATATGCAGCAATTCCTTTTTCTGAGCAACTTTTTGTTTTATTCTTTTCATCTCTAGTAGCATGCAAACTACATTACGGCTGCAGGAAAGCCAACACCGACAGAGGTCAGGATATTAGTGCAGTGTTCTCTCACCACGCAATTTGAGCAGGGTCGTCCCTACCTGTTCAAAAGTGTTTCATGGATTTTCGTCCATGTTTGAATTTTAATCACACAGTTTAAAAATGTGATTTTTAATGCATTTTGCAGCCTGTAAAAATTTAATTGCCACCCAATCTGAAAATTGCTTGTAACTGCCAATAACTACCCTGATGGGAAAAGAACCTGGCCAGAACAGGTTTTGCTGACAAGATGATGCATACCTACTCGTCTCTGGATGTCTGTACACTTATTATATGAATGTGTACGCTCACTGTAGCACTGAATCCAAGTTCTCTAAGGTTTGTAACTAAAATTTAAAGAAAAATGTGTGACTAAATGGCTTTCTCTGTGGCTAAGTGAAATTTTTGGCTAGGACACACCCTGGATAGTACAAAATGACAAAGTATCAATACTATGGCAAATTTTTGCTTTAGAAAACTGATTTTTTAAACCAACCCCAATTCCAAAAATAGTTGGGACAATGTGTAAATTGTGAATAAAATCATAACGTAATGACTTTTACATCACACCAGCCAGTATTTTATTTACAGTTGAACAGAGATAACATAGCAAATGTTGAAACTGAGAAATTTTACAATTTTATCCACAAAATGAGCTCATTTCAAATTTGACGGCTGCTATAGGTCTCAAAAAAGTTGGGAAAGGGGCCTGTTTACCATGGTGTAGCATCCCCTCTTCTTTTTAACACAGTGGAGGTGTCGGGGTATTGAGGAGACAAGCTTCTTGAGTTTAGCCATTGGAATTTGATCCTACTCTTGTTTCATACCGGCTTCCAACTGCTGGAGAGTTTTGAATCTCCATTGATGCACTTTTAATTATGCACCAAATGTTCTCAATTGGTGAAAGATCAGGACTGCAGGCAGGCCAGTTCAGCACATGGACTCTTCTACTACGAATTGTAATAGCTGCAGTCTGTGGTTTGCATCATCCTGCTGAAATATACAAGGCCTTCCCTGGAATAGATGTCATCTGGTGGGGAGCATATGTTGCTCTTAAAAGTTTATATACCTTTCAGCATTCTTGGTGCTTTTTAAAACATACAAGTATCCCACACCATATGCACTAATGCATCCCCATACCATCAGAGATGCTGGCTTTTGAACTCAACGCTGATAACAGGAGGGGTGGTCTTTCTCCTCTTTAGCCCGGAGGACACAATGCCCATGATTTCAACAAGAATGACAAATTTGGACTCGTCTGACCACAGGACGCTTAGCCACTTTGCTACAGTCCATTTTAAATGAGCCTTGGCCCACAGTAAACGATGGCGCTTCTGGATTGTGCTCAACAATGGCTTGCTTTTTGCATGATAGAGTTTTAGATGGCATCTGTGGATGGCACGGCGGACTGTGTTTACTGACAGTGTTATGATTCTGCCCTTTCGTGTGTTGTCCCGTGCATTTTTGTGCTTGTGATTTACTTTCGTCTCGTTTATTTTCCAGCGTTCAGTTCAGCCGGCTAACAATCGCTCCCATCTGTTTCCAGTGATGTTGCGTGATTGCCTTCAGCGTGCCTGTGTCCCGTCGTCCAATCACCTTTCTACTTTCGGTTTGGCTTTGGTATTTCATTCATTGCTTCTAGCTGTGCTTAATTCCGGGTCTCGCTAAACTGAGTGAATGCGTTCTCTGATAGGACATTACTAACCCGTACTAATCTTCACGTATTTAAGGGTGATTGTAAATACTTCGTCACTTAGTATTGACCTTGATTAACTCATTTAGCGAACGTATGTGTTTCTGGCTTTCGTGATTTCAATCTGAGCTTTCTGAGTAACTGCATTTAAAACTGTGCCTTTCCTTTCGCTTTTCTTGCGGTGCTTTTTACTTGTCACGTTTAGATTGCCTTAATCTAAACTGTCTAGTTTGATTGATGGTCTCCGCGTCTCGTCGCGAGTCATTATTGTAACCCGGTCCTCGTGTGTTTGTTTTATTAATCCCACGTGTTTCTGTTTCAGTGAGATTGCTTTCCGAGTCCCCGCCTCCTCTCGAGATTTTAAAAGCTCCAGTTTTCTACGCGATTGTTAGACGGATCCTCCGTATTGTCTCTGTGCTACATGGTGAAGTCTCAGCTCTGTGTGCGTTCTGAGTGTCTCCCGTGTATGGTTCCCGAGTCTTCCTGTCTGCTGCGCTCTAGTCTTGTCTGCCCCGTGTTAAAGTCTCCCAGTGTATCCGTCAGTTTAGTTAGGTTCAGTTTTTGTTTTCTTAGTTTATCCTCTCTTGGAGAGTGTACTTCTGTTCCCCCCTGCCTTTGGCAGTGTACCTTAGTTCTCCCCATTGTTCAGTGCATGTGCACGGTGTTTTATTTCTGGCGTGTCTGCCAACCCTTTCTCCTAGTGTTTTTTGTGTTTAATAAACCCTTCTGCCTCCTGCATCTGGTGTTCCCCGGACCTCTTCTTACAGACAGTGGTTTCTTGAAATATTCCTGGGCCCATTTAGTAATGTCATTGACAGAATCATGCCGGTGAGTGATGCTGTGGCGTCTGAGGGCCCGAAGATCA
Organism: Gymnothorax reevesii; assembly: GCA_029721435.1. Lineage (NCBI taxonomy): Eukaryota > Metazoa > Chordata > Actinopteri > Anguilliformes > Muraenidae > Gymnothorax > Gymnothorax reevesii. The sequence goes on from CM056577.1 coordinate 4,964,031, forward strand.
CAGGCATTCATTAAAGGTCTTCGGTCTTGTCCCTTACGCACAGAGATTTTTCTAGTTTCTCTGAAACTTTTGATGTTATGGACTGTTGATGATGCGACCTTTAAAGCCTTTGCAATTTCACATTGAGGAACATTGTTTTTAAAGTATTCCACTATTTTTTTTTTCACCCAAGCCTTCACAGGTTGGAGAGCCTCCGGCAATCTTTACTCCTGAGAGACTCAGCCTCTCTAAGACATCCCTTTTATAGCCAATCATGTTACTCACCTGATGCCCGTTAATGTAATTACCTGCTAAATGTTCTTTCAGCTGATTCTCTTATGTATATTAATTGCTTTTTCAGCCCTTTGATGCCTGTATCCCAACTTTTTTGAGACCTGTTGCAGCCAGAAAATTTGAAATGAGCTCATTTTGTGGATAAAAATGTTAAATGGCTCAGTTTCAACATCTGAAATGCCATCTATGCTCTATTGTAAATAACATATTTGCTCATGTGATCTGAAAGTCATTGCATTTAGATTTTTTTCACAATTTGCAATTCGTTTCGGAATTGGGGTTGTACTAAATTGGGATATCATTGGCTCACTATAGCTGAAGTACAACTGTAGTCGTTACAGATGACAACAATTTTTTCTGTCATAAGAGATCATTTTTTTAAACTGCTGCATCGATATAGTGGGCAAATATATAGAGCAGTTTGCACATCAGGCTTAGCTGATGATTTTAATCCATGCAGCTCCTAGGAAACAGGGATGGAACATAACTCAAACTAAACCGTGTTCGAGCTCGGCTTGCTAGTGAATATTCAATAACTGATCTGGGAGTGCCATTTAGTGATAGATTAGTGTAACTGTGTGCATAAATGGGGCAGCTCCATGCCTGCAGGCATCTACATTTGCAGTGCAGATTCTGCACAAAGGGGTTAATGAATGTAGCATATCAGTTTCATCAGCTTAAATACATGCAGGCAGCAGACCAACCCAGTAACAAATACTCACAAACAGTACAAATACTTAGGGACCAGCATTGACAACCGTTTGACATTTGAGGCCAACATAGATGCGATTTGTGCAAAGGCCCACCAGCGCATGTATTTTTATCGCAAATTGAGAGGTTTTCATGTAGACACTTCTTTTATGAGGATGTTTTATTCTTGTTTTATTGAGTCCGTTTTAACCTTCTCTTTTATTTGCTGGTTTGGGTCCCTCACTGCTAAGGAGAAGAACAGGCTTAACGGTATAGTGAGGATGTGTGGCAGAATTGCAGGGACAAATTTTGAGGAGCTCTCTGTCCTGCATAGAGTCCGGGCGACCAGAAGAGCTGAAAGCATCCTGACTGACTCCAGTCATCCGCTGGCCTGCCAATACAGGCTACTGCCTTCTGGTCGCAGGTACATGGCAGCAAAGGTCAGAACAAACAGATTTAAAAACTCATTTGTACCAATGACAATTGGCCTCATAGATATGTTGTGTTGATTGGTTCCCTAAAACATTAGTGCACTGTATTTATTTATTTATGTATGTATTTATTATAACTCGTGGTGAATGTGCATGTTGTCTGTTTGTATTGCTGTGCTGTTTTTTTTCTGCTGGCTGTAAAACAAATTACCCCCTTGTGGGGAAAATAAAGTTTACTAAGACTAAGACTAAGACTAAGACAACCCCAGTGTACCTGAGGCAAGCAGGAGAGCAGTTCTTGACAGCAGCGAATAATTCAGCTTGAAACGTAGGCTAATCGCCATTAAATATGGATTGAAGCAGAATATTTAGTCGAATAAAAATATGTTGTGAATTTTGGAAATGATTTCATTCATCTTTTTACAAGAAATTTTTACTTTTTGAATTCAGACTTGTTTGCTTGTATTGGGGGTGCTGGGCGGGAGCTATACTACCCTAGGAATAGCTACAGTACCATCAAGCCCCTCCCTGGCGCTGCCTATGCTTTCATATACGGTCATAAAATCGCAGGTATGAAAATATCAGTGTATGCTAACAGAAACCATCTTTTGGGGATAATTCACTGATGCATTCGTGTTAAAAGTTTGAAAGTTGTTTGTGTTCGCCAGTGTGCATAGTTTTCGTGATTTATCACAAACACGTGGAGTATTCTAAACGCTGTAAGAAATGAGATCGTTACACAGTTTGGTCACTAATCGTCAGGACCGGCCACTACTTAACGGGTAAGCAACAACTATGGTTAATGGGTTTGATTTTACATATCACAGCTTGGGTTAACGTTTGAAGGTTCCTGACAACACCAGCAAAAAAGGGGGGTGGGTTAGGTGCAGCAACTGCACCGTAAATTGAAACCTTTCATTTTTGCATAATTGATGACAAAAAATCAGTTTAACAAACTTAATTTACGTAACCTAACATTGGGTTAACCGGTTCTGCATTCACGCAAACGGCCAATTGTTTACGCAAAGATTTGAAAAATGAAGGCCTGTAGCGGTGAAATTCTGCATAACCTGAAGTCAGGTAATAGAATGATGCTTCAGGCTGGTAAACATGCATTACAATAATCAAAGCGTGAAGATATAAGAGCATTCTCTCAATATCAATAAAAGACAAATCTCATCAAAGTTATGTAAGTTGGCAAAAGCAGGACTAGGGTAGTTTTTTTTTTTTTTCACGCATTGCTCAAAGTTTAGGCAACAGCCAAAAATGACACGCACATTTAGTGGTAGATTCAATATTATGAGTTTGGGTACGCAAAATGGCTGGATTTGATACAATTAAATGTTACACAACAAAGATTGGACAGATGCTTTTATACAGTACAAGAAGCACATACAGGTTAGAGGACCTGCGACAGAACGTAGGTTCAGATAAGGTCCTTTTTACGAGAAGTATCATATAACATTAAGTCCTCTCCTCACGTTTAACATAACCATATTGTGTTCAATAAAAAAGACTTGGGAACAGTGGATGGTAATGAAATAGGCATGACCAGTGATCGGTGAAGAAATAAAACTCCCCGACCCAAACCTGGAGGATGGACTCTCTGCCTCCCTGACCTTTATCTTCAGCAGGTCTTCAGTACAGTATCGTAAACAAGACCCACCACTGTTAAAAACAATGTTACTGCTCTTTGCTCCTTTCCCAGGGGCAGTAAAGCTATCAGGCAAGCGGCCGCAGAGGAGTATGAAAGACTGCTCTGAGGGCGACGGCTGTGGAGAATGAGGCTAATCGCTGGCGGAGTGGGAAGAGCCATTCCCGACCAAGGTGATGCGGTCGGCCATGACTCTCCTGCAGCTGGAGGCTCAGAGTTTAGCCATAATCCTCTTTCACTGGAGATGTGATCAGCAGGGCTTCGCAGCAGATGCGCAGGCCCATTCAGTCGAGCTGTGTGACAGTGCTCGGACATCTATGCTCGCTCTCTCTCTCTCCTTCCGGATTTGTTTTTCCAAGGATGGAGACAGTGACTGTGAATGAGTCATCTGCAGCTCCAGTGAAAATCTCTGCCAGCAACACAAGCACCCCCACAGACCCCCACCATCTCACCCAGATCAGGCCCCAGACTCCTGTCGACATGCACATGCTCACACTCTCACTCATGCATACACACTCACATGCACACACGCATGAGAACACGCCCACACACACACGCTCACAAAAACACACTCATGCAGTCTAACACATGCGGACACTCTGACTCAGATGCACGCGCACACACACAACCACACACACACACACACATCCTTGGACTATGTTTGTGAGGACATTACATTTACTTCCATTCATTCTTCTTGTGTCTCTACAGTCTTTCCTTAATCTTAACAGTAAGCAATGTATGCCTAAGCCAAACCCTTACCCTAACCTTAACCTATCCCTAATTCAAACCTTAACCCAAACCCTCACCCTAACCTTAACCTATCCCTAATTCTACCTTATTCCTAACCTTAACTAATAAGTCACAATTAGCCTTTGTAGTTGTGAGGACCCGCCAAAATGTCCTCACTTCCCAAAAAAGACTTCACTTTGTTGGTTAAAAACTCATGCCGGTCCTCAGTATGTAGCAAGAACAAGACCTCATACACACACACACACACATGCACACACACACACACGCTCAAGAATAACACTCACATGTGCACATACACATTCACATGCACAAACGCATGGGAACACGTCCAAACGCACATGCAAATATACACATAGTTATAAACACACACACACACACACTCACAAACACACACACACATATGTGTCCTCGAGGACACGCCCACACACGCATACACACATGCTCACAAACACACACTCATGCAGCCTAACACATGCTGACACTCTTGCTCACAGGCACACGCACACACACTCACACACATGCTCATGCAGTGCAACACATGCACAGTCATACACTGGCACACACACGCACTCACACACACACACACACACACACTCATGCAGTCTAACACACGCGCACACGCACTCACACACACACACTCATGCAGTCTAACACATGCGCACACGCACTCACACACACACACACACACACACTCACGCAGTCTAACACACACACACACGCACTCACACACACACATACACTCATGCAGTCTAACACACGCGCACATGCATACACTCGCACTCACACACACATGCAAGCACACACACAAACGCACATGCATGCAGTCTGACTCGTGCGTACACTCATATACTCACGCACTCACTCAAGCACACACACTTTTGATCATCACTAATTAACGCAGCCGCTGCCTAATAAACAGCCGTGCATTTCTGATCAGATGGAGGAGATATTAACCCCCCCGCAGACCTGAGAGCTGGAATGGGAACCAGCAGATGATGCAGGAACATCTGCTGCTTACTCAGGTTCCGCAGGTGGCTCCATCAAACATTCAATACAGAACCTTTAGAGTGACAGTAATCCAAAATCACCACCTAATTTATACAGTCAGTATGATATTTTGGTTTACAGGGTTATGTACAGAACGTTATAGAAGCATTTTCCATTGAATAGATCTCAGTTCAATCGTTCAATTTCAGTGTTGTTTACCCACGTTCAACGAGGGGGTGTGGGTATACAGTTTAGCACCGTCTGTCTGTCTGTGTGTGTGTGCGTGTCTTTCCACGCGACAGATCGGCAACCACTGAAGCTAGGGTGACCAAACTTTGTGGGGTAGATGATCCTAGGGTACCCTGTCCAAATTTGCATTTTGAGGTCGAAAGGTCAAAGGTCAAGGTCAACAAGAGGCATGGGTTAGCATCTCTATAGAGTGCCCATCATCTAGCTGTCCATTCACTCAGGTGAGACGTAAGATCCAGACTGAGAATGGCTTCCTTGGATTCGCTCACTGAGTACCGGGGCACTAAAACTTTCATCATGTTACAGTGGTAAAACCTTCTGCCAAAACTAAATTCAGCTCAGTCAAAATGCCAAGCAACTGGAGCTGCTCTAGAAGAAGCACGACTGCAAGGAGACCCCCATTGCCTGTGCTAGAAACGCTAAGCTAACAGTAGCTGCAGCCAACAAAACTGGGGCATTTCTACGGTGATTCGTGTTACATTTTTGTGCATTTGCAAATTTATATTTTGGCCTGTACCTTATAATGATTAATGTTCGAACCGCATCGTGTGTGCTGGAAGGTGTTGGTTAAAGGAATGAAGAAATTTTCATGTTACATGTTAAATTCTCATGTTACATGAAAAGGACAACACAAAAAACACATCAATTTTAGCTGTGATTTCTCCTAAACATGTACAAGATAGAAAATAATTAATACTGTCAGTGTTCATGTGACTAAATGTGGTGTTTAAGTGTACTGAAGGGAATTAGAATTTCATAACCAATATGTAGAAACATTATGTAATGAGCATGACTCGCATAACTGTGACTGGCGTTCCAATGGCGTAGAATTGTATATGGACTGTGTGGACGTGTCCATACCAATCTCAAACAATGGCTGAAATGTCTACACCAATATTAAGGCTGAAGAAAAAAATATGCGCCTTGTGGAGCACACAAAGGGTTAAATCCTTTCCCACTTCGGCACCGCCTTCCAAATACGTCTTTGAGACCGGTCTGTTTTTTGATTGGCTTAGCTGTAGGCTTAGCTGTAGGCTCTTTCGCTTGCAGGTTTCGCCAGTGTTGGCGGTACTTAGCGAACCAAAAAGAATTTTAGCGATATATGTTACAACCATTTGCAAACCTTTGCAACTCCTTTACAAACGTCTGCGACTGTTTGTGAGAAAATAAATTCGCAAAGAAATTTTGAACATGTTCAAAATTTCTTTGCGACAAGAAAAACCGTTGGCAGTCCTAAAAACTTTTAGCAAACTGCTTTGAGCCCTTTTACAAACTCTGACGAAACTCAAAGTTCGCTGAATTCCTAACATTCGCCGCTCAGTAAGATACTAGCTTAAACAGTGGTGTCTGTAGCTCCTGGAAGTGGCATGTCGAAGATGGTGCAAATCTAATTCGAACATGGCGGGTCAGTCGTGAATAATGGGTCTAGGGGAGAAGCGTAGTTATTGTATCTTGGGGTGATGTAGTTTGATATTGGCTCGGAGGGACTAAGGGCAGAATCTAGGCGAAATAAAAATATGGGCTAAGAAATGCCAAACTCATCTGTTTAACTACTCTATATCTTGAACGTGAGACAGTCGTTGGAGTAGAATGAGATGTCGTTAGCCTGGCATGGCAAGGAGGATTATAATTAGTGGAGAGCGGAGCAAACTCGGAACATCTCAAGAACCAAAGAAGGCTAATAGGAACTTAGCTTCTAGAGTAGAATTTGTGGAAAGATAGTGGTGCCCTGAGCGCGGCGCCTAGATGCAGTGACAGAGGGGGTCTGCCATCAGAGGTAAATATTTGGTCAGAGCTGGAGGTTCTTGTTTACGTAAACCTTTCAGTAGTGTTTGCACGTGACAATGGGAAATTGATGAGCACGGATATCATCGGCCAGTTTGATGAAGAGGTGAATGCCGCTGAGGTAGACTTGTATCTAGAAGCAGTTGAGTAGTCTCTATAAGTTAATCAGAAGTGAAGCTGAGAAGATCATTAATGACTCTTCCCATCCTCTGTATAGTGAATTTGAGCTTTTACCTTTAGGGAAGCATTACAGACTACCAATAGCAAGGAAAAATCTCGATAAAAAGTCCTTTGTCCCATTCGCTGTCAGTGCAATGAATAAAACCAGAAGGCGGTAGCTATTTACCCTTAACGTTACTCCTGCTCCTTACCTTTGCTGAGGGTTTCTTTGGCACTGCAGGTTCTTTGAAAAAATTGCGTGGCATACTTTATTGGTATGTTTTTGAATGTGTGATGATTGTATACCTGCTGTACTTCAAATGCAGTCATAATTTTTTGTTATATTTTATGTTTTTCTACTCTGTAATGTTTTATTATGTTCTATTGTTCTACTGGCTTGAGACATGTCAATGGTGGAACCAAAGATGAATTTCCACTCTGTGGACAATGAGGTTTTTGTATATGTATTTCTATTGAGGCTAATCGAATGTGGTGTACGGAGTGAATGAAAGAAATAAAGCTTGTGATGGAAACGACGTCTAGAGCCGGGAATGGCAGTAGGAGGGCTGAGTGGAATTTCTTGAATTGCTTTCATCCTGCAAGGTATGAAGAAAGTGAGTGTGGAGCGAATCCATTTAGAATGGCCTTGGGATAAAGCGGCGAGTGGCTTGAGTTCTAGAGTCGGGGTTAGACGGTCGCAGAAAACAGAGGAACCGGAGTGGGGTGAATGTCCGAGTGCAGTACCAAGCGTCTGAGTCTCTACCAAGAGAAACGAGAGAGGGCATCGGCGATGGCATTTTATAGACGGGAATAGGCGCGGCTTTGAGCATGGACTGGTGTTTGCACAAATTAGAGTTAGTTTCCTGAGGAATGCCATGAACGAGAGGGAGCGGTAACGGCCTTTGTTTACGGTGTCTACTGTGGTCAAGTTGTCAGATACATGGTGATACATTTGGTGGCCCATTTGTGACCCCAAATGGGGGAGGAAATGATGACGGGGTACCGTGAGACGAACGGCAGAGTAATAGCGTCCTTTCCAGGAAACGTCAAAAAAAAAAGAGAAAACCCCAATAAGTGGGTTGAGCAGGACGACCTTAAAAGCGTTTGCGATATCAGCTTTGCCCAACCAGTCGCCGGGACCAGCGAGGTGGATGAGAGTGGTTGTGTGGTCCACGGAAGAGTAGTGCTTGGAGAAATCATTACTGGGGATAAGGCTGTTGATACTGGGGAGGGCGGAACCGTGAGAGGATGATGCGGATAAGGGCTGATGCGAAGGACGGGGAAAAATGGCGCGATGTAGGGTTCGATCATGAAACACGTCAACTTCGTCTCATATAAGCATGTTGACGAGGCTCTGCTACAGCAGATTGTGAACTACTGCAGATGAAGGAGTGATCGGAATAGTGACCGTGGGTAAAGCCATGAATACTAATCCATATAGCCTAGACACTCGCTATGTTTACATGGACACACATAATCGGAGTAACAGCCCAATCAAATTAAAAATACTTCACGTATACGCATCAATCGGAAGATTCTGATCCGATTCGGTCCATTCGGAAAGAAATTTCACTCTGAATGAGAGAGGTGGTATATGCTGATCATCATTCCGAACAACGTCCATGTACACACCCATTCGGATCCTGTCTCCGTGGTTGGAGTAAAATTGTCTTCACTGTGCATGAATGAAAGAGGGGAGGCATTCGAGCGCGTCTGCAAGTGAGCCGGCTGCGCGAGATTCCCGAAAAATTACGCAGGATTATTGCCGAAGTTGCGCGATAAGCCCTCCAGACCCCGCGACAGCTGTAGCCCTCACAGGGTTTGGAGGGCTTATCTCACAACTTCGGCAAGATTCTCGCGTGTTTTTATGGGAATCCCGCGCAGTCGGCTCACTTGCAGATACGCTTGAAAGCACCCAGAATGTGCAGACAACGTGGCATTTGTTTACAACAGAGGCGGAAGAGCAGCTTTTTCGTCCTCTACTTATTCTAATATTTCCGGAAAATTAGACAACTTCGCACAGTCAAATGATTCATTCTGATTTAACGCATGGCGATGTATACGTAATTCATGATCGATTCATTTCATTTAGTGTCCATGTGAATTTGGATTTGGAATTTCTGATCAACCGAGGTTAGGATCAGAGAAATTTTGCGCATGTAAACATAGCTACTTACTGCTGGGGCTGTCGGTGAGCGTAAACCATGCCACTATGAGCGGCCGTGAGGTGGATACGTGTGCAGTAGCCATGAATGTCTGCCGGTGAGGCAAAGTGCACCCATATCCGAAGCGCCAGTGAGCTGCGCCACTGCGAGGGGCCGTGAGGTGGATACGCGTGTAGTATCCATGAATGTTTGCCAGCAAGGCAAAGTGCAGCAATAACTAGGCACTCACATAATTTTTTCACTGACTCAAGAAGGCGCAAATTACATTCGGAAAAATAAATCAATCAATATATAATTCAGATATGCGGAACCGACTGAGACCATTTCCCAAGCGGTACGCGGGCGCTATTTTGTTATATTTACTTTACAAGATAGGGTACCCCGTGCAGCTACTGTCCTGCGGAAGTCAACGCTTCTCGTGAGCGTTCGATTAACTCAGGCTCGCCATTTAGCAGATATGTGAGTACCTACAATAATCGAATCGCTATAAAGAGCTGTGCCACTGCGAGTGGTCATGAGGAGGATACGTGTAGAATCAGTGAATGTTTGCGGGCGAGGCAAAGTGCACCGATAACCAAAGCGCTAACGAAGCGCTAGTGAGCTACGCTACAGCAAGTAGCTGCGAGGGGGATACATGTATTATCTTTGAATGTTTGCCAGTGAGGTAAAGTGCACCAATAACTGAAGCGTTAACGAAGCACTAGTGAGCTGCACCACAGCGAGTGGCCATGAAGTGGATACCCATGCAGTATCCACGGATGTTTGCCAGGGAGGCAAAGTACAGTAACATTTGTAATGATTTGACAACTTTGGAATAAACATTACAATGACTGCACCACAATTGTATGACATTTAATTTGCAAAGAACACGACATGCATATTTAGCGAGAGTTGCACAGATGGCTCAACAATGGCTTCCTTTTTGCATGAGAGAGTTTCAGGTGGCATTTGTGGATGGCACAGCGAACTGTGTTTACAGACAGTGGTTTCTTGAAGTATTCCTGGCCAAATTTACTTAACTCAATGACAGAATCATGCCGGTGAGTGATGCAGTGGCGTCTGAGGGGTCTGAAGATCACAGGCATCCAGTAAAGGTCTTTGGCCTTGTCCCTTACGCACATTTTACGCAGATTTTTCCAGTTTCTCTGAATCTTTTGATAATGTTATTTACTGTCGATGATGAGACCTTCAAAGCCTTTGCAATTTGACGTTGAGGAACACTGTTTTTAAAGTATTCCACAATTTTTTACCACAAGCCTTCACAGGTTGGAGAGCCTCTGGCCATCTGAGAGACTCAGCCTATCACTCAGCCTCTACAATCTAGGTCGAGTGTACAAACTGTCAGAACCCTTGTGTGATTGCCTTATGCTTCTTCTCCCATTCAGCAACTTGCATTTCTATTTTAGAAGTATGTTTCTTTTGATTGGTTTACATCTAACATGTGCTTCTCTCCCCAGCTGTCTCGTTTCTTTGTTACATCCTGATGTACTTGTGACGTGTATTTAAACTTACTGCTTTAAGTTACTAATTTCTGGATTGTAATTCCTTATTCGTGTGTAGAACCTGTCAATATTTATGTTTGAAACTCTTCATCTTTTTGAAGTGAAAAGTCACCTTTAATGACAGTAATTTGCAGAATCCATCTATCCATCCATACATCAATCCTTCCATTTTCCGCCAATTATCCGGGGCCGGGTCGCAGGGGTAACAGACTAAGCAGTGAGGCCCAGGAGCCCCCCTCCCCAGCCACTTCCTCCAACTCTATCTGGGGGACCCCAAGCCGTTCCCAGGCCAGCCAGGAGATATAATCCCTCCAGCGTGTCCTGGGTCTGCCTCGGGGCTCCTACCAGTTGGACATAACTGGAAAACCTCTAAAGGGAGGCATCCATGAAGCATCCCGACTAGATGCCCGAACCACCTCAACTGACTCCTCTCGACGCGGAGGAGCAGCGGTTCTACTCTGAGCCTCTCCTGGAAGTCAGCCAGGGTCAGCCCAGCCGCCCTGGGGTGCGTTTCCCAAAATCACAGATGCTAACTTACGTAGTTGGGCTCATTGACTGTGAATGGACGAACTATGTAAGTTGCTAACTTAGTTAGCAACTATGTTTTTGGGAAACGCGCTCCTGCAGAGAAAGCTCATTTCGACCATTTGTATTCGCGATCTTATTCTTTTGGTCTCTATGCTCAATGCTCATGACCATAGGTGAGGATTGGAACATAGATCCATGCTAAATGGAGAGCTTTGCTTTTAAGTTCAGCTCCCTCTTCGCCACAATGAACCGGTACAATGCTCGCTTCACAGCAGATGCTGCAGCGATACGTCTGTCAATCTCACGCTCCGTCCTACCCTCAGTCGTGAACAAGACCCTGAGATACTTGAACTCCTTCACTTGGAGTAACAACTCACCCCCCACCTGAAGGGTGCAGACCTTCATTCTGACCGCTTCACACTCAGCTGCGAATCACTCCAGTGTGTGTTGTAGGTCACAGCATGATGAAGCCAAGAGGACCACATCATCTGCAAACAGCAGAGATGCAACCCTGAGGCACCAAACTGGACTCCCTCCAAACCTCGGCAGCTCCTTGGTATCCTGTTAATTATAATCATGAACAGAATAGGTGATAAGGCACACCCTTAGCCAACACCAACTGGAAATGAGTCGAACTTAATGCCAAGAATGCGGACGCAACTCCAGCTTTGGTTATACAGGGATCAAATGGTTTCAACTCATGGCCCTGGAGCCCCATACTCCCGCAGCACCCGCCATACCTCGTGGGACACGGTCATAAGCCTTCTCCAAGTTCGCAAAACACATGTAGATTGGATGGGTAAACTCCCGTGACCCCTCCGGTATCAAGCAAGGGTAGAAATTTGGTCCTCTGTTCTGCAGCCAGAATGGAACCCGCATTGCTCCTCCTTAATCCAAGGTTTGAATATCAGGCAGAGTCTCCTTTCCAGCACCCTGGCATAGACATTCCCTGGGAGGCTGACCAGTATAATCCCCTTGTGGTTGAAGCACACCCTCCGGTCCCCTTATTTAAGTCAATAGGTGCTGTATCCAACATCCACACGATGTTAAACAGGCATGTCAACTATGAGAGCCCAACAACATCCAGGGTCTTCAGCATCTCAGAGCAAATCTCGTCCATCCCAGGTGACTTGCCACTGCGGAGCTTTTTGACCACCACAGTGACCTCCATCAGGGAGATGGACAATGACTCACTCAAGTACTCCTTCCCTGCCTCCTCAATGGAGGGCATGTCTGCTGGATTCAGGAGTCCCTCAAAGTGCTCCTTTCACTGCAAGACAATATCCCCAATCGAGGTGAGCAGTTCATACTTTAAGATGAAAACAGCCTGAGCGAAGCCCTGCCTCCCCTTCTTCAATCATGAGACAGTTTGCCACAACCTCTTTTAGGTCACCTGAAAGTCCTTCTCCATGGCCTCACCGAACTCCACCAAAGTCAAAGTTTTTGCTTCAGCAATGACCACAGCTAAGTCCAAAAGGCCACCCTCTTCAGCTTGATGGCCTCCCTCAGCGCTGGGGTCCACCAAAGGGTTCTTGGGTTGCCACCACGACTGGCACCGACAACCTTCAGACCACCGCTCAAAGCCTTCCTATTTATTTAATTCATTTGGACAAGCTTCCAAGCCTACTCAAGGTTCAGGATTGGGACTGAGTTCTTGCTGATCCTCTCCAAGTATTTTTATTCGTCCAGTTTCATAGGAACAAGCTCTCAGTTCTTTTACAGTCACCAGGACTGGAACCAAGTTTCCCTCAAGCTACTTTATCCTCCTTGTGGACAGTGCAGCTCTGGTGACGTGAGCAGTCCACCTGGGAGTCATCCTGGAAAGCCTCTGGCCTGCAACTGGTTTTGCCCTGATTCGCTCACTCTATCTACACTACTGTGCTGTCTTCTGTGCTCCTTTCCCCTGTTACTGCATTATGTCCCGTAAACCTTACTGTTGGATTGTACTCTGCTTCTGCACTCGAGTCCTGGTGTGGGTCATAACAACAAACATACTTTAAGATGTATGCTGGAGTGTGGTCACACATTTTTTGGAAATATATTTGGTGCACATGAACTGGGTATGTCACTCAGTGATTTTTTTTATTTTTTTTTTGAGGTGTGAACACTTTGGCCTGAGGCCTTGTTTGCTCATGTGAGCACATCAATTGAAGCCTTTTCTTTACTATTCAATAAAAAAAAAATATCCTGTAATTTTTCATTTTTATGGGTATTGTACACAAATAGTGATTAAAAGTTTCTGTAAATTTAATGATGATTACCAGTGTTATGCAATTATATTAAAGATATATTGTGACATAGGAGAGAAATGGCAACTGCTGCTCCAATCGGCTATTTGATAATGGAGTTTTTATGCAAAAGCACAAGAGAGGAACAATGAAACTGAAATCCTAATGTAGGCCTATATAATCTTACTTTGCTGTTTAAAATGCCATGTTATGTATGCTACCCTTGGATTCAGGACTATTTGAATTTCAATGTCTCTTCTAGAGAGTTGGTGGCCTAGCCACAACATATCATACTTGTTATCCTTGCCAAATTATCATTTCCTATTAGAATGTTTTGTAATGGAGGTATAGTATACGGAGGCCAAGTGCAACGACAGAGAGAAAGAGAGCAGCACGAACACAGTACAAACACAGAGAATAATACAGACCAAACGCAAGTACTCGCGCTTCCAAAGAATGTATAATAGTCTGAACCACGGAAGCAAAGCGAGATAGATATAGGGAGAAGAAACTCCAACAATATGAAGATATAAAGTCATACAAAACCTGATTATAGATACCTTTGGCTATAGTGCGAAGCTGAACACAGACACTCTAGCGAAGGTGACATGCCGGACATATGCTTATATAGATTCTGGGGAAGCGCCGCCCCAGCTCAGTCAACTAGGTGGGTAAAGCATCTGATGGCCCAGGAATTCGATATCATCCCGGGACAAGAGCTGCATTGAAAGGTCCAAACAACACGCACACCTCACAAACCATGGCATGTTTGGTAATTTAAAAAAAATGGGCCTCGCTGAAGCGGGCAATATCCCTCAGCCCCGAAGGTCACTGCTGCAAGGTCAAAGGTCAAACTGGGACGAAACCTCGAAAAGGCACACCTACCCCCCATGGGGAGTCCACACATGCAATATGAACTTCCTAACCCAAGTGGTTACAGAGAAATAGCCTGCACAAAATTGGCATCCGCCCGCCCGCCCGGACACCCGCCGGCTGAAGGGATGACAAAACCCCTCGTGCCCTTGTCGGGCTGAGGGGTAACTAGTGTAAAATCAGTGCTTGTGTAAAATCAGATTGTTTGGCTTTTCCCTGGCTGTATATTGAGAGCTCTTATCAGGAGAAATAACATTGAGGATCCTGGTTCTGCACAATCTTCTGTCTCCACCAGATGTTTTGTGTCTTAGGCAGAAAAACCGACTCTTCTGAAGTTCAGGACTATAAGACTGACTGTCGGACTGAGTTGGCATTCTAATTTCTTTAAGTAATTAATTCCTCTATTATTTATTAATTTTTTAATTTATGTTTGCTTCTGTTTCTCCCTATTGCCTGAAACACCCTTTTCCCAGACAAAACTTCAGAAATACAAACAATTAAAAATGTGCAAATTAAAGATTAATTAAATTAATTAATTAAATTTAAAAAAAAATCTATTCTCTATTTGTTTAAAAATGTTGGTGCATCCAAACGTTTGGCAAGCGCTGTGGCTCTGTAACAACCTTCCATTTGGGAAGGGAAGTAAAGCTGAGGCCTTTAAAAACATGAAAGGGACCAGCACTGTTTACTATAAGGGATTATTTAGATTAATTTGGAAAAACTGTACCTAACGGTAAATTTCAGAGGAATTTTCTTTTTTTTCGTACAGTTTGGAATAGCTTGTCTGGTCATGATGTAGAGGCAGAACCTGGAAGTTTTCATGACTGGGCTTGATAAAGATGAACCATCGAGTCCTTAGGAATCCCCAGTGTCAGGTATGCAGTAGTGAGGAAAAAATCAGGAGTCTTGGTGAGCAGAATGGCCTGTCCTTGACCCCTTGTTATGGAGATTGGAAAGGTTGTTTTCCTCCAAAATTATCACCGCTGAAAAAAGAATTCGGTGTTGTGAGGAATTATATTCAGCAGAGGACGCTGTTTTACAGGATTTGTAATTTCATACGCAAAGTATAGTTACTCTCTTACCAGCACTGAGTTGTTGGAGGATCTCCATTTCATGCATCACATGAAAGCACTGCCTCTTACATAGGGTACTCATTGCTCGCACATGACGTGTTTTTCAATAATAATTGTGTTGGGCTATGGCAGTGCAGTTCTGTCCCACAAGTGAAATTGGTCTTCGCCCAGTTTGGATGAGATTAGGCCTACATATAATTATAAGAAAACTTGTAGGAAAATTCCCTTTGTCATATGCCAGACATAAATTTCCTTTCAGATGTGATTAAAATTATCCGAGGACCTTTGAGTTTATCCTGAGTAATTGCACTGAGGTCGTCAATGATAATCATGAACATCTTCGATTCAGACGAGACTAAAATCACTGACGATGTCTGTAATACACAAAATTACCTGACTGTAAAAATAATCTCATAGGGCTCTCGGCCATTTTTTTATAACTTTTCCATTAAAAGATTTATTTATACAGAGCGAATGTACAACTAGAATGTTCGCTGGTACAGAACAGTCAGGATTCATTGCATGTGTGTGGGCTTGAATTGCACACACCTGTAAGTCAGGGGCATGATTTTGGCTGAGTAAAAGGTCTGTGGCATCCTCACTCTCTAATACTTAATTACTCTGACCCTGCCTCTTTGCCTAATTAGCTACCAGGAATAGATTTGCTCAGTTACTTAGATTGACCAGACAATTTATTTTTGATATCAACACTGTACATGACAGTAAAATGTTATGATGCATTTTTCTACGCACATAAATGGCAATGTAAAATGTTGATATGTCTTTCAAAGATTCAGAAGTCATGTAGCTCATGAAAGAAATTGTACTAAAGATGGAATTGTGCTGTGTGGTGCTGTCTCAGTTATTTTGCACGTTGGTCTGTGAATTTGCAAAAGGTCTGCATCATTCACCACCACTTTGAGAGGCTGTCTTTGTGGATTGAGCAGTCTTCAGTTTCACTGCTTGGGGGTGAGTCTCAGCTTGAGATTCCTTCAGGGATGTGGTAGGTACCCACAGGTTCCTCATGTTCGCTCCTGAAGAGATTACTCTTTCCACAAGTTTCAACGAGAATTCTGTGCTCTTGTCATGAGGTGTGTGTCCAAATGTTAATGATGCCAGTGAATGGGAGGGCCATATTGGGTCAGTTGTTAATGATGTCAGTGAATGGGAGGGCCATATTGGGTCAGCTGTTAATAATGCCAGTGAATGGGAGGGCCATATTGGGTCAGTTGTTAATGATGCCAGTGAATGGGAGGGCCATATTGGGTCAGTTGTTAATGATGTCAGTGAATGGGAGGGCCATATTGGGTCAGTTGTTAATGATGTCAGTGAATGGGAGGGCCATATTGGGTCAGTTGTTAATGATGTCAGTGAATGGGAGGGCCATATTGGGTCAGCTGTTAATGATGTCAGTGAATGGGAGGGCCATATTGGGTCAGTTGTTAATGATGTCAGTGAATGGGAGGGCCATATTGGGTCAGTTGTTAATGATGCCAGTGAATGGGAGGGCCATATTGGGTCAGTTGTTAATGATGTCAGTGAATGGGAGGGCCATATTGGGTCAGTTGTTAATGATGTCAGTGAATGGGAGGGCCATATTGGGTCAGTTGTTAATGATGTCAGTGAATGGGAGGGCCATATTGGGTCAGCTGTTAATGATGTCAGTGAATGGGAGGGCCATATTGGGTCAGTTGTTAATGATGTCAGTGAATGGGAGGGCCATATTGGGTCAGCTGTTAATGATGTCAGTGAATGGGAGGGCCATATTGGGTCAGTTGTTAATGATGTCAGTGAATGGGAGGGCCATATTGGGTCAGCTGTTAATAATGTCAGTGAATGGGAGGGCCATATTGGGTCAGTTGTTAATGATGTCAGTGAATGGGAGGGCCATATTGGGTCAGTTGTTAATGATGTCAGTGAATGGGAGGGCCATATTGGGTCAGTTGTTAATGATGCCAGTGAATGGGAGGGCCATATTGGGTCAGTTGTTAATGATGTCAGTGAATGGGAGGACCATATTGGGTCAGTTGTTAATGATGCCAGTGAATGGGAGGGCCATATTGGGTCAGTTGTTAATGATGTCAGTGAATGGGAGGGCCATATTGGGTCAGTTGTTAATGATGTCAGTGAATGGGAGGACCATATTGGATCAGTTGTTAATGATGTCAGTGAATGGGAGGGCCATATTGGGTCAGTTGTTAATGATGTCAGTGAATGGGAGGGCCATATTGGGTCAGTTGTTAATGATGTCAGTGAATAGGAGGGCCATATTGGGTCAGTTGTTCATGATGTCAGTGAATGGGAGGGCCATATTCGGTCAGCTAGCCATGCTAACCAGGCTAGATGTATTAAGCTTTAGCCTGCGAATACCTGTTTAGTTTTTTTTGTTGTTTCTATGATTCTATTGCGAAAGATTGCTAATGGCTAACATTCAAGTGTGTGTGGCTGACATGTGCAAATATTGCACACAAGCCCATTGTACTGATATTGAGGGCTTTCCTTTAAAATGCACCGCATTCCAGTCTTGTGCAACTCTCATTAGGTGCTTTTACTGAGGTGACTTGGCAATTTGCCTTCACCTCCATTCCTTTCAGTCAGATAAATATTCCACCCCACACCCTCATTCAAACAGCCGCTCCTGGACTGAGCAGTTGGAGCTGTTACCAGCAGCCTTTAATTAAACCTAGCTTTACCAGAGCAAGTGGGCCTAGTTAGTCAGAAAGGAGGAGCACAGGTGGGGCTAGTTACAGCCTAAGTCAGCGGGGAGGTGCACAGGTGGGGCTAGTTACAGCCTAAGTCAGCGGGGAGGTGCACATGGTATCGGCGGCTAGTGTTAAGCACCAGTTGATCTCAAGGCACATTATAGACTCAGTGTTGAGTAATGCAGTGCATGTGAAGTACAACAAGTGGATGAAGGAGGGTCCACTGTCTCTAGGCCGCATGATTATGACAGTTTTAGTAGATGCTCTTGTCAAAGCGACGCACAACAAACTGCTTTTGAAAGGATAAAGAGTGCAGAGACCCCAATCGGGAGGCACCGCTTAAAAATACCAGGTGAGACAATTCATTGAAATGACCACTCATTTCAGAAATACGTGTGGCGGAAAACACACTTCTATCAATGATAGAGCCTGATGCCAGTTACAGCACGAGGTTTTGGGAGAGAGGTATAGTCTGCACTGGTGAGTCTTCAGACTTGGCTCGAAGGCGTCTGAGTCTCTCTTGTCCTGACCTCTGTGTGGAGCTTGTTCCAACCGGGCAGCACTGGATCAGAGTGAGCGAAGTGCCAGTCAACCAGCAGTGGCAGAATGGAGGTGTCTGGCGGGTGTGTAGGGTCTGATGATCTCCTGGAGACGGGCTGGGGCTGTTCCTTTGGTTGCCTGGAATGTCTTAAACTCGAGAGCCGTGACACGTAACCAGAGGAGGCAGAGAGATCAGTGAGGCTGTGGATCAGACGAGCCGCAGCGCTCTGGATCAGCTGCAGGGGTCTGATGGCAGACGCTGGAAGGCCAGATAGGCAGGACAGTAATAACTCCCGAACCAGAAGCTGGGCTGAGTAGGTAGTAAGAAAGGGACGGATTCTTCTGATGTTCTTCAGGGAGCACCTGCATGTCCAGCTCACTGCCGAGATGTTCTCAGAATGACAGCCTATTATCCATCACTGCTCCGAGGTTCCTCGCAGAAGGTGACATTGTGAATTTCGGGACTGGAGATGATGGAGCAGTACCTGGGTTTAGCTCACGGTGATGGTCATCCATCCATCTCTGCATGTTCCTCAGGCAAACTGAGAAATGAGCAGAGACTTGGCTGTCAGACAGAGAGGAGAGGAAGGGTTGAGCGTCATTGACAGAGAAGTGATAGGACAACCCATGAGCAGAGTAACAGGACCAAGAGAATGTGTCTCGAGGGAAAAGAGAAGGTAACCAGCAAATGATTCGCGTCCGGGGGGACTCCTGCGACAAGGGGACAAGGTGCTGATGCTGCCCCATCCCGAGCAGCCCTGAAGGAGCGACCCGAGGGCTGGATCCAGTCCACGGCTGTACCGCATGTGCCTACCGCTGTCAAGCAGGACAGGAGCATTGGATGGTTCACAGTCCCCATTTTACATGTCTTTTTAAAACACTGAAAACATAATGAATTAGTTAAGTGTCACTTAAAATAAATGACACTGCTGAACACATCCTTAAACAAGAGTTAGAATTCTGGGTATGTTTTGAATTTATTCATTATTGGTATATTTGCCATCCTTAATATCGCACATATCGCAGTTACATTGTCAGTGTTACCTATTGCTTATATCTTTTTCATTTCTTCATTAATAATTTCTTTATCAGTGTACCAGTGCTTTTGTGTCGCTCTTGATAATTCAGTATATGAATTGCTCGATTGTAACTTAGGTCATTTTAAATGAGAACAGGTTGAGAGCAACTATGCATTGAAAGGTGAGAGGCCTCTGTACCTCTGACGACATGCCATGGAAAATCTGTCCAAAAATCTAAGGGCAATGGGGTTGTAGAGGTTAATTATGAAAATAACAGCATCCTCATGCAAAATGCAGCAGCACCTTGCAGGATTGCGAGTTGCAGCTGATCGGCCACAAGACGGCCTCTTGTTAAGGATGCTAATTAGAAAAGAAACAACTACAATTGAAGCACTTATTACTAAAACCCCACAAGTCAAGTCAAGTGTGACTTATGGGGTTTTAGTAATAGGTGCTTCAATTGGCTGGGGAGCAAAAAGATTTAACTGTGCAGCAATGGAAAGAGATCGGAGTCCAGATTTACCCCTTTCCAGTGCGATGGGTGTGTCAGCGTGAGAAAGCCAATGAAGCGATGCACCCATCACGCATATTGCCCCGAGTACAAGCCTGTGGAAGCAGTGTTATCATCTGTGGTTGATTCAGTGGGGCAGGTCTAGGCTCAGTAAAATCATGCCGCAGTAACATTAAGTCAGCGGACGGTCTGAATGTAGTGAATGACCAGGTTATCCCATCAATAGATTTTTTTATCCCTGACTGCACAAGCATATTCCAGGATGACAGAATCAAAACTCATCATGCCCACATTGTGAAAGAGTGCTTCAGTGAGCATGAGAGATCACTTTCACACATGAATTGGGCTCAATAGTGTCCTGACCTTAAACAATCAAAAGTCTTTGGGATGTGTTGAAATAGTGGTTTGTGGTTTGAATAGTGGAGTGGTTTGACTCTATCATCATCTATAAGATCGTGGCTAAAAAATTAATGCTATTCTGGTCAGAAATAAATGTTGTAACACTGCGTAAGATTGTCAAAACAATGTGTCAGTGAATGTGCGCTGTTAGTAAAGTTAAAGGCGATCCGACAAATTATTATTGGGTGCAACTTCTTTTTTTTTTTGGCCTGTCAGTGTAGTATAATTCAGCAATAGTTATTTGGTTTCCCCTTGGAGGAAAACCAAATTTCCTACAGGAGGTAACAATATCATCCACAAGGGATCTTACAAACACTTGAGTCAGAGAGCGTTAGTAAATGAAGTCAAACAGTAGACTGGTTTGTAGACTGCAATGAGAACAACCTCAAAACTGCACACAACGTGTCTGTGAACCAGTTCATGGAAAAAAGGAAAAGGCCTGAACCTCTTAAACAATATACTGTCAGGTCAAAAGCTGTTCTATGGATATAACAAAGAATTCTTATATTTAATGACTTTGAGGAAAAATGCAGCAAATTAATCAGTTTTGAAGTCCGAGAGACAGGTTTACTCTCATTCATGGAATATAGTGACTAAGTTGAATAAATAAAGAAAGCGTAATATATTTAAAGGGGAAAAACTGATGTCAGCACTTAATGAAATAATGGGCTCGAAAAAGTACATTTATCCTGTTCATACAACCCGATGGGGCATTCATAACAGAACATATCCTGTTCATGCAGCCTGATAGGGCATTCATAACAGAACATATCCTGTTCATGCAGCCTGATGGGGCATTCATAACAGAATATATCCTGTTCATACAGCCTGATGGGGCATTCATAACAGAACATATCCTGTTCATGCAGCCTGATGGGGCATTCATAACAGAATGTATCCTGTTCATACAGCCTGATGGCGCATTCATAACAGAACATATCCTGTTCATGCAGCCTGATGGGGCATTCATAACAGAATATATCCTATTCATACAACCCAATGGGGCATTCATAACAGAACATGCTATTCAAACAGCCTGATGGGGCATTCATTACAGAACACATCCTGTTCATGCAGCCTGATGGGTCATTCATAACAGAATTTATCTTGTTCATACAGCTCGATTGGGCATTCATAACAGAATGTATCCTGTTCATGCAGCCTGATGGGGCATTCATAACAGAATATATCCTGTTCATAAAGCTCGATGGGGCATTCATAACAGAATGTATCCTGTTCATACAGCCTGATGGGGCATTACAGAACATATCCTGTTCATACAGCCTGATGGGGCATTCATAACAGAATGTATCCTGTTCATACAGCCTGATGGGGCATTCATAACAGAATGTATCCTGTTCATACAGCCTGATGGGGCATTCATAACAGAATATATCCTGTTCATGCAGCCTGATGGGGCATTCATAACAGAATATATCTTGTTCATACAGCCCGATGGGGCATTCATAACAGAACATATCCTGTTCATGCAGCCTAATGGGGCATTCATAACAGAACACCAAGACACCGTAGATTATGCTAACAATTTTTTTAAGTTAATAAATTTAGATATGGGAAGTGATGGCTTGCAGTTGCATTGATTGATATAAGGACAAGAACTGACTCTCAGAATTCATTCAGATTGAAAGAGAAACTGTGATTATATTACTCATGTCACAAGCAGACTGCACTTCCCCTGACTTAGACAACCTTGACTGCAAATCAATACAGAATCAACTGGGTTCATTCAGCCGCACAGAAGGAGGCCAAAATTATTCTGCTCCCAAAAGTGATAAACCATATTTTCAACAGTCTCAACAGTCATCCTCTATGTATAATACTGTGAACCTAGCAAGAAAAATAATTTTTCAGTCAGTTATGGATTTCCTTTCCTGACAATAATCTGTGTTTGTACTCTTGGTCTCTCAGCATGCATACAGAGAAGGCCATTCCACTAGAAATGTATTTGCAGATGTAATCGACAATTAGCAATTATGCATGGATCACAAGAAATTAGTGGGAGCAATGATGTTGGATTTCAGTTCGGCATTAAAATGGACTGATCATATCTTGCTTATTTGCAAGCTAAGGTAATAGTTTTTCACTTCCAATACAATCTGATGATTCAATCAATATCTTAAAGGGAGAAAACAAAATCTTTTCATTTCAGTTATTGAAACTGGAATATCAGACTGTGGGGTTCCACAAGGTAGCTGTCTAGGTCCTTTGTGATACTCCATCTTCACCAATGATCTGGGGTTATGTGCAAAAAATGTCAGCGTGAAAATGTATTCTGATGACTCCACTCTGAGCACTGCTGCCACACTCAAACATGCTGTAGTTAGGATATAACTTCTGGGCATTACTATTCACAGCTCAGTACCTTGGTATAAAAGGAGCTTTCATCGCTCTCTCAATAATCAAATTAGTCTTTCATTCTTTGGTCCTGAGCACTGCCTAATCCGGTCGTCAGCATCAAAATGAGCTCTGAAAAGGTTGCAGGTTGCTTAAAATAAAGCATCTTGTCTGAAACTAAGTTCTTGATACAAGTGTTCATTATATGCATGCACCCCTGGCATGGCTATTGGTTGAACAGAAAATTGTATTTGTGTATTGTAATGCCACTATGGTGCGTCATTAGTTCCAAAAAACTGTCCTGTATTGCTCATTTGGCATGGCTGTTAGACTAGAGCTTCAGCCGTGGTTTGCATGATTATCCAACTCCAAATTTTCGCAAACTTATCATCATATACAGTATAGGTCAGTAGCATATTGCCCAGAGATGGTATAGTTCCTGGAAATGACAGAATAGCTTCTAGAAAACTTACAATGAAATATTTTGCCAAATAACAGGATCTCTCCATGTATTTGTGGCTGATAGTTATTTTAATGTTGTGAAATGTGTGCATTTGTCCGCACGTTTAGTTCGCTTGCTCTTGTTGTTGCTGTATCTCTTAAGTGTGTTTTTTATCCCCGTCTGATTCCTGCTTTATCGTACTGTCAAGTCCTTCAATACTTCATCTGTAATTTCTTTTGAGTAACTGCTACAGCTTCCCTAATTTGTTTTTGCATCAGAAGTTTTCTGTACTTTCATATTGTATGTCTACGTTGTTTTTTATGTTTAGGACCCCTGAGGCACATTTGTGCGCCTCTAATGGGGATCCTTACACAAACAGTAAACTACAATATCCTGCTCTGCTAATGGATACTGCGGGGACAGGAAAGTCGCTGATTTGCAGAATGCCTGCTACGGGCCTGTTCGGCCTCCATGAACCAAAAACATCTGCAGACGGTATAATTACCTCTCAGAGCTGTATTTATGATCATTATATGGGCTTACAGGGATTACACTGGGTATTTATCCTAAAGCCACATTCACAATTTTTTCACCGAGGGTTTCAATGGGTAATGATATAAGTGTTCAGGAGGACCGGAGTAAAACTCTGAAACAAACCGGGACGCATCTGAACCTGGATACTTCACTGAAAGCAGTTGCTGCATATTGAAGAGTGGAGGGGGGGGGATCCAAGGGGCCGGGCGAAACAAAGTGTCAAAATTACACAACAGAATAACTGACTCGTCCGTCTGAGAAACCTGTTCCAAGTGGGACAGGAGTCCAGTGTATGTAGCAAATGCACAGCTAACAGTAAACATGATGGCGATGGAATGAGATGCCGTTTCATTTGACAAACATGCGACCGGTAAATATGTAGCCACTGGAGTAAGAAGCTTTTCCATCAAACAAACTTGTGGCTAATGGAATAAGCGACTGTTTTATTTACTTTCAGCTTAATACAGGTCAAGGATGATTAAAAGAAAAATCACTTTTGTCTGTTTTTATTTGCATTTCCATGACGTCAAAACATTTTCAGAAATGGGGTTGTATTTATTATTAAATGTTACATGAATAACAGCATATGTTTACAGCCTGTTATAGTACTTTTTAATTCCATAGGGGTTTGTCTTACAGAAAGGACATCTTGATTCACAGCCGTTGGAGAGCATCCCATTATTCATGTTTATAAAGTAAAGAGCACTTTGCATGGTCTGAAGGCCAAACACGAGGGCCAGCTGTCTTATGAAAGTTGTGTTCATTTAGAGAATCTTATCCGTAATGATGCATTGGAACTTAGTGAGCTGTCGCACAAAATAGCATAAATGCTAAATCTTTCCCCAAAAAATAACAAGGGATTCCATTAGCCTCTATGCTATAGAGAACATCTCCAAAGCCGTTTCCTAGGCAAATGCCTTTGACATTTGTTTGTGCACAGGATCTTGTTATTTTCATGAGTTATTTTCCTTATGCGCATTGAGAACATTGATCTGATGAAATGTATAATTTAAAGTTCAGCTCAGTAAGCAGTGCTGTGGAAGGATTAGCAGTAATTGGGTCATACTTGTTTGATCTTTATATAATTGGCCCAAGGTCATTTTTCCGTTTAACTGTGTGCATTCATGTTTGAAGAGATTGGCCCACTTCAGCAGTCATATTCTTTTGTTCTGGGTCTTGAACTTACCTGAGAAATATTCTTGTGAATTTTTTTCGACCGAACAAAAATTTCTCTCTGAAAGCACAAAGATTTCCTCAGTTTGGCTGCAATCCGCAAACTTGCAGAAATGGTGCAAGACAAAATATTAACTAGTTGGAGAAGATTACAATGAAAGAGGTGAAAATGCAGATCAGGGGACAGGCAGATTGAAAAAAGGTCTGAGAAAGCTGGGAACGGAGGACCTGAGAGAGAACAGCCGCACAGAGAGACCAGCAGTACAGAGAGATCAGCCGCACAGAGAGACCAGCAGTACAGAGAGATCAGCTGCACAGAGAGACCAGCAGTACAGAGAGATCAGCCGCACAGAGAGACCAGGAGTACAGAGAGATCAGCAGTACAGAGACAGCAGCAGTAATGGTGTAGAAAGCTGGGAACTGTGATGATGAGGACCTAAGAGCGAACAGCAGCACAGGGAGATCAGCAGTACAGAGGGCAGCAGTACAGATTATCAGCTGTCCAAATAGAATAACAGTACAGTGAAATCAGCAATAGAGAGAACAGAAATACAGAGAGGACAGCAGTACAGACAATGAGCAGTAGAGAGAGAAAATCACTGCGAGGAGATCAGCTGTGCTGGGATATCAGCAGTAGAGAGAATAAAACAGTGCAGGGAGATCAGCAGTAGAGAGAGAAAACAGTGCAGGGAGATCAGCTGTAGAGAGAGAAAAGGAGTGCAGGGAGGTCACCAGTTGAGAGAGAAAAGCAGTGCAGGGAGATCAGCAGTACTGAGAGAAAAGCAGTGCAGGGAGGTCAGCAGTAGAGAGAGAAAAGCAGTGCCGGGACATCAGCTGTAGCGAGAGAAAAACAGTGCAGGGAGATCAGCAGGAGAGAAAGAAAAGCAGTGCAGGGAGATCAGCAGTAGAGAGAGAAAAGCAGTGCCGGGACATCAGCTGTAGCGAGAGAAAAACAGTGCAGGGAGATCAGCAGTAGAGTGAGGAAAGCAGTGCAGGGAGATCAGCAGTAGAGAGAAGAAACCAGTGCGGGGAGATCAGCAGTAGAGGGAGGAAAGCAGTGCAGGGAGATCAGCTGTAGAGAGAGAAAAGCAATGCAGAGATCAGCAGTAGAGAGAGAAAAGGAGTGCAGGGAGATCAGCAGTAGAGAGAGGACAGCAGTGCAGGGAGATCAGCAGTAGAGAGAGAAAAGGAGTGCAGGGAGGTCACCAGTAGAGAGAGAAAAGCAGTGCGGGGAGATCAGCAGTAGAGAGAGAAAATCAGTGCAGGGAGATCAGCAGTAGAGAGAGAAAAGCAGTGCAGGGAGATCAGCAGTAGAGAGAGAAAAGCAGTGCCGGGACATCAGCTGTAGCGAGAGAAAAACAGTGCGGGGAGATCAGCAGTAGAGAAAGAAAAGCAGTGCAGGGAGATCAGCAGTAGAGAGAGAAAAGCAGTGCCGGGACATCAGCTGTAGCAAGAGAAAAACAGTGCAGGGAGATCAGCAGTAGAGTGAGGAAGGCAGTGCAGGGAGATCAGCAGTAGAGAGAAGAAAGCAGTGCAGGGAGATCAGCAGTAGAGGGAGGAAAGCAGTGCAGGGAGATCAGCTGTAGAGAGAGAAAAGCAATGCAGAGATCAGCAGTAGAGAGAGAAAAGGAGTGCAGGGAGATCAGCAGTAGAGAGAGGACAGCAGTGCAGGGAGATCAGCAGTAGAGAGAGAAAAGCAGTGCAGTAAGGTCAGCAGTAGAGAGAGAAAAGCAGTACAGGGAGATCAGCAGTAGAGAGAAGAAAGCAGTGCAGGGAGATCAGCAGTAGAGAGATAAGAGCAGTGCAGGGAGATCAGTAGTAGAGAGCGAAAAGCATTGCAGGGAGATCAGCAGTAGAGAGAGGAAAGCTGTGCAGGGAGATCAGCGGTAGAGAGAGAAAAATAGTGCAGGGAGATCAGCAGCAGAGAGCGAAAAGCAGTGCAGGGAGATCAGCAGCAGAGAGAGGAAAGCAGTGCAGGGAGATCAGCGGTAGAGAGAGAAAAGCAGTGCAGGGAGGTCAGCAGTAGAGAGAGAAAAACAGTGCAGTTCTACATTGTACATAGAAGAGGTTGCCAATTTCATTCACTCTTGTACAACAGTAATAACCACAGCATCTCTTTCAAGAATATTTATTTAAATGAAACAAATAAAACACACAATATAGACTACACTAAACACTATATACACAATCAAGGAGGTTTCTGTGTGTGTGTGAGTGAGAGAGAGAACAGAAGAATAATCTAAGGTGTGAGAGGAGGTGCCTTATTGACCATGAGGAAGTTGGGGCGGGCAACCCTACTGTAACAAGACCATGTCTTTGTAACAAAGGAAGGTTTCAAGAGAATTTTAGTGAGTTTAAATAATTTAACCCTTTAACTCCCTGCTCGACCTCAGGTAGACCACATTTTCAGTCACCGTATCTGACTGACGGATGTGTTGAATTTATCTGACTGCACTTTTTCAGCATCATATGCCTCAGCTTAGAAATGTTAGAGATGGCTCAAGTCAGGTTATGTTCAACACTGCGTTCAAGTACAAAATACAGGGACTCATAATGTACTCTTCCAGAAGGTTGAAGCAGTTAAAGGGTTAAAACACTCAGTGTTGTGTTTGTGTGAGTGTATTACGTTAGAATGAAGAAATGTGAGTGTGTTTTTAACAGGAAAGGCGGCGTGTGAGTAGACAGGTTGTTATTTGCATGCAAGACCCTGTTTGCTACACATTAATACCATCCTGACCTACTAAAACACAACCCTTAAAACAATCACAACTATCATTTTACAAATACACACAGTTGATCTTTCTTAAAAGTAGGTTTGAATGCCCAGTTGTTACCAGTCCTTAGTAGCGGAAGGAGGTTTTGTGGTTGTTGCTCTGTGAAGGATCCGATCGTGGACAGTGCTGATCTGGCTGGAAAGAGTGCGGGAAAGGTCTGTGTCTGCGTCTTTGCTGTGGGAAGAGGAGGGATGATGGCCGCTCCTCGGTAGCAAGCTGTTGCTTCTTGGGCTTGTTTTACTCTTGGTAGCGGCTGGTGCTTCAGCATGACCCCTCTGTGCTTGGCCCCGGGGGAGAGGGAGGCCCAGAGGTGGGGAGGAGTACCCCAGCCTGAGCGGCCCCCAGGGGCCCAGGAGCCTCACCAAGGGGGGAGAGCCAAAAGAGAGAGAGCCAAAGCCAAGAGTCCACAGCCAGGAGTCAAAAGAGAGAGATAAACTGGTGGACCTCTGCTTTTACCAGCCTGACCTGCTAGTGGGAGGGGCTTGCAGGCAGCAAGTGGTCATGGGAAATCCCCATGACCCCAACATGGTTACAAATATGTCAATGAATACTTACCTCTGTGTGATGCAAATGAATGAGTTTTTTCAGATATCGATCTCACAAGATCTCACAATCATATTCAGAATTTCTCCTCGTCATCTTACTTTTTTTTTGGCTCTATTTCTGTAAAATATCAGTCTGGAGGAGTCTGTCCTATTGTTAGGGTATAAGTGTTGTCTTTCATTTGCCTGTAAAATTTCATTGGATACAACACTGATGAATGCCGGGCAGCATAACCTTTGACCTTGGCCCATTCATAGTGTTAGGGTTAGGGTTTTTTTCACCGATTGGTCCATTTCTGATGGTTTTCACCGATTAGTCCATTCCTGATGGTTTTCGCTAATTAACTGGTCCCACAGGCTGCTTGCGGGTCCACTTAGCGTCAGCCTGGGGAGACTTATACTCTTCATCAGCTGACATTATCTGAACTGGGCAGAGAGAATCCCTGAGACTCTCAGTAGCAGTTGTTTGCATTTTATTGTTATTAGTTACTGAGTCAGTGTTTGAGCTAAAAATGTTCACCTGATTCTCATGGCGCTAATGTGTATTGATGTTGATTGTTTTTCTGTCCAACTTCGCTGCATTTCTTGTTTAGGTGCTGATCAGTCAGTTAAGACCAGTGGACATTCACTACATGGTGTTATTACCCCACAGCTAGTTTCACTTGTGTTCTGAGTGAGTCACGCAGCTGCAGTAAATCCTAAGTGTGTCTGCGCTCGAGTCACTGAAGAGCTCAGAATGCTGCAGAACATTCAGCTGCAGATGGCTGGACTGAATAATGTGCCCCTCCCCCACACTCACCTGTTCAGTGACATGGGCATCACACTGACGTTACATACGCCTGGAGTGAAATAGCTTTAATAAAATCTGTCCTGTATTCAGCTTGGCGCTCAACACGCAGGTGTGCGGAGTGCCTGAGAGAAATTTTAGAGCTTTCTGTCATAAATCAGCGGCGTGCCTCACTGCTCACCAGCGTGTCTCAGCGGTTGTGCTTCACCGGGACTCCATCACTTCAGATCACAGCTCGGGGCTCCGTTCTGTATCGCCTCACTGCAGAGAACAGCACCTCAGCCTGCTGAAGATCCGATTCCACTTAGAGTCTGTTTACATCTGCGAAAGTGTGCGTTTGGGTGTAAATGTGTTTTTTTTTTTAGGTGAACAGTATTCCATAATAAAGCTGATTCTGTTTCTTATGCAGCCCATAACTGCATCGTCTGGAATTTATGATATTTATATCCTTCCTAACCGCATGAATTGGAGTTAAATGGGCATTTATTTCCTTCCTAACCACATGAACTGGAGTTAAATGGGCATTTATTTCCTAACTAACTGTATGAGGGGAGTTAAATGGGCATTTATTACCTTACTAACTGCATGAGAGGGAGTTAAATGGGCATTTATTTCCTAACTAACTGTATTAGGGGAGTTAAATGGGCATTTATTACCTTACTAACTGTATGAGGGGAGTTAAATGGGTATTTATTTCCTTACTAACTGCATGAAGGGGAGTTAAATGGACATTAATTTCCTTACTAACTGCATGAACAGGAGTTAAATGGGCATTTATTTCCTTACTAACTGCATGAGAGGGAGTTAAATGGGCATTTATTTCCTAACTAACTGTATTAGGGGAGTTAAATGGGCATTTATTACCTTACTAACTGTATGAGGGGAGTTAAATGGGTATTTATTTCCTTACTAACTGCATGAAGGGGAGTTAAATGGGCATTTATTTCCTTACTAACTGCATGAACGGGAGTTAAATGGGCATTTATTTCCTTACTAACTGCATGAACGGGAGTTAAATGGGCATTTATTTCCTTACTAACTGCATGAACAGGAGTTAAATGGACATTTATTTCCTCACTAACTGCATGAACGGGAGTTAAATGGGCATTTATTTCCTTACTAACTGCATGAAGGGGAGTTAAATGGGCATTTATTTCCTTACTAACTGCCTGAAGGGGAGTTAAATAGACATTTATTTCCTTACTAACTGCATGAAGGGGAGTTAAATGGACATTTATTTCCTTACTAACTGCCTGAAGGGGAGTTAAATAGACATTTATTTCCTTATTAACTGCCTGAAGGGGAGTTAAATGGACATTTATTTCCTTACTAACTGCATGAACAGGAGTTAAATGGACATTTATTTCCTCACTAACTGCATGTCGGGGAGTTAAATGTGCATTTATTTCCTCACTAACTGCATGAAGGGGAGTTAAATGGGCATTTATTTCCTCACTAACTGCATGAAGGGGAGTCAAATGGGCATTTATTTCCTTACTAACTGCATGAACGGGAGTTAAATGGGCATTTATTTCCTTACTAACTGCATGAACAGGAGTTAAATGGACATTTATTTCCTCACTAACTGCATGAACGGGAGTTAAATGGGCATTTATTGCCTCACTAACTGCATGAAGGGGAGTTGTATGGGCATTTATTTCCTCATTAACTGCATGAACAGGAGTTAAATGGGCATTTATTTCCTCACTAACTGCATGAAGGGGAGTTAAATGGGCATTTATTACCTCACTAACTGCATGAACGGGAGTTAAATGGACATTTATTTCCTCACTAACTGCATGAAGGGGAGTTAAATGGACAATTACGTCCTCACTAACTGCATGAAGGGGAGTTAAATGGACATTTATTTCCTCACTAACTGCATGAAAGGGAGTTAAATGGGCATTTATTTCCTCACTAACTGCATGAAGGGGAGTCAAATGGGCATTTATTTCCTCACTAACTGCATGAAGGGGAGTCAAATGGGCATTTATTTCCTCACTAACTGCATGAAGGGGAGTTAAATGGACATTTATTTCCTCACTAACTGCATGAAGGGGAGTTAAATGGACATTTATTTCCTCACTAACTGCATGAAGGGGAGTTAAATGGGCATTTATTTCCTCACTAACTGCATGAACGGGAGTTAAATGGGCATTTATTTCCTTACTAACTGCATGATCGGGAGTTAAATGGGCATTTATTTCCTCACTAACTGCATGATGGGGAGTTAAATGGACATTTATTTCCTCACTAACTGCATGAAGGGGAGTTAAATGGACATTTATTTCCTCACTAACTGCATGATCGGGAGTTAAATGGACATTTATTTCCTCACTAACTGCCTGATGGGGAGTTAAATGGACATTTATTTCCTCACTAACTGCATGAAGGGGAGTTAAATGGACATTTATTTCCTCACTAACTGCCTGATGGGGAGTTAAATGGACATTTATTTCCTCACTAACTGCATGAAGGGGAGTTAAATGGGCATTTATTTCCTTACTAACTGCATGAAGGGGAGTTAAATGGACATTTATTTCCTCACTAACTGCATGAACGGGAGTTAAATGGGCATTTATTTCCTCACTAACTGCATGAAGGGGAGTTAAATGGGCATTTATTTCCTTACTAACTGCATGAACAGGAGTTAAATGGACATTTATTTCCTCACTAACTGCATGAACGGGAGTTAAATGGACATTTATTTCCTTACTAACTGCCTGAAGGGGAGTTAAATGGACATTTATTTCCTCACTAACTGCATGAAGGGGAGTTAAATGGACAATTATGTCCTCACTAACTGCATGAAGGGGAGTTAAATGGACATTTATTTCCTTACTAACTGCATGAAGGGGAGTTAAATGGACATTTATTTCCTTACTAACTGCCTGAAGGGGAGTTAAATGGACATTTATTTCCTCACTAACTGCATGAAGGGGAGTTAAATGGACAATTATGTCCTCACTAACTGCATGAAGGGGAGTTAAATGGGCATTTATTTCCTCACTAACTGCATGAACGGGAGTTAAATGGGCATTTATTACCTCACTAACTGCATGAAGGGGAGTTGTATGGGCATTTATTTCCTCATTAACTGCATGAACAGGAGTTAAATGGGCATTTATTTCCTCACTAACTGCATGAAGGGGAGTTAAATGGGCATTTATTTCCTCACTAACTGCATGAACAGGAGTTAAATGGGCATTTATTTCCTCACTAACTGCATGAAGGGGAGTTAAATGGGCATTTATTTCCTCACTAACTGCATGAAGGGGAGTTAAATGGACATTTATTTCCTCACTAACTGTATGAAGAGGAGTTAAATGGGCATTTATTTCCTCGCTAACTGCATGAAGGTGAGTTAAATGGGCATTTATTTCCTCACTAACTGCATGAAGGAGAGTTAAATGGACATTTATTTCCTCACTAACTGGATGAAGGGGAGTTAAATGGGCATTTATTACCTCACTAACTGCATGAACGGGAGTTAAATGGACATTTATTTCCTCATTAACTGCATGATCGGGAGTTTAATGGGCATTTATTTCCTCACTAACTGCATGAACGGGAGTTAAATGGGCATTTATTTCCTTACTAACTGCATGAACGGGAGTTAAATGGGCATTTATTTCCTCACTAACTGCATGAAGGGGAGTTAAATGGACATTTATTTCCTTACTAACTGCATGAACAGGAGTTAAATGGACATTTATTTCCTCACTAACTGCATGATCGGGAGTTAAATGGACATTTATTTCCTCACTAACTGCATGATCGGGAGTTAAATGGGCATTTATTTCCTCACTAACTGCATGAAGGGGAGTTAAATGGACATTTATTTCCTCACTAACTGCATGAAGGGGAGTTAAATGGACATTTATTTCCTCACTAACTGCATGAAGGGGAGTTAAATGGGCATTTATTTCCTCACTAACTGCATGAACGGGAGTTAAATGGGCATTTATTTCCTTACTAACTGCATGAACGGGAGTTAAATGGGCATTTATTTCCTCACTAACTGCATGAAGGGGAGTTAAATGGACATTTATTTCCTTACTAACTGCATGAACAGGAGTTAAATGGACATTTATTTCCTCACTAACTGCATGAACGGGAGTTAAATGGACATTTATTTCCTTACTAACTGCCTGAAGGGGAGTTAAATGGACATTTATTTCCTCACTAACTGCATGAAGGGGAGTTAAATGGACAATTATGTCCTCACTAACTGCATGAAGGGGAGTTAAATGGACATTTATTTCCTTACTAACTGCATGAAGGGGAGTTAAATGGACATTTATTTCCTTACTAACTGCCTGAAGGGGAGTTAAATGGACATTTATTTCCTCACTAACTGCATGAAGGGGAGTTAAATGGACAATTATGTCCTCACTAACTGCATGAAGGGGAGTTAAATGGACATTTATTTCCTCACTAACTGCATGAAGGGGAGTTAAATGGGCATTTATTTCCTCACTAACTGCATGAAGGGGAGTCAAATGGGCATTTATTTCCTCACTAACTGCATGAAGGGGAGTTAAATGGACATTTATTTCCTCACTAACTGCATGAAGGGGAGTTAAATGGACATTTATTTCCTCACTAACTGCATGAAGGGGAGTTAAATGGGCATTTATTTCCTCACTAACTGCATGAAGGGGAGTCAAATGGGCATTTATTTCCTCACTAACTGCATGAAGGGGAGTTAAATGGACATTTATTTCCTCACTAACTGCATGAAGGGGAGTTAAATGGACATTTATTTCCTCACTAACTGCATGAAGGGGAGTTAAATGGGCATTTATTTCCTCACTAACTGCATGAAGGGGAGTTAAATGGGCATTTATTTCCTCACTAACTGCATGAAGGGGAGTTAAATGGGCATTTATTTCCTCACTAACTGCATGAACGGGAGTTAAATGGGCATTTATTACCTCACTAACTGCATGAAGGGGAGTTAAATGGACATTTATTGCCTCACTAACTGCATGAAGGGGAGTTAAATGGGCATTTATTTCCTCACTAACTGCATGAAGGGGAGTTAAATGGGCATTTATTTCCTCACTAACTGCATGAAGGGGAGTTAAATGGGCATTTATTTCCTCACTAACTGCATGAACGGGAGTTAAATGGGCATTTATTACCTCACTAACTGCATGAAGGGGAGTTGTATGGGCATTTATTTCCTCATTAACTGCATGAACAGGAGTTAAATGGGCATTTATTTCCTCACTAACTGCATGAAGGGGAGTTAAATGGGCATTTATTTCCTCACTAACTGCATGAACAGGAGTTAAATGGGCATTTATTTCCTCACTAACTGCATGAAGGGGAGTTAAATGGGCATTTATTTCCTCACTAACTGCATGAAGGGGAGTTAAATGGACATTTATTTCCTCACTAACTGTATGAAGAGGAGTTAAATGGGCATTTATTTCCTCGCTAACTGCATGAAGGTGAGTTAAATGGGCATTTATTTCCTCACTAACTGCATGAAGGAGAGTTAAATGGACATTTATTTCCTCACTAACTGGATGAAGGGGAGTTAAATGGGCATTTATTACCTCACTAACTGCATGAACGGGAGTTAAATGGACATTTATTTCCTCATTAACTGCATGATCGGGAGTTTAATGGGCATTTATTTCTTTACTAACTGCATGAAGGGGAGTTAAATGGACATTAATTTCCTCACTAACTGCATGAAGGGGAGTTAAATGGACATTTATTTCCTCACTAACTGCATGAAGGGGAGTTAAATGGGCATTTATTTCCTCACTAACTGCATGAAGGGGAGTTAAATGGCCATTTATTTCCTCACTAACTGCATGAAGGGGAGTTAAATGGACATTTATTTCCTTACTAACTGCATGAAGGGGAGTTAAATGGGCATTTATTTCCTCACTAACTGCATGAAGGGGAGTTAAATGGGCATTTATTTCCTTACTAACTGTATGAACGGGAGTTAAATGGGCATTTATTTCCTCACTAACTGCATGAAGGGGAGTTAAATGGGCATTTATTTCCTCACTAACTGCATGAAGGGGAGTTAAATGGGCATTTATTTCCTTACTAACTGCATGAACGGGAGTTGAATGGGCATTTATTACCTCACTAACTGCATGAAGGGGAGTTAAATGGCCATTTATTTCCTCACTAACTGCATGAAGGGGAGTTAAATGGGCATTTATTTCCTCACTAACTGCATGAAGGGGAGTTAAATGGGCATTTATTTCCTCACTAACTGCATGAACGGGAGTTAAATGGGCATTTATTACCTCACTAACTGCATGAAGGGGAGTTAAATGGACATTTATTTCCTCACTAACTGCATGAAGGGGAGTTAAATGGGCATTTATTTCCTCACTAACTGCATGAAGGGGAGTTAAATGGGCATTTATTACCTCACTAACTGCATGAAGGGGAGTTAAATGGGCATTTATTTCCTCACTAACTGCATGAACGGGAGTTAAATGGGCATTTATTACCTCACTAACTGCATGAAGGGGAGTTGTATGGGCATTTATTTCCTCATTAACTGCATGAACAGGAGTAAAATGGGCATTTATTTCCTCACTAACTGCATGAAGGGGAGTTAAATGGGCATTTATTTCCTCACTAACTGCATGAACAGGAGTTAAATGGGCATTTATTTCCTCACTAACTGCATGAAGGGGAGTTAAATGGGCATTTATTTCCTCACTAACTGCATGAAGGGGAGTTAAATGGACATTTATTTCCTCACTAACTGTATGAAGAGGAGTTAAATGGGCATTTATTTCCTCACTAACTGCATGAAGGGGAGTCAAATGGGCATTTATTTCCTTACTAACTGCATGAACGGGAGTTAAATGGGCATTTATTTCCTTACTAACTGCATGAACAGGAGTTAAATGGACATTTATTTCCTCACTAACTGCATGAACGGGAGTTAAATGGGCATTTATTGCCTCACTAACTGCATGAAGGGGAGTTGTATGGGCATTTATTTCCTCATTAACTGCATGAACAGGAGTTAAATGGGCATTTATTTCCTCACTAACTGCATGAAGGGGAGTTAAATGGGCATTTATTACCTCACTAACTGCATGAACGGGAGTTAAATGGACATTTATTTCCTCACTAACTGCATGAAGGGGAGTTAAATGGACATTTATTTCCTCACTAACTGCCTGATGGGGAGTTAAATGGACATTTATTTCCTCACTAACTGCATGAAGGGGAGTTAAATGGACATTTATTTCCTCACTAACTGCCTGATGGGGAGTTAAATGGACATTTATTTCCTCACTAACTGCATGAAGGGGAGTTAAATGGGCATTTATTTCCTTACTAACTGCATGAAGGGGAGTTAAATGGACATTTATTTCCTCACTAACTGCATGATCGGGAGTTAAATGGACATTTATTTCCTCACTAACTGCATGAAAGGGAGTTAAATGGGCATTTATTTCCTCACTAACTGCCTGATGGGGAGTTAAATGGACATTTATTTCCTCACTAACTGCATGATCGGGAGTTAAATGGGCATTTATTTCCTCACTAACTGCATGAAGGGGAGTTAAATGGACATTTATTTCCTCACTAACTGCATGAACAGGAGTTAAATGGACATTTATTTCCTCACTAACTGCATGAAAGGGAGTTAAATGGGCATTTATTTCCTCACTAACTGCCTGATGGGGAGTTAAATGGACATTTATTTCCTCACTAACTGCATGAAGGGGAGTTAAATGGACATTTATTTCCTCACTAACTGCCTGATGGGGAGTTAAATGGACATTTATTTCCTCACTAACTGCATGAAGGGGAGTTAAATGGGCATTTATTTCCTCACTAACTGCATGAACGGGAGTTAAATGGGCATTTATTTCCTTACTAACTGCATGAACGGGAGTTAAATGGGCATTTATTTCCTCACTAACTGCATGAAGGGGAGTTAAATGGACATTTATTTCCTTACTAACTGCATGAACAGGAGTTAAATGGACATTTATTTCCTCACTAACTGCATGAACGGGAGTTAAATGGACATTTATTTCCTTACTAACTGCCTGAAGGGGAGTTAAATGGACATTTATTTCCTCACTAACTGCATGAAGGGGAGTTAAATGGACAATTATGTCCTCACTAACTGCATGAAGGGGAGTGAAATGGACATTTATTTCCTTACTAACTGCATGAAGGGGAGTTAAATGGACATTTATTTCCTTACTAACTGCCTGAAGGGGAGTTAAATGGACATTTATTTCCTCACTAACTGCATGAAGGGGAGTTAAATGGACAATTATGTCCTCACTAACTGCATGAAGGGGAGTTAAATGGGCATTTATTTCCTCACTAACTGCATGAAGGGGAGTTAAATGGGCATTTATTTCCTCACTAACTGCATGAAGGGGAGTTAAATGGGCATTTATTTCCTCACTAACTGCATGAACGGGAGTTAAATGGGCATTTATTACCTCACTAACTGCATGAAGGGGAGTTAAATGGACATTTATTTCCTCACTAACTGCATGAAGGGGAGTTAAATGGGCATTTATTTCCTCACTAACTGCATGAAGGGGAGTTAAATGGGCATTTATTTCCTCACTAACTGCATGAAGGGGAGTTAAATGGGCATTTATTTCCTCACTAACTGCATGAACGGGAGTTAAATGGGCATTTATTACCTCACTAACTGCATGAAGGGGAGTTGTATGGGCATTTATTTCCTCATTAACTGCATGAACAGGAGTTAAATGGGCATTTATTTCCTCACTAACTGCATGAAGGGGAGTTAAATGGGCATTTATTTCCTCACTAACTGCATGAACAGGAGTTAAATGGGCATTTATTTCCTCACTAACTGCATGAAGGGGAGTTAAATGGGCATTTATTTCCTCACTAACTGCATGAAGGGGAGTTAAATGGACATTTATTTCCTCACTAACTGTATGAAGAGGAGTTAAATGGGCATTTATTTCCTCGCTAACTGCATGAAG
Organism: Gymnothorax reevesii; assembly: GCA_029721435.1. Classification (NCBI taxonomy): domain Eukaryota; kingdom Metazoa; phylum Chordata; class Actinopteri; order Anguilliformes; family Muraenidae; genus Gymnothorax; species Gymnothorax reevesii. The sequence goes on from CM056577.1 coordinate 5,002,146, forward strand.
GTGAGTTAAATGGGCATTTATTTCCTCACTAACTGCATGAAGGAGAGTTAAATGGACATTTATTTCCTCACTAACTGGATGAAGGGGAGTTAAATGGGCATTTATTACCTCACTAACTGCATGAACGGGAGTTAAATGGACATTTATTTCCTCATTAACTGCATGATCGGGAGTTTAATGGGCATTTATTTCTTTACTAACTGCATGAAGGGGAGTTAAATGGACATTAATTTCCTCACTAACTGCATGAAGGGGAGTTAAATGGACATTTATTTCCTCACTAACTGCATGAAGGGGAGTTAAATGGGCATTTATTTCCTCACTAACTGCATGAAGGGGAGTTAAATGGCCATTTATTTCCTCACTAACTGTATGAACGGGAGTTAAATGGGCATTTATTTCCTCACTAACTGCATGAAGGGGAGTTAAATGGGCATTTATTTCCTCACTAACTGCATGAAGGGGAGTTAAATGGGCATTTATTTCCTTACTAACTGCATGAAGGGGAGTTAAATGGGCATTTATTTCCTCACTAACTGCATGAAGGGGAGTTAAATGGGCATTTATTTCCTCACTAACTGCATGAAGGGGAGTTAAATGGGCATTTATTTCCTCACTAACTGCATGAAGGGGAGTTAAATGGGCATTTATTTCCTCACTAACTGCATGAAGGGGAGTTAAATGGGCATTTATTTCCTTACTAACTGCATGAAGGGGAGTTAAATGGGCATTTATTTCCTCATTAACTGCATGAACAGGAGTTAAATGGGCATTTATTTCCTCACTAACTGCATGAAGGGGAGTTAAATGGGCATTTATTTCCTCACTAACTGCATGAACAGGAGTTAAATGGGCATTTATTTCCTCACTAACTGCATGAAGGGGAGTTAAATGGGCATTTATTTCCTCACTAACTGCATGAAGGGGAGTTAAATGGACATTTATTTCCTCACTAACTGTATGAAGAGGAGTTAAATGGGCATTTATTTCCTCGCTAACTGCATGAAGGTGAGTTAAATGGGCATTTATTTCCTCACTAACTGCATGAAGGAGAGTTAAATGGACATTTATTTCCTCACTAACTGGATGAAGGGGAGTTAAATGGGCATTTATTACCTCACTAACTGCATGAACGGGAGTTAAATGGACATTTATTTCCTCATTAACTGCATGATCGGGAGTTTAATGGGCATTTATTTCTTTACTAACTGCATGAAGGGGAGTTAAATGGACATTAATTTCCTCACTAACTGCATGAAGGGGAGTTAAATGGACATTTATTTCCTCACTAACTGCATGAAGGGGAGTTAAATGGGCATTTATTTCCTCACTAACTGCATGAAGGGGAGTTAAATGGCCATTTATTTCCTCACTAACTGCATGAAGGGGAGTTAAATGGACATTTATTTCCTTACTAACTGCATGAAGGGGAGTTAAATGGGCATTTATTTCCTCACTAACTGCATGAAGGGGAGTTAAATGGGCATTTATTTCCTTACTAACTGTATGAACGGGAGTTAAATGGGCATTTATTTCCTCACTAACTGCATGAAGGGGAGTTAAATGGGCATTTATTTCCTCACTAACTGCATGAAGGGGAGTTAAATGGGCATTTATTTCCTTACTAACTGCATGAACGGGAGTTGAATGGGCATTTATTACCTCACTAACTGCATGAAGGGGAGTTAAATGGCCATTTATTTCCTCACTAACTGCATGAAGGGGAGTTAAATGGGCATTTATTTCCTCACTAACTGCATGAAGGGGAGTTAAATGGGCATTTATTTCCTCACTAACTGCATGAACGGGAGTTAAATGGGCATTTATTACCTCACTAACTGCATGAAGGGGAGTTAAATGGACATTTATTTCCTCACTAACTGCATGAAGGGGAGTTAAATGGGCATTTATTTCCTCACTAACTGCATGAAGGGGAGTTAAATGGGCATTTATTTCCTCACTAACTGCATGAAGGGGAGTTAAATGGGCATTTATTTCCTCACTAACTGCATGAACGGGAGTTAAATGGGCATTTATTACCTCACTAACTGCATGAAGGGGAGTTGTATGGGCATTTATTTCCTCATTAACTGCATGAACAGGAGTTAAATGGGCATTTATTTCCTCACTAACTGCATGAAGGGGAGTTAAATGGGCATTTATTTCCTCACTAACTGCATGAACAGGAGTTAAATGGGCATTTATTTCCTCACTAACTGCATGAAGGGGAGTTAAATGGGCATTTATTTCCTCACTAACTGCATGAAGGGGAGTTAAATGGACATTTATTTCCTCACTAACTGTATGAAGAGGAGTTAAATGGGCATTTATTTCCTCACTAACTGCATGAAGGGGAGTCAAATGGGCATTTATTTCCTTACTAACTGCATGAACGGGAGTTAAATGGGCATTTATTTCCTTACTAACTGCATGAACAGGAGTTAAATGGACATTTATTTCCTCACTAACTGCATGAACGGGAGTTAAATGGGCATTTATTGCCTCACTAACTGCATGAAGGGGAGTTGTATGGGCATTTATTTCCTCATTAACTGCATGAACAGGAGTTAAATGGGCATTTATTTCCTCACTAACTGCATGAAGGGGAGTTAAATGGGCATTTATTACCTCACTAACTGCATGAACGGGAGTTAAATGGACATTTATTTCCTCACTAACTGCATGAAGGGGAGTTAAATGGACAATTATGTCCTCACTAACTGCATGAAGGGGAGTTAAATGGACATTTATTTCCTCACTAACTGCATGAAGGGGAGTTAAATGGGCATTTATTTCCTCACTAACTGCATGAAGGGGAGTCAAATGGGCATTTATTTCCTCACTAACTGCATGAAGGGGAGTCAAATGGGCATTTATTTCCTCACTAACTGCATGAAGGGGAGTTAAATGGACATTTATTTCCTCACTAACTGCATGAAGGGGAGTTAAATGGACATTTATTTCCTCACTAACTGCATGAAGGGGAGTTAAATGGGCATTTATTTCCTCACTAACTGCATGAACGGGAGTTAAATGGGCATTTATTTCCTTACTAACTGCATGAACGGGAGTTAAATGGGCATTTATTTCCTCACTAACTGCATGAAGGGGAGTTAAATGGGCATTTATTTCCTCACTAACTGCATGAAGGGGAGTTAAATGGACATTTATTTCCTCACTAACTGCATGAAGGGGAGTTAAATGGACATTTATTTCCTCACTAACTGCCTGATGGGGAGTTAAATGGACATTTATTTCCTCACTAACTGCATGAAGGGGAGTTAAATGGACATTTATTTCCTCACTAACTGCATGAAGGGGAGTTAAATGGACATTTATTTCCTCACTAACTGCATGAAGGGGAGTTAAATGGGCATTTATTTCCTCACTAACTGCATGAAGGTGAGTTAAATGGGCATTTATTTCCTCACTAACTGCATGAAGGAGAGTTAAATGGACATTTATTTCCTCACTAACTGGATGAAGGGGAGTTAAATGGGCATTTATTTCCTCACTAACTGCATGAAGGGGAGTTAAATGGGCATTTATTTCCTCACTAACTGCATGAACAGGAGTTAAATGGGCATTTATTTCCTCACTAACTGCATGAAGGGGAGTTAAATGGGCATTTATTTCCTCACTAACTGCATGAAGGGGAGTTAAATGGACATTTATTTCCTCACTAACTGTATGAAGAGGAGTTAAATGGGCATTTATTTCCTCGCTAACTGCATGAAGGTGAGTTAAATGGGCATTTATTTCCTCACTAACTGCATGAAGGAGAGTTAAATGGACATTTATTTCCTCACTAACTGGATGAAGGGGAGTTAAATGGGCATTTATTACCTCACTAACTGCATGAACGGGAGTTAAATGGACATTTATTTCCTCATTAACTGCATGATCGGGAGTTTAATGGGCATTTATTTCTTTACTAACTGCATGAAGGGGAGTTAAATGGACATTAATTTCCTCACTAACTGCATGAAGGGGAGTTAAATGGGCATTTATTTCCTCACTAACTGCATGAAGGGGAGTTAAATGGCCATTTATTTCCTCACTAACTGCATGAAGGGGAGTTAAATGGACATTTATTTCCTTACTAACTGCATGAAGGGGAGTTAAATGGGCATTTATTTCCTCACTAACTGCATGAAGGGGAGTTAAATGGGCATTTATTTCCTTACTAACTGTATGAACGGGAGTTAAATGGGCATTTATTTCCTCACTAACTGCATGAAGGGGAGTTAAATGGGCATTTATTTCCTCACTAACTGCATGAAGGGGAGTTAAATGGGCATTTATTTCCTTACTAACTGCATGAACGGGAGTTGAATGGGCATTTATTACCTCACTAACTGCATGAAGGGGAGTTAAATGGCCATTTATTTCCTCACTAACTGCATGAAGGGGAGTTAAATGGGCATTTATTTCCTCACTAACTGCATGAAGGGGAGTTAAATGGGCATTTATTTCCTTACTAACTGCATGAACGGGAGTTAAATGGGCATTTATTACCTCACTAACTGCATGAAGGGGAGTTAAATGGACATTCATTTCCTCTCTAACTGCATGAACGGGAGTTAAATGGGCATTTATTTCCTTACTAACTGCATGAACGGGAGTTGAATGGGCATTTATTACCTCACTAACTGCATGAAGGGGAGTTAAATGGCCATTTATTTCCTCACTAACTGCATGAAGGGGAGTTAAATGGGCATTTATTTCCTCACTAACTGCATGAAGGGGAGTTAAATGGGCATTTATTTCCTCACTAACTGCATGAACGGGAGTTAAATGGGCATTTATTACCTCACTAACTGCATGAAGGGGAGTTAAATGGACATTTATTTCCTCACTAACTGCATGAAGGGGAGTTAAATGGGCATTTATTTCCTCACTAACTGCATGAAGGGGAGTTAAATGGGCATTTATTTCCTCACTAACTGCATGAACAGGAGTTAAATGGGCATTTATTTCCTCACTAACTGCATGAAGGGGAGTTAAATGGGCATTTATTTCCTCACTAACTGCATGAAGGGGAGTTAAATGGACATTTATTTCCTCACTAACTGTATGAAGAGGAGTTAAATGGGCATTTATTTCCTCACTAACTGCATGAAGGGGAGTCAAATGGGCATTTATTTCCTTACTAACTGCATGAACGGGAGTTAAATGGGCATTTATTTCCTTACTAACTGCATGAACAGGAGTTAAATGGACATTTATTTCCTCACTAACTGCATGAACGGGAGTTAAATGGGCATTTATTGCCTCACTAACTGCATGAAGGGGAGTTGTATGGGCATTTATTTCCTCATTAACTGCATGAACAGGAGTTAAATGGGCATTTATTTCCTCACTAACTGCATGAAGGGGAGTTAAATGGGCATTTATTACCTCACTAACTGCATGAACGGGAGTTAAATGGACATTTATTTCCTCACTAACTGCATGAAGGGGAGTTAAATGGACAATTATGTCCTCACTAACTGCATGAAGGGGAGTTAAATGGACATTTATTTCCTCACTAACTGCATGAAGGGGAGTTAAATGGGCATTTATTTCCTCACTAACTGCATGAAGGGGAGTCAAATGGGCATTTATTTCCTCACTAACTGCATGAAGGGGAGTCAAATGGGCATTTATTTCCTCACTAACTGCATGAAGGGGAGTTAAATGGACATTTATTTCCTCACTAACTGCATGAAGGGGAGTTAAATGGACATTTATTTCCTCACTAACTGCATGAAGGGGAGTTAAATGGGCATTTATTTCCTCACTAACTGCATGAACGGGAGTTAAATGGGCATTTATTTCCTTACTAACTGCATGAACGGGAGTTAAATGGGCATTTATTTCCTCACTAACTGCATGAAGGCGAGTTAAATGGACATTTATTTCCTTACTAACTGCATGAACAGGAGTTAAATGGACATTTATTTCCTCACTAACTGCATGAACGGGAGTTAAATGGACATTTATTTCCTTACTAACTGCCTGAAGGGGAGTTAAATGGACATTTATTTCCTCACTAACTGCATGAAGGGGAGTTAAATGGACATTTATTTCCTCACTAACTGCATGAAGGGGAGTTAAATGGACATTTATTTCCTCACTAACTGCATGAAGGGGAGTTAAATGGGCATTTATTTCCTCACTAACTGCATGAAGGTGAGTTAAATGGGCATTTATTTCCTCACTAACTGCATGAAGGAGAGTTAAATGGACATTTATTTCCTCACTAACTGGATGAAGGGGAGTTAAATGGGCATTTATTTCCTCACTAACTGCATGAAGGGGAGTTAAATGGGCATTTATTTCCTCACTAACTGCATGAACAGGAGTTAAATGGGCATTTATTTCCTCACTAACTGCATGAAGGGGAGTTAAATGGGCATTTATTTTCTCACTAACTGCATGAAGGGGAGTTAAATGGACATTTATTTCCTCACTAACTGTATGAAGAGGAGTTAAATGGGCATTTATTTCCTCGCTAACTGCATGAAGGTGAGTTAAATGGGCATTTATTTCCTCACTAACTGCATGAAGGAGAGTTAAATGGACATTTATTTCCTCACTAACTGGATGAAGGGGAGTTAAATGGGCATTTATTACCTCACTAACTGCATGAACGGGAGTTAAATGGACATTTATTTCCTCATTAACTGCATGATCGGGAGTTTAATGGGCATTTATTTCTTTACTAACTGCATGAAGGGGAGTTAAATGGACATTAATTTCCTCACTAACTGCATGAAGGGGAGTTAAATGGGCATTTATTTCCTCACTAACTGCATGAAGGGGAGTTAAATGGCCATTTATTTCCTCACTAACTGCATGAAGGGGAGTTAAATGGACATTTATTTCCTTACTAACTGCATGAAGGGGAGTTAAATGGGCATTTATTTCCTCACTAACTGCATGAAGGGGAGTTAAATGGGCATTTATTTCCTTACTAACTGTATGAACGGGAGTTAAATGGGCATTTATTTCCTCACTAACTGCATGAAGGGGAGTTAAATGGGCATTTATTTCCTCACTAACTGCATGAAGGGGAGTTAAATGGGCATTTATTTCCTTACTAACTGCATGAACGGGAGTTGAATGGGCATTTATTACCTCACTAACTGCATGAAGGGGAGTTAAATGGCCATTTATTTCCTCACTAACTGCATGAAGGGGAGTTAAATGGGCATTTATTTCCTCACTAACTGCATGAAGGGGAGTTAAATGGGCATTTATTTCCTTACTAACTGCCTGATGGGGAGTTAAATGGACATTTATTTCCTCACTAACTGCATGAAGGGGAGTTAAATGGACATTTATTTCCTCACTAACTGCAGGAACAGGAGTTAAATGGACATTTATTTACTCACTAACTGCATGAAGGGGAGTTAAATGGACATTTATTTCCTCATTAACTGCATGAAGGGGAGTTGGACTCTTCAGTCTTTTCTGCTGCTGTTTTCCCTCAGACGCTCCCATGCTGTCCTCTCTCTCCATTTCCTTTGATTTCTTTACTGTATCCCTCTGCTGTGTCACAGAAAGAGGAGTAGATGCCATTTTGGCTCTTTCCCAAAGTGATTAAATACCCTTCAGGGAGGGAGCCAGGTGTTCCTGGGGAGGGGGGGTTAGTACACAGTGTTGAAAGAATCTCGAGGTGGTTATTGTGAGTCTGCAGGAAAAGAGAGAACAGAATGTTCTAGTAGCGTTAAGAATGAGAGCTGTAATAAGGTCATGAGTTAATAATGAATGCTAACTCCATTATTAGGACTGTTTAGCTGATTAGTTTGATACTGGCAGTGTTTCACTGATTAGTGTTTACCATAGCAAGACATAACATACTGACACAAACAACCCATCCAGCACATCAACGCTCGTCATTATCCTAAAGTTTATATAACGTTTAAGATTGTGAAGAAATAGAAGGTATCAAGCCCTGTATTCAGCCCGGTATTGAAATATCAGTGAATTTCACATCTTACAGCTGCTCACCTAACTGGACCCTTGTATCGCTGTACCCCCTGTGTCACCCACATGGAGCTTCAGAGTTCAGTGACCTGTGCTGCTCCAGGTGATAGACAGTCCTCCCATTTCCTTCAAAATGAATGATCAGACCTTGTAAATCAGGGATTCAGATGCCAGTAAAGTAGATCCCTCTAATCTAAGATCAACAAAAAAGCTGAGGAATCATGGTTATGAATAACTGTGGGAACAGTGCATTCTGCCTTGAGCTCCGTGTGTAAATCAGACCTGCTATATGTTAGTAATGTAGATGGGTTTGCTGAAGACTGGACACATTAGAGTGTTCCCTGCTGAAAAAAGTCAGAGAAACTATTAGGTAACCATTAGGCCTATTCTATTGGTTTCTAATGGTTCCTGGTGGCTTTGTAATGGTTTCTAATGGTTTCTAATTGCTGCTTATGTTTTCCTAATGGTTTGGTTTGTTTTTCTAATGGGATTCTATTATCTTCTACACAAATCTACAGGACTTAACTGGTCCCTATGAATGGTTCCAGGAGTCTAATGGTTTCCAGAGAAGTATTAATGGTTCCTACAGGCCTTTCCATACCAGTCTAAAGCCACGTTTTCATTGGGGTACTTTTGATATAGTACCCTTGGAACCGTACTTAATGTCCCAAACCCTTAGATCTGTTTTGCGTTTCCACTGCAGAGAGTGCCCTTAAATGTAGGCGGGATTTTCTTACCGGATGGTAAAATGCAATGCAAACTCGGAAATACACACAAAATGCATTGACTTTTAATGTAAACTGTGGTGCGAAAAATCCGTTTCGCGTCCGGTGTGAAAGAGGCTTTAGCTGGCAACCTTTTTATTTGGGGGGAATTTTAATGCCGACTGGTGAGCGAAATGCTCGCGGTGCAGCTCCAGCCAAATTAGTTTGCATAATAATGGCTGTAAGCATTTTAAATGGACTAAATTTAAATGCATGAAATTCACATCTGCAGCTCCTCATTGCTCCATGGCGCATTCTTGCGAACAGACATTTCCAAAAATGTTTTTCTCAAAACGGTAGGCGAGACAGGTGTTTTCCTGTCATTTCTTCATGGAAGTTGCACTTGAGGGACGATTCTTTTGACCAATCAGCGGACGGCAGTGATGACGATTCCTGACCAATACAGAAGGCGTGTTTTAGCTCCGCCTCATTAGTATTGAATTGTAACCCTTGGTACCCTAACCAGAGGGGTGATGAGAAATGGGAACGGTTAGGAACGGGTCCAAAGGTACCATCCACAACTTTTAAAATAGAAACACTCTGACATGTGACACGACCCGTACTGAACCGAACTGTTCCGCTTGATGGTAAAGCGGCATAATGGTCACTATACGGTGGTCTCGTGGTCACTACAGGGTGTAGTGGTCTGTAATGGCTCCTAATGTGGTGGAGGAACACAGATGTTATGGCCTTCTTTGGCGATCACATCTGTGTGATTACTATTGGATCCTTGTGTAGGCTGTACAGTATGTTTGTAGATTGCAGTGTTCAGTGATTTCATCTAATACATTCCAAGATCACCATTGGCCTTTTGCTGTTAAATTTGTGATTAAATCATATTTGGTCTTTTGCGATTAAATCATTGTTCATGACTCATCCATCCAAGAGGAGAGAAAAGAACACAACCTGATGGTTTGATGGTTCATGTTCTGAAAAAAATTTGAATAAAATCACAAACTGCAATGAGTTGTCACGCCCCATGTGTCCTGTTCCCAATTCAGAAGGGAAAATATCCCAATACATACACAGTTACACATATGTACAGATATGTCTCTGGTGCCCAGTGTTAGGACTCTGCTATAATTACTGTTGCAGTAGTAGGTTTCTCAGTATGTTTTTCTAATAGTTTTAGATTCTAATGGGACCAGTTTTCTAATGGTTTTAGCTCCTAAAGGAACCAGTAGCCTTTGAATAGTATTACATTCTAATGAAACCAGTAGCTTTCTAATGGTATTACATTCTAATGGGACCAGTAGGTCTCTAATGGTATAACATCCTAATGGGACCAGTGGGTCTCTAATGGTTTTACATCCTTATGGGATCAGTAGGTCTCTAAAGGTTTTACATGCTAATGGGAACAGTAGGTCTTTAATGGTTTTACATGCAAAGAGGAACAGTAAGTTCCTGATGGTTTTACATCGTGATGGGACCAGTAGGTCTCTAATGGTTTTACATGCTATTAGGAACAATAGGTTCCTGATGGTTTTACATCCTAATGGGACCAGTAGGTCTCTAATAGTTTTACATGCTAATGGGAACAGTAGGTTCCTAATGGTTTTACATCCAAATGGGACCAGTAGGTTCAAAATGGTTTCTTCTAATGGTTCCTAATGGGGTTGCAAATCCCATTAGACCATGAGAAACCGAATGGATCCGAATGGTGTTTTTCTAATGATATTCTATGAGATTTTTCAGCAGGGCTACCAGTCCTTCAGTGTGCTGGTATTTAACAGGTGTGCTGATCCGAGTGTTACCAGTCCTTCTGTGTGCTGGTGTTTAACAGGTGTGCTAATCCGAGTGTTACCAGTCCTTCTGTGTGCTGGTGTTTAACAGGTGTGCTGATCTGAGTGTTACGAGTCCTTCTGTGTGCTGGTGTTTAACAGGTGTGCTAATCCGAATGTTACCAGTCCCTCTGTGTGCTGGTGTTTAACAGATGTGCTGATCCGAGTGTTACCAGTCCTTCTGTGTGCTGGTGTTTAACAGGTGTGCTGATCTGAGTGTTACCAGTCCTTCTGTGTGCTGGTGTTTAACAGGTGTGCTGATCCAAGTGTTACTAGTCCTTCTGTGTGCTGGTGTTTAACAGGTGTGCTGATCCGAGCGTTACTAGTCCTTCTGTGTGCTGGTGTTTAACAGGTGTGCTGATCCGAGTGTTACCAGTCCTTCTGTGTGCTGGTGTTTAACAGGTGTGCTGATCGGAGTGTTACCAGTCCTTCTGTGTGCTGGTGTTTAACAGGTGTGCTGATCCGAGTGTTACCAGTCCTTCTGTGTGCTGGTGTTTAACAGGTGTGCTGATCCGAGTGTTACCAGTCCCTCTGTGTGCTGGTGTTTAACAGGTGTGCTGATCCGTGTGTTACCAGTCCTTCTGTGTGCTCATGTTTTACAGGTGTGCTGATCCGAGTGTTACCAGTCCCTCTGTGTGCTGGTGTTTAACAGGTGTGCTGATCCGTGTGTTACCAGTCCTTCTGTGTGCTCATGTTTTACAGGTGTGCTGATCCGAGTGTTACCAGTCCTTCTGTGTGCTGGTGTTTAACAGGTGTGCTGATCCGAGTGTTACCAGTCCTTCTGTGTGCTGGTGTTTAACAGGTGTGCTGATCCGAGTGTTACCAGTCCTTCTCTGTGCTCGTGTTTAACAGGTGTGCTGATCTGAGTGTTACCAGTCCTTCTCTGTGCTCGTGTTTTACAGGTGAGCTGATCCGTGTGTTACCAGTCCTTCTGTGTGCTGGTGTTTAACAGGTGTGCTGATCCGAGTGTTACCAGTCCTTCTGTGTGCTGGTGTTTAACAGGTGTGCTGATCCGAGTGTTACCAGTCCTTCTGTGTGCTGGTGTTTAACAGGTGTGCTGATCCGAGTGTTACCAGTCCTTCTGTGTGCTGGTGTTTAACAGGTGTGCTGATCCGAGTGTTACCAGTCCTTCTGTGCGCTGGTGTTTAACAGGTGTGCTGATCCGAGTGTTACCAGTCCTTCTGTGTGCTGGTGTTTAACAGGTGTGCTGATCCGAGTGTTACCAGTCCTTCTGTATGCTAGTGTTTAACAGTTGTGCTGATCCGAGTCTTTCCATTCCTTCTGTGTGCTGGTGTTTAACAGGCCTGCAGATCCGAGTGTTACCAGTCCTTCTGTGTGCTGTTGTTTAACCGTTGTGCTGATCAGTTTGTTACCAGTCTTTCTGTGTGCTGGTGTTTAACAGGTGTGCTGATCCGAGTCTTTCCATTCCTTCTGTGTGCTGGTGTTTAACAGGTGTGCTGATCCGAGTGTTACCAGTCCTTCTGTGTGCTGGTGTTTAACAGGTGTGCGGATCCGTGTGTTACCAGTCCTTCTGTGTGCTGGTGTTTAACAGGTGTGCTGATCCGAATGTTACCAGTCCTTCTGTGTGCTAGTGTTTAACAGGTGTGCTGATCCGTGTGTTACCAGTCCCTCTGTGTGCTGGTGTTTAACAGGTCTGCTGATCCGTGTGTTACCAGTCCTTCTGTGTGCTGGTGTTTAACAGGTGTGTGGATCCGTGTGTTACCAGTCCTTCTGTGTGCTGGTGTTTTACAGGTGTGCTGATCCGAGTGTTACCAGTCCTTCTGTGTGCTGGTGTTTAACAGGTGTGCGGATCCGTGTGTTACCAGTCCTTCTGTGTGCTGGTGTTTAACAGGTGTGCTGATCGGAGTGTTACCAGTCCTTCTGTGTGCTGGTGTTTAACAGGTGTGTGGATCCGTGTGTTACCAGTCCTTCTGTGTGCTGGTGTTTTACAGGTGTGCTGATCCGAGTGTTACCAGTCCTTCTGTGTGCTGGTGTTTAACAGGTGTGCGGATCCGTGTGTTACCAGTCCTTCTGTGTGCTGGTGTTTAACAGGTGTGCTGATCGGAGTGTTACCAGTCCTTCTGTGTGCTGGTGTTTAACAGGTGTGCTGATCCGAGTGTTACCAGTCCTTCTGTGTGCTGGTGTTTAACAGGTGTGCTGATCCGAGTGTTACCAGTCCCTCTTTGTGCTGGTGTTTAACAGGTGTGCGGATCCGTGTGTTACCAGTCCTTCTGTGTGCTGGTGTTTAACAGGTGTGCTGATCCGAGTGTTACCAGTCCTTCTGTGTGCTGGTGTTTAACAGGTGTGCGGATCCGTGTGTTACCAGTCCTTCTTTGTGCTGGTGTTTAACAGATGTGCCGATTCGTTTGTTACCAGTCCTTCTGTGCGCTGGTGTTTAACAGGTGTGCTAATCCGTGTGTTACCAGTCCTTCCCTCTGCTAGTCTTTAGCAGGTGTGCTGATTCAGTCTCTCAGTGATTGATTCATTAGGAGAGTTGTGGGTGTTCAATTTTTGAAGCTGCACATACAGTAAAACTCGTAGTTGTGTCTCATTATCCTGCCTGATCCGAGTCTTGTTAGGCCACAGACATTTTACCTCTTTTCCAGTCTGAGAGCTGTTTGTGGGGATCCGGTTTCTCACAACTGTTAACAAAGAGAAGCTGAGTTTGGTCTTAGAGAGAGTAATTGCTCGTCTGTGCTTTTATTTTCCTTTTCTTTGGCATTTGCTGAAGTACAAAATATCAGTAAAGCCAAATCACCAGCTCACATCGCAAATCTGCTCAAAGATGTGAATTTTTTGTCAGAATATATCAACGCAGTGTTATAATGAAACGGCATTTTGTTTTCTCCAGTGCATTAATTTAAAGGATTGTGTTTGGTTTAACCTTCCAAAATTTTTCATTGGTTTTGCTTGAGTTTGGAAGAAATTTCATATGACATAATGCCAGGACATATGTTTGTGGTTCTGTATAAATGCTGTGGCGTGAGTTTATGAGTTAGGCTCCATAAAAGAAAATTTTGTCCAGCTTCTTTTTTGTCCATTATCTTTTCAATCTGAAAACGTGATGTGGGCAGGCAAATTTTTTAATTAATTAATTAATTTTTAGTATATAAAGCTTTCTATGGAGTTTATTTATATGTTCATGACTTTTTTTTAGGTTTCTCGACGCGTTTATTTTGTGGTTCTCGATAGCACAGGAAAATAATATTTTCAAGTAAAGGGCTTAAGAGTTTGACTGTAGGTGCATTTGAGCTACTTGCCCAGAGCATTACGTTTCTTGCCCTTATTTCAGTACAAAAAATACCGACTAAAAAAAAAAATGTAATGCGGCCACAAATGCAGGCGGGATGATAAACTAATATTTTTTATGGGGGCCTTATTATACAACAGCTTCTATTTGCTGCAGAATCACAGGCATTCAACTGTTCTGCTGTTAGAACTGAACTGAGCTGTCGTGTGTGCGCGCGTGTGTGTGTGAGAGAGACAATGCATGCAGGGCAGAATTAGGCCAATACCCATTACTTATAAATATACAAAAATGGGTGATCAAATTTTGGGAACATTTAAAACAAAGTGACCCCCACTCACATCAATACAAAGCCCTGCAATACCAAGAGTTGAGCAAAAAAAAAACAATCCCCTCACTCAGCTGATCCTGAGCCTTAGTTCACTAACACACACTAACACCTCACCAGCTCAGGATCAGAACAAAAATACACATCTCATTAGAATCAAGCAAATTTCAGCTAAAATGAAACAGAATTATACATCTTATTGGGAATCACAAACCAAATCACAAAGTAAAATGAAATATTATCTGGCCCTAAAAAGACAGTACACAGTAGCAGACTACCTCACCACCGTCCGAGACAAAAAACTGAGGACCACCTTGACGAAGTACGGACTCAGTGAGCACCGGCTGGCCGTAGAGACCGGCAGGCACAAGAAATCACGGCTGCCAGAGGAACAGAGATTGTGCCAACAACGCACAAACAGCCAAACAGAAACAGAGGGACACTTTCTGACAGAATGTACTCAATTCGAACAAAGTCGTAAAAAATTCTACCTCAAAATTATCCAGAAATGCCCCAAATTCAAATATACAAGTAATAGTGAAAAATTGCCCTTCTTATTGGGGGAAAATGAAGACTGCTGCATCTTAGCAGCACAATTTGTCTCCCTCTGTCACAGTCTGCGGAACAGTGAGTGACCCTGTGCTGTGCACGCCCCCCCATACACACACACACACACACACACACACACACACACACACACACACACAAAATGTACACATGCGCACAAACACACACATAATCTACCCCTACACTACTTACTAATTCTTCCCAACACCAACCAGTTGCTGCACGCACACACACACACACACACACACACACACACACACACGGACATACGCAGACAAACAAACGCACACACACACACACACACCTCTTCTTGCTTCACAGAAGCACAATTATTGTTATTACTATTACTACAACTTATTTTTTTTTTTAATATATAGAATTTTAATAAGAATAATTCTGCATAATTATATATTGTGTTATCGTTTTATGATTGCTTTGGCAACACAAATGTAAAACTTTGTCATGCCAATAAAGCATTTTGAATTTTGAATTTTTGAATTTTTTGAGAGAGAGAGAGAGAGAGAGGGAGAGAGAGAGAGAGAGAGAGAGGGAGGCCTGTCTCTCGGAGCCAGCACTAGGAGCATGCTGAAGCAGCACCTGTTTGGGGGGGTGGCTTGTTTATGCAAAACCTGGGTTGGAGTGACTCTGGTGTCAAGAGCTGTTTGTTCTCTAGTGACATAATTTCCTATGAGGGAAAAACTCTAAATTAGGGCATTCTTTGGCCATTAAAGTGGGGTTTGAGCTTACAGAACCGCCCCTGTATTATAGCACCATTCCCTGCAATCTCTGGAGAGTTTTGGATGTGAAAATCTCAGGAGCTCAGCAGTTTCTCCTATTGTCAAGTCAAAACTGATTCAGTCACTCAGATCAGTGCTTCCCAAACCTCTCCTGGAGGACCAGCTCTCCTGCATGTTTTCCATCTCTCCCTGCTCCCGCACAGGTGAGTCAAATCATCCCCTCATTATCATGCAGCTTCATGGATCGTTTGAATCACCTATGCTGGAGATATAAAGGTCTGAAACACACAGGAGAGGAGTCGCTCCAGGAGAGTATGCGTGAGAAACACTTACTGAGGTCACATGTCATCCTAACTCTGATTTTGGTTGGCTTGGATGCTTTTATACTCTTATTTCCTGCCTCATGATTGGCTCATTAGATATTTACATTAATGAGCAGCTGTACAGGATCTTTGTAAATAAAGAGTGATAGATTGATTGACGGGGAGTGGGCGCATAATGGATGACACCTGAGGGGGGTGAAGTACACAAGACACAAAATCAGTGAAAGGACACAACACCGCAGTGACTTGCAGGCTGCTGGGGGGATATTCAGGAGACAGGAGGGGTGGGGAAATTGTGTTTTTGCCAACATATGGGCTTTCATGTAAGTGAGCGAATGTTCTGAACAATAAAACATCATTTCATTTTACCGGGTGATGTGTCTGTTCTTTCATGTGACAGTATTTTTTTTTTTTTTAATGAGTGGTCATGTCAATTTTCTAGTTTATTTACATACGCTGTAACGGAGTGAATGGACTTCTGTCATGTTTTGCTTTAGTCTATGACTTTTATTAAATATTTTTGTGTGCCAACCTCACAGAGCTGAGAAATCGGCATAGATGATTGCATTAAATAATACTGGCTTTTATTGGTTCCAATAATTCAATAAAACCTTTTTTCATTCAACATACTGACAAAAGCAAATAAAAAGACATTTAGTAAGTTGGATCAGGCAAGAAAAATAATACATCATAACACAAATTAAGCTGAATGTTCTCATAAATCGCCAGTAAATCACTGAAACTAATAATAGATTCGACATTTAAACGGTTAGAATCCCTGAGAAATGCAACTACACGACCTCCTGAGGACACCTTTCGGGGGAAGGTGAGCTCGTTCACGGGGCGCGCGCGATCTGAGTGTGGAACAGGATTTTAAAGTTCTCTGTGATTGTGTGCGCGCATCAGGGGCGGCGTTTCCAGGGAGCTGCGAGATCCGCGTTCTCCTCCTTACAACAGCCCAGCGGCGTGTAGAGCAGTGAGGGCATGGCATGGAGTGTTGGATCTGTACCCAATTACTGAGGAACTCTAGGCCAAGTAAACACGGACTGACAGGAGTTTTCTCACGATGGCGATTCTCTTCATGCGGAGAAAGGAAATAATTCTGTTTTCAATGGGCGTCTCCCACGCTGCTGATGTGCGGATTTACGAACAGGTTGTTCACTCGCCTCAGCAAACGACAACGTAAGCGAGCCGACGCCAGCTCTTTCATAGGATCTGCTGGGTAGTAAAAACTTGGGATGCGCTGGATTTTTAAGTTTTTAGCGAACTGTTCAGGATCTG
This sequence comes from Gymnothorax reevesii, assembly GCA_029721435.1. Lineage (NCBI taxonomy): Eukaryota > Metazoa > Chordata > Actinopteri > Anguilliformes > Muraenidae > Gymnothorax > Gymnothorax reevesii. The sequence continues at coordinate 5,019,148 of CM056577.1, forward strand.
GGACGATGACTTCTTGTATATTTAATAGTTTTCCTGCGGTGCATTTATGGCTATCAAACTCTTCCAAGTAAGTTGGACTGAGGGCGGTCGTGGTTTCCCAAGTGCAGCAAGGCAGAGCTCCGGGTGGCTGAGACATGTTTGGAAACTAACGTTGGGTGTTGAGTTAGGACTTGTTCGGGGAAGGACTTTCCTCTTTGAAGTCACGTTAAAACGAAGCAAAACAAAAATGTATCGATGGCGCAGAAAGGGTCGGATAGAAATGGCTTGTTCTCTTGCTACATTTAATTTGTGGCGGGGTTTACTGCCCTTTAGGGTCCCGATGCCTGGGTCCGTGTCCTGAAGTCGGCTACGGAGTGATCCCCTCCGGAAGGGGAAGGGATGCCATCTATGTGACAACCATCGCGACGCGTTTATTTGAACCAGATTAATTAAGGAAATGCATCCATATCCTTATTTTGCTTTCCAGAACGGAAACACAAAGTTTCAATCCTCCGGTGCTCGGTTTTACATGCTGCTGTTGGTGGGGTGAGGAGCTCTTGCCTGCCTGTTACTCCGCTGGAAACGCGGAGTCTCTGCGCGCTGAGTCTGAAAAAGACTTCGCGTATGCGGATACAGTGACAAAACGTAACTTCTGCAGCTCCTGGGAACATGTTTTATCTGGCTTTCTTACCGTGCCTCTGAGGCCAATAAATAACTATAGATTTATTATATGGTTAATGACTAATATGGTTAACCTGCTAACAAATCTGAGGCTTCGCTGGTTTCCATGCTGCTGACTTTGATTCTGATGTACAGGATTCATTCTTTTTCAATCATTGTGGAATATTTCAGTGAAGACGTTCATTATGGAGTAAAGTGATGAGTTAAACTAACTCCGAATTATGACCCGAATTTGTGCCTGGAAGCCGTGCTGGCAGTTACTGTCGCCCTCTGATTACTTTATGACAATTAAACTTTAGAACCCGTGTCAATACCTCTATATTTCAAATATTGGCTCTTGTCATCGGTGATTAATAATTAAATTAATTAAATATTGCAACATTATTTAAATGGGGTGGTGGTCGCCATCTCAGGATTGCAAATTCAAAAATGAATGACTTTGAGATGACTTTTGACAGAATAGCCTTCATAAATTACCATTTCGGTCGTAAAATGCATTCAAATACTAAGTTTTGTTTTTTTCTTTTTTAGAGTCATGCATGTATACGAGATGAAGACGGAAGGTAGAATGGATTAAGTATTTTTGTATAATTTGATGACCTCTGGGCGTACATGTGGGTCTCCCCCCACACTTGTCTGTGAGCTTTGAAATGAGATGATGGCGACAGTCTGGCCAGACCCTCCAAATGAAGAGGACAGGCGGGCATTTCCATCGACAGCGCCTGCTGCGTGTGAGGTGAGCCGGCGGCAGTGCTCGGGTCTCAAGTCTGTTTGCGGTCCTGAACAAAACCTGGCTGATAAATTACACTTCATTACGCACTGATAAATACAATGATCAGATGAATGCAGTTGTCATGTACGGTGCCAACCCGCATGCAGCCTGCTTCAGAATCTAACACTCAGCCTCTTGTTTAATGTGTATTTCCCTCCAAATGGAAGCCAAACTGCGGGCTACAGAGAATGTGCTTTTCTGAATGTCAGTTTTATGACCTGCGGGGCTAAGTCATCTTGCTTATGTTGTGCAACCACCATTTTATAACATTTCTTTTGTCTCTAAAGTTTGTTTTGTGTGACGTGGCCTGGTGCCTGCAGTATGAGGCGAAGGTATTAATATTTTAGATGCGTTATATGTCTGAAAGTGCCGTCTGTGCTCTTTTAGGGAAAGACCTTGTTGAACTCACCTGCGCTGTGGTTCTGCCTCGCTGGAGTATATAGCGTGCGGCAGTTGGGCCCATTCTTTGTTCGGTCTGCTGTGAGTGGTGGATCTGTGGTTAGGTTTCAAAAAATATATCAAAAAAACTTTGGTTCAGGAACATGACACACAGAATAAATAAAAATTGTGTGAAGGCTATCCTGTCATAGAGGGTAGCTGCGCAGGTCATGTGTTGTGTTCTGTGATTTTCAGCAGATTTGATGAAGGCAGGTTTTTGCAGGAGCCGACATGCTGTTACTCCGTTTGTAAGCTACACCTCTGCAGCTCTGCCGGCGTTACCTGCGCCAGGAGTCCTTTAGAAGGAGAAGAAGAAAAGCTGGCAGATGCGAGTTTTGATTCTCTCTGTCACTTTCCTGTATGCAAATTATGATCAGATCCGTTCTGATTTTCGTTTTTGGGAATCATTGACATTATTTGAAGGGTTCCACTGATTAATGGTGCTCTTTGTGGAAAAAATTTTGAAAAGAGAATTTGCTTGTTTTCCATTTGACAGGCAAAGGGACCCAAAATTAGAAAGGTTACCCATTTTATATGGCTGATTGATATCTTTTCAATACATGTGCCATAAAAGAAGTGCGAATTGTGTTAGTTTTCCAACAGGCTAGTGCTTGACAGAGACTCCTCTGGTCATCAGACAATTTAAACCTACAGTATCTCACAAAAGTGAGTACACCCCTCACATTTTGACAATTAATTTATTATATCTTTTCAAGGGACAATGCTGCAGAAGTGAAACTTCTATATCTTCTAGAGTAGTCATGGTACAATATGTGTAGCAGTGTAGATTTACTGCACTGTCCAAATAACTGAACAAACAGTCACTATTTCCAAAATGGATGGCAACAAAAGTGAGTACACACCCCAATTGATGATGGTCAACCAAGCAAAAAAACTAGACTTGTTCATCATGTTCATGCCTTTGTCTGTTCGAGTGGGCCATATGAGGTTGGGTTACATGTTGAAGGGTTAAATTGTAGTGCTTTAGGTGCAATGCTCTCATTCTGGTCACTGTAGGGTCAACATGGCACCTCATGGGAAAGAACTCTCTGAGAATCTGAAAAAGAGAATTGTTGCTCTCCACAAAGATGGTCTAAGCTACAAGAAGATCTGTAAAACCATGAAACTGAGCTACAGCACGGTGGCCAAGGTTATCCAGCAGTTTTCCAAGACGAGTTCTGCTCGGAAAAGGCCTCGTCAGGGTTGACCGAAGAGGTTGAGTCCTCGTGCTCTGTGCCAGGTGCACAAGTTGGCTTCAGAAAACAGATGCAGGAGTGCTGGCAGCATTGCTAACAAGGTTGTAGCAGTGGGATAACAGCCTGTCAGTGCTCAGACCATACGCCATGCTCTGCGCAAAGTTGGTCTGCATGGCCGTCAGCCAAGATGGAAGCCTCTTCTGAAGCTAGCTCACAAGAAAGCCTGAAAACAGCTTGTTTAAGACAACCAGTCCAAGAACATGAACTACTTAAACCATGTTCTGTGGTCTGACGAGACCAAGATAAACTTGTTCGGCTCAGATGGTGTCCAGCATGTGTGGCGGCTCCCTGGTGAGAAGTATCAAAACAAGTGTGTACTGCCTACAGTCAAACATGGTGCTGACAGCATCATGGTCTGGGGCTGCATGAGTGCTTCTGGTCCTGGGGAGCTGCACTTCATTAATGGAATAATGGATCCAACATGTACTGTGAGATTCTGAAGCAGAACATGACACCCTTCCTTCAGAAACTGGCCCGCACGGCTGTTTTCCAACATGATAACGACCCGAAACACACCTCCAAGATGACAATTGCCTTCCTGAAGAAGCTGAAGGTCATGGCGTGGCCAAGTATATCAGACCTGAATCCCATTGAGCACCGGTGGGGCATCCTCAAGAGGAAAGTGGAGGAGCAGCAGGTGTCCAACATCCACCAGCTCCGTGATGATGTCATGGAGGAGTGGAGGATCACAGCAACAACCTGTGCAGCTCTGGTGTATTCCATGCCTCGGAGAATCAAGGCAGTGCTGGACAACAATGGCGGTCACACTAAATATTGACACTATGGACACAATTTGGCATGTTGACGGTGAGGTGTACTCACTTTTGTTGCCACCCATTTTGGAAAAAGTGACTGTTTGTTCAGTTATTTGGACAGTGCAGTAAATCTACACTGCTACACATATTGTGCAATGACTACTCTAAAATATATTCAGTTTTCATTTCGGTTACGTTGTCCCTTAAAAAGATATACTAAATTAATAGTCGAAATGTGAAGGGTGTACTCACTTTTGTGAGATACTGTACATCTTTGGGGTCAGTGGAAGTTATAAGAGGTCCTGATATGACCCGTCAATTTTTGTGAAGATTCACTTCATGAAGATAGTGAAATACTTTGAAATCAGCTCCTGTGAACAGGGCTGCGGTGGAGCTCTGCTCCTGTGAATGTGGCTGCGGTGGAGCTCTGCTCCTGTGAATGTGGCTGCGGTGGAGCTCTGCTCCTGCGAACGGGGCTGCGGCGGAGCTCTGCTCCTGCGAACGGGGCTGCGGCGGAGCTCTGCTCCTGCGAACGGGGCTGCGGCGGAGCTCTGCTCCTGCGAACGGGGCTGCGGCGGAGCTCTGCTCCTGTAAACGGGGCTGCGGCGGAGCTCCGCTCCTGTAAACGGGGCTGCGGCGGAGCTCCGCTCCTGTAAACGGGGCTGCGGCGGAGCTCCGCTCCTGTAAACGGGGCTGCGGCGGAGCTCCGCTCCTGTCAACGGGGCTGCGGCGGAGCTCCGCTCCTGTCAACGGGGCTGCGGCGGAGCTCCGCTCCTGCGAACGGGGCTGTGGCGGAGCTCCGCTCCTGCGAACGGGGCTGTGGCGGAGCTCCGCTCCTGTAAACGGGGCTGCGGCGGAGCTCCGCTCCTGTAAACGGGGCTGCGGCGGAGCTCTGCTCCTGTGAATGTGGCTGCGGTGGAGCTCTGCTCCTGTGAATGTGGCTGCGGTGGAGCTCCGCTCCTGTAAATGGTAGCATGTGACAAGGGTTTTTCCAGGCACCAGTCTGCCTTTCTTTTTTATCAGAATTGTAAGTCATTGATGCGTTTAGACGGGAAGAAATCAAATGTTAAAAAATTGGTGAAAAATGCTTATACCCATCAAAACCCGCCAAAATGTTAAAATCTCCTTTTAAAAGATGGACACACTGTTGCGTAGCTGAACGCTTGGGTGTCGTGTGGAGGTCTGCACATTTAAATGGCAGAGTGTGCCCACAGCATCAGATTGCGCTGTGTGGTGCTGGCAGAGTTTCAGCTGCAAAAGCTCCTGTGTTCCCAGTGAAACCACAGCGCTGTAACCACATGCAAAGTAAATCCCCGGTGCAAACATTCTGTAAAATCTCTGCTGTTCAAAGGAAAGCTTACAAGAGCAGCGCAGAGCGTGGCAGACGCCCCCGCCTGTGTGTTGATCAAGGGATTATTGAGATGGCTGCTGTGGCGGCCATATTAGATATCGCATGACGCTGGTTTTCGAAAGGAACCTTCCTCTCGCCACTCCCAATACGCCATTAAGAAATAGCATCAATCCGACGAGGGATTCTATAGTTATGCCACGGAAATGAAAAGTTAACGGACGACGGACGGACATGGTGTCAACATAATACCCCCTTTCCTTTTGGAGGGTGGGGGCATAAATATGGAGAGCGGAGGCAGACTAACTTGTTAAGATTTCTGCTCATTTCCTGCTCACTGGATCAGAATTTAATTTTTTTTTTTTTTTGTGAGTTTGTCTGATTGTGCCAGAACCAGCTTGAATAGGGGGGACTGTAGGATGTACTGCTGTGTGTCTCCCCTATAACCTCAGCTGGGGAACTGTGCTGTGTCGAGGACCTGTGCTGATGAGAGGAGCTGTGCTGTGTCGAGGACCTGTGCTGATGAGAGAAGCTGTGCTGTGTCGAGGACCTGTGCTGATAAGAGGAGATGTGCTGATTGAAGGGGCTGAGCTGTTCAGAGGAGCTGCGCTGATTAAAGGGGCTGTGCTGATTTGAGGAACTGTGGTGATTAGAGGAGTGTACTGATTAAAGGAGCTGTGCAGAGTAAAGTGGCTGTACTTATTAAAGGGGCTGTGCTGATTAGTGGAACTTTACTAGGGATGTGAATCTCCAGCATTCAGCCAATTTGATAAGCATCTCGATACGCTGCCTGCGTTACTATACATGAACGATACAGTGAAGCTCCTTTGCTGATACGATGCAATACGATTCACCCTTGTTCACGACTAGATGCCATTCGGTTCGATACGAGTCGATTCAGCTCTATGCAGATAATTTATGAGCCCACATTTGGTTTCTTAAATAAATTTAAGAAAATAAAATAAAAATGCAATTCGATATGGCACAGACAGAGGTAGACGCAATTTCTTTCTTATCAGCACCATGACAAACAACACGATTTTTTTCCTGAAGTTTTCTTTTTGGCCTCTTTAAACAAGAGCAACGCAGAGCGTGGCATATGCGCCTGTATGGTGATCAAGGGCATATCGAGATGGCTGCTGTGGCGGCCATATTAGATGTCGCACGACGTTTGTTTTCGAAAGGAACCTTCCTCTAGCCACTCCCAATATGCCATTGAGAAATGGCATCAATCCGACGAGGGATTCTATAGTTATCCCACGGAAACGAAAAGTTAACGGACGACGGACGGATGACTGACAGACGACGGATGGACATGGTGTCGACATACACTCAACAAAAATATAAACGCAACACTTTTGTTTTTGCTCCCATTTGTCATGAGATGGACTCAAAGGTCTAAAATTCATTCCAGATACACAATATTACCATTTCTCTCCAACATTGTTCACAAATCTGTCTAAATGTGTGATAGTGAGCACTTTTGGTTTGCTGAGACAATCCATCCCACCTCACAGGTGTGCCACATCAAGATGCTCATCAGACACCATGATTAGTGCACAGCTGTACCTTAGACTGTCCACAATAAAAGGCATCTCTGAAATGTGCAGTTTTGTCTCTCAGCAAAATGCCACAGATGGCGCAAGCATTGAGGGAGCGTGCAATTGGCATGCTGACAGCAGGAATGTCAACCAGATCTGTTGCTCGGGCATTGAATGTTCATTTCTCCACCATAAGCCGTCTCCAAAGGCGTTTCAGAGAATATGGCAGTACATCCAACCGGCCTCACTACCGCAGACCACGTGTAACCACACCAGCCCAGGACCTCCACATCCAGCAGGTTCACCTCCAAGATCGTCTGAGACCAGCTACTCAGACAGCTGCTGAAACAATTAGTTTGCATAACCAAAGAATTTCTGCACAAACTGTCAGAAACCGTCTCAGGGAAGCTCAACTGCATGCTCGTCGTCCTCATCGGGGTCTTAACCTGACTCCAGATCGTCGCCGTAACAAACTTGAGTGGGTAAATGCTCACATTCGATGGCGTCTGGCAGGATGGAGAGGTGTTCCCTTCACGGATGAATCTCGGTTTACATTGTTCAGGGCAGATGGCAGACAGCGTGTGTGGCGTCGTGTGGGTGAGCGCTTTGCTGATGTCAATGTTGTGGATCGAGTGGCCCATGGTGGTGGTGGGGTTATGGTATGGGCAGGCATCTGTTATGGACGAAGAACACGTGCATTTTATTGATGGCATTTTGAATGCACAGAGATACCGTGATGAGATCCTGAGGCCCATTGTTGTGCCATACATCCATGAACATCACCTCATGTTTCAGCAAGATAATGCACGGCCCCATGTTGCAAGGATCTGTACACAATTCTTGGAAGCAGAAAATGTCCCAGTTCTTGCATGGCCAGCATACTCACCGGACATGTCACCCATTGAGCATGTTTGGGATGTGCTTGACCGGCGTATACGACAGCGCGTACCAGTTCCCACTAATATCCAGCAACTTCGCACAGCCATTGAAGACGAGTGGACCAACATTCCACAGGCCACAATTGACAATCTGATAAACTCTATGCGAAGAAGATGTGTTGCACTGCATGAGGCAAATGGTGGTCACACCAGATACTGACTGGTTCTGAGTGCCCAGACCCCCAATAAAGCAAAAACTGCACATTTCAGAGTGGCCTTTTATTGTGGAGAGTTAAGGTACACCTGTGCACTAATCATGGTGTCTGATGAGCATCTTGATGTGGCACACCTGTGAGGTGGGATGGATTGTCTCAGCAAAGCAAAAGTGCTCACTATCACACATTTAGACAGATTTGTGAACAATATTTGAGAGAAATGGTAATATTGTGTATCTGGAATGAATTTTAGACCTTTGAGTCCATCTCATGACAAATGGGAGCAAAAACAAAAGTGTTGCGTTTATATTTTTGTTGAGTGTAATTCCCCCTTTCCTTTTTGGAGGGCGGGGCATAAAAACAGAATACTTGTGCTCAGTCCTTTCACAAGAAAAAAACAACAGACGACTCACAACTAGTACTAGTATAGTGTCAGCTGTCTGTAAATTTTACAACGCTTAGGTATAAAACTTTCCATTAATGTGCAAATAACAGTACCGGTGCACACTTCTAAAACTTCCCTGTAATGGTGGTGCATTCTGGTTGGGATTAATATTTTTCCCAAAAATGAGACATCTTCTATCCCGGGAAAAGAAGCAGATTTTCCCAGGAATCCCGGGAAATTAACTTGTTTTTAAGGTGGCCTATAATTTTGGCTACGGTTATATAACATTGGTCATAGTTCAGGAAACACTGAACAAGAGACATGTGGCCCAAACATGACTGATTTAATGTATTATCAGGTGGTATATATAATTATTGAGGCACAAATTTCAAGATTAATCAATATTATAACAATATAAACTGCGCAAGCCTCATGCAGCTTGACGTTCGCTCCAGTCGAGAGGGAGAAAACGCCTGTGATCTGTCGCCGTCAGACTGAACAGCCTCATGGAAATTTTACAATTCTTCATATTGTTAAGTAATGAAATTCGTTGGGGCACGTAGTTTGGTGCTTTCGTAGTCATGGTTTTGAGCTCAGATTCCATAATTTGCTCGCATTCAAATGCTGCGGGTGGCCGGCACGATGTGTACTGACTGTCGGCTAAATAAAGTCAGCGATCCCTCAAAGTTCAAAGTTATAAAATGCATCCTCTCAGTGGATCTGAGGTTTCAGATGGATTCGGGATATTTTTCTTAATTCAATGAGAGCCCCATTTCACTAAAGCCCGCTGCATCTCTGTCTGAAGTGTTTTGCATAAAGTATGAATCCAGTGTTCTTGTATTTTTGAGCTTTCACCTGGAGTTTTGTTTGAGATTTTAAGTGTTGCAGTGAGCCGACTGGTGAGCCTCAGTCTTGCGCATTTGATCCCTCCCTCAGCCAGCGCAGCGCGCCCTCATTATTAAATATTTTGAAGTAGGCTATTATAAAGTATTTCCACTCAGAGCTGATGTAAAAAACCGTGTTGTGTTAGTCTAATTCAGATTATAGACCCACAAGTTACTGAACTAACTGCGTTAACGGTCAGAGGTGTTTGAATTCGGGGCGTTTTGTGATTGTTCATCAATTAAGGCCGATGTTAATGGCACTTATACGTGTGACCAATGCTGAATTTTTTTCTTGGCCACACTTACTCGCTGCGACAGCTGATGACCATTCCAGTGCCGCTTAAAATGGCCTACGTTTGGCCAAGAAAAAATTTTTATCTTTGGACACACTTATTTTAAGTGTGGGCTTTGGAGCAATGTGCATCTTGGCCACACTTATAAGTGCGTCCAACGCGAGTTTCCATCAGTTTTTGTGCTTGGACACATTTAAATAAGTGTGAATACTCAGTTCGATGAAGTTCAGTATTCTCTTCCCCTGCATGCGTACTCACACACAGCTGTTCCCGCCTGCGCACACACACAGCTGTTGAATATGTTTTAAGAAAGTAAAATAGGTCTACATATTTTCTAAAAATATTCCATTATCTTATGAATATTTTTAAAATATTTTTTCCCGGTTTCTCGTTTTTTCTATTTCCCGGGAAACGGGAAGTGGTTTGGTGGTCAAATCCCAGGAACCCTGTTTCCCGGGATTAAACCCTACATTCAGGGCGCCTCGGAAACACCTGAGCGAGGGGATTACAACTTGAAATAATCCTGTAAAGCACATGTTTTACCGATACAGGGAACGATACAGGGCTGTGGGTTTGGGTCAGAGAGCTGATCGGCCCTGAGTCAGAACCCTCCCAGCAGAGTGTAGGGCTGTGGGTTTGGGTCGGAGAGCTGATCGGCCCTGAGTCAGAACCCTCCCAGCACAGAGTGTAGGGCTGTGGGTTTGGGTCGGAGAGCTGATCGGCCCTGAGTCAGAACACTCCCAGCACAGAGTGTAGGGCTGTGGGTTTGGGTCGGAGAGCTGATCGGCCCTGAGTCAGAACACTCCCAGCACAGAGTGTAGGGCTGTGGGTTTGGGTCGGAGAGCTGATCGGCCCTGAGTCAGAACCCTCCCAGCACAGAGTGTAGGGCTGTGGGTTTGGGTCGGAGAGCTGATCGGCCCTGAGTCAGAACACTCCCAGCACAGAGTGTAGGGCTGTGGGTTTGGGTCGGAGAGCTGATCGGCCCTGAGTCAGAACACTCCCAGCACGGAGTGTAGGGCTGTGGGTTTGGGTCGGAGAGCTGATCGGCCCTGAGTCAGAACACTCCCAGCACAGAGTGTAGGGCTGTGGGTTTGGGTCGGAGAGCTGATCGGCCCTGAGTCAGAACACTCCCAGCACAGAGTGTAGGGCTGTGGGTTTGGGTCAGAGAGCTGATCGGCCCTGAGTCAGAACACTCCCAGCACAGAGTGTAGGGCTGTGGGTTTGGGTCAGAGAGCTGATCGGCCCTGAGTCAGAACACTCCCAGCACAGTGTGGGGCGCTGTGGGTTTGGGTCAGAGAGCTGATCGGCCCTGAGTCAGAACACTCCCAGCACAGTGTGGGGCGCTGTGGGTTTGGGTCAGACTGCATTACTCCCCTAATGTGATGTAGGAAGCTGCTACGCTCTCGAGATATGGAGAGAGTGGTGTGTGCGCGCGCGTTTGCGTGTGTGTGTGTGTGCGTGTGTGTGAGGATGTTCCTGTTCTTGCTACATAATGAGAACCAGAAATGATATTTTTCTGTCAAAGTCGGGACATTATTGGGAAGTGAGAACATTTTTGTCCTCCTCACTACTACAAAGAAAAAAGTTAAAGGGAGGGGCGAGGTTAGAATTGGGGATGCGTTAAGGTTACGGTAAGGGTTTGGGTTAAGGTTAGAATTGGGGATTGGTTAAGGTCAGGGTAAGGGTTTGGGGTAAGGTTAGAATTGGGGATGGGTTAAGGTCAGGGTAAGGGTTTGGGTTTAGGTTAGAATTGGGGATGCGTTAAGGTCAGGGTAAGGGTTTGGGTTAAGGTTAGAATTGGGGATGGGTTAAGGTCAGGGTAAGGGTTTGGGTTAAGGTTAGAATTGGGGATGCGTTAAGGTCAGGGTAAGGGTTTGGGTTAAGGTTAGAATTGGGGATGCGTTAAGGTCAGGGTAAGGGTTTGGGTTTAGGTTAGAATTGGGGATGCGTTAAGGTTACGGTAAGGGTTTGGGTTTAGGTTAGAATTGGGGATGGGTTAAGGTCAGCGTGAGGGTTTGGGTTAACGTTAGAATTGGGGATGGGTTAAGGTCAGGGTAAGGGTTTGGGGTAAGGTTAGAATTGGGGATGGGTTAAGGTCAGGGTAAGGGTTTGGGTTTAGGTTAGAATTGGGGATGGGTTAAGGTCAGGGTAAGGGTTTGGGGTAAGGTTAGAATTGGGGATAGGTTAAGGTCAGGGTAAGGGTTTGGGTTTAGGTTAGAATTGGGGATGGGTTAAGGTCAGGGTAAGGGTTTGGGTTTAGGTTAGAATTGGGGATGGGTTAAGGTCAGGGTAAGGGTTTGGGTTTAGGTTAGAATTGGGGATGGGTTAAGGTCAGGGTAAGGGTTTGGGTTTAGGTTAGAATTGGGGATGGGTTAAGGTCAGGGTAAGGGTTTGGGTTAAGGTTAGAATTGGGAATGGGTTATGGTCAGGGTAAGGGTTTGGGTTAAGGTTAGAATTGGGGATAGGTTAAGGTCAGGGGAAGGGTTTGGGTTAAGGTTAGAATTGGGGATGGGTTAAGGTCAGGGTAAGGGTTTGGGGTAAGGTTAGAATTGGGGATAGGTTAAGGTCAGGGTAAGGGTTTGGGTTTAGGTTAGAATTGGGGATGGGTTAAGGTCAGGGTAAGGGTTTGGGTTTAGGTTAGAATTGGGGATGGGTTAAGGTCAGGGTAAGGGTTTGGGTTTAGGTTAGAATTGGGGATGGGTTAAGGTCAGGGTAAGGGTTTGGGTTTAGGTTAGAATTGGGGATGGGTTAAGGTCAGGGTAAGGGTTTGGGTTTAGGTTAGAATTGGGGATGGGTTAAGGTCACGGTAAGGGTTTGGGTTAAGGTTAGAATTGGGGATGGGTTAAGGTTACGGTTAGGGTTTGGGTTAAGGTTAGAATTGGGGATAGGTTAAGGTCAGGGTAAGGGTTTGGGTTAAGGTTAGAATTGGGGATGGGTTAAGGTCAGGGTAAGGGTTTGGGGTAAGGTTAGAATTGGGGATAGGTTAAGGTCAGGGTAAGGGTTTGGGTTTAGGTTAGAATTGGGGATGGGTTAAGGTCAGGGTAAGGGTTTGGGGTAAGGTTAGAATTGGGGATAGGTTAAGGTCAGCGTGAGGGTTTGGGTTAAGGTTAGAATTGGGGATGGGTTAATGTCAGGGTAAGGGTTTGGGTTAAGGTTAGAATTGGGGATGGGTTAAGGTTACGGTTAGGGTTTGGGTTAAGGTTAGAATTGGGGATAGGTTAAGGTCAGGGTAAGGGTTTGGGTTAAGGTTAGAATTGGGGATGGGTTAAGGTTACGGTAAGGGTTTGGGTTAAGGTTAGAATTGGGGATGGGTTATGGTCAGGGTAAGGGTTTGGGTTAAGGTTAGAATTTGGGATGGGTTAAGGTTACGGTTAGGGTTTGGGTTAAGGTTAGAGTTGGGGATTGGTTAAGGTCAGGGTAAGGGTTTGGGGTAAGGTTCGAATTGGGGATAGGTTAAGGTCAGGGTAAGGGTTTGGGTTAAGGTTAGAATTGGGGATGGGTTAAGGTCAGGGTAAGGGTTTGGGGTAAGGTTAGAATTGGGGATAGGTTAAGGTCAGGGTAAGGGTTTGGGTTTAGGTTAGAATTGGGGATGGGTTAAGGTCAGGGTAAGGGTTTGGGTTTAGGTTAGAATTGGGGATGGGTTAAGGTCAGGGTAAGGGTTTGGGTTTAGGTTAGAATTGGGGATGGGTTATGGTCAGGGTAAGGGTTTGGGTTTAGGTTAGAATTGGGGATGGGTTAAGGTCAGGGTAAGGGTTTGGGTTTAGGTTAGAATTGGGGATGGGTTAAGGTCACGGTAAGGGTTTGGGTTAAGGTTAGAATTGGGGATGGGTTAAGGTTACGGTTAGGGTTTGGTTTAAGGTTAGAATTGGGGATGGGTTAAGGTCAGGGTAAGGGTTTGGGTTAAGGTTAGAATTGGGGATGGGTTAAGGTCAGGGTAAGGGTTTGGTTTAAGGTTAGAATTGGGGATGGGTTAAGGTCAGGGTAAGGGTTTGGGTTTAGGTTAGAATTGGGGATGGGTTAAGGTCAGGGTAAGGGTTTGGGGTAAGGTTAGAATTGGGGATAGGTTAAGGTCAGCGTGAGGGTTTGGGTTAACGTTAGAATTGGGGATGGGTTAAGGTCAGGGTAAGGGTTTGGGGTAAGGTTAGAATTGGGGATAGGTTAAGGTCAGGGTACGGGTTTGGGTTTAGGTTAGAATTGGGGATAGGTTAAGGTCAGGGTAAGGGTTTGGGTTTAGGTTAGAATTGGGGATGGGTTAAGGTTACGGTTAGGGTTTGGGTTAAGGTTAGAATTGGGGATAGGTTAAGGTCAGGGGAAGGGTTTGGGTTAAGGTTAGAATTGGGGATGGGTTAAGGTTACGGTAAGGGTTTGGGTTAAGGTTAGAATTGGGGATGGGTTATGGTCAGGGTAAGGGTTTGGGTTAAGGTTAGAATTTGGGATGGGTTAAGGTTACGGTTAGGGTTTGGGTTAAGGTTAGAGTTGGGGATTGGTTAAGGTCAGGGTAAGGGTTTGGGGTAAGGTTCGAATTGGGGATGGGTTAAGGTCAGGGTAAGGGTTTGGGTTAAGGTTAGAATTGGGGATGGGTTAAGGTCACGGTAAGGGTTTGGGTTAAGGTTAGAATTGGGGATGGGTTAAGGTTACGGTAAGGGTTTGGGTTAAGGTTAGAATTGGGGATGGGTTAAGGTCACGGTAAGGGTTTGGGTTAAGGTCACGTTAAGGGTTTGGCTTAAGGTTAGAATTGGGGATAGGTTAAGGTCAGGGTAAGGGTTTGGGGTAAGGTTCGAATTGGGGATGGGTTAAGGTCAGGGTAAGGGTTTGGGTTAAGGTTAGAATTGGGGATGGGTTAAGGTCACGGTAAGGGTTTGGGTTAAGGTTAGAATTGGGGATAGGTTAATGTCAAGGTAAGGGTTTGGGTTAAGGTTAGAATTGGGGATGGGTTATGGTCAGGGTAAGGGTTTGGGTTAAGGTTAGAATTTGGGATGGGTTAAGGTTACGGTTAGGGTTTGGGTTAAGGTTAGAATTGGGGATTGGTTAAGGTCAGGGTAAGGGTTTGGGGTAAGGTTAGAATTGGGGATGGGTTAAGGTCAGGGTAAGGGTTTGGGTTAAGGTTAGAATTGGGGATGGGTTAATGTCAGGGTAAGGGTTTGGGTTAAGGTTAGAATTGGGGATGGGTTAAGGTTACGGTAAGGGTTTGGGTTAAGGTTAGAATTGGGGATGGGTCAGGGTTTGGGTTAAGGTTAGAATTGGGGATGTGTTTAGGTCAGGGTAAGGGTTAGGGTAGATTTATGTGAATTGGTCTTTTCATTTTTAGTACTTTGGATGTACCATAACTTCTCATTAGAGACAGGAAGCTGAAATTTCATGTGCTGGTGCTTTCTGTCCCATATATGTCAGGATTCTGCAGCCAGAATCACTGTGAGACATCAATCCAAATTTATTTTAGGCGGAAAGTGATTTTTCGCTGTTTGGGGGTTCCTGGGATTCAGTTCAGTGAATGTTACTGTTGGAAATGTGGTTCTCTCTTATATTTGGGAACTTTAACAGCTCCAAACTAAGTTTTAGGATAATGGTACCATTGGTGGAGGACTTTTGCGGGTCTGAAAACCACTTTGGGCTGAAATGACCCTTTCAGAGCCTGGACTTCAGACCCTCAGATGACCCGATGGGCACTGGATGATGGAAATGCCATTTAAACCAAACGAATATACGTATTCAAACATCCATTTACTGAAATAAAAACTTTGATTATCACCCTTCTTCGATATGAGAATACTTTATGAAACAAGGCTTTCTGAGACCCTTTCTCGGCAGAAAGTCCAGAAACAAGGTCAAACAAACTGATTATGTTTTAGGGTGCTAATCAAAGGAAAAGCTTGAACGCTCTCCAGTGATTCACTGTGTTTTTATGCAGTGCACACCAGAGGCCTGCGGTAACACTGAACCGCTGTTCACTGAAACACACGCAGCACAGCAGGTAGAACTCAGACATCTGTGCTGAGCTGAAGGTTCTGGCCCTGCTGCTGGGAGTGCAGATCAGATACACCAAGCACTGCTTTGTGCACAAGATGGTCATTTCTGTGAGTCACATGACATCTCAAAGAACTGGCTGCTTCTGAAGCGTTTTGTGCCAATGAAACCTCCTCTGGACCCAACAAAGATATTTCTGCGTCAACAAACTGAAAAACTGTGACTGATGAAACATCCTGTGAAAGCTTCAGTGAAAGCAGTGAACGCGGACAGTGTTGATGTCATCGGAATGACCGTTGCTGAGAGTCAGGGAGGCATTTTTCTGGCCCACAAATCGCAGCGATTATCCGTGAAAAGCAGTGTGGAGATGAGCTTGGGCTCCTGAGGCTGGAAACAAACGAATGGAGGGTTTTGAAGATGTTGCCGAGAGTTTGGCTGCTGCAGAGCAACAAACTACATGCAGCTGATGGACAGTCTGCTCCAGGCGTATAAAAGCGTGAAAAATGACTATCTGCAGTCACACTGAGACCCGCTGATCTTTGTGCTGTCAGAGATGAAGGTAGTGAAAATTTTCACCAGGAAATTGCAAACATAGATTCCAGAGACCCCGATACTTGTTTTCTAACGGAAAAACTGTATTGGGGCAACTGGAATCTTATGGAAAACCAGTTACGGGGTTTTTGGAATCCAGCGGAAAACCAATATCGGGGTTTCCAGAATCCCATGGAAAACTTGTAATGGGGACTCTGGAATCCAATGGAAAAGACAGAACAGAGTTGGACACAAACTGCAGCCGTCCCTCATCTCAGGCCCTTGAGGGAAGCATTTTGTCCTTTTTTCGCCTGTGTTTATTGCACACTTATTTCTTAAAAATATTCATTCACTTATGTCAGAAGCTTTACCCCAATATCCTACACTTCGCAGAATTTTAAAATATCAAATGCCTTCTAGAAGAATATGACACAAACAAAAACATTTTTATTTTTTTATGCACTTACTGATTGATTATGGCAACACATCAGGCATTTGGGCATCGGTTCGGTAACTTTACATCTCCATCAATTTCTACAACCCCTGACCAAAAAAAAAAAAGAAAAGGAATCGTCACACTTTTTTACTTCATAGCAGATACACAAATTGCTGATATGACATAACATTTAATGTTCATGGGCTTAACATTCATGAAACCCTCCTCAAACAATTTAGATGAAATTATTATCCCTGCCAACACGAAGTGGGAGGGGGATATAGGTTTGACGTGCGTGCGTGCGTGCCTGCGTCCGTCCGTCCGTCCGAGAGAAAGGGGACAACTTTTCTCAGAAACTATTACAGATAGGACAACCAAATTTGGTGTGTAGCTTCAGACCATAAAGGCGTTGATGGAGTTCGAAAATAAGAAGCACACGATTGGCGGGCGATGTTGTTGATCATGTCGCCTTGTTTTAATCAATGGCATATTTTTTCATAATCAACAGAGGAAAACATGAAATCGCTGGATGTTGAGGAGGAAAATTATAGAATCTCTTTGGCATTAGCATTCCTAAAAGAAAGAGCAGCACAATTATATCTCAGGCCAATCATTCCTAGTCCTGCCGATGCATATTTTATAAGCACTGGAAGAGGGTCGGGTTCAGGGCTGATCAAACTGCTGGTCGATTTCCCAGCATTTGTGATGCCTTCAGTCGCTTTCTGAAAATTCCTCCTGCACCACCCCTCCCCCTCGCTGCAGTCTGCATGACGCGCCGTCTGATTGGGTAATTATTGAGCCGCTGTCAGAGTGGAGCCGCTCCCTGTCGATGGCCTGGATTCGAGTGGTGTGGAGTTCCACACTCATACGCACACGGGCCATCCTGCAATCTCAATCACTCTGTCTGCAATCTGACTCTGGGCAGGTACTAACAGGCGCTGTATGATTGACATGCAGATAAGGCCCCACCCTCTGCGCTCCTCTTTTTATTTTGAGTAAAACCTGAAAGCTGATTGGCTTTCTCCTGAGACAGGAGTGCCTGTGAGCTAGATCCGTATCTGTGATTGATCAGCCGTGATGGGCTGCTGGCTGTGGTCTGGGAGGGCTGCAGACCCTAACCCTGTTTATGGTTTCTATGGTACAGTGTAGCAGGCTCTGGTTGTTGATTAGTGTAAGGCTAACCATAAGCCTGTTGTTTATGGTCTCTATGGTACAGTGTAACGGTTTCTGGTCGTTTATTAGTGTAAGGCTAATCCTAACCCTGTTGTTTATGGTCTGTAGGGTACAGAGTAGCAGTCTCTGGTTGTTGATGGTGTAAGGCTAACCCTAACCCTGTTGTTTATGGTCTCTATGGTACAGTATACAGTGCCTGACAAGTCTTTTCGCATAAAGACATAGTAACTAAAAATTGCGTATAACTTTATTTCTAACCTATCAATTGTTATTATAAATGGTTCATTTTAATTTCAAGGGCTTTCACATAAATAATTTGGTGCAAAATGAAACCGTCAAAAAGTGTTCGGATGTTCACAGCCTGGCAAAGCCCATAACATGTTTTGCTGGGATAAAAGTCTCGTTATCTCTTCAGATGATGCAACAAATCACAGATTAGAGTTTAACCTATGACAAATACTGTAATTAATACATTCCCAGATGTGTATAGAAATAACCCCAACGCACCAGACTTTCATATGAGGTGCGACTAGACCTCTGAAAACATGCCAAAGATTCAACCACAGACCACAGTGCTGATCATCAAGAGCCTGAAGACGGAGTCTGCTGCTGAGGTGGCCGACATCTTTAATGTATCCTAATGTCAAGTGGAGGGGATAAGAAAAATATTTGAAGAAACTGGTGATGTTTGTGGCAAGTGCAGGTCAGACAGACCCCGGTATGACAACTGTTTGAAAGGACCAATTGGATTGGATCAGAGTGGACGTGCGCATCCAAGCTAATTCATCAGGATAGAAGGCAAGCGATTGATATTGAAACGCTAAATAAAACAGTTCGCCACTGGGCGCAAGCACCCATAGCTGGTATCAACAAGACTCAAAACTGTGTCACGAACAGTCTGCGGTCACGAAGCGAACTGTTTTTGGGCTAATAACGTCGGACATCGTTCTCACTCTCCAGGTGCGTTTCCATTACCCTTACAAATGTGCAAAATCTAAATGGCGAAATTAAAAAAAAAAAAAAAAAAAACTGTAATGAAAACACTTTCTGACATCATGAAATTTGCTCTTCGATCCGCAGTTTTTGCCACCGAAGCCAAGGCCTAATACGTTGACTATTGGACTTCTGCTGCAGATCAGCAAGTGTACTTGTAATTTCGAGTAGTGTGGAGCATTTACAGGTTTTAGAAATTTACTGTGGGCTCAACTAGGCTGACGGTGACAAGGTCGAATGCTTTGCCATTCTCATCAATGCATGAGTACAGCCGAGCTGTGATTAGCTGATGGAACCAGCCGATCTGTGATTGGATGCTGTACGTAATCGTACCTACTGACCTGCGGGAAAAATTTGTTGCTGGCGGCTGATAATTAGGGAGTGAATCGCTGCCCGTAGTCGGTGCACAGTGTATGAAGTGTTGGTCGCGCACTGCGCGACTGATGTGAGAATGTAAGTCGCAAAACATAAATCTTGGTTGCAGTCTGGAGCGCTGAATTGGTGACTGGTTTGAGACGAAGTACGCAAACAGAGTTGCAGTCCCACAGAATCAAACACAACAGATTAGTTTTGGCATGTACTTTTGTGTCTGATGTTGTCAAGATGGCATTACGGACTGCATGCACAGAATGGGCGGGAATTATGCAAACCGTCTTCAAAGCGTCTTATGTTTAATGACATTCTGAAGACATTCTGCTGACTATTTTGTGATTGTTTCATGAATTTTTTTACCCATTATTCTCAAGACAATCTGAAGACATTCTGCAGACATTTTGGCTCATGTTTCAAAACCTTGGCAACCACCATTGTCGGCAAAAAATTTTTGAACACATTCACAGTTCCCTCGACAACATGACGACCTCCACAAACATATAAAAATTTGATTCTGCAAAATAAGTCACAAATGTCGCCAAACAGTCACAACCTCACTGGGATACAGGCTTTACGTGTTGTTGAACAAACATCAGAGGCCAATTGAAATGCATCTGGGGAAAAAAAACTGCCTTTTGATGTCCACTAATTACCAGCGAGGTTGGACAGCCTTCATCACATTGGCAAAATTAGCTTATGCCCCCATCACACTTATTCAAAATCAGCAGGAATCAAACAGAACCAGTCTGAATGAAGAATTTGCGTAACATTCGAGCAGGAATTTCAAATTGACCAAAATTCTTACAGCTTTGAAAGAATGCCGTTCGAATCCTTAGAATGCGCTTCGAACCGGCCTCAAATGATTCTTGCACATTCTGGGTGTAATAGCTCTTGAATGCAGCTTGAATATAGTTGGAACACGGTAGGAATATTTTGATTGCTGTTAGAATGCAGTCAGAATATTTAGAATACACTTCAAATGCCGTACGAGTGCAGTTCAATTGCTGCCTGAACACCACCTGAAGTCTGGTTGGAAGGTGCCTCGAATGCAGTCCGAATTCACCTTGAATGCAGTCAGAACGCTCCCCGAATGGCCACCGAATATAGTTGGAACATCAAGGAATTCAAACAGAATGCAGCTTGAATACTCAGAATGTACTTAGAATGTAACACGAGGGTCTCATTCGTTGATTGAGTAATTGCTGACTACAGCAGGGGGACGTAAATATGCCACTAAAACTAACGCCTAATGCGTGAGAGATGACAGGTGTGCGTTATTAATGAAAACTGGCCACACCTGATAATGTTGAGACTTTTCAGAGTTTCTTTAATGGTAATTTAAATGAATGATTGACAGCAGGTCATGACCAATCGTTATTTTTAAGGGACGGGTTTCAGCCGCCCCCATCGCCAGTTCACCAGCCGCCACTGATTCCAGTGGCAATCAAAAGATTCCAACGGCATTCGAAATGCATTCCAGCTGAATTGTTTTAATATTGAAATAGATTCCTGCAGCAATCAAGATGCATTTGAGGAGCGTTCTGGCTCATTTGATGCGCATTCAGGCAGGATTTTTCTTGGCTTGCCGTTTAGATTCTCCCTCAAGTCAGAATGTTTTGAATGCTGTTGGAATGCCGTAAGAATATTTATAATGCAGACAGCGCAGTTAGAATACACTTCGAATGCTGTTCGATATTTTTCCATTTCGAATGCTCCAGGAAGGTTTTGAGCAAAACATTCAGGTCGGCCACAAGAATGGCCCGAATACTTAGAATGCACTCAGAATGCAGTCAGAATTTTTAGAACGCACTTCGAATATCCAGGAACATACAAAGAATTTTCATTCCGACGGAATTCCGGCTCATTTTACCTTAAATCAATTCCTGTGTACTTTGCCTAACTTGTAATTTAGCTATTTATTCAGCCCACTAACTAATCAAAACCAAAATGTACCCTATAATGACTAAGAAGAGATGATGAGAAGCTGACAGACCTAACCAGGCTACCGTGTTAGATTGAAAGAGTGTCAATAATCTGAGTAAATAGTAAAACAATAAAAAATAAATTAATAATCAGCCTCTGAATTCTGCCTCTCATCGTAGAATTTTTATACATTATTAAAAAGATTACTTAAAAATGAAATCATTTTAAGATGGCCCTGGTTTTTAAGCATTTAAAAAATGTGCAAAGTGGAAAACACTTTGTGAAGCATATCGAGCGTGAATGTGGGAGAAATGATTTCTGCATTGTAGGCAATATTCAAATGCACCGAAGACTTGCAAACACACATTCAGGCAAATCTATGGTGCAAATTTGTAGCCTTATTTTATTTGTTAATTGAACAAGATTGATTTAAAATAAAGTGATTTATAGCTCTTGATTTTGGTTACTTTTTAGCGTCTAAATAGCCTACAGTGAAGGAGAAAAACATTTTGTTTAAGCGTATTGAACGTGACATGTAAATTGTTATCGCAGTCGCACGCAGTGGCCAAATGTGAAACGAGAAATAATCCAACAAACACATTCAGGCAAATCTGTCATGTCTCACAGTCATTTAAATTTCCAAATGTGACAAACAAAAATAATATCGAGATGAATTTAACTGTCTACCAATGGCTGATTAAGCGAATCAACTGTGATTGCCAATTGAGTGAACTAAGTGGGAAGGGGATGAGAGCAATTGTCAACTAGATGGTGATGATTTTGCAGACCTTCTGAATCACTGATAAATGCTGACGTCAGTGAAGCTATTTTCTGGAAGAATTTCATATTGCTTCTGATTTTTGGCAGCTGTTCGTTCAACCACAACAGGTAAGATTAGTGGAAATAAAAGGGGCAAGTTTGTCTGCAAGCCCCATGATGGCAGGCGCTTTAATTCAGCGATGTGCGATAATTTTGGAACAGATTTTAAAGTTCACTTGGTTGTGCACTTAATGACATGATGGGGGACCCCATCAGCCCCAAGTGTTGTGAAAAAAGAATGGCAGTATTACAAGATGGTAAATACCTCACTGTCCTCAGGTTATTTATTTAAAACATGTTGCAGAATTAAAATTGAACTTAATTTATTTTGAAACATCAAATGATGCCCTTTGGTGTTTTAAATCCAATACAGATCAGAGATAACTAATCAAAATTAAAATTGAAAG
Organism: Gymnothorax reevesii; assembly: GCA_029721435.1. Taxonomy (NCBI): domain Eukaryota; kingdom Metazoa; phylum Chordata; class Actinopteri; order Anguilliformes; family Muraenidae; genus Gymnothorax; species Gymnothorax reevesii. Next base: position 5,041,191 of record CM056577.1, read on the forward strand.
CAGTGAGTTTTCTTAGACATTCTGTCCCTACTTGTTCTGGTTTGAGGCTGCACGTTACTGTGGCTGGTCCACCTCTCTCTGCTGTTGGTGGTGTGATCTACGGTACTTTACTGTTGGCTCAATCTACGGTACTTTACTGTCCCGCTGCTGTTCTATCTATGGTAGATTACTGCGGTTGCTGAATCTCTCAGCCCAGCCCTTTACCTTATACCCTTCGCCTGTGGTCCGTAGTCTGGTTCTGCCTCCCGCCCAGCTGTTTAGTCCTTCTCATCTCCTATCAGATCCCATGTCCTGGCTCCTCGTATCCCGCATTCCCTTGCTGCTCGGCTTCTGCTTCGGCCTCTCCGATTCCAGGCTTCTGGGATTTTTGTCTCCGTTAGAACAGTCTCTGTTTCCCCGGGCCGTGACCTCAGGGGACTGGGTTTTGTCCTACGCTCGTAGAGAAATGCAACTTGCTATGTCTCGATGGATTTTAAAGGCCTGGCTGGAGACCCTGTCAGCAGAGTGATTGCTGGGAGAGGGTTGCTGTGCTAGCGGCTCTGCACTAGCGGGGCGCTAATCCCTGGCTCCAATCCTCTGCCGACAATGCCGCTTCTGGGTGGGTCTCGTTCGGGAGGGTCTGGTCTGGGGGTGCTGGACTGCATGATCTTCAGCCTTTCCTGCTCCCGGTTCGGTGCGGTATGTATCCTGACCACCACAGCTGTTACTTCTGCTTAATTTCAGTCCTGTATGTGTTCATCTGTTAATGAATTTGATGCATTTTCACTTGGTGGTGGACTTCAGCGCTGCTTGTATACTAACGTGACTTGGTTAAACGGCTTGTGCTGAATGAATAAATTGTGCTTGTGTGATGACCTCTGAGGATTTAATTCACTTCTGATTGCTGGAGACTTGCTGTGCTATGATTTCAATGCTGGGATGACCTATCATTTCCAGTTAATTTGTGTCTTTTATCTCTGTCTTGCTGAATACATTGCCACTGCTGGTCTGAACTTTTCTTGTTTGTGTACATAATATTTTCATTGCTGTTTCATTGTTAACATTAATTATGGACTGACACCATGAAATGCTTTATTTGATAAGCTTTTCTATGTTCAATTTTCTCTGTGGCGCGCTGGAGTCGGCCATGATTTTCAGTGTAGAATGTTGACTGGTGTTCTAATTTTATGTCATCAAAGTTGATTTGATGTCACCAGCTTCCTGGAGCATTCTGGGACATGAAGGAGGCTGGTGTAGTGAGGAGGATCGTGCACACTTCTGACATAGATCTTTATTATCTTCTTAAACTCGAACGCCGCCTAGAGGTAGCACTGGTGCTAAGTCAGACAGTTTTATGATTTGCCAATATACATTAATTATCAAAACGCATCATCATGAGCTCTTTTAGCTCCTTACTTTAAATCTGTTTCAAGAAATTTGGGAGTTTTATTTGACACAAATTTTAGCCTTGAACAGCACATTACAGAACGGGTTCAGTCATGCTTTTACCAACTTAGAAACATTGCAAAACTAAGATCCACCTTGTCGTTTAAGGACTCTGAGCGTATTATACATGCTTTCATCTCATCTCGCTTGGACTGCAGTAATGCCCTGTTTTCATGCCTCAACCGTAGGACATTGTCTCGCCACCAGCTGCCCGACTTCTGACGAGGACAGCAGAGATGTCCCACATCACCCCGGTGCTGGCCTCATTACACTGGTTCCCTGTAAATTTTAGAATTCATTTTAGAATTTTATTAATAACATACAAAGCACTACATTGTCTTGCATCTGAATATATTACAGAACTGCTAAATCCCTACAAAACACTGAGGGCTCGGAGATCCTCAGGCCAGGGTCTTCTGGCTGTTCCAGAGTCTAGGTTAAAGCGTGAGGGGGACCGTGCCTATGCAGTAATGGCCCCTAGACTCTGAAACAGCTGATCTGACACTCTGTGGTAGACTGTTCCAGTGTCCATTTTTAAAATTCGTCTTAAAACACATTTTTATCAGCAGCCTTTTCCTTGCTCTTAACTCATTTTATTATTATTATTATTATTATTATTTTATGATAATTACTTCTATTTATTGATTATGTTATGTTTTACTCCTCTAGTACTCTTACTCCTGTTTTTTTTTCTTTGTGTAAAGCACTTTGTGCTCCTGCTGGAAAAGTGCTGTTTAAATAGTTTATTACTATTATTATTCCCTGCAACTGATTTTCCATCTGGCTTTGTTTTTCTTGAATTTATGCATCTCGTTGATGTATGCGAGTTGCAATCAGTGCACTAGAGATGCAGTGCTGTGAAAAAGTATTTGCCCCCTTCCTGATTAGTTCCCTACCGGAAGCGGAAGGGACTATAGGATTGCACTCCGTCTGTCCGTCCGTCCGTCTGCATTCGTGTCCGCTCCATAACTTCAATGCCGTATGACTTAAGAACATCATAGGTGGTGTGTGGGTGCATCTGGTGGGGAGAGGGTGTGTTATGTACCCTATTCAGGTCACTTTGACCTACTTTTTAGAAAATATAATATGCATACACCGGTAGGGGACTAGTATTGCACAGCAATACGACATTCGCCGATAGGTGGTGCACTTTGTTTTTTTTTTGTATATTTGTCACACTTTAATGTTTCAGATCACCAAACATATGTTAATTTTAGACAAAGATAACTCAAGTCAATACAAAATGCAGTTTTTAAATGAAGATTTCATTTATGAAAGGAAAAAACTTATCAAAACCTACCTGCCGCTATGTGAAAAAGTAATCCCCCCCACCCCACCCCCTTTTTAAATCATGAATGAACTGTAATTAACCACATTTTTGGTGTTCAATTTCACTAGCTTAACTCAGGCCTGATTACCGCCAGACCTGTTGAATCAAGAAATCACTTCAATAGAACCTGTCTGACGAAGTGAAGTAGGCTAAAAGATCTCAAAAAGCAACACATCATGCGACAATCTAAAAAAAATTGAAGGACAGATGACAAACAAAGTCATCAGTCTGGAAAGGGTTTCAAAGCCATTTCTAAGCAGTGGCGAACCTTCCCAAGAGCTGAGTGTGGACCCTGATCTTGCTCACTCCCCATATTCCTGGTGGCTTGGTCCTCACAGGGAGCTCTCTTCACTGCAGTTATTTGTCCTCACAGGAAGCTCTCTTCACTGCAGTTATTGTTTATCACAGGAAGCTCTCTTCACTGCAGTTATTGGTCCTCACTGGAAGCTCTCTTCACTGCAGTTACTCTTCACTGCAGTTATTGGTCCTCACAGGAAGCTCTCTTCACTGCAGTTATTGGTCCTCACAGGAATCTCTCTTCACTGCAGTTATTTGTCCTCACAGGAAGCTCTCTTCACTGCAGTTACTCTTCACTGCAGTTATTGGTCCTCACAGGAAGCTCACTTCACTGCAGTTATTGGTCCTCACAGGAAGCTCTCTTCACCGCAGTTATTGGACCTCACAGGAAGCTCTCTTCACTGCAGTTATTGGACCTCACAGGAAGCTCTCTTCACTGCAGTTATTGGTCCTCACAGGAAGCTCTCTTCACTGCAGTTATTCGTCCTCACAGGAAGCTCTCTTCACTGCAGTTATTGGTCCTCACAGGAAGCTCCCCCCACTGCAGTTATTTTTGTGCTCCCATGGTTCCCCTCTTCAGGGTGATGTGAGGGTTAAGGCATGCGGCGTAGCTGGCACGTGTTGCTGGCCTGTAGTGTGGTTTTTAGCAGCTGGAGGTTTTTTGGTGTGATTTCTGCAGCTGGAGTTGTTTGCAGAGTGTGGGGCTCTGACTGTCTGTGATGTGGGGAGGAAGCTGCCCCTGTCTGAGAGGAGAAGTTTTAGCTTCATCCAATATTCATTTCCAGCCCCTGGAGGGGCTACACAGTTCGGCTCGGTATGTTAATGGGGAGACTAGACACTGGTTAATGGAGACCTTTATCATCAGTCTGAAGTCTCACTGAGAGAGTGGGTGTCTCGCCCTACTGTAGCTGCACTCTAGGGAGTCCCAAGATGAGGAGTGCTGAGGTGATGTCAGTTATTCCATTCATTAATAATGGATGACGGATCATTATCCTTTATGGGTCTTTATTTTCGTCTGTAGGCTGCACCCTCAGTCTGGTCCTGAGCTCATAAGCAGTATCCGCACCCGTGTTCAGCCCTCCCCTCTCACCTGATTACGTCCCGTTAGAACTGCATGCAGGCCCCAGGAGGAGCTGCTGATCAGAGCTGATGTAATACAGCTACGGTCAATTCCTCAGGAGGGGAGGAGTTAAATCGCTGCTGAGAGAGGTGAAGAGACTGCTTGCTGTGTATGTGTGGATGGGTCCACCTGCTTAGGATACTTCACCGGATCGCTGTAGATATCCGGCAAGATTTTTCATTTAAAGCGTCTAAACCTTCAGGTGTAAGCAAGCACACTGGAGTGCTTGTATGAGCATGTGAGGTGGGCATGCACAGGCTCTACACTGTTGCACTCTAGCACTTCGGCTGATAGTCCTTTTGACTCGTGATTATATTTTGCCTTGCTCATGTTACATTCTCTAGGAAATGAGTAAAGTGTCTTGGTTTGAGCAAACTTGTCATGCCGGCATTGCTGCGATGAGGACCAACCTTGGCTGGCACCTGAAGTAAAGGAGTGTTTGGAATATTCTCACATTCCTGAGTGACATCATTGAGCTGAGATTGTGGAATATTCACCACCATCCTGTGTGACATCACAGAGCTGAGGGTGGAATATTCACCACCATCCTGTGTGACATCACAGAGCTGTGGGTGGAATATTCACCACCATCCTGTGTGACATCACAGAGCTGAGGGTGGAATATTCACCACCATCCTGTGTGACATCATTGAGGTGGTAGAGTGGAGTTGAGACACCCCTCTGTATGACATCACACAGCTGGAAGTGCGTATGCAAGTATGAATGGTTCTATGCATATTCATCTCCTAAAGGTTTAAGAAATGGAGGTAAAGCTCTGGGATATTTCTGTGTGGAAGATGTGTGACTGTTTCTCTGCTCTGGTGTGATGAGCCCTCCAGTCCCCAGTGTGTACAGAGCCCAGCTCTGCGCTGAGTGCTTCTCTGTGTAAGCGTTTCCTGATGAGCTGAGCCTGTTGGGACACTGCTGTTGCCTAATGCACTGAAGTAAAGTGGTCTCATGTTTGCATGTCTCTCTCTCACACTCATATTATGCTGCTCTCAGGAGCCACCAGGTCTCTGTGGGCACTTGGACTGCAGTATTCCATCACAAGATCCTATTGCTTGCAGTGTCCTGGGAATTAAAGGGGTCATATTCTGCCTTTTGTCTTTGCCCTTCCCTTTAATGAGTTAATGTTTTTTTAATGTTTCTTTTGTGCTTGGAAAACTTCTGCTAAGTTCCAAAGCCCTAAGCACGTGCCAAAGGGATTCTGTCCAACAGAAGCAGCACCTGGGTTCCCTGAAATGTGTCATTTGTAGTCCAGCGGTTTTCTTTCGTAACTTGTCTACGTCACAATGTCACACATCGGCATGAAGCCCCTCAGGCTGGACCTCAAGCAAAGCAAGGAAGGACCGAAGGAGAGATTAAGGGCCATGTTAAAAATGTGCTGATTTATTCAGTGTGAATGCTAATTTACTTTGTATGCACTTCAAAATGAGGAGACAGCGGTTGAAATAATGTTTTGCTCCTATTCCTCAGCAGTTCAACCTCAAACTGGAATTGTGTTCCTATCATGTAACTGAAGACTGAGCCAAAATGACCTGTTTCTGGCTGAGCGAGCCTGAGTCGATGCACACACAGCCTGTACGGCAGTTACTGGGTGCTTGTTGAACAAAAAACATGCAAATGTTCCTTGCAGTAGTGGGCTAATATGGCCATAATGTAGGTGAGTGAGTGAGTCACGATCCTTTCGTACTCAATTTCTCAAGAGTGGCACGAACCATAACCCTCTAACTTTACATGTATGTATGCAGTACTAGGAAAATGGGTCACTTGGGACTTTTTGCATTCTGATATTAACAGGGGCAAAGTTCAACCTGTTCAATTCCAGCACCACTGTACTGTCATTTTACAACACTTTGCACAAATTCACCCAAATTTTTTCTCAAAATGAAAAATTTGGATCACTTTTTGATTATGTTGGAAAATCTCGATTTTCATTCAATGACCCAAATGACTCCTTTTCCTCGTCCTGCACACATATATTGATGTAGTGAAGCAGCTAAGCTGATTTGGTTGAATAAATTAATATTCAAAAACGCGGCCCTGTAAAATCCAGTAGGACTGCATGTTGCTTCTATCAGTTAGCTTGCCAACTAAGCTAGCTAGCGTATTAATAAAATTATTTGCGATTCAGTCAAAGCCTGGTAAAGGCTCGATTTCACCAATCGTTACACAAGCTATGTTTGTTTTGTGTTTCTGGTTCAGTTGGTGTACTGCTCCAATGTGAAATGAAGGTATGTGCAAGTAAGCTGTACGGTAGCCAGCTAGCTAGATGCAGAGCTACATGAAAACCATGTGCCGTTAAGCAGCCGGTTTTTTTTTTTTCCCATCCAGCTCTGTAGCCAGCTAGCTGGGTAGGAATAATTTAGACATTGCCCTTACTAGGTAGCTACATTCTCTGGACAGATCCTGTGTTTACTTGCAGCAGTTTGGCCTTGTTGCATTGTACTTAATGCGCAAAAAGACTGCATCGGAGGGACTTGTACAATCCATTATGATTGTACGTCGCTTGTTTGTGAATACTCCACAAAAATAAAAATATTAAACAGGGAAATGGGCATAACATGGGCCCTGTAAGTGGGTTTTGCTCTGTGTGACTGGCCCATTAATGAGCATCTGCAATCTGAGTGGGCTTGGCTGGGTTAATTTTTTCTCGCGTTCCTGTTACAAGCCCTTACTATATCAGAGTTTGGTTTTTGGTTCTCTTATCACATTCTGAAGATGACGGTGTTAAAATTTGGGTCACGGAGAAGGTGGATTCACATGAATTCTGGAGAGCTGGAGTACAGAAAATACTTTGCGTGGTCCAGCCAGTTGAGAGTTCTGTGGCATAATGTGAGGTCCCATGTGAGCTCTCATCTCAGGCTCTTCACAAGCCCCTGCCTCACCAGACCCCTCGTAACCTTGAAGGCCGGCTTCACCCAGTCGATGTTCCAGCTTCCTGTGAGGTTTCAGATTACTGACCCGCTCATTGGGCTTCATACTGAAACTGCCATACAGTGCAGTGTCACCTTATACTCCCAGCTCTGGTGCGCGCGTGTGCTCCGTCAGGCTCAGTGTGGGTCATTCCATGTCAAATCTCCCCAGGATTTCCCTTGACCTCTCAGATTCTTTCAAATTTTGGGAAACGATTGACACCCACAAGCAACGGTCAGAACTGGCAAAACGATGTCAGTGTTTCCTAGAGACCAGCAAGATTACTCCACTCTAATTCTGTTGGGGGGGGGGCAAATTACACGTCCCCCAGCTCCCAGTACCTTTTAAAGTTTCCCACTTTTTTTTTTTAATCAACACCCAGCAATTCTGCATTTACTTAGAATTGACTGGAATCAACTTGTGGGGCTCCACATTGAAGCTGTGGCGCCCTGCCACTGAATGGTCTATGTGTGGGAAACCCTGGATGAACACTAATGAACTTTGAGCTAATTAGTGATGCCTCACAAATTAAAACAACTATATCTTAGAAAGTATAGCTTGGATAGCTGATTTTCTCTCTCTCTCTCGCTCTCTTTCTCTCCCCCCAGGTCAACCACTCAGATGGCTGGGAGGAGGGGGGATGGGGAGAGGGTGTGTCCTCAGTGGCGGAAGAGGAGGAGCTTTTTTCATGGGCGGGGCCGAAGAGACTGCGCCTCCTTCGTACGGCGCGAGGTTTTGGGTTCACATTGCGCCACTTCATTGTGTACCCGCCAGAATCTGCCTTAAAGGTGAGACTCTGCCCTGAAGCGCTCCACCTCACCCGCCCAAATGTCCTCAGAAAGGTGACTGTGCGCTAACCTTGAGTTGGTCCTATGTGAATTAAATGTTAATGCGGGCAGCTCATCTGAACCATGGTTAATTCTCTGTAAAACAGCAGAAAATATTTGAAATGGTGTTATTGGGGCTGTGCTGCAGTTTAGTGTTATTGGGGCTGTGCTGCAGTTTAGTGTTATTGGGGCTGTGCTGCAGTTTAGTGTTATTGGGGCTGTGCTGCAGTTTAGTGTTATTGGGGCTGTGCTGCAGTTTAGTGTTATTGGGGCTGTGCTGCAGTTTAGTGTTATTGGCGCTGTGCAGCAGTTTAGTGTTATTGGGGCTGTGCTGCAGTTTAGTGTTATTGGGGCTGTGCTGCAGTTTAGTGTTATTGGGGCTGTGCTGCAGTTTAGTGTTATTGGGGCTGTGCTGCAGTTTAGTGTTATTGGCGCTGTGCTGCAGTTTAGTGTTATTGGCGCTGTGCTGCAGTTTAGTGTTATTGGGGCTGTGCTGCAGTTAAGTGTTATTGGGGCTGTGCTGCAGTTTAGTGTTATTGGGGCTGTGCTGCAGTTTAGTGTTATTGGCGCTGTGCTGCAGTTTAGTGTTATTGGGGCTGTGCTGCAGTTAAGTGTTATTGGCGCTGTGCTGCAGTTTAGTGTTATTGGCGCTGTGCTGCAGTTTAGTGTTATTGGGGCTGTGCTGCAGTTTAGTGTTATTGGGGCTGTGCTGCAGTTTAGTGTTATTGGGGCTGTGCTGCAGTTTAGTGTTATTGGCGCTGTGCTGTAATTTAGTGTTATTGGGGCTGTGCTGCAGTTAAGTGTTATTGGGGCTGTGCTGCAGTTAAGTGTTATTGGGGCTGTGCTGTAATTTAGTGTTATTGGGGCTGTGCTGCAGTTTAGTGTTATTGGGGCTGTGCTGCAGTTTAGTGTTATTGGGGCTGTGCTGCAGTTTAGTGTTATTGGGGCTGTGCTGCAGTTTAGTGTTATTGGGGCTGTGCTGCAGTTTAGTGTTATTGGGGCTGTGCTGCAGTTTAGTGTTATTGGGGCTGTGCTGCAGTTTAGTGTTATTGGCGCTGTGCTGCAGTTTAGTGTTATTGGGGCTGTGCTGCAGTTTAGTGTTATTGGGGCTGTGCTGCAGTTTAGTGTTATTGGGGCTGTGCTGCAGTTTAGTGTTATTGGGGCTGTGCTGCAGTTTAGTGTTATTGGGGCTGTGCAGCAGTTTACTGTTATTGGGGCTGTGCTGCAGTTTAGTGTTATTGGGGCTGTACTGCAGTTTAGTGTTATTGGGGCTGTGCTGCAGTTTAGTGTTATTGGGGCTGTGCTGTAATTTAGTGTTATTGGGGCTGTGCTGCAGTTAAGTGTTATTGGGGCTGTGCTGCAGTTAAGTGTTATTGGCGCTGTGCTGTAATTTAGTGTTATTGGGGCTGTGCTACAGTTTAGTTTTATTGGGGCTGTGCTGCAGTTTAGTGTTATTGGGGCTGTGCTGCAGTTTAGTGTTATTGGCGCTGTGCAGCAGTTTAGTGTTATTGGGGCTGTGCTACAGTTCAGTGTTATTGGGGCTGTGCTGCAGTTAAGTGTTATTGGGGCTGTGCTGCAGTTAAGTGTTATTGGGGCTGTGCTGCAGTTAAGTGTTATTGGGGCTGTGCTGTAATTTAGTGTTATTGGGGCTGTGCTGCAGTTTAGTGTTATTGGGGCTGTGCTGCAGTTTAGTGTTATTGGGGCTGTGCTGTAATTTAGTGTTATTGGGGCTGTGCTGCAGTTTAGTGTTATTGGGGCTGTGCTACAGTTTAGTGTTATTGGCGCTGTGCAGCAGTTTAGTGTTATTGGGGCTGTGCTACAGTTCAGTGTTATTGGGGCTGTGCTGCAGTTTAGTGTTATTGGGGCTGTGCTGTAATTTAGTGTTATTGGGGCTGTGCTGCAGTTTAGTGTTATTGGGGCTGTGCTACAGTTTAGTGTTATTGGGGCTGTGCTGCAGTTTAGTGTTATTGGGGCTGTGCTACAGTTTAGTGTTATTGGGGCTGTGCTGCAGTTTAGTGTTATTGGGGCTGTGCTACAGTTTAGTGTTATTGGGGCTGTGCAGCAGTTTAGTGTTATTGGCGCTGTGCTGTAATTTTGTGTCATTTTGGCTTTCTGTGGCAATTTTGTCTTTTCATAGCCCATGGGCCTCACTACCTTCCTCTTTTTCAGGATGAAGATGGAGTCTGGAGAGGTATGCTGCTGAACGTTATTCGAGTTAGTTTCTGGGCCCTATTTTAATGACCTAAAGGCAGTTCATAAACATTAGTCTTAAAAGTATTACAGATCAAAACTGAGCATTTCTTACACTGTTCTGGAGATTTTATGACCGCTGGTGACTGCACAGCTGTGTTGCTGTCATCAAAACAATTATTCAAATGCAACTTAATTACCTGTAGCTGCAGGGCTGCCGATAAGCGGTATGGCATTGCAAAATCATTGACTGTATAAAACATGGATGTAGCCTCCGTGCCGTCACCCATAGGTTTCTGAATATCCTTTTTGAAGTGAATTTGGTCGTCATCTTGGCACTTACTGGCCCTCGCCTACCTCCCGGCTGATCCAAAAATGGGCAAAAAGGCAGGCAGTTGCTGAAGCTGATGCAAGCCCAGTGGGTGGGGTGAATGGAGCTGGTTTGCTGAAACACGCCCTCTGAGCTCACAGCTACCAAGCTAGCTTCGTCTTCCGTACTCGACTAAAAACCTAACTCGGCTCGATACTTACCTGGTTCCCTAAGGCCGAGATGCAGGGTCATATCTGTCCCAGTAAAGCAATGGATCCTGCTAAGTAGCTTGCCGTGGTGGGTCGAAAGCTGTTTATATCGGTGAAGTGGTTGCGGGACGAGTGTTGTTCGTATCCGTGAGGCAATAGCGCGACGAATGCTGTACACCGCTGGGAAGATGCGGCGGTTGGCTCACTGGATATCAGTACCCCCCAGAGTGCGAGCGGGTGCTTGGCCAAGCTCTCACACGCTCCTTAGCCTGGTCCCATTAACGGTAGTATGACCAGCCAAACGATAACATTGTCCTCTGTAACCTTACTGACAAACCTGATGGAACTTTATTCTCCTACGACGCACTCACACGTTCTGATCACATATATTATCACCCTACATTTTGACTTTGGTGAATGCTGAATTAATTGATTACTGCCAGTATTCGTGGGCTCATTGATACTAACACAGCTGGGGGTCTGGATGAAAGGCTTCATGGTTAATGCATCAGCTGCCCAGCTCATCTCTGTCCTTTATATTAGCTAATGATACTAACGATAACGATAATGATTTTTATTGCGTCGTAAAATTGATGTTAATTTCGGGGAAAAGGCCTTTTGTCCTTGTGACAGCTAATATAGCCGAACGTGGCTGGTTCGTAGAACTTTTTCATTGCCGTCTGGCTTATTAGTTAAGTTTAAATGGTTAGCTAGTTAGTAGACTACATGTAAAGACACTTTTAGCGACAGATGGCTATCTTGCTAGATAACATGGGATTGGCTATATAGCTGGTTAGCTAGCCTTTCTATTTACAAGGATACATTCAGTCATCGCACTGAAAATTGAACGAATCCATTGGTGTGAGAAGCACAAACATAAGCCTTCTGGGTAATGTCACCGCTGGATGCATCTCCACGTGAGAAACACAAACATAGAGCCTCCGGATACTCTTCCATGTGAGAAGCACAAACATGGAGCCGGACGCATTTCCACGTGAGAAGCACAAACATAGTGCCGGATGCGTTTGTATGAGAGAAGCACAGACACAGGGCCTTCCGGATGTGTGTGGCTTTCTGCTTGCTGGTTTTGTTGTGGTTCTCTGCATGAATGCCCCAGTGGTTTTGGTCATATTCTGCTTGTGGTTCTGGTTGAGTGCTGCTTTTGGTTTTTTGCCTCAGTCCCCAGCCTCAGGGGTTTTTCTGATGGTTCTACTTCAAAGCCTTTGGCTGTATTCCACCCTACTCAGCTGCATTTATGAGTGTCTGAAGAGCACACATCCCAACCCTCAACCCAATACACAAATTACATTCACTGCAGGACACGATGATCTACACTTAAAACTTGTGCTTTCAATACATTCACTAACGCCAACACTCAACATTCTTGATGTCAGTACATTCACTGCCGTGAGACCTAACTCCATAGTTCAACTCTACTTCTGTCCGCGCATTCACTGCCCAAAGCCCTAACTCCATCACTGAACTCCTCTACTCTCAGTAACCCTGAGCCGCAACCCTGGAACTTTGCAACTGTCTGTATATTTAATGGACTGAGCCCTGATCCCATCACTCTGTTTTGCTACTGTCTGTCCATTCACTGCCCTGAGTTCTTCCTCCATTACTGAACTCTTCTACTGTCAGTATATTCACTGCCCAGAGCCCTCATTGACCTCTGCTACTGTCAGTACAGTCACTGCCCAGAGCACTGAATCCATCATTTAACTCTGCGTCTGTTAGTACATTCACTGCCCAGAACACTCACCTCATCATTCAACTCTGTTAATGTCAGTACATTCAGTGTCCTGAGTACTAACCCCATCACTCAGTGCTGCTACTGTCTGTACATTCACTCTCCAGAGCCCTAACCCCATCACTGAACTCTGCTACTGCCGGTGCATTCACTGCCCAGAGCCCTAAGCCCATCACTGAACTCTGCTACTGCCGGTGCATTCACTGCCCAGAGCCCTTAACCCATCACTCAGCTCTGCTACTGTCAGTACATTCACTGCCCTGAGCCTGGGCCATGGCACAGCTGTGCAGCCGATTGTTTAAGCGCTTTTGTTCTCTTAGGAATAGAGGGACCACATGAGTTGGATTCAAAACCTGTCATCTCTCAGGCTTAAATTTAGATCGTATTATTTTTAGTTCTAATAGTTTTGGCTGAAAGAATAACAATTTTGGCTTTGTTGGCCAAAAAAAAAAAAGTTTCTTAATGGGTACTGCTTAATTGCTGCAGTAAATCGCACATGGAATTGGTGAGAATTAATTGTTTGTCTGATTTCATCCATAATGCACTCTTAATTTGCATATGATTCAGATTTTTTGTACTATACACTACGTTTTTATAATATTATTATACACTACGTCACGTGATTATTTTTGGTAATACTGCAGAGGTATCCTAACCTGTATCAGTCACGCAAACCCCACTGTATTTAACTCTCAAGCCTAATTTTACTCCTCATTTTAACTCTCAAACTGTTTGTAATGGGATTCCTCAGCAAGACCTTAAAGTCCACAAAAACACAGGCGTAGTCAGAGAATAAATTTGATGTTTTTAATTGTGCTGGCCTCCCACAGCGCAAATAGTTCAAATATTTACAAAAACCAAAAAAAAAAAAAGAAGTTGCCAAGTAAAGAATTTTCCCGACTTATGGAAGCATTTAGTTAACAAAATGAAAATGAAAATGCAATGTCAGAAATGCATTTTCATTTTCAAGATACAAGCGCATTATTTATATCATAATGAAAATGCAAATGTAATCCTCCACTTTTCATTTTCCTTTTCAAGTCCATGTGTGCAATTTTCATAACAATTGGAAAATGAAAATATATTCCTCATTTGCATTTGCATTTTCGAGAAGTGCCCTGCAATATCACTAACGAAACAAAAACGCTAATCGTATAAAGCAAATACATTCTCAGAAATGCTTTTTCGTTTTCGAGAAGCAGACGCAATATCTGTCTCATGATTAAATTGCCCATGCAGGTCGCCACTTTTCTTTTTCATCTTCATGAGAGACTGCCATGCCTGGCTTTGCATTTTCGATTTCGAAGTCCCATGCGTTTTTTTTCCTAGCATAATTCTAAGGTTAATGCATTCTGTTGTTGGCTGTGTGAGAAGGTAGGACTTCCCTTCTCAATTTGGTATGGATTGGATATTGACAAATACAAGCAATCACATTGGTTATCAATCAGAGGGAAATCCCTGCTGTATGAGCTTGTTTGCCAAAACACTAATGCTAACTTACTTACTTGGAGTCACTGACTGTGCATGGACGCACCCCTGGACATTTGGGAGTTTCATTGAGAGTATAGCTAAAGTTTTCCCCCAAAAGACCCTGCTCTCACACTCGATTAGCCCCTGTGGGCACTTGGATTAGACCTGCTAATTAGAACCACATGCCCTCAAGTATGGACCCCGTTCAATTGTCTGCATTCACACATTGCACAGAACCAAGTTTGATGGCCACTTATTTTGAAATTCCGTCATGGAATCCCTTCATATTTAGAAATTTTGTACTAGGATTTATGTGTTATGGTATTGAACTGTTTCATTCGACAAACTTTTTGATTTGTGGGAATTATCAGCGCTCAAATATGAACTCCCTTTTCAGTTGTCTGCATTCACACATTGCGCAGTGCCAATTCTGATGGCCATTCATTTTAAAATTCCACCACACAATCCCTTCATATTCTGTGGGCTTATACTATAACACATGTATTATAAGTGTTATGTTTCACAAACTTTTTGATTTGCAGGAATTATAAGCCCTCAAACATGACGCCCCTCATTTAATTGTCTGCATTCGCACATTTCACAGTACCAACTTTGACAGCCATTCATTTCTCATATCCAACATGGAGTCTCTTCCGTTTCAGACATCCTGTTCTGCATGCAGTGTTGTATGCAAGTACTAATTTTCAGAAATGTTTTCAATTTTAACCATTACAGGCCCTCAAACACGACCCCATTTAGTTTTGTCCAGGTGCCAAGCACATACTTTGATAGCTGTTTTTTTTTTTTTGATGATTCACCCATGCATTCTCTCTTTATTCAGTACGCTTTTACTACAGCGTATGCAGTATGGTTTTGGCCCATTAATTTCCTAAAACATTTTGAATTACAAAAGAATTATGGTCCCCACTTGAATTTTCTCGTTTTTTGTCCACCTCAAAATGCCAATTCTTATGGCAATTGCTACATTAATACCAGATTGATGTCTACCTTTTTTTTTTTTTTTGGCTTCAAGTAAAACAGTAACATCATTACAGTTAGTAATCTGGAGTAACAGAACTTCACCAAAATCCCACGTTTCAATCTGCATGAAATGTCAACTATTTAGTGTAAAAATAAATGAGAGTAATATTCAAACCAAATAGTGGAAGTTGTAACGACTTTTTTCTGAACAAAATTATTTTGTTGAATTAGCCTTGTTATTTCTTTCCACAAGCCGATTTTTGACTGCAATTATATCACGTGACCTTACTACTGCGCTGTCCGCTGTATTTGTGCATCAGATTTTTAGCGGTGATAGTTTGACCATCGTTTTCTGAGCTGATGATGGCTTGACCCAGGGCCGGCGCTCGCCTAGACAATTGCCTAGGTAAAAATCCATCCCTTTATTGGCAACAATTAGTCCTGGCTTGTTCTTAATGGTTTTCCTTTATTAACACGTTTTCCAATTTAAGAATAAACAAGTGGCAATTGAAGACACGGCTTCTCTCCCCCTGTGCGATCTTACAGCGACAAATGGGCTACATTCAGTCCCGAAAAGTAATTTAATTAGAATTAGGTCTTATGCACTGGCACTCAGCGATGGTAACTTTTTTCTAGCGAGAGCGGCATTTCAGAACTCTTCAGCGAATGAAGGTAATTCTGGTGACAAGTACGTGGTTTCGTCTGTTTACATTTTCCAATCGGACAGCTGTCTATTTTTTACAGCAAGCTGCGGGACCGTGCTGAAGAAACAGGTGTGCGCACTGCCGCCGAAATTACCTTCATTCACAAAAGAGTTCTGAAATGCCGCTCTCGCTGGGGAAAAAAAAATTGTCGCTGAGTGCCAGTACATAGACCTAATTATAATTAAATTATTTTTCTGTCCTGAATGTAGCCCATTATTTTGTTGCTGTTAGACTGCTTGGGGTAGAGAAGTCGTGTCTTCAACTGCCACTTGATTATTCTTGAATTGTAAAACGTGTTAATAAAAGAAAACCATCTAGAATTAGCCAGGACTAATTGTTGTCAATAATTGCCCCCGAATTTTCAGGTCTGACGCCAGCCCTGCGAGTGTTCAACTGCCAGATTCGACCAAACAGAATGCAGCGTTTGTGGACGAACGCGGGGCACTCAAACCCTGGCTTTCGTGCAGGCTTTCTTTTCACTCCCCCTCCCCAATGCTGTCGCCGACTCGCTTCCCTCCGCCCCACAAGTCGCGCCTCCCATTGCAAACAGGAGCGTTGCACGCAGGCTAGAAGTGCCATTGATGAATGACCAGTAACCAGTCAGTTAACTTTTTGTGTTAGTCACATTCATGGACATACAGTTTGTGAGCACTTACCCAATACCAAGTTTCTCTCCATTATTGACAATTTTGATATATTTGACAATTATGACTTTCACAGAACTTTCACTTTTTTGTAGTTCCAGTTAATTTGACAAGTTTTAAACGTACCATCTAAAACTCTTCCACTGGGAGGGGAGATAGATGGATAGATAGATAGATAGATGGATGGATAGATAGATAGATGGATAGATAGATAGATGGATAGATAGATAGATAGATATGTTGTTTATCATGTTTGTAACTACACATAACAACTGTAATACTCTCAGCTAACCACACATTACTGTAATACTCTCAGCTAACTACACATAACTGTAGTACTGTCAGCTAACTATAAATAACTGTAATACTCAGCTAACTACACAACTGTATTACTCTGAGCTGTCAGAACACATAACTGTCATACTCTCAGCTAACTACACGTAACTGTAATACTCTCAGCTTACTACACATAACAACTGTCAACTCTCAGCTTTCAGTAAACATAACTAATGTAGGACTAATTGCAGTCAATAAAGGGATGGATATTTTTCCCCAAATTTTCAGATCTAGCGCCGGCCCTGCGCAGTCTTAATTTCTCTATATTTCGTCTGTAATGCTCAGATGTTTTTGATCGGCTTCCTCTGATGTAAATATTCGCAAATAAAAGGTCAAGGTCAGCGCTACCTTGTCATTTAATTTCAACTCATATTTGCTGTTGTTGACTATTGACATAACTTTTTCTGCGTCCAAATAATTGTCATGACAGCTCAGCCACGGTGGTTTATTTTCGGCTAGTTGGCCAAGTTCAGCGGGGCAGTGGAAGGGTGGCAGTAGACTAACAGATGGACGTCTCTGGAATCCTCCTGCTTTGGGACAGGAAGTTGGCTGGTCTCATTGGAATCTGACAGGATATTTGTGCTGATGTGAATTCGCCTTGGCGCGCACTCGGCCTACGAGCTCTGTACTGTTCTCCCAAACGCTCACGTCTCTGGCAGCGGTGTGTTTGTGGAGGTTTTCTCAGCTGCCATTAATTTGAAACACGTTTAGAGTGCGACTTCGTCAGGAAGATGGAGACTCCCGATGCAGCCCCTGCTGATGGTTAATGGAAGAACTACATTCTGTTCTTTAGAGCTGCCTCACAGAGCTCAATCACACAATCATTCGATAATAACCCAGCCTGGAGCGCACAGACCTCTCCGCTGAGTCATCGCACAAGGAGCGAGTGTCTGTGTGCACAAGTGCACTTGTGTGTGAATGCTCATCTGTTGGTGAGTGTGTTTGTGTGCGCTGGTGTGTGTTTTTTGTTCACATGCGCATTTTGTGTGCGCGTGTTTATGTGCAAATTTGCGTGCGTGCAAGTGTGCATGTTTGCGCCAACCTGTCCTCCAACTGTACGCTCAAATAGGTCAAATTTTTTCATTTACTCTGATTTACGACCTATGTGAGCGTTTCCTAAAATTGCGCCCCTACTGGCAGCAGGTTGAGTGGGTTGGAAACGTTGGACAAGATGAGATGTGACCGACACACTGTTGGTGAGCAGCATCAGTGTACGAGTGTGGTGCTGGGGAGATGCGCTGACGCGGCTGAACTCCATCTGCGCAGAGAAAATACGAGAGTCGCAGAAGAAAGGAACAGATGACAATGAAACGAAGATGGACTTTATGTATATTTAATAACTGGGCTACAGATTATGAGAGGACTTTGAATTTACTACTCCTGTATAAGGGGAGGGGAAAGAATTCTGTGTTCAAACTCCACTAATATTGAATAAAATAGCACTTTTTCGGCTTACCTTGATTGAGTACACAGAGAAACATTCGGGTGAGTAAAAATGTCAAGTTTTCATTTAGTCAAGAAAGTTTAGAGTTTAATTTCTAGTGCTGATAAACGTGTTAATGGCATATAACGGCATCAGCTATGTTACTGATGACACACCGGGTTGCGAGGGCATGTGCAGCATAAGCGTCCGCGATATCGAATACTAAAATTAAATTCTCGTGAATGGTGTGTGCATCCTGCAAAGGATTGACGAGCTGTCCAGGGTATGTCCCCGCCTTTCGCCCAGAGTCAGCTGGGATGGGCTCCAGTTCCAGGTATAGCGAAAGGATGGTTTTAATGAGCGTTGAGCATACGAACGCTAAAAGTAATTTCGCTTCTCAGAATTGGCTGAATACTTTAATTGGCGTCCTCTACTTTTAAACTTATCAGTTCATAAAGCATGGGCTGTGCTCTGTGCGGTGAGGTTATTGTCTTGAATCCAGTAAGAATAGAGGAGGCTGCAAGCTAACTAGCTCAAAACGTTTCACTTTCTATGAATACATTTAGCTTTCAACCGCGTGGAAAATGAGACTGAACTGTCATCTTATAGAGCAGCAAGTCAACTGTTATGCTGACATTGTTTGTGACGTAGTAAATAAATTTTATTTCCCTGTTAAATAAAAATAGTGTATCAACATTTTATATTCCTACATATAAACTGTTTTTTCGAACTGTATTCAAGCCTTCACTGAGCGCTACGTTTATTATTTTCAAAAAAAGTGTGGTAATGGGTTAGTAGCCATGTTCGAAAAATCATTCTGGATATTGAGTTAGTCATCTGATGTGAATTCAGCAGCAGTGTAAAAATAAGTTTCTGTAATAATATTGTTTCTGAGTTTAAGTTTCTGAGTTTCTGCATAATATTGTGCTTAAAATTCTGATCAAACCTTATTGTGGTGTCCATTGAGGAACTTTGGTTACTAATCCAAGAATAACCCATCATCAGATGGGTAATTTGTCTACATGAGTGTGTCTGTCTGTGTATTCATAAGCCCGCCCGCGCGTGTGCGTGTGCGTGTGCGTGTGCATGCAGGGTTTTTCCTGGCGCAGAGTGAGCTGGTGGAGGTACTCTGTCATAGGCTCCTGCGCACACTCAAAGTATTGTGGAGTTGGGCGGGGGGGGGGGGGGATGCTTCTCGTTCAGTTGAGCGGGAGGGATTACATACATATCATTTTGTTTAGCGGGAGGGGGGCTGCATGCACATTCCTTCTTTTTTTTTTTTCACTTCGGGAGCATGGTGCACATTGAGCAAATTCCTCTTTTTTTTTCTCTTTTGCGCAGGCAAATTACAATGCGATACAGAAAATCGCTTTGGGAGCTGGTGGCGGTAAGAAATTAGGCAATGATGGCCGCCACCAAATTCCCTATGCTGAAAACACGCGTGTGTGTGTGTGTGTGTGTGTGTGTGTGTGTGTGTGTGTGTGCGCGCGCGTGCGTGCGTGCGTGCGTGCGTGCGTGCGTATTCATCCTGAAACAATTTTTTTTCAGCATTGCAATTTCAATATCTTTTTCAGTTACACAAAATGTCTATAAACGGTCGCACAGCGGCACCTG
The DNA here is from genome assembly GCA_029721435.1 of Gymnothorax reevesii. Lineage (NCBI taxonomy): Eukaryota > Metazoa > Chordata > Actinopteri > Anguilliformes > Muraenidae > Gymnothorax > Gymnothorax reevesii. Next base: position 5,060,737 of record CM056577.1, read on the forward strand.
GTGGCCATTTATAAAAACTTCCACTAGTAAAGAGAAGACCGTTACTACAGGGTGACTCAAAAAAAGTTTCCGCTGCCATAATAGAACTTTAATACCATGTTTATTCAGCTTAGAATTAGAATTGAATCACAAATTATGCATTATTGTAAAGAGCAAGTACAGTAGATTCTACTTTTCAATGTGTCCCCCCTTAAGTGTCACAACAGCCTCCAGGCGCCTGCAGAATGCTTGACACATCTTCTTTATGTGGGATGCTGTCATCTTTTCCCATGATCTAACAATGGACCTCTCCAAGGCTGCCACAGAAGGGTGTGGCTTCTCACAGGCACTGTCCTCCACAGTTGCCCTTATGCTATAATCCAGGGGATGAAGATCTGGACTCTGGGGTGGCCACATATCCTTGGACCAGAATGCCTGCACTTCTCTCTGTTTTATATATATATATACTGTTAGGTATATTTCACCAACCTTACTGATGTGTTTTCGGGTTAGGAATATTACTTATTCCTTATTGGTGATTTATAGCATCAAGAATATTACTCCAAGCCACTCATATCTCTCAAGGCTACAAAACTGTAGATGTCCTATACCGTGCGCTCAAAAAAAGGTAATCCAGCTTCAGCGAGTTAATATACCACGTTATTGTTTCACCTTGTCTAAGCAATTTGCCAAGGAAGAGGACACCCTTAACTCTTCATGGATACCCCTGACTGCAACATTACTGGTGCACATAACTCATTAAAAAACTTCTGAAAATGGTGATTAGAATTTAATTTTTCCAAGTCTTGGTAATGCATGAAAGATGTTCAGAGATCGACAGATTACTCGATTTTCCTTTGGAGACATTTGAAAAACGAAGTGTTTGTGAGTCCTCCCAGAGATCTTGACAAACTGCGAGAGTGCATTCGAAAAGGAGTTCAGACTTTGCGAAATGATCTGGCTATGGAGAGACGTGCAGTTGAGGACGTGCTCCCTCGCTGCCAGCTTTGCGTCGAAAGGGGAGGTGGTCATATTGAAGGTGTCTGTGTTGAGGCAGAGGGCAGTGTGTTGACTTTCACTGACTTTCATGGACTGTTTTTTTTCTGACTTCAATCAATAAACAAAACTTCAGCCATTTTCAAAGGTCATTTAATCAGTCCTGCACAACAGTGATGTTGCAGTCAGGGTATGAATCAAGAGTTAATTTCATAGAAATGGTGAAACAATATGTGGCAAGATGAGCAGGTCGGTGTGGGTTTACTGCGAGAAGAGCAGGTTGGTCTTGGTTTACAGCGAGAGGAGCGGAGCAGTGTTGGTTTACAGTGAGAATAGCGGAGCGGTGTGGGTTTACAGCGAGAGGAGCAGAGCGATGTTGGTTTACAGCCAGAGGAGCGGGTCAGTGTGGGTTTACAGCGAGAGGAGCAGAGCGATGTTGGTTTACAGCGAGAGGAGCGGGTCGGTGTGGGTTTACAACGAGAGGAGCAGAGCGATGTTGGTTTACAGCGAGAGGAGCGGATCGGTGTGGGTTTACAGCGAGAGGAGCGGGTTGGTGTGGGTTTACAGCGAGAGGAGAGGGTCGGTGTGGGTTTACAGCGAGAGGAGAGGGTCGGTGTGGGTTTACAGCGAGAGGAGCAGAGCGATGTTGGTTTACTGCGAGAAGAGCGGGTCGGTGTGGGTTTACAGCGAGAGGAGCGGGTTGGTGTGGGTTTACAGCGAGAGGAGAGGGTCGGTGTGGGTTTACAGCGAGAGGAGCGGGTCGGTGTGGGTTTACAGCGAGAGGAGCAGAGCGATGTGGGTTTACAGCGAGAGGAGCAGGTCTGTGTGGGTTTACAGTGAGAATAGCGGAGCGGTGTGGGTTTACAGTGAGAATAGCGGAGCGGTGTGGGTTTACAGTGAGAAAAGCGGGTCGGTGTGGGTTTACGGCAAGAGGAGCGGGTCTGTGTGGGTTTACAGCGAGAATAGCGGAGCGGTGTTGGTTTACAGCGAGAATAGCGGCGCGGTGTTGGTTTACAGCGAGAATAGCGGAGCGGTGTGGGTTTACAGCGGGAGGAGCGGCTCGGTGTGGGGTTTACAGCGAGAGGAGCGGGTCGGTGTGGGGTTTACAGCAAGAGGAGCAGGTCTGTGTGGGTTTACAGCGAGAATAGCGGAGCGGTGTGGGTTTACAGCGAGAATAGCGGAGCGGTGTTGGTTTACAGCGAGAATAGCGGAGCGGTGTGGGTTTACAGCGGGAGGAGCGGGTCGGTGCGGGGTTTACAGCGAGAGGAGCGGGTCGGTGTGGGGTTTACAGCAAGAGGAGCCGGTCGGTGTGGGGTTGCAGCGAGAGGAGCCGGTCGGTGTGGGGTTACAGCGAGAGGAGCCGGTCGGTGTGGGGTTACAGCGAGAGGAGCCGGTCGGTGTGGGGTTACAGCGGGAGGAGCCGGTCGGTGTGGGGTTACAGCGGGAGGAGCCGGTCGGTGTGGGGTTACAGCGAGAGGAGCCGGTCGGTGTGGGGTTACAGCAGGAGGAGCCGGTCGGTGTGGGGTTGCGGCGAGAGGAGCCGGTCGCTGTGGGGTAACAGCGAGAGGAGCCGGTCGGTGTGGGGTTACAGCGAGAGGAGCCGGTCGGTGTGGGGTTACAGCGAGAGGAGCCGGTCGGTGTGGGGTTACAGCGAGTGGAGCCGGTCGGTGTGGGGTTACATACCTCCAGTCCTTGCCTCTGCTCCATCTCTGTTGCTGCAGTGATTGCGCAGGTGATTTACAGCTCACTCTCTTACTCCACCGTGTTTAAATTCAGGCCACGCTGTTCAGCAGAATATACCCCCTTTCACACACTCGCACACACTCCCACACGCACTCACATTCACGCTCAAAACATTCACTCACACAGGCACACCACACACATCACAGACACATTCACACACTCTCACATACACACACACACACACAGCTCAGACACAGTCACATTGCCACTCACAGATGGACGGACAGACACACAGACATACACTCACACCCTCCATTCTTGCCACTGGAACCTCTCATGTCTCCACCTCCACACAGTGCAGACAGGCTGCCTCAGTGCAGCTCACACTGGCTGTTTGTCTAAAATGATACTGACACAGAGTGTAATGAGCATATTTGTGCTTTCAATATTTCTGGCTGAATATATTTACGGTTGTGTTATGGATACTCTGTGCTGAGTATTATAAGCACTGTTGTGTTTTGTGTTCCGTCAGCTGGGAATATTATGGTTGTGTTTTGCACTGTTATCTGAGCATATTACAGTTGTTTTCTGTGTCATGACAGCTGAGAGTATTACAGTAGTGTCATGGGTACTGATAGCTGTGAGTATTACCGTAGTGTTATGTGTACTGATAGCTGTGAGTATTATTTGTGTTGTGTGTACTGTTGGATGAGAGTATTTCAGCTGTGTTATGTGTATTGTCAGCAGAGAGAGTGTTAGTTGTGTTATGTATATTGACAGCTGAGAATATTACACTTGTCTTATTTGCACTGTCAGCTGAGAGTATCACAGTTGTGTAATGTGTACTGTCAGAGTATTACAGTTGTGTTTTGTGAACTCTCAGCTGAGTGTATTACAGTTGTGTAATGTGAACTGTCAGCTGAGAGTATTAGTTATGTTATGTATACTGAGAGCTGAGAGTATTACAGTTATGTATTCTGACAGCTGAGAGTATTGCAGTTATGTAATGTGTACTGATAGTTGAGAGTATTACAGTTGTGTTGTGTGTACTGATAGTTGAGAGTCTTACAGTTTACAGTTGTGTAATGTGTACTGTCAGCTGAGAGTATTACAGCTGTGTCATGTGTCCTGATAGTTGAGAGTATTACAGTTGTGTTATGTATACTGTTAGCTGAGAGTATTACAGTTGTGTTATGTGTACTGATAGTTGAGAGTATTACAGTTGTGTAATGTGTACTGTCAGCTTGGGAGTATTACAGTTGTGTTATGTGTACTGATAGTTGAGAGTATTACAGTTGTGTTATGTGTACTGATAGTTGAGAGTATTACAGTTGTGTAATGTGTACTGTCAGCTTGGGAGTATTACAGTTGTGTTATGTGTACTGATAGTTGAGAGTATTACAGTTGTGTTATGTGTACTGATAGTTGAGAGTATTACAGTTGTGTTATGTGTACTGATAGTTGAGAGTATTACAGTTGTGTAATGTGTACTGTCAGCTTGGGAGTATTACAGTTGTGTTATGTGTACTGATAGTTGAGAGTATTACAGTTGTGTTATGTGTACTGATAGTTGAGAGTATTACAGTTGGGTAATGTGTACTGATAGTTGAGAGTATTACAGTTGTGTTATGTGTACTGATAGTTGAGAGTATTACAGTTGTGTAATGTGAACTGTCAGCTGAGAGTATTAGTTATGTTATGTATACTGAGAGCTGAGAGTATTACAGTTATGTATTCTGACAGCTGAGAGTATTGCAGTTGTGTAATGTGTACTGTCAGCTGAGAGTATTACAGCTGTGTCATGTGTCCTGATAGTTGAGAGTTTTACAGTTGTGTTATGTATACTGTTAGCTGAGAGTATTACAGTTGTGTTATGTGTACTGATAGTTGAGAGTATTACAGTTGTGTAATGTGTACTGTCAGCTTGGGAGTATTACAGTTGTGTTATGTGTACTGATAGTTGAGAGTATTACAGTTGTGTAATGTGTACTGTCTGCTTGGGAGTATTACAGTTGTGTTATGTGTACTGATAGTTGGGAGTATTACAGTTGTGTTATGTGGACTGATAGTTGAGAGTATTACAGTTGTGTTATGTGTACTGATAGTTGAGAGTATTACAGTTGTGTTATGTGTACTGATAGTTGAGAGTATTACAGTTGTGTAATGTGTACTGATAGTTGAGAGTATTACAGTTGTGTTATGTGTACTGATAGTTGAGAGTATTACAGTTGTGTTATGTGTACTGATAGTTGAGAGTATTACAGTTGGGTAATGTGTACTGATAGTTGAGAGTATTACAGTTGTGTAATGTGTACTGTCAGCTTGGGAGTATTACAGTTGTGTAATGTGTACTGTCAGCTTGGGAGTATTACAGTTGTGTTGTGTGTACTGATAGTTGAGAGTATTACAGTTGTGTAATGTGTACTGTCAGCTTGGGAGTATTACAGTTGTGTTATGTGTACTGTCAGCTTGGGAGTATTACAGTTGTGTTATGTGTACTGATAGTTGAGAGTATTACAGTTGTGTTATGTGTACTGATAGTTGAGAGTATTACAGTTGTGTTATGTGTACTGATAGTTGAGAGTATTACAGTTGTGTAATGTGTACTGTCAGCTTGGGAGTATTACAGTTGTGTTATATGTACTGATAGTTGAGAGTATTACAGTTGTGTTATGTGTACTGATAGTTGAGAGTATTACAGTTGTGTTATGTGTACTGATAGTTGAGAGTATTACAGTTGGGTAATGTGTACTGTCAGCTTGAGAGTATTAGTTGTGTTATGTATACTGTTAGCTGAGAGTATTACAGCTGTGTTATGTGTACTGATAGTTGAGAGTATTACAGTTGTGTAATGAGTACTGTCAGCTTGGGAGTATTACAGTTGTTTTGTGTGTACTGATAGTTGAGAGTATTACAGTTGTGTTATGTGTACTGATAGTTGAGAGTATTACAGTTGTGTTATGTGTACTGATAGTTGAGAGTATTACAGTTGTGTAATGTGTACTGTCAGCTTGGGAGTATTACAGTTTCATTATGCGTACTGTCAGCTGAGAGTTCTATAGTTGTGTTTTTTTATTGTCAGCTGTGTCTATTATAGTTGTCTTGTGTACTTGTGTATCTATGCATCTCCCCTCCCTATGGAGGCGTTTTAGATGGTACGTATAAAACTTGTCAAATTAACTAGAACTAGAAAACAGTGAAAGTTCTGTGAAAGTCATAATTGTCAAACATATCAAAATTGTCAATAATGGAGAGAAACTTGGTATTGGGTAAGTGCTCACAAACTGTATGTCCATGAATTTGACTAACACAAAAAGTTAACAGACTGGTTACACTGGTTAACAGACTGGTCATTCATCAATGGCACTTCTAGCCTGCGTGCAACGCTCCTGTTTGCAATGGGAGGCGCGACTTGTGGGGCGGAGGGAAGCGAGTCGGCGACAGCATTGGGCAGGGGGAGTGAAAAGAAAGCCTGCACGAAAGCCAGGGTTTTGTGAGTGCCCCGCGTTCGTCCACAAACGCTGCATTCTGTTTGGTCGAATCTGACAGCTGAACACTCGCAGGGCTGGCGTCAGACCTGAAAATTCGGGGGCAATTATTGACAACAATTAGTCCTGGCTAATTCTCGATGGTTTTCTTTTATTAACACGTTTTACAATTCAAGAATAATCAAGTGGCAGTTGAAGACACGACTTCTCTACCCCATGCAATCTAACAGCAACGAAACAATGGGCTACATTCAGTACAGAAAAATAATTTTATTATAATTAGGTCTATGTACTGGCACTCATTTCAGAACTCTTCAGCGAATGAAGGTAATTTTGGTGACAAGTACGTGGTTTCATCTGTTTACATTTTCCAATCGGACAGCTGTCTATTTTTTGCAGCAAGTTGCCTGACGGTGCCGCAAAACAGGTGTACATATCTATCGCCCAAATTAGTTTCATTTGCAAAAGAGTTCTGAAATACTGCTCTCGCTGGAGAAAGAAAAATTGCTAAGTTCCAATGCATAGACCTAATTAGTCTAACCACGCTGACCACTTGTTAGGGGCGGAATTCTAAAACCCCTGGCTTTTGTACAGGCTCTCTTTCCCTCCCTCTCGCAACTCACGCCTCCCATCGCAAGCAAGAGAGCCTGCTTGCAGGTTCTGGCACTCCACTACACACTCACAGAGACCTCATCTCTCTTCCAGGGGGAGTATGTGACCCACTGAGGACCCTGGGATCTAAGTGCATGGTCACATTAATACTTTGGGCGTCTGGCTGGAGGCACTGTTTCCTTAACGCCAGGCTTGTTGTGAGGCAAGAGGCGCCTCAGGGAGAGTGGTAGCTTAGCAACCGGTTTCATGATGGGGCAGTGTCCTGATGTCCGTGGTGAACAGGTGTCAGCGAAGGAGGAGGAGTGGTGGTGGTTCAGTAGTCAGGACCACGATGGTGTCTGGGGCTGTTGCTGTGGCCTTCGGCACAGGTGCAGGCACAGGTTCAGGCTGTTGGGTGGTGAGTGAGCTGGATTCAGCCCTGGGGAGGGTGTAGAGAACAGAGTTGAGCCTTTCAGTAGCGGGCTGGAATGGGCAGAACTTCCTCAGATGCTGGCGATTTCTGAGCGTCACTCTGCCAGATCCATCCACTCAGATTTCATACTGATGGTACTGACGTACCTCAACTATACCACACCGGTGCGGTCCCAGCATCTCGGGTGATTGCCAACCAGATTCAGTAAGTACACGTGATCACCGACTTTCAAAGGCCGATGTTGTCTTGTGTGTAAGGACCATTTCTCAAGTTCTCTGGAGTGACACTTAGCAAGGGCCACCTCCCTGTCATTCATGGTTTCCTGTCACGTGTTGTAAGGGCATGGGAATGGAGTCCCTCATAGGTCTGCCAAACAGTACCATAACAGGTGGAGTTTTTGTTTCTGGGACCACAGAGTTCCTGTAGATGAGCATCGCCCGCTGGAACTTGTCAACATGGAGAGACCCAGTTGGGCCTGTCTTGTCCATCAGCACCCTTTTCTCAGTTTTCACTGCGACTTCAGCTCTGCAGTTAGCATGAGGATTTGCAACAGAGGTGAGGCAGTGATGCACACCCCAAGATGTCAAGAACTCTTGAGTCTTGCCAGATGAGAATTGGGTCCGCCGTCCAATGTGAGCTCCTCAGGAATCCCAAATGTCACAAATGATTTGCGCAAATGTCTGATCAGCCAATTGGAGTATCTGTCCCTCAGAACCAAGTTCTCAGTATTGTTGTGGAAAAAGTAGTCCGCAAACTTTCTGGAATGTGTAATCTGGGGGATTGATGTCACTTAGTGGCTGCATAGCATTTGATTAGCTGATTCTGTGACACTGAGCGCACTCATCCCTGACTCCGCTGATGTCAGTTGAAATTCCCGGCTAGAAGGCGTAGTCTGCAGCCCGTTGACACATGGTATTGATACCTTAGTGGGCACCATGGAGGGAAGACAGGATGTTTTTCCGCAAAGGGATAGGTATGACTATCCTGTGGCCCATGACGATAACGCCTTCAAGGCAAGAGAGGCTGTGTGCGTAGCAGTGAAAGGGGCGGGGACTTGATGGAAGGTCTCGGCACCTGAGTGGCATGCCATGCTGCAGGTGGACCTAAGTTCTGACAGGACCTGATCCGCAGCAGTTGCCTCCCTGACTATATCCCATGTGAGCATATCTGTGACAGGGTGCAGTGTGAAGGATGCTGCTGCTAATGCAGGGTTGTCATCTGTTAGGTCCATGCCATTGGACTACTCAGGGGCGGGCGAGCTGTCCTGGCAAGCTCCAGGTCCCGGTGTGGTGGGGGGACAGCAAGAGACCTCGTCAGGTCCTCTCTTCTTTGTGCCAGTAACATGGACCAAAGTGAACCTGTGTGCCAGTGTCTTCTCTTTCAGGTTTAGATTCAGATTCAGATGAATTTATTGTCATTGTTGCAGAATAACAACGAGTTATGTTTGGAGAGAAAGTGCCCCGGGCCGCAGCAACATGTTCTGTCCGTGCCAGAGGAGGGATGAGGGAATGTTGTTGGTGAGGACCGGTCCCTGTGAGGCTGAGGCAGACAGAGGGGAGACCCAGAGTGGGGGGGCGAATTCAATTTCGGGTGGAACAAGCAATTTCAATTGATCCGCTATTCATTTTGTAAATTTCTTACTTCACGCTTCAGGGCCACCAGTTCTCCCATCAGTTCTCCCATCATCTCATCCTGTCTCTTGCCCGAATTCACAGTCAAACGGTCAAACTCCCCACACTGACTCAAAACAGCGTCCATCTTCCTGTGCATTTCTGCAGATGATCCCAGAGTCTTTCTGAGCAACTCACCATTCTCTGATACTCCACTGAGGCGCTCCATAATAACTTTGGTGCTAGGCAGCGCGTTGGGCATTTTCCTCGCTCCTAGTAGGCTAGATACCTGGAAATTTACATTTGAAACCTGACGCGAGCGCTCGATTTCAAATCAAAATTTCCAGGTATCTATCCCACGATAAATACCTCATGTTCGAAAAAAAAAAAAAAAACTGTAGGTTTATCTCCTAATTGGATGTTAGTACTATTAATATAGTTCCGTCATGGGTACTGTCGGCGAATAGTATTGTTATTACAGGTGAGAGCATTAAGAATACAGTTCTGTTTTTAGTCGTTTCGGCTGGGAATTACATGTTCACTTCTGTTTAGTGAACACCAGGTTGAGTAGTTTAAGTTCAGTTCTGTAATGTGTATTTTAGGATTAGTATTACATGTAAATTTTTGTGACAATAGGCTGGGAGCATTTCATGAGCAGTTGTGTTATGGTTACAGTCTTCAGAGTATTGGAAGTACAGTTGTATTATGGGTACAGTATGATCAGAGTATTAGCTGTATTGTTGTCATGATTACTATAGACTGAGAGTATTAGAAGTACCATTTTGTTAAAAGTACTTTTGAGAGTATTAAGTACAGTTATGAAATGGCGTATTTTATACTCTGGTGGTAATTTGTGCTTGGTAATTGCTGAGCATAATGTGTTCTTCACAATTGCTTTGGCGCTAATTGATATATGTAAAAAGCTTGGCGAACTGAAAATTGCCCTGTCATAAATGTCAAGTTCAAATGCACATATCTGCTATTATACCCCCGCTGTCGAAATATCGGGGGTATATAGTCATACCAAGAATTTCGTCTGTCATTCCTTCATTCCGTCTGAAGACATTATTTGTCCTATCGATATCTCAAATATTATTCATTGAATTCTTTTCAAACTTGGCGCACACATATTCTCTACCAGAGGGAGAGGTGCTGTGCAAAGTGTCGGCCATCTGGGATGATTTCTCACAAAAATATAGCCGTTTTCCTGTTTTTGGACTTTGAAATTTTCAAGTGGGTTCAATGTCAATTTGTCTGTTCTGTATCTCAAATATTATAAATTGGATTCTTTTCAAATCTGCCGCACATAGTTTCTAAGATATGGAGAGGTGCAGTGCTACATGTCGTAGATGTGGTGTTATTTTTGTCAAAACTGGTTTTCGGAATGTGATAATTTCTATAATCACAAACGGAAAATGCGTGATTGGGGTCGTCGGGGATATTAGTGAGCTCTGCTTACTTTTTCACTTGTTTAAGGTGGTGTTAACCTGAGAAGCTAAAAGAAATGTGTTCGTGTTGATGGTGCTCCAGCCTTGACGTGGACTAATGAATGTTGTGGTTCAACTGATATGGCCACACATATACCATTCAACAATGTTTCTGGAGGTTTCGGGAGGCTTTCCTCTCTCACGAGTGTTTCAGGCAACGTGTGTGAAAAGCTCAAGCGACCAGATAACATCACACTCTCAAGATGCATTGCAAGCTTACATACATGGTGGCGTTTATGGAATTCAAACCACGATTCAGCCTTACCTTTGCAGTAAATAAAATATAAACTAAAGGCCGAAAGCGATGACTGCTTCTCAGTATTTGTTTATGGTCTGACAGGTACAGTAGATAAGATTTTTATACATGCCAGAGGTTTCCTTCAAGATCTTTCCAACATATTATTAAAACCTGGAAGGATAGTGGTGAACCATCACCTTTGAGGACGAAATGTGACTGAAAAAAAAGAAAAAACCTTCAATGATTGTGATCAGAGATCACTTAAAATTTGGTGAAATCAAATCGCAGAAAATCAACAGTAGAATTCATGGATATCTTTTATGGTGAAAATAAGAGCATTTCGATGTGAACAAAAAGAACTCAAGGGATTTTGACTGTAGAGTTAGAAAAACCACTTACAGTTGCAATAAAAATTATTCAACCCCCATTGCAAATTGGGTTTACTGGAAAATTTACAAACTTTCAGCTGTTTATGATTAACATATTAAACTAGAACATTTTAAATGGCTCAACACAACTAATATTACTAGTGGTTTCTCCAAACTTAACTCAAAATGCCACTTTGAATGACTACAGTAGTCTCAAAATTATTCAACCCCTTGAATAGAATCCATCATAAGAGCATATTTGCTAGTCAGGTGTTGTCTAAAGCACACCTAATGCAGCTATTCAAGAGCTTAATTAGTTGCGTCAGGTTTGCTTGAGATAGAACACAGCAAATACTTGCACTCACTAGGGGTTTGTTCACAATGACATTTTATTGCATATCAGAAATATGGCTGTCAAGAGAATTTTCCAAAAAGCTAACAGAGGAGATCATTGTCTGGCACAAACAAGGAAAAGGATACAGAAAGGCAGCACAGGCACTGAATGTTCGTAGAGATACAGTTGGAAGCACAGTTCACAAGTTCAGAGTTAAAGGAAGAGTGGCTGCAGTACCAGGATGTGGCAGAAAGAGGAAGCTGTCAATGTCTGTTACCAGATTCCTGAGGAGACGGGGGGTCAAAAACCCTCGAGTGACTGCAGGAGATCCACTGCAAGACTTGGAGGCCGGAGGCACTGAGGTTTCAGTTTGTACAGTAGGGCGCATGATAAACATTGAAGGTCTCCAAGACACACACCACAACTGATCCAAAAGCGCAAGCTCCAATATGCTCAAAACCATATAAATTAGCCACAGAAGTTTTAGGACACTGTTCTGTGGAGTGATGAAACAAAACTGGAATATATTGGGCTTATGAATCAGTGGTATGTCTGCAGAAGGAATAAAGAAGCATATGCTGAAACATACACCCTGCCTACAGTGATGAATTGTGGGGACTTTTTGATGCTCTGCGGCTGCCTTGCTTCCTCTGGCACTGGAAACCTGCAGTGTGGAGGGCAAGATGGATTCAGTCAAGTACCAGGATATCCAAGGGGAAAATGTCATGCTATCTATAGGGAAGCTGACGCTTGGGCATCATTGGAACCTCCAACAGGACAATGATCCTAAGAATACCTCAACATCCACTAAGGATTGGTTCCAGAAGAAGTCTGGGAAGATTCTAGAGTGCCCATCACATTTGCCTCACTTGAACCCCATAAAAAAATCTCTGATGGGATTTGAAGAAGACAGTTGCAGCACACAAACCCTACAATATTAGTAACTGGAGGCCACTGTCCATGAAAACTGGCCTAAGATCCCTTGGGAATGCTGCCGGAAGCTGTTGTCTGCCTATGCATCACATTTCCAACGGGTGACAGTGTCAAAAGGGTGCTCTATTAAGGGGGCCAGTCTGGTTAAAAAATAAAAAAAATTCTCAGTTATTGTTTTTAGTATTTAAGTGATACTTTGATATATACTCTTTAACATTCAATTGATTTTTCATGATATTTTTAGTATTTGATTGTATTTTAGGGCAAAAAAAATGCCAGGTAAACGTATAATTAGACCGGAAGTGGATAATTTTGGTCCCACATGGCGGGGGGAAAAAAAAAACAAAACATTTTTTAGTGTTGCAGTGGGCCTCTGGATGTAACTGACTAATGTGTTTGCTGCCATCTATTGGCCAAGTAGAGTCAAATTTCATCATTTCCTTTATGAAATGCTAATCATCTCAGAATTAGAAATTTTGGACAAAAATTGCTATAATTTTAAAAATGTTCATCAGAATTACTTCAAAATTGGCAGTAAGATTTGTTTTCATACAACAAACAATCCTATCATGGTTTTTGCACATACATACCTCACAAGCAAAATTATTAACAAAAACAGTCTAATTTCTGTTTTTTCTTTGAAATATTATAATTATATGTAAATGATGGAAATTATACAAACGGTTTCATAAGACTGTTGTGCATACCATATACTATCAAATCACATAAAAGTTCCTTGTATTGTAAGTACAATTACTGTAGTAGTACAAAGAACTAGCACTACCATACATTTTGAGTATTCATGTCCTTGAGAAATTTGCATTTAATTTGCATATTGAGAGACATTTCTCAGGAAGATTCAGATGCTCCATTGTCTCAGCTTTCCAGAAATATATGGTTTATAGGAGTTTACCTTGTCAAGTAATGATTTATTCAGAATTCTTTATCAACTTGCATTTCACTGTATTTTACCAAACTGGCCCCCTTAAGTATTAATGACGCTTGTCATGAAGGGGTTGAATAATTTTGAGCCTGCAGTAGTCATGAAAAGTGGCATTTTGTGTTGAATTTGGAGAAGACACTTGTTGTGTTGAGCTATTTAATTTGTTTTTGTTTGATTTGTTCATTGCAAACAGCTGAAAGTTCGTAAATTTTGCCAGAAAACCTAATTTGCAGTGGGGGTTGAATAATCGCAACTCTATCAATGAGGCTTACTGAAAAGAAGGCTTAAATTTGCTAAGAGGCATAAAGCTTAGTCTTTTCAGCAATGTCAAAAGGTCATGTGATCTGAGTCCAAATTTACCCTGTTCCAGAGTGAAGGGCACATCAGGGTAAGAAAAGAGGTGAATGAAGTGATGCACCAATCATGTGCCTCTCGTGCACGGCTGTGGGGGCAGTGTTATGATCTGGGGTTGCTTTAGTTAGTCAGGTCTAGGTTCAGCACAGATATGCGCCTAAAAACTGAGGTCTGCTTACTACCTGAATATACTGAATGCCCAGCTTTATCCATCTGTGGATTTTTTCTTCCGTGAATGCACAAGCATTTCCCAAGATGACAATGTCAGGATTCATCAGGCTCAAATTGTGAAAGGGTGGTTCAGGCCACTACAGAGTCCAGACCTTAAGCCCACAGAGAATCTATGGGATTTGCAGGAGAAAACTTTACTCAGTGCTCCTAATCTCTCCCATCATTAGTACAAGATCTTGGTGAAAAACAAATGCAGCTATGGACAGAAATAAATGTGATGTTGCTTATTAAAACAAAGCCACGGTGAATGCGCGTCGTACTTAAAGCTAAAGGTGGTCGATCAAAATTTAAGTGTGTGACTTCTTTTTTTCGCCAGGCAGTGTAGATGAAAGAGGAACTCCGTTACATGGGGATTTGGCTCTGCGGTCTGTGGCTAACTCTGGCTTCGCTAATAGCAGGTTCATGCGTGTATGTGCTGGCCATCAGTGGGTGTGTGCTGGTTTCAGTTTAGCACACAGGCGAATGCCCACATCGGCCTGCTAATTGCCAGTACAGACAGCTTTGAGGTTTAACCCTTTGATAGTTTGGTGGGGTGAGTTTGAGTGGGAAGTGAAATACTGCAGATTGTTGCTGTATTTCTAGCAGTATTTGTCATTGAATAGAGGAATACACACACACACACGTAGACACACACAAGTGCTCTTGCATACCCACACATTGCCTCCGGTTTAGTACAGTATACTTTGGCATTAGTAGTGCTGATGTGCTGCTTCTGAGTCATGTGGTTTTCCCTGCTGTTTCCAGGGCGACGGCGGAACAGGCTGGAGCCAATGGACACAATCTTCATCAAGCAGGTGAAAGAGGGAGGCCCCGCCCACACTGCCGGCCTCTGCACAGGTGACATGATCACACTGCTGTGACCTCACAATGACATCATCAGGCCAGAAGTAACTGTGCACTCAGAGACATTCTAATATGCAGAAGTGACACACTTCCCTGCGGAATAGGGGAATGTGTGTTTGTGGTCAATAGCAGCCAGGTGATGTATGTCTGTGTGTGTGTTTCTGTGACAGGTGATCGCTTGGTGAAAGTGAATGGCGAGAGCATCATTGGTCGGACCTACTCCCAGGTCATCGCCCTGATACAGAGCAGGTACAGTATCCGGAACACTGCGCTCTCTTACCCAAGCACACTGCGCTCTCTTACCCGAGCACACTGCACTCACTCTCTTACCCGAGCACACTGCACTCGCTCTCTTACCCGAGCACACTGCACTCTCTTACCCGAGCACACTGCACTCACTCTCTTACCCGAGCACACTGCACTCTCTTACCCGACTACACTGCATTCTCTTACCCGAATACACTACATTCTCTTACCCGAGCACACTGCACTCTCTTACCCGAGCACACTGCACTCACTCTCTTACCCGAGCACACTGCACTCACTCTCTTACCCGAACACACTGCACTCTCTTACCCGACTACACTGCATTCTCTTACCCGAGCACACTGCACTCTCTTACCTGAGCACACTGCACTCTCTTACCTGAGCACACTGCACTCACTCTCTTACTCGAGTACACTGCACTCTTTTACCAGAGTACACTGCACTCTCTTACGCGAGCACACTGCACTCTCTTACCCGAGCACACTGCACTCTCTTACTCGAGCACGCTGCACTCTCTTACCCGAGCACGCTGCAATCTCTTACCCGAGCACGCTGCAATCTCTTACCAAGTACACTACAGCCTCTTACCCGAGCATACTACACTCTCTTATCCGAGCACACTGCACTCTCTTACCCGAGTGCACTGCACTCTCCTTACCCGAGCACACTTCAGCCTCTTCCTGAGTACACTACAGCCTCTTACCCGAGCATACTACACTCTCTTATCCGAGCACACTGCACTCTCTTACCCGAGTGCACTGCACTCTCCTTACCCGAGCACACTACAGCCTCTTCCTGAGTACACTACAGCCTCTTACCTGAGCATACGACACTCTCTTACCTGAACACACTGCACTCTCTTACTTGAGTACACTACCCCTCTCTTATCCGAGCACACTGCATTCTCTTACTCGACTACACTACAGCCTCTTACCCAAGCATACTCCACTCTCTTACCTGAACACACTGCACTCTCTTACTTGAGTACACTACACTCTCTTATCCGAGCACACTGCACTCTCTTACTCGACTACACTACGCTACACTCTCTTACCCAAGTACACTGCACTCTCTTACCCAAGTACACTACAGCCTCTTAACGGAGCACACTACGCTTTCTTACCCGAGCACACTACACTCTCTTACCCTACTACACTACACTACACTCTCTTACCTGAGCACACTGCACTTTCTTACCTTACTACACTACACTCTCTTACCCGACTACACTGCACTCTCTTACCTTACTACATTACATTACACTCTCTTACCCGACTACACTGCACTCTCTTACCCGACTACACTCACTTACCCATGTACACTGCACTCTCTTATCCAAGCACACTGCACTCTCTTATCCGAGCACACTGCACTCTCTTACCCAAGTACACTACAGCCTCTTACCTGAGCACACTGCACTCTCTTACCCGAGCACACTACAGCCTCTTACCCGAGCATACTGCACTCTCTTACTCTACTACACTACACTACACTCTCTTACCCGAGCACACTGCACTCTCTTACCCGAGTACACTACACTCTCTTACCCGACTACACTGCACTCTCTTACCCGACTACACTCACTTACCCATGTACACTGCACTCTCTTATTCGAGCACACTGCACTCTCTTACCCAAGTACACTACAGCCTCTTACCTGAGCACACTGCACTCTCTTACCCGAGCACACTACAGCCTCTTACCCGAGCATACTACACTCTCTTACTTGAGTACACTACACTCTCTTATCTTAGCACATTGCACTCTCTTACCCGACTACACTGCACTCTCTTACCCGAGCACACTGCTCTCTCTGATCCGACCACTCTATGCTCTCTTATCCGACTACACTTCACTCTTTTACCCGAGTACACTACAGCCCCTTACCAGAGTACACTACAGTCTCACAACCGGCTGGGTGTAAATCTCTTACCCGAGTACATTGCACTTTGTGCGGCTGGGTGTAAATCTCTTACCCGAGTACATTGCACTCTGTGCGACTGGGTTTGAATCTCTTACCTGAGTACATTGCACTCTGTGCGGCTGGGTTTAAATATCTTACCCGAGTACATTGCACTCTGTGTGGCTGAGTTTGAATCTCTTACCGTCGTACATTGCACTCTGTGCGGCTGGGTGTAAATCTCTTACCCGAGTACATTGCACTCTGTGCGGCTGGGTGTAAATCTCTTACCTGAGTACATTGCACTTTGTACGGTTGAGTTTAAATCTCTTACCCGAGTACATTGCACTCTGTACGGTTGGGTTTGAATCTCTTACCTGAGTACATTGCACTCTGTGTGGCTGGGTTTAAATCTCTTACCCGAGTACATTGCACTCTGTGCGGCTGGGTTTGAATCTCTTACCGTCGTACATTGCACTCTGTGCGGCTGGGTGTAAATCTCTTACCCGAGTACATTGCACTCTGTGCGGCTGGGTTTGAATCTCTTACCTGAGTACATTGCGCTCTGTGCGGCTGGGTTTAAATATCTTACCCGAGTACATTGCACTCTGTGTGGCTGGGTTTGAATTTCTTACCTGAGTACATTGCACTCTGTGCGGCTGGGTGTAAATCTCTTACCCGAGTACATTGCACTCTGTGTGGCTGGGTTTGAATCTCTTACCTGAGTGCATTGCACTCTGTGCGGCTGGGTGTAAATCTCTTACCTGAGTACATTGCACTCTGTACGGTTGAGTTTAAATCTCTTACCCGAGTACATTGCACTCTGTACGGTTGGGTTTGAATCTCTTACCCGAGTACAGTGCACTCTGTACGGTTGGGTTTAAATCTCTTACCCGAGTACATTGCACTCTGTGCGGCTGGGTGTAAATCTCTTACCCGAGTACATTGCACTCTGTGCGGCTGGGTTTGAATCTCTTACCTGAGTGCATTGCACTCTGTGCGGCTGGGTGTAAATCTCTTACCTGAGTACATTGCACTCTGTACGGTTGAGTTTAAATCTCTTACCCGAGTACATTGCACTCTGTGCGGTTGGGTTTGAATCTCTTACCCGAGTACATTGCACTCTGTACGGTTGAGTTTAAATCTCTTACCCGAGTACAGTGCACTCTGTACGGTTGGGTTTAAATCTCTTACCTTCGTACATTGCACTCTGTACGGTTGGGTTTGAATCTCTTACCCGAGTACATTGCACTCTGTGCGGCTGGGTGTAAATCTCTTACCTGAGTACATTGCACTCTGTGTGGCTGGGTTTAAATCTCTTACCTTCGTACATTGCACTCTGTGCGGTTGGGTTTGAATCTCTTACCTGAGTACATTGCACTCTGTGTGGCTGGGTTTAAATCTCTTACCCGAGTACATTGCACTCTGTGCGACTTGGTTGGAAGGAGAGTTAGCTCCAATTTGGTTACAGTTCTGGCACCTGCTTAAAGTTCAGTGGGCGCGTCTCAATTTTGTTCCCTAATTTTAGAGAAATAGCTATTGTGTATTACCTCAGTCTCTGCTTTATGAGGTAAGATAGCGTTCATATGAAATCTTCACGCAGGTATTCTAAACAGTGGGGTAACATTTGGCTCTAATGCATGTCTGTCTGCTGTGGTCATTTTGTTAATTTATTCGGTCTGTATCACAGTGTTCTTGTGATTGTTGAATATGCCAGTATAGGATGGTAATGTATTCAGTGCGTATAGAACATTGGAGGTTCCTGTTTTCGGTATGTGTTACAGTGTTAATACGTTTGGTCTGTTTTGCAGGATTGGGTGTGAATGTGTTTGGTCTGTATTGTTGTTTTATTGTGCTTGCTGTATAGTGCAGTGTTGTTCTTTCTGATCTTTATTGCAGTGTCATCGTGTTTGATTTGTATTGCAGTGTTAATGTGTTTGGTCTGTAATGCAGTGTTAGCATGTTTGGTGTTCATTAATGTGTTAATGTCTGATTTGTTCTTCAGTGTTTGGTCTGTATTGCTCTTTTTATATTTTTGGTGTGTTTTACGGGCTTATTGTGTTTGGTGTGTATTACAGTGTTATTGTGTTTGGTGTATATTACAATATTATTGTGTTTGGTGTGTATTAGTGTTATTGTGTTTGGTGTGTATTACAGTGTTATTGTGTTTGGTGTATATTACAATATTATTGTGTTTGGTGTGTATTAGTGTTATTGTGTTTGGTGTGTATTACAGTGTTATTGTGTTTGGTGTGTATTACAGTGTAATTGTGTTTGGTGTATATTGCAATATTATTGTGTTTGGTGTGTATTATTATTGTGTTTGGTGTGTATTACAGTGTTATTGTGTTTGGTGTGTATTACAGTGTTATTGTGTTTGGTGTATATTACAATATTATTGTGTTTGGTGTGTATTACAGTGTAATTGTGTTTGGTGTATATTGCAATATTATTGTTTTTGGTGTATATTAGTGTTATTGTGTTTGGTGTGTATTACAGTGTTATTGTGTTTGGTGTATATTACAATATTATTGTGTTTGGTGTGTATTAGTGTTATTGTGTTTGTGTATTACAGTGTTATTGTGTTTGGTGTATATAACAGTGTTATTGTGTTTGGTGTATATAACAGTGTAATTGTGTTTGGTGTGTATTACAGTCGTAATTAGCTTACTCTT
The DNA here is from genome assembly GCA_029721435.1 of Gymnothorax reevesii. NCBI lineage: Eukaryota > Metazoa > Chordata > Actinopteri > Anguilliformes > Muraenidae > Gymnothorax > Gymnothorax reevesii. Next base: position 5,080,090 of record CM056577.1, read on the forward strand.
ATGAGATGCAATTTCAACTTTTAATTGGAAAAGGATGTATTTCAGTGTAAATGTCCTATTTCTGTATTGCAGTGTTGGTGTGTTTGGTCTGTATTTTAGTGTTAAAATGTTTGGTCTGTATTACTCTGCTAATGTTTTGGTCTGTATTTCAGTGTTTATGTGTTTGGTCTGCATTACTTTGTTAGGTTTTTGGTCTGTATATCAGTGTTAATGTGTTAGGCCTGTATTATTGTGTTTATGTGTTTGGTCTGTATTACTCTGTTAATGTGTTTGGTCTGTATTATTTTGTTTATGTGTTGGGTCTGTATTACTCTGTTAATGTGTTAATGTGTTGGGTCTGTATTTCAGCGGTTCGGTGCTTGATCTGTGTGTGATGCCCAAAGATGAGGATGTTCTGCAGCTGGTGAGCGCTATTTCTTCTCTTATCTCTCTTATGTTTGTGTAACATGGATTTCAGGTCTGCATTTAGTTAAATTATGCTCCATACTTCCTGAAATTTGGTCCACTTAATGTGGAATCATGAACTTCCTTAGATCAAACCGTGCTTGTAAGCAATGCTCTGTAATGCACAAATCATTCAGAAGTTGTTGTAATTAGCACAGCATCTTTGCTTGCTAAGTTTTTTTTTCTTGGTTAACAGTGTGTTCTGGTTAGGAGGCCATTAGCCCTGTTAGCACAGTGTCAGTGTTCGCTTGGATTTTCCTGGTTTGCACTATAACATTAGCCTAAAATATCTTCAGTAGCACACTTTGTCCGTTCAGGCAGCTTGGCCTGTTGAGCACAGTGTGTCCTGGTGAGCTGTGCTGTCAGCTCTTAGGGCTGATTTTGCGCTGGATCTGCGTCAGATATAAGGGTGGATGTGGGAGGCGCGGGTCAGAACAGACTGTTTTGGTTGTTCCTTTTTAGATTTCTTTGTATGTACACTATTTTTGCATGTCCTCCTGCACTGTACCCCAGGGAACTGCAGACCTCAGCTGCTGAAGAAACAGCTGCTGCACTTTAGATCCCAACGCTGTAATGGATGAGAGAGATGTTTTCATGAAAATAAGCATATTTATGCAGCAGCTCTTTTCTCAAAGTATAATCAAAATGCTGCCTCCTCTTAGGTTCAGGTCATTGTGGACGATCAGGGAGTGAGTGACTGAGTTCGGTCATTGAGTATATTTTACCCTGTGTCGTATTGGCTACTGATATCTATTGCTTCCTCTCAGTATCGCTGTGTTGGGTAACTGAGAGGGAAGTGTACTGACAGTCAGAGCAAAGAGAGGATGAGAATGGCAGTATGGAAAAAAATTGAGCAGGAAAAGGTTTTCTCGCGTCATCTATGGATTGGTACACTTCCTGAACAGACCCTCGGCAGTCACGCGCACGGTCTCTGCTGCTCCGACTGCCTCACCCTCAGTACTCATGCTACACCCTATTTTCTTAAGCTACACTCTCAGCTAATGCTACACCCGCTGCTATAACGATAAACACTCTCAGCTAATGCTAAATCCCCTCTGACAGTGCTGCACTCTCTCCTTTAATGCTACACAATCTCTGCTAATGCTTAACCCTTTCTGCTAATGTTTCATCTTCTTCTCTAATGCTGCTCAATTTCAGCTAATGCTGAATTCCCTGTCCTAACACGACAACCTCTCCTCTAATGCTAAACCCCCCCTCTTATGCTACACGCTCCCTGCTAATGCTAAACCCTCCCATTTAATGCTGCGCACTCTTTGTAAATGCTACAGACTCTCTGCAAATGCTAAAGGCTCTCCACCAATGCAAGACCATCGTCTCCAATGCTACGCACTGAACTGCTTTGGCTACAACCTCTGCTGTAATGGTGCACTCCCTCAGATTCAACACACTTTCTGCTCATGCGAAACCCTCTCCTCTAATGCTAAACCATTTATAATGCTGCACACTGTCTGCTACTGCTAAACCCTTTCCACCAACACGAAACCCACTCCTCTGTTGTTGCAAATGTGTAGCTAATGCTAAACCATCTCCACTAGCAGTATATGCTCTCCTCCACTCCAATGCACTGTCTGCTAATTCTAAGCCCTTTCCTCGAATGCTAAACTCTGCTAATGGTAACCCTCCCAGCTAATGCTTCATTCTCTTCTCAAATACTGCACATTTTCAGCTAATGCAAAACCCTCTCCACTAACACTGCACTCTCCCCTCGAATTCTACTCTCTCTCTGCTAATGCTAAACCTGCTCTACGAATCTCATAACTTCATCTCTAATGCTGCACACTGTCAATTGATGCTAAACCCTCTCCGCTAACTTTGCTCCCACTCCTCTAATGCTGAACATTCTCAGCTAATGCTAAACCCTCTCTGCTAGTGCCACATCCTCTCCCTTTATGCCACACCAGTGGTGGCCAACCCTGGTCCTGGAGAGCCGCAGTGTCTGCTGGTTTTTAGTGTTACTCAGCACTTGATTGATGAATTAAAGCAGTTGATTACACACTTCACTTATCTCACCTGGTGTCTTAGGTTTAAACAGGGTGGAGAAAACCAAACTAAGCACACCCTGCGGCTCTCCAGGACCAGGGCTTGCTAGCTCTGACCTATAAACTTTTATCTTTACTTTGTACTTCTACTTTGTCTGCATTACAACTACGCTAAATGTCCAACCACGTTGATAAATCCTGGTTAACACGTAGATTGCTGTCAGAACCTGCAAGTCTGCTTAATTGGCTCTAGGAGTCTTGTGGGTTGTTCCTGCTAATTGCTGGATTGGCTCATTATTACAAAATTAAACCTGAGACACCAGGTGAGCTCAGTTAAGCGAGTAATCAAGTACTATAATCCATCAATCGAGTGCTGAGTAACACCAAAAATCAGCAGACACTGCGGCTCTCCAGGACCAGGGTTGGCCACCCCTGTGCTACACGCTGTCTGCTGAGGCTAAACCCTCCTCTCTAACACTATGCCTTCTTCTCTAATGCTGCACGTGGTCAGTATTGATAATCCTTCGCTGCTAACACAACACCCTCACCTTGAAGCCTACTCACGGTCCGCTAACGCTAATCCCTTTCCTCGAATGCTGCATACTCTCTGTGAAAGCTGAACCAACCAGGCTAATGCTATGTGCACATTGCTATTGCTGCTCTATGCTGCACCCTCTCCAGTTATGCAAAACCCTAAACTTTCATGCTGTATCAACTCTGCTAATGCAACAAACTCTCAGCAATTTCTCTATCCTCTTTGTTAACCCTGCTTTCCCTTTAGAAACGCTACACTCTCTCTTAATGCTATGTATCCTATCCAATGACACTACCCCTGTTCCACTGACACGACACTCACTCTGCTAATGGTTCACACTCCATGCAAATGCTACGCTCTCTTTCCAATGACAATACTCCTGCTTTACTGATACTGCACTCATTCTGGTAATGCTTTACACTCTATGCTAATGCTACGCTCTCTTTCCAAGGACAATACTCCTGCTCTACTGATACTGCACTCATTCTGCTAATGCTTCACACTCTATGCTAATGCTACGCTCTCTTTCCAAAGACACTACCCCTGTTCCACTTACACGGCACTCATTCTGCTAATGTTTCACACTCTATGCAAATGCCACGCTCTCTTTCCAATGACAATACTCCTACTCCACTGATACTGCACTCATTCTGGTAATGCTTCACATTCTATGCTAATGCTACCCTCTCTTTCCAATGACAATACTCCTGCTCTACTGATACTGCACTCATTCTGCTAATGCTTCACACTTTATGTTAATGCTATGCTCTTTTTCCAATGACGCTATCCCTGTTCTACTGATACCACACTCATTCAGTTAAAGCTTCACACTCCATGCAAATGCTACGCTCTCTTTCCAGTGACAATACTCCTGCTCTACTGATATTGCACTCATTCTGCTAATGCTTCACACTCTATACTGATGCTACGCTCTCTTCACAATGACAATATCCCTGTTCTACTGATACTACACTCATTCTGCTTATGCTTCTCACACTATGCTAATGCTACGCTCTCTTTCCAATGATAATACTGCTGCTCTACTGATACTGCACTAATTCTGCTAATGCTTCACACTCGATGCTAAAGCTACGCTCTCTTTCCAATGACACTACACCTGTTCTACTGATACAACACTCATTCAGCTAATGCCTCACACTATGTTAATGCTACGCTTTCTTTCCAATGACAATACTCCTCCTCTACTGATAGTGCACTCATTCTGTTAATGCTTCACATTCTACACTAATGCTACGCTCTCTTTCCAATGACGATAATCCTGCTGTATTGATACTGCACTCATTCTGCTAATGCTTCACACTCTATGCTGATGGTACGCTCTCTTTCCAGCGACACTACCCCTGTTCTACTAATAGTGCACTCATTCTGCTAATGCTTCACACTCTATGCTAATGCTATCCTCTCTTTCCAACGACAATACCCGTTCTCCTGATACTGTACTCATTCTGCTAATGCTTCACACTCTATGCTAATGCTACGCTCCCTTTCCAGTCTCAATACCCCTGTTCTCCTGATACTGCACTCATTCTGCTAATACTTCACACTCTATGCTAATGCTACGCTCTCTTTCCAACGACAATACCCGTTCTCCTGATACTGTACTCATTCGGCTAATGCTTCACGCTCTATGCTTATGTTACCGTCTCTTTCCAATGACATTTCCCCTGTTCTTCTGATAACACTCATTCTGCTAATGCTTCACACTCAATGCTAATGCTACACTCTCTTTCCAATGACACTACCCCTGTTCTACAGATACTGCACTCATTCTGCTAATGCTTCACAATCTATGCTAATGCTATGCTCTCATTCTAATGACAATACTCCTGATCTACTGATACTACACTCATTCTGCTAATGCTTCACACTTGATGCTAATGCTACACTCTCTTTCCAATCACACTGTCCCTGTTCTAGTGATATTGCACTCATTATGCTAATGCTTCATACTTTGTGCCAATGCTACGCTCTCTTTCCAATCAAACTACCCGTTTTACTGATACTGCACTAATTCTGCTAATGCTTCACCCTCTATGCTAATGCTACACCCTCTTTCCAATGACAATACCCCTGTTTTACTGATACTGCACTCATTCTGCTAATGCTTCACACTCAATGCTGATGCTAAGCTCTCTTTCCAATGGCAATACTCATGCTCTCTTGATACTGCACTCATTCTGCTAATGCTACTTTCTCTGTGCTAATGTATTACTGTCTTTCCAATGACAATCCTCCTTCTCTACTGATACTGCACTCATTCTGCTTATGTTTCACACTCTTTGCAAATGCTGCGCTCTCTTTCCAATGACACTTCCCCTTTTCTTCTGATACTACACTCATTCTGCTAATGCTTCCCCCTCTATGCTGATGCTACGCTCTCTTTCCAATGACAATACTCCTGGTATACTGATACTGCACTCATTCTGCTAATGCTTCACTCTGTATGCTAATGCTATGCTCTCTTTCCAATGACAATACTCCTGCTCTACTGATACTGCACTCATTCTGCTAATGCTTCACACTCTATGCTAGTGCTATGCTCTCTTTCCTATCTCACTACCCCTGTTCTCTTGATACTGCACTCATTCTGCTAATACTTCACCTTCTATGCTTATGCTACGCTCTCTTTCCAATGTCAATACCCCTGTTCTCCTGATACTGCTCTCACTCTGCTAATGCTTCACACACTATGCTGATGCTAAGCTTTCTTTCCAATGACAGTACTCCTTTTCTACTGACATGGCACTCATTCTGCTAATGCTTCATACTGTGTGCTAATGCTACGCTCTCTTTCCAATCGCACTACCCCTGTTCCGCAGATACTGCTCTCATTCTGCTTATGCTTCACACTCTATGCTAATGTTATGCTCTCTTTCCAATGAGAATACTCCTGCTGTACTCATTTTGCTAATTCTTCAGACTGTATGTTAGTGCTACACTCTCTTTCTAATGACACTATCCCAGTTCTACTGATACTACACTCATTATGCTAATGCTTCACTCTATGCTAATTTTACGCTCTCTTTCCAATGACAGTACTCCTGCTCTACTGATACTGCACTCATTCTACTAATGCTTCACACTCTATGCTAATGTTACGCTCTCTTTCCAATGACACTACCCCTATTTTACTGATACTATACTCATTCTGCTAATATGTCACACTCTGTGCTAATGCTATGCTGTCTTTCCAATGAGAATACTCCAGCTCTACTCATACTGCACTCATTTTGCTAATGCTTCACACTGTATGCTAGTGCTACACTCTCTTTCTAATGACACTATCCCAGTTCTGCTGATACTGCATTCATTCTGCTAATGCTTCACACACTATGCTCATGCTATGCTCTCTTTCCAAAGACACTACACCTGTTCCACTGATACTGCACTCATTATGCTAATGCTTCACACTCTATGCTAATGCTACGCTCTCTTTCCAATGACTCTACACCTGTTCTACTTATACTGCACTCATTCTGTAAATGCTTCACACTCTATGCTGATGCTATGCTCTTTTTCCAATGACACTACACCTGTTCTACTCATACTGCACTCCTTCTGCTAATGCTTCACTTTCTATGCTAATGCTATGCTCTCTATCCAATGACACTACACCTGTTCTACTGAAATTGCACTCATTCTGCTAATGCTTCACACTCTATGGTGATGCTATGCTCTCTTTCCAGTTACAATACTCCTTTTCTACTGAAATTGCACTGATATTGCTACTGCTACACACTCTATTTGGTTTTGTGGTTTGCGCGTTTTTGAATTTGCCTCGTTTCTCCATTTGGAGATGTCTGGGCCTTTGCTGCGCGTATGTGTTGACATGTATATGCAGCATTCTACTTGTGCATTTGCTTTTTTGGTTTTTGCGTGTTTTTGAATTTGCATCGTTTCTGTTTTTGCGGCGCGTTTCTGTGATTGGAGATGTTTTTGGCCCTTGCAGCGCATTTGCCCCTGTTGGCCACTGTATTGAGCAGAGTTTAGGTTGGGTTTATTTGTGGGTGGGTAAATTCAGTATGAGTTTGGCAAGTTTAGACATGTACAGTTTTTCCTGAGACTCATCAGCGACTGACCATTAAAGTGAAAAATGTTTCATGGTTTTTTTTTGTTTTTTTTTAAACGTGGCTTCTGCAGTTCGATCATCTGATTAGATGGTTTTTGGCATGTTTTGTGATCGACGGAGACGGACAGAAGCAGGAAATTAAGTTTGAGGGAGAAAAATGGAGCTTCACTACCATGCACTTTTAGGTCCACATTCTCCATTTCCTCACTTGCATGACACATCTGTTGCCGTCACGGCAACCTGTCCATGTTTGTAACTATGCCTTCCACAGAGGAGAGCAGTTCTGTAACCTGGGAACAGCCCAGAGAGTAATATCAGCGGGGACAACCACTCACTGAGAGCCAAAAATCTGCCCAAAACACGTCTGCCAACACTAAGCGTATGTGGCTGGACTCTGCCTGCTTTTAGGGAGAGAGAGAGAGTGAGAGAGAGAGAGAGAGAGAGAGAGGGAGAGAGAGAGAGGAAGGGAGGCAGGGGAAGAGAGAGTGTGAGAGAGGGAGAGGGATAAAGAGTGAGAGCGAGAGAGAGTGGGAGAGAGAGAGGGATAGATAGAGAGAGAGGGAGAGAGAGAGAGGGAGAGCGAGAGTGTGAGAGAGAAGGAGAGAGAGAGAGGAAGAGAGAGAGTGTGAGAGAGGGAGAGGGATAAAGAGTGAGAGCGAGAGAGAGAGGGATAGAGAGAGTGGGAGCGAGAGAGAGAGAAGGATAGAGAGAGTGGGAGAGAGAGAGGGATAGAGAGAGTGGGAGCGTGAGAGAGAGAGAGGGATAGAGAGAGTGGGAGAGAGAGAGGGATAGAGAGAGTGGGAGCGTGAGAGAGAGAGGGATAGAGAGAGTGGGAGCGAGAGAGAGAGAAGGATAGAGAGACTGGGAGAGAGAGTGGGAGAGAGATAGAGGGATAGAGAGAGTGGGAGCGAGAGAGAGAGAGAGAGGGATAGAGAGAGTGGGAGCGAGAGAGAGAGAAGGATAGAGAGACTAGGAGAGAGAGTGGGAGAGAGATAGAGAGATAGAGAGAGTGGGAGCGAGAGAGAGAGAGAGGGATAGAGGGAGTGGGAGCGAGAGAGAGGGATAGAGAGAGTGGGAGCGAGAGAGAGAGAGAGAGGGATGGAGAGAGTGGGAGCGAGCGAGAGAGAGAGAGAGGGATGGAGAGAGTGGGAGCGAGAGAGAGAGAGAGGGATAGAGGGAGTGGGAGCGAGAGAGAGGGATAGAGAGAGTGGGAGCGAGCGAGAGAGAGAGAGAGGGATGGAGAGAGTGGGAGCGAGAGAGAGAGAGAGAGAGGGATAGAGAGAGTGGGAGTGAGAGAGAGAGAGATGGATGGAGAGAGTGGGAGCGAGAGAGAGCAGCCGCGTCCTCCTGAGCTGAATGTATAATCACATCTGCTGTCGTCACCGGAGAGGCTGGCAGCGGCTGAGAGAGAGCGTGTGTGCTTATGTGCGCGCGCGTGTGTGTGTGAAACAGACGGGCAGCTGCCTCCTGCCAGAGCTCGGTGGTAACCGAAATCCCTCTGCAGACAGGCAGACGGACGGACAGACCACAGGGGATGGGGAGGGCGCCCCTCGGGCTGTACCGCGGGCTCTCTGTGGGGTAGCTGAGCGGCCCCAGGATTGGGGATCCGTGTGGAAGAGTGAACAGCAGCGCCAGTGCTAACACGCTAACACCACGGAGACCCTGCTTCTGCTGGCCTTTGGCGTGCGCTGGATGCTCTCCTGGCTCTCGCACTAACGCTGCTCCTGGGATACGCTGTGCTTGGACGATGTGTCCATATTCTCTCCTCTCCTCCCCTCTCCCCTCTCCGTCTCTCCCAGAAGCTCTGTGCATCTGCTCCCCCGCAGCTTACCAGGGAAACCAGCGCTCCGGTAAGCAGGGAAAAACTTCATCATCGTCATCATCATCATCATACTCATCCTCACCTGCTGCACAAGCAACAGTGTGGTGTTCTCATACCGCGCGCATCTTACTGTATCCATGTTACAGCTCCCGTCTTCGTGCCAGAGTTACACAGCTTGTCTTACTGTGCCTGTCTAACAGTGCCCGAGTTACACTGCTCTTCTTGCTGTGCTCGTCCTACAGTGCCCGAATTACACTGCTCGTCTGACTGTGCCTGTCTTACGGTGCCCGAGTTACACTGCTCGTCTTACTGTGCCTGAGTTACACTGCTCGTCTGACTGTGCCTGTCTTGCAGTGCCCGAGTTACACTGCTCGTCTGACTGTGCCCGTCTTACACTGCTCGTCTAACTGTGCCCGAGTTACACTGCTCGTCTTACTGTGCTCGTCTTACAGTGCCCAGATTACACTGCTTGTCTTCCAGTGCCTGAGTTACACTGCTCGTCTTACTGTGCCCGTCTTACAGTGCCTGAGTTACACTGCTCGTCTTACTGTGCCCGTTTTACAGTGCCTGAGTTACACTGCTCGTCTTACTGTGCCCGTCTTACAGTGCCTGAGTTACACTGCTCGTCTTACTGTGCCCGTTTTACAGTGCCTGAGTTACACTGCTCGTCTTACTGTGCCCGTTTTACAGTGCCTGAGTTACACTGCTCGTCTTACTGTGCCCGTCTTACAGTGCCTGAGTTACACTGCTCATCTTACTGTGCCCGTCTTACAGTGCCTGAGTTACACTGCTCGTCTTACTGTGCCCATTTTACAGTGCCTGAATTACACTGCTCGTCTTACTGTGCCTGGCTTACAGTGCCCGAGTTACACTGCTCGGCTTACAGTGCCTGAGTTACACTGCTCCTCTTACTGTGCCTGTCTTACAGTGCCCGAGTTACACTGCATGTCTTACTGTGCAACATCTTACAGTGCCCGAGTTACAATGCTCGTCTTACTGTGCCTGTCTTACAGTGCCCGAGTTACAATCCTCGAGTTACAATGCTCGTCTTACAGTGCCTGAGTCTCACTGCTGGTCTTACTGTGCCTGTCTTACAGTGCCCGAGTCTGACTGCTCGTCTTACTGTGCCTGAGTTACAATGCTCGTCTTACTGTGCTCGTCTTGCAGTGCCCGAGTTACAATGCTCGTCTTACTGGGCCCTCCTTACAGAACCTAAGTTAAAATGCTTGTCCTACTGTGCCCGCTTTACAGTGCCCGAGTTACAATGCTCATCTTACTGTGCCTGTCTTACAGTGCCCGAGTCTGACTGCTCGTCTTACTGTGCCTGAGTTACAATGCTAGGCTTTCTGTGCCCACCTTACAGTGCCCGAGTTACAATGCTCGTCTTACTATGCCCGCCTTACAGTGCCCGAGTTACAATGCTCTCTTCCTGTGCCAGTCTTACAGTGCCCGAGTCTCACTGCTCGTCTTACTATGCCCGTCGCACAGTGCCTGAGTTACACTGCTCGTCTTACTATGCCCGTCGTACAGTGCCTCAGTTACAATGCTAGTCTTACAGTGCCCGAGTTACACTGCTCATCATGTTGTGCCTGTGTTGTGCCTAAGTTATTCTGCTCATCTTACTGTGCCTGCCTTACAGTGCCCGAGTTACAATGCTCTCTTCCTGTGCCCGTCGTACAGTGCCTGAGTTACACTGCTCGTCTTACTATGCCCGTCGTACAGTGCCTCAGTTACAATGCTAGTCTTACAGTGCCCGAGTTACACTGCTCATCATGTTGTGCCTGTGTTGTGCCTAAGTTACTCTGCTCATCTTGCTGTGCCCGTCTTACAGTGCCCGAGTTACAATGCTCGTCTTGCTGTGCCTGTCTTACAGTGCCTGAGTTACACTGCTCGTCTTACTGTGCCCGTCTTACAGTGCCCGAGTTACAATGCTGGTCTTACTGTGCCTGCTTTACCATGCCCGAGTTACAATGCTCGTCTTACTGTGCCTGTCCTACAGTGCCCGAGTCTCACTGCTAGTCATACTGTGCCCTCCTTACAGTGCCAGAGTTACAATGCTCGTTTTACTGTGCTCGTCTTCCAGTGCCCGAGTTACACTGTTCGTCTTACTGTGGCCGCCTTACAGTGCCCGAGTTACACTGCTCGTCTTGCTGTGCCTGTCTTACAGTGCCCGAGTTACACTGCTAGTTTTACTGTGCCCGTCTTACAGTGCCCGAGTTACAATGCTGGTCTTACTGTGCCCGTCTTACAGTGCCCGAGTTACAATGCTGGTCTTACTGTGCCTGCTTTACCGTGCCTGAGTTACAATGCTTGTCTTACTGTGCCTGTCCTACAGTGCCCGAGTCTCACTGCTAGTCTTACTGTGCCCTCCTTACAGTGCCTGGGTTACAATGCTCGTTTTACTGTGCTCGTCTTCCAGTGCCCGAGTTACACTGTTCGTCTTACTGTGCCCGCCTTACAGTGCCCGAGTTACACTGCTCGTCTTACTGTGCCCGTCTTAGAGTGCCCGAGTTACAATGCTGGTCTTACTGTGCCCGTCGTACAGTGCCTGAGTTACAATGCTCATCTTGTTGTGCCTGTGTTATGCCTGAATTACTCTGCTCATCTTACTGTGCCCGTCTTACAGAGCCGGAGTTACACTGCTTGTCTTGCTGTGCCTGTTTTACGGTGCCTGAGTTACACTGCTTGTCTTGCTGTGCCCGTCTTTCAGTGCCTGATTTACAATGCTCGTCTTACTGTGCCTGTCTTACAGTGCCCGAGTCTCACTGCTCGTCTTACTGTGCCTGAGTTACAATGCTCGTCTTACTGTGCCCGCCTTACAGTGCCCGAGTTACAATGCTCGTCTTACAGTGCCTGAGTCTCACTGCTTGTCTTACAGTGCCCGAGTTACACTGCTCGTCTTACTGTGCCTGTCTTCCAGTGCCTGAGTTACGATGCTCGTCTTACTGTGCCCGTCATACAGTGCCCGAGTCTCACTGCTAGTCTTACTGTGCCGGCCTTACAGTGCCCGAGTTACAATGCTCATCTTACTGTGCCCAAGTTACACTGCTCGCCTTACTTTGCCCATCTTACAGTGTCCGAGTTGCACTGCTCGCCTTTCTTTGCCCGTCTTGCAGTGCCCAAGTTACACTGCTCGCCTTGCAGTGCTTTTCTTGGTGCTAGTGTTTCAGTGCCCATCTTACAGATTCCTTGTTACTCTGCTTGTCTTACTGTGTCTGTGCTCCAGTGCCCGTGTTCTAGTGCCCATTTTACAGTGCCGATCGTATAGTGCCTGTCTTACTGTGTTTGTGTTACAGGGCCCTTCTTACAGTGCTCATTTTACTGTGCCCATCTGTTTACCTTCTTGATATTTTAATTGGTCAGAACAATTTCTACTTTTGAGCTTGGAATTATCACATTTTCCCAGTAGAAGAGGTGAGTTTGTGTGCCTAATGTCATTCAGTACCACACACATTATTGTGCTGTGCTGCAGACTACAGTGTAGGGGATCCATTTATGAACTACATGTTGTATTTTGTGAAGTTTATTCCATATAAAATGCTCATATTATGTCAGAAAAAAAATGTAAATAGCCTGCCAGACCTCAGGAGGATGTACACATATTTCTCATGATATATTAGATGCTGGACACGCAGATGCTCTTTATAGCGTAAAGTATCTGGACACTCCTCTGTTTTGAACTGTTTTTAATTCTGGTCTGGACTGGTCTGTTATTTCTGCTGAAATATAATCTTGACGCTGTAGCATTCTGTGTGACATTCTGGATGACTGTTTTTCCAAATTTGCAGATGGTCCTTTGCAGTTCGTGCAAGAGGGCACTATCATTTGTTGAGAGCGGTTGATTCCTAGTTTGTCAAGGTCAGCATTGAGGAACTTCACTGGTCTGCGTGAAGCCAGATAAACTGGAAAGCCAACTCTGAGCTGGGTTATGTGCTGACATTCCTGCTGGGCTGCTCACCTGCAGGTCCCTGCAGCAGTGTCTGCGCACTTCCTGCTGAGGCTTTTCTGTTGCACCGAAACTGTTTCAGCTGTAAAGATGTTCTCATTGTAAATGGCCTTGATTTTGCACTGAGATGTTTTTTTTTTTTTTTAATTTATTTTGCCCTTATTTATCCAGGGAAGTCCTGTTGAGATTGAAATCTCTTTTTTTAAGGGAGCCCTGAGGGGTTGAGGTGGGGAGGGAGAGGACAAGTTGCACAGCCAATTAGATCAGGGGATGATTAGGCGGCAGGTGGAAAGAACCAGGTTGGGACTTTAGCCATGACACTGGGGAACCGCCTACTCTTATTGAAGAGTGTCATAGGATCTTTAATGACCACAGTGAGTCAGGACCTCGATTTAACGTCTCATCTGAAATACAGCGTCTCCTTCAGTACAGTGTCCCCATCACTGCTTGGGGATTATTCCACCAGAGGGAAGATCGCCACCTACTGGCACACCAACACCTCTTCCAGCAGCAACTTGGTTTTCCCAGACGGTCTCCGAATGAAGTACTAACCAAGCCCACACCTGCTTAGCTTCAGCCGGCAGCTGGAGCAGATTGAGAAGTGGTGTGGCTGCTGTCATATTGAATGAGCAGTTGTATACTTATTTTGGCCCGTTAGTTTTTCCCCTCTCCCAACCTCCGGTGAGGGTTTTGAATTCCTGTGACCCCACAGTGAGCCTGTCAAACTCTAGTGCCCCCCAGTGATTGTGCAGTCTGCAATGCCCCTCCCAGTGAGGGTGTAAGACTCCAATACCCACCCCCCAGTGAGTGTGTAAGACTCCAATACCCCCCCCCCAGTGAGTGTGTAAGACTCCAATACCCCCCCCACCCAGTGAGGGTGTAAGACTCCAATACCCCCCCCCCCCCAGTGAGTATGTAAGACTCCAATACCCCCCCCAGTGAGTGTGTAAGACTCAGATACCCCCCCCCCCCCAGTGAGTGTGTAAGACTCCAATACCCCCCCCAGTGAGTGTGTAAGACTCCAATACCCCCCCCAGTGAGTGTGTAAGACTCCAATACCCCCCCCAGTGAGTGTGTAAGACTCCAATACCCCCCCCCCAGTGAGTGTGTAAGACTCCAATACCCCCCAGTGAGTGTGTAAGACTCCAATACCCCCCCCAGTGAGTGTGTAAGACTACAATACCCCCCCCCCCAGTGAGTGTGTAAGACTCCAATACCCCCCCCCCCCAGTGAGTGTGTAAGACTCCAATACCCCCCCCCCAGTGAGTGTGTAAGACTCAGATACCCCCCCCCCCAGTGAGTGTGTAAGACTCAGATACCCCCCCCCCCCAGTGAGTGTGTAAGACTCAGATACCCCCCCCCCCCAGTGAGTGTGTAAGACTCCAATACCCCCCCAGTGAGTGTGTAAGACTCCAATACCCCCCCCCAGTGAGTGTGTAAGACTCCAATACCCCCCCCCCAGTGAGTGTGTAAGACTCAGATACCCCCCCCCCAGTGAGTGTGTAAGACTCCAATACCCCCCCCCCAGTGAGTGTGTAAGACTCAGATACCCCCCCCCCCCCAGTGAGTGTGTAAGACTCCAATACCCCCCCAGTGAGTGTGTAAGACTCCAATACCCCCCCCAGTGAGTGTGTAAGACTCCAATACCCCCCCCCCCCAGTGAGTATGTAAGACTCCAATACCCCCCAGTGAGTATGTAAGACTCCAATACCCCCCAGTGAGTATGTAAGACTCCAATACCCCCCCCCAGTGAGTGTGTAAGACTCCAATACCCCCCAGTGAGTATGTAAGACTCCAATACCCCCCCCAGTGAGTGTGTAAGACTCCAATACCCCCCCCAGTGAGTGTGTAAGACTCCAATACCCCCCAGTGAGTGTGTAAGACTCCAATACCCCCCCCAGTGAGTGTGTAAGACTCCAATACCCCCCAGTGAGTATGTAAGACTCCAATACCCCCCAGTGAGTGTGAAAGACTCCAATACCCCCCCCAGTGAGTGTGTAAGACTCCAATACCCCCCCCAGTGAGTGTGTAAGACTCCAATACCCCCCCCCCCAGTGAGTATGTAAGACTCCAATACCCCCCAGTGAGTATGTAAGACTCCAATACCCCCCAGTGAGTGTGAAAGACTCCAATACCCCCCCCCCCCCAGTGAGTATGTAAGACTCCAATACCCCCCAGTGAGTGTGTAAGACTCCAATACCCCCCCCCCCCAGTGAGTATGTAAGACTCCAATACCCCCCCCAGTGAGTGTGTAAGACTCCAATACCCCCCCCCAGTGAGTGTGTAAGACTCCAATACCCCCTCAGTGAGTGTGAAAGACTCCAATACCCCCCCAGTGAGTGTGAAAGACTCCAATACCCCCCCCCCCAGTGAGTGTGTAAGACTCCAATACCCCCTCAGTGAGTATGTAAGACTCCAATACCCCCCCCCCAGTGAGTATGTAAGACTCCAATACCCCCCAGTGAGTGTGTAAGACTCCAATACCCCCCCCCAGTGAGTGTGTAAGACTCCAATACCCCCCAGTGAGTGTGTAAGACTCCAATACCCCCTCAGTGAGTATGTAAGACTCCAATACCCCCCCCCCCAGTGAGTATGTAAGACTCCAATACCCCCCAGTGAGTGTGTAAGACTCCAATACCCCCCCCCCCCCCAGTGAGTGTGTAAGACTCCAATACCCCCCCCAGTGAGTGTGTAAGACTCCAATACCCCCCCCCCCCCCCCCAGTGAGTGTGTAAGACTCCAATACCCCCCCCCCCCCCAGTGAATGTGTAAAACTCCAATACCCTCCACTGTGAGTTAGTAAGACTTCAATATTCCCACACATTGAGAGTGTAAGACTCCAATAACCCCCCCGTGTGTGTGTAAGACTCCAATACCGTCCCCCCCCCTCTGCCCTAAGTGACAGTTTAACACTCCATTACTCTCCCCTGTGAGTGGGAGGGCCTCAGGCTGTTTGTCAGTTCCTGATTGAGCCAGGCTTTTACAGCAGGTGTTTCTGTGTTTGCAGAAACCCCACCTCCTCTGCTCCATTACCTATGGGGCCTCTCCTTTGCTCTGGGGAGAGCCCTTTGGCCCCGGAGCGAGGGAGCAGGAGAGCTGGTGAGAGAGGCAGGGGTGGGGCTGAGCGCCTGAGCACAGTCGTGTGCTGATCGCTGCACGGGGAGAGGGCGGTCCGACACACACAGCTGCCAGCGGCGTAAAGTCCGCCAGCCTTTTCCTGTCCCATCCGTCTTCAAATTCCTCACCTGTGGAGGTCTGCGTTTCTCTTAAAACCAAATCCTGATCTCGGGGGAGAGAAGTCGGTCCTGTGAATGGCTTCGGTCAGATATTCTGGTGTCACAGCTCCGTCAGCTCCAGCAGATATGGAGGGTGATCGCCTGTAGTCAGACCAAAGGCACAACAGCAGGATTCCATGTGTTATGTTGTCAAATCATTCAGCAGTGAAACGCTGCCAAAGCGCATGGCGTACTGTGGAGTTAGGGTGGGGTAACGTTAAAGATGATTACAGAGGTCTCCTTCAGGTCAGTGCGGTACGATCGGCAGGGCCGAGGTCTAACTGTTAACCTACGTTCATGCGTGCGACCCCTGACCCCAAGGTCACAGGTGAGTGAAGCAGAGTTGCTGCCTCTGGGTATTACCCACTTTAAATGCAGCCGGTCACCTGACTGTTCCTATCCAATCAGAGCCCACTAACCCTGCAAATCTGCCTCACTCTCTCATCCCATGTATGCCTCTTTGATTTCTTTCATTTCAGTTTCCTGGTAACTTCTTTATGCATTGGAGGTTGTTAATTTACTCTCACTGCTTTGTCAGTTTTAGGATCAAAGGCCATTTTTTCTGCCGCATTTTGTTGTTATTTGTCTGGTCATTTCTGCTTTTTGATTGGCCTGTTGGTGCTAATGAACTAATAAGTCCTTGGGCTGTTTTTGGTTGTGATTTTTTTTCATGAAGTTTTGCAATCGTAACGTGAGGACTGCGTGTCGTTCGAATCCCATGATTCCTTGTGACTGTGACCTACTCTAGGAATTGATGTAAAGTTCCATCACAGAAAGCCCAACAGTCAATCCCCTGCTGGGTCGTGAGCCTTTTGTGGTCAGGTTGCATGGTGGTGAACGGTGTTTAGAGTGCTGGTAGTTTTATTTGTTTTTCGGTCTGCTGGTTGTGTTCTATGGTTTTTAGGGAGCTTGTCATGTCGAATGGGGGTCATTCGGTGTTCACTCAACCAGAGCCCCCCACATCAAAATTTTGCACATTTCAAGAGATATGCATTGGCAGTACTGAGGTCAAAAAATTTCAGCTCAATTATTTCTAGTTCCTGAAATGTAGCCTATTTTAAGGAAGCGAGGTCTATTTAAACTAAATTGCCTTAATTTTGGAGGGAGTTTGAGGGCCTCAGATATGGATTTTCAGAGCTGACAGACCCACAAGCTTCATTGTGTCATCAGAATAGTTGCTGAACTCTTGGCTTAAGCTACTTTTCTTTACCCAGTGTGTTTAGTTTACCTGTACTGTGGCCTGTAAAAAGCAATAAAAAACAGTCATACTACTTTTTTTCAAAATGTAATGCATTTATTATTCTGTATCTAATTAAGATAGAACCCTGAGACTTGGTATGCAAACTTTCAGTCAACTTTCTGAAGACCACAAAAATATCAAAGTCACAATGGTTGTATTAAATGTTGAATGACCTTACGAGTTGGCTTCTTAAGGAAAGGTGCATATTTTGGGCCATTATAGTGGGTATAGATCTCTAAAGGAACACAAGTGGTCAGTGTCACATTTTTAGTGCTTGAAGGCAGGTGTCATGGGTCTAACCTATTAAAAAACTGGAAAAAAGAATTTTGGCATATCTAGGCCAAAGTACTGCTGAGATACAGGCCAAAGTTCAAATCCAGCTCTGCTGGCAGAGATTTCAAGTCTTTTCAATGGGCTGGATTTCCAATCGGCGTGCTTTTGGGTTTTGCTGCCACCTGGCGGTGGAGTGCAACAATACCCTACATCAGCCAGCGAAAATAACTAATGCACAGTTGCCTTGGCATGGCCGAGGTGCTGCGCTCTTCGAGTGCTCTTGTTTCATCATGAAATGGGTACACAGGCATTCTTTTGAAACATGTGGGTCACATTACAAATATGTTGACATATAAAGAAACATCAGAATAACTACTGAATGACTGAAAAAAAGTTGTGACCAATCATTCATTTTAAGGGATTGTTTTGAGACTCCTCAGTTGCCAGTTCATGACCTGCCACTGCTATCTACATAAACGGCCATGGGACGGAAAATCCCAAAATTTCCGGCGTGCGATTATCGCAGGTTTCAGTTTATATGTTGCTTGTGTATTAAAATCATTGGAAAATTATTTTTACACAGTAATTATTACCATGGTAACACTCATCTTTTCAGAAAATATTTTTACCAGCTTCCCTTTATTACACTGTAATAAATCTGATTGCAGCACTGGTATATAATAACAATTCTTTTGTTTGACAAATACTGTGCTGGTAAGTGTAGATAATAATGCAACAGTGCTCTGTGAAAGAAATGGTGTGAACATGAAAATTTATTGGTGCACTATTCAATCACAAATCATGGGATCTAGGCCCAAACGAATGCCAAACCACTTTTAAGATGGGCTTGATGTAAAATCAAAAAGAAAAGTCTTACATCTCTAGTTTTTTAATATGTTAGACCCAAGACCCATGCCTTCAAACACTAAAAATATGACATTGATCACTTGTGCCCATTTTGAGATATGTACCCACTATAATGACCCAAAATACACATTTTTTATTCAAGTTCCAAGGTCATTAAAACATTCAATACAACCAACGTGGCTTTGATATTTTTTGTGGTCTTCAGAAAGTTGACTGACAGTTTGCATACCAAGTCTCAGGGCTTAATTATCTTAATTAGTCACAGAATAATAAATGCATTAAATTTGGAAAAAATTAGTATGATTAGTGTTTTTTACTGTTTCCAGGCCACCATGGAGTAAATGTAGTAACGCTGTGTAATTATAGTAACTGTGTGAATGATGTAAATGTGGTAATGCTGGGTAATTATAGTGTCTGTGTGAGTGGTGAAAATGTATTAACGCTGTGTAATTATAGTGACTGTGTGAGTGATATAAATGTAGTAATGCTGTGTGATTATAGTGACTGTGTGAGTGGAGTTAATGTAGTAATGCTGTGTAATTATAGTGACTGTGTGAGTGGAGTAAATGTAGTAATGCTGTGTGATTATAGTGACTGTGTGAGTGATGTAAATGTAGTAACGCTGTGTAATTATAGTGACTGTGAGTGGAGTAAATGTAGTTACGCTGTGTGATTATAGTGACTGTGTGAGTGGAGTAAATGTATTAACGCTGTGTAATTATAGTGACTGTGTGAATGCTATAAATGTAGTAACGCTGTATAATTATAGTGACTGTGTGAGTGGAGTAAATGTAGTAACGCTGTGTAATTATTGTGACTGTGTGAGTGGAGTAAATGTAGTAACGCTGTGTAATTATAGTGTAATGTGAATATAGGCCACTAGATGGCAGTATTTACCTTTTTTTTGTTAAGCTCAGACTGGAGTCATGTTTAGACATGTCCTGGACATGTCTGGGGCAAGTCCCCGAAAAGTAAAAAAAAGAGGTCTAAATGTGGGTGGGGTCTGCAAAAGAGTATATAAGGAAAAGAATTGAGACAGTAAAGTAGTAGGAGAAATTGCAAGAAGATGACCAGACCTGCCATTCTGTTCAAGACCTGTGACGTTTCTTTTGTGGATTTCTTTGCCTGTGTTTGAGCATATTCTTCATCCAGGACATCACCAAGCCACCCCACCAAAAAGGGACTGTAATTATTTCTGTTTTTTCTTATTTATCAATCTTGGTCTTTAGTTGTAGGTTGTTATTAGTCTTTGTCTTTGTTAAAAATTAAATGTGTTTTAGTTGTTAAAACTGTGTTTGTCATCCCTTGCTGTTGCTGTTGTGTTATAAATGTAATCACAAATTGGGGCCATAACAATAGTGACTGTGTGAGTGATGTAAATGTAGTAACGCTGTGTAATTATAGTGACTGAGTGATGTGAGTGTAGTAATGCTGTGTAATTATAGTGACTGTGAGTGATATAAATGTAGTAATGCTGTGTGATTATAGTGACTGTGTGAGTGATGTAAATGTATTAACACTGCGTAATTATAGTGACTGTGTGAATGCTATAAATGTAGTAATGCTGTATAATTATAGTGACTGTGTGAGTGGAGTAAATGTAGTAACGCTGTGTAATTATAGTGACTGTGTGAGTGATATAAATGTAGTAATGCTGTGTGATTATAGTGACTGAGTGATGTGAATGTAGTAATGCTGTGTAATTATAGTGACTGTGAGTGGAGTAAATGTAGTAACGCTGTGTAATTATAGTGACTGTGTGAGTGATATAAATGTAGTAATGCTGTGTGATTATAGTGACTGTGTGAGTGATGTAAATGTAGTAACGCTGTGAAATTATAGTGACTGTGTGAGTGGAGTTAATGTAGTAATGCTGTGTAATTATAGTGACTGTGAGTGGAGTAAATGTAGTTACGCTGTGTGATTATAGTGACTGTGTGAGTGGAGTAAATATATTAACGCTGTGTAATTATAGTGACTGTGAATGCTATAAATGTAGTAACGCTGTATAATTATAGTGCATGTGTGAGTGATGTGAATGTAGTAACGCTGTGTAATTATAGTGACTGTGAGTGGAGTAAATGTAGTAATACTGTGTAATTATAGTGACTGTGAGTGATGTAAATGTAGTAATGTTGTGTAATTATAGTGACTGTGTGAGTGGAGTAAATGTAGTAACGCTGTGTAATTATAGTGACTGTGTGAGTGATGTAAATGTAGTAATTTTGTGTAATTATAGTGACTCTGTGAGTGGAGTAAATAAAGTAACGCTGTGTGATTATAGTGACTGTGTGAGTGGAGTAAATGTAGTAATGCTGTGTAATTATAGTGCATGTGTGAGTGATGTGAATGTAGTAACGCTGTGTAATTATAGTGACTGTGAGTGGAGTAAATGTAGTAATACTGTGTAATTATAGTGACTGTGTGAGTGATGTAAATGTAGTAATGTTGTATAATTATAGTGACCGTGTGAGTGGAGGAAATGTAGTAACTCTGTGTGATTATAGTGACTGTGTAAGTGATGTAAATGTAGTAATGTTGTGTAATTATAGTGACTGTGTGAGTGGAGTAAATGTAGTAACGCTGTGTAATTATAGTGACTGTGTGAGTGATGTAAATGTAGTAATTTTGTGTAATTATAGTGACTCTGTGAGTGGAGTAAATAAAGTAACGCTGTGTGATTATAGTGACTGTGTGAGTGTAGTAAATGTAGTAACGCTGTGTGATTATAGTGACTGTGTGAGTGGAGTAAATGTAGTAACGCTGTGTGATTATAGTGACTGTGTGAGTGGAGTAAATGTAGTAACGCTGTGTAATTATAGTGACTGTGTGAGTGATGTAAATGTAGTAACGCTGTGTAATTATAGTGACTGAGTGATGTGAGTATAGTAATGCTCTGTAATCATAGTGACTGTGAGTGATATAAATGTAGTAATGCTGTGTGATTATTGTGACTGTGTGAGTGATGTAAATGTAGTTATGTTGTGTAATTATAGTGACTGTGTGAGTGGAGTAAATGTAGTAACGCTGTGAAATTATAGTGACTGTGTGAGTGGAGTAAATGTAGTAACGCTGTGTGATTATAGTGACTGTGTGAGTGGAGTAAATGTAGTAACGCTGTGTGATTATAGTGACTGTGTGAGTGGAGTAAATGTAGTAACGCTGTGTGATTATAGTGACTGTGTGAGTGGAGTAAATGTAGTAACGCTGTGTGATTATAGTGACTGTGTGAGTGGAGTAAATGTAGTAACGCTGTGTAATTATAGTGACTGTGTGAGTGATGTAAATGTAGTAACGCTGTGTAATTATAGTGACTGAGTGATGTGAGTGTAGTAATGCTGTTTAATTATAGTGACTGTGAGTGATATAAATGTAGTAATGCTGTGTGATTATAGTGACTGAGTGATGTGAATGTAGTAATGCTGTGTAATTATAGTGACTGTGTGAGTGGAGTAAATGTAGTAACGCTGTGTAATTATAGTGACTGTGTGAGTGATATAAATGTAGTAATGCTGTGTGATTATAGTGACTGTGTGAGTGATGTAAATGTAGTAATGCTGTGTAATTATAGTGACTGTGAGTGGAGTAAATGTAGTTACGCTGTGTGATTATAGTGACTGTGTAGGTGGAGTAAATGTATTAACGCTGTGTAATTATAGTGACTGTGTGAATGCTATAAATGTTGTAACGCTGTATAATTATAGGGACTGTGTGAGTGGAGTAAATGTAGTAATGCTGTGTAATTATAGTGCATATGTGAGTGATGTGAATGTAGTAACGCTGTGTAATTATAGTGACTGTGAGTGGAGTAAATGTAGTAATACTGTGTAATTATAGTGACTGTGTGAGTGATGTAAATGTATTAACGCTGTGTAATTATAGTGACTGTGTGAGTGATATAAATGTAGTAATGCTGTGTGATTATAGTGACTGTGTGAGTGGAGTAAATGTAGTAACGCTGTGTAATTATAGTGACTGTGTGAGTGATATAAATCTAGTAATGCTGTGTGATTATAGTGACTGTGTGAGTGATGTAAATGTAGTAACGCTGTGAAATTATAGTGACTGTGAGTGGAGTAAATGTAGTTACGCTGTGTGATTATAGTGACTGTGTGAGTGGAGTAAATGTATTAACGCTGTGTAATTATAGTGACTGTGTGAATGCTATAAATGTAGTAACGCTGTATAATTATAGTGACTGTGTGAGTGGAGTAAATGTAGTAACGCTGTGTAATTATTGTGACTGTGTGAGTGGAGTAAATGTAGTAACGCTGTGTAATTATAGTGTAATGTGAATATAGGCCACTAGATGGCAGTATTTACCTTTTTTTTGTTAAGCTCAGACTGGAGTCATGTTTAGACATGTCCTGGACATGTCTGGGGCAAGTCCCCGAAAAGTAAAAAAAAGAGGTCTAAATGTGGGTGGGGTCTGCAAAAGAGTATATAAGGAAAAGAATTGAGACAGTAAAGTAGTAGGAGAAATTGCAAGAAGATGACCAGACCTGCCATTCTGTTCAAGACCTGTGACGTTTCTTTTGTGGATTTCTTTGCCTGTGTTTGAGCATATTCTTCATCCAGGACATCACCAAGCCACCCCACCAAAAAGGGACTGTAATTATTTCTGTTTTTTCTTATTTATCAATCTTGGTCTTTAGTTGTAGGTTGTTATTAGTCTTTGTCTTTGTTAAAAATTAAATGTGTTTTAGTTGTTAAAACTGTGTTTGTCATCCCTTGCTGTTGCTGTTGTGTTATAAATGTAATCACAAATTGGGGCCATAACAATAGTGACTGTGTGAGTGATGTAAATGTAGTAACGCTGTGTAATTATAGTGACTGAGTGATGTGAGTGTAGTAATGCTGTGTAATTATAGTGACTGTGAGTGATATAAATGTAGTAATGCTGTGTGATTATAGTGACTGTGTGAGTGATGTAAATGTATTAACACTGCGTAATTATAGTGACTGTGTGAATGCTATAAATGTAGTAATGCTGTATAATTATAGTGACTGTGTGAGTGGAGTAAATGTAGTAACGCTGTGTAATTATAGTGACTGTGTGAGTGATATAAATGTAGTAATGCTGTGTGATTATAGTGACTGAGTGATGTGAATGTAGTAATGCTGTGTAATTATAGTGACTGTGAGTGGAGTAAATGTAGTAACGCTGTGTAATTATAGTGACTGTGTGAGTGATATAAATGTAGTAATGCTGTGTGATTATAGTGACTGTGTGAGTGATGTAAATGTAGTAACGCTGTGAAATTATAGTGACTGTGTGAGTGGAGGTAATGTAGTAATGCTGTGTAATTATAGTGACTGTGAGTGGAGTAAATGTAGTTACGCTGTGTGATTATAGTGACTGTGTGAGTGGAGTAAATATATTAACGCTGTGTAATTATAGTGACTGTGAATGCTATAAATGTAGTAACGCTGTATAATTATAGTGCATGTGTGAGTGATGTGAATGTAGTAACGCTGTGTAATTATAGTGACTGTGAGTGGAGTAAATGGAGTAATACTGTGTAATTATAGTGAGTGTGAGTGATGTAAATGTAGTAATGTTGTGTAATTATAGTGTCTGTGTGAGTGGAGTAAATGTAGTAACGCTGTGTATTTATAGTGACTGTGTGAGTGATGTAAATGTAGTAATTTTGTGTAATTATAGTGACTCTGTGAGTGCAGTAAATAAAGTAACGCTCTGTGATTATAGTGACTGTGTGAGTGGAGTAAATGTAGTAATGCTGTGTAATTATAGTGCATGTGTGAGTGATGTGAATGTAGTAACGCTGTGTAATTATAGTGACTGTGAGTGGAGTAAATGTAGTAATACTGTGTAATTATAGTGACTGTGTGAGTGATGTAAATGTAGTAATGTTGTGTAATTATAGTGACCGTGTGAGTGGAGGAAATGTAGTAACTCTGTGTAATTATAGTGACTGTGTAAGTGATGTAAATGTAGTAATGTTGTGTAATTATAGTGACTGTGTGAGTGGAGTAAATGTAGTAACGCTGTGTAATTATAGTGACTGTGTGAGTGATGTAAATGTAGTAATTTTGTGTAATTATAGTGACTCTGTGAGTGGAGTAAATAAAGTAACGCTGTGTGATTATAGTGACTGTGTGAGTGTAGTAAATGTAGTAACGCTGTGTGATTATAGTGACTGTGTGAGTGGAGTAAATGTAGTAACGCTGTGTGATTATAGTGACTGTGTGAGTGGAGTAAATGTAGTAACGCTGTGTAATTATAGTGACTGTGTGAGTGATGTAAATGTAGTAACGCTGTGTAATTATAGTGACTGAGTGATGTGAGTATAGTAATGCTGTGTAATCATAGTGACTGTGAGTGATATAAATGTAGTAATGCTGTGTGATTATTGTGACTGTGTGAGTGATGTAAATGTAGTTATGTTGTGTAATTATAGTGACTGTGTGAGTGGAGTAAATGTAGTAACGCTGTGAAATTATAGTGACTGTGTGAGTGGAGTAAATGTAGTAACGCTGTGTGATTATAGTGACTGTGTGAGTGGAGTAAATGTAGTAACGCTGTGTGATTATAGTGACTGTGTGAGTGGAGTAAATGTAGTAACGCTGTGTGATTATAGTGACTGTGTGAGTGGAGTAAATGTAGTAACGCTGTGTGATTATAGTGACTGTGTGAGTGGAGTAAATGTAGTAACGCTGTGTAATTATAGTGACTGTGTGAGTGATGTAAATGTAGTAACGCTGTGTAATTATAGTGACTGAGTGATGTGAGTGTAGTAATGCTGTTTAATTATAGTGACTGTGTAAGTGATGTAAATGTAGTAATGTTGTGTAATTATAGTGACTGTGTGAGTGATGTAAATGTAGTAATGTTGTATAATTATAGTGACCGTGTGAGTGGAGGAAATGTAGTAATGCTGTGTAATTACAGTGCATGTGTGAGTGGAGTAAATGTAGTAATGCTGCATGATTATAGTGACTGTGTGAGTGATGTAAATGTAGTAACGCTGTGTAATTATAGTGACTGTGAGTGGAGTAAATGTAGTTACGCTGTGTGATTATAGTGACTGTGTGAGTGGAGTAAATGTATTAACACTGTGTAATTATAGTGACTGTGTGAATGCTATAAATGTAGTAACGCTGTATAGTTATAGGGACTGTGTGAGTGGAGTAAATGTAGTAATGCTGTGTAATTATAGTGCATGTGTGAGTGATGTGAATGTAGTAACGCTGTGTAATTATAGTGACTGTGTGAGTGGAGTAAATGTAGTAATACTGTGTAATTATAGTGACTGTGTGAGTGATGTAAATGTAGTAATGTTGTATAATTATAGTGACCGTGTGAGTGGAGGAAATGTAGTAACTCTGTGTGATTATAGTGACTGTGTAAGTGATGTAAATGTAGTAATGTTGTGTAATTATAGTGACTGTGTGAGTGATGTAAATGTAGTAATGTTGTATAATTATAGTGACCGTGTGAGTGATGTAAATGTAGTAATTTTGTGTGATTATAGTGACTGTGTGAGTGTAGTAAATGTAGTAACGCTGTGTGATTATAGTGACTGTGTGAGTGGAGTAAATGTAGTAACGCTGTGTGATTATAGTGACTGTGTGAGTGGAGTAAATGGAGTAACGTTGTGTAATTATAGTGACTGTGTGAGTGATGTAAATGTAGTAACGCTGTGTAATTATAGTGACTGAGTGATGTGAGTAAAGTAATGCTGTGTAATTATAGTGACTGTGAGTGATATAAATGTAGTAATGCTGTATGATTATTGTGACTGTGTGAGTGATGTAAATGTAGTTATGTTGTGTAATTATAGTGACTGTGTGAGTGGAGTAAATGTAGTAACGCTGTGAAATTATAGTGACTGTGTGAGTGGAGTAAATGTAGTAACGCTGTGTGATTATAGTGACTGTGTGAGGGGAGTAAATGTAGTAACGCTGTGTGATTATAGTGACTGTGTGAGTGGAGTAAATGTAGTAACGCTGTGTGATTATAGTGACTGTGTGAGTGGAGTAAATGTAGTAACGCTGTGTGATTATAGTGACTGTGTGAGTGGAGTAAATGTAGTAACGCTGTGTGATTATAGTGACTGTGTGAGTGGAGTAAATGTAGTCACGCTGTGTAATTATAGTGACTGTGTGAGTGATGTAAATGTAGTAACGCTGTGTAATTATAGTGAATGAGTGATGTGAGTGTAGTAATGCTGTTTAATTATAGTGACTGTGAGTGATATAAATGTAGTAATGCTGTGTGATTATAGTGACTGAGTGACGTGAATGTAGTAATGCTGTGTAATTATAGTGACTGTGTGAGTGGAGTAAATGTAGTAACGCTGTGTAATTATAGTGACTGTGTGAGTGATATAAATGTAGTAATGCTGTGTGATTATAGTGACTGTGTGAGTGATGTAAATGTAGTAACGCTGTGAAATTATAGTGACTGTGTGAGTGGAGTTAATGTAGTAATGCTGTGTAATGATAGTGACTGTGAGTGGAGTAAATGTAGTTACGCTGTGTAATTATAGTGACTGTGTGAATGCTATAAATGTTGTAACGCTGTATAATTATAGGGACTGTGTGAGTGGAGTAAATGTAGTAATGCTGTGTAATTATAGTGCATGTGTGAGTGATGTGAATGTAGTAAAGCTGTGTAATTATAGTGACTGTGAGTGGAGTAAATGTAGTAATACTGTGTAATTATAGTGACTGTGTGAGTGATGTAAATGTAGTAATGTTGTGTAATTATAGTGACCGTGTGAGTGGAGGAAATGTAGTAACTCTGTGTAATTATAGTGACTGTGTAAGTGATGTAAATGTAGTAATGTTGTGTAATTATAGTGACTGTGTGAGTGGAGTAAATGTAGTAATGCTGTGTAATTATAGTGACTGTGTGAGTGATGTAAATGTAGTAATTTTGTGTTATTATAGTGACTCTGTGAGTGGAGTAAATAAAGTAACGCTGTGTGATTATAGTGACTGTGTGAGTGTAGTAAATGTAGTAACGCTGTGTGATTATAGTGACTGTGTGAGTGGAGTAAATGTAGTAACGCTGTAAATTATAGTGACTGTGTGAGTGGAGTAAATGTAGTAACGCTGTGTGATTATAGTGACTTTGTGAGTGATGCGAATGTAGAAACGCTGTGTAATTATAGTGACTGTGTGAGTGGAGTAAATGTAGTAATGCTGTGTAATTATAGTGACTGTGAGTGATGTGAATGTAGTAATGCTGTGTAATTATAGTGACTGTGTGAATGATGTAAATGTAGTTATGTTGTGTAATTATAGTGACTGTGTGAGTGGAGTAAATGTAGTAACGCTGTGTAATTATAGTGACTGTGTGAGTGGAGTAAATGTAGTAAAGCTGTGTGATTATAGTGACTGTGTGAGTGGAGTAAATGTAGTAACGCTGTGTGATTATAGTGACTGTGTGAGTGGAGTAAATGTAGTAACGCTGTGTGATTATAGTGACTGTGTGAGTGATGTAAATGTAGTAACGCTGTGTGATTATAGTGACTGTGTGAGTGGAGTAAATGTAGTAACGCTGTGTGATTATAGTGACTGTGTGAGTGGAGTAAATGTAGTAACGCTGTGTGATTATAGTGACTGTGAGTGATGTAAATGTAGTAACGCTGTGTAATTATTGTGACTGTGAGTGGAGTAAATGTAGTAACGCTGTGTAATTATAGTGACTGTGTGAGTGGAGTAAATATAGTAATGCTGTGTAATTATAGTGACTGAGTGATATGACTGTAGTAATGCTGTGTAATTATAGTGACTGTGTGAGTGATGTAAATGTAGTAATGCTGTGTATTTATAGTGACTGTGTGAGTGGAGTAAATGTAGTAACGCTGTGTAATTATTGTGACTGTGTGAGTGGAGTAAATGTAGTAACGCTGTGTAATTACAGTGCATGTGTGAGTGGAGTAAATGGAGTAATGCTGTGTTATTATAGTGACTGTGTGAGTGATGTAAATGTAGTAACGCTGTGTGATTATAGTGACTGTGTGAGTGGAGTAAATGTAGTAACGCTGTGTAATTATAGTGACTGTGTGAGTGGAGTAAATGTAGTAACGCTGTTTAATTATAGTGACTGTGTGAGTGGAGTAAATGTAGTAACGCTGTGTAATTATAGTGACTGTTTGAGTGGAGTAAATGTCGTGACGCTGTGTGATTATAGTGACTGTGTGAGTGATGTAAATGTTGCAACGCTTTGTAATTATAGTGACTGTGTGAGTGGAGTAAATGTAGTAACGCTGTGTAATTATAGTGACTGTGTGAGTGGAGTAAATGTCGTAATGCTGTGTAATTATAGTGACTATGTGAGTGATGTAAATGTAGTAATGCTGTGTAATTATAGTGACTGTATGAGTGATGTAAATGTAGTAATGCTGTGTAATTATAGTGACTGTGTGAGTGATGTAAATGTAGTAACGCTGTGTGATTATAGTGACTGTGTGATTGGAGTAAATGTAGTAACGCTGTGTGATTATAGTGACTGTGTGAGTGGAGTAAATGTAGTAACGTTGTGTGATTATAGTGACTGTGTGAGTGGAGTAAATGTAGTAACGCTGTTTAATTATAGTGACTGTGTGAGTGGAGTAAATGAAGTAACGCTGTGTAATTATAGTGACTGTGTGAGTGATGTAAATGGAGTAACGCTGTGTGATTATAGTGACTGTGTGAGTGATGTAAATGTAGTAATGTTTTGTAATTATAGTGACTGTGTGAGTGGAGTAAATGTAGTAACGCTGTGTAATTATAGTGACTGTGTGAGTGATGTAAATGTTGCAACGCTTTGTAATTATAGTGACTGTGTGAGTGGAGTAAATGTAGTAACGCTGTGTAATTATAGTGACTGTGTGAGTGATGTAAATGTAGTAATGCTGTGTAATTATAGTGACTGTCTGAGTGATGTAAATGTAGTAACGCTGTGTAATTATAGTGACTGTGTGAGTGATGTAAATTTAGAAATGTTGTGTAATTATAGTGACTGTGTGAGTGTAGCAAATGTAGTAACGCTGTGTGATTATAGTGACTCTGTGAGTGGAGTAAATGTAGTAACGCTGTGTGATTATAGTGACTGTGTGAGTGATGTAAATGTAGTAACGCTGTGTAATTATTGTGACTGTGTGAGTGGAGTAAATGTAGTAACGCTGTGTAATTATAGTGACTGAGTGATGTGAATGTAGTAATGCTGTGTAAATATAGTGACTGTGTGAGTGGAGTAAATGTAGTAATGCTGTGTAATTATAGTGACTGTGTGAGTGGAGTAAATGTAGTAATGCTGTGTAATTATAGTGACTGTGTGAGTGATGTAAATGTAGTAATGCTGTGTAATTATAGTGACTGTGTGAGTGGAGTAAATGTAGTCACGCTGTGTAATTATAGTGACTGTGTGAGTGATGTAATTTTAGTAATGTTGTGTAATTATAGTGACTGTGTGAGTGGAGTAAATGTAGTAACGCTGTGTGATTATAGTGACTGTGAGTGATGTAAATGTCGTAACGCTGTTTAATTATAGTGACTCTGTGAGTGGAGTTAATGTCGTAACGCTGTGTGATTATAGTGACTGTGTGAGTGATGTAAATGTTGCAACGCTTTGTAATTATAGTGACTGTGTGAGTGGAGTAAATGTAGTAACGCTGTATAATTATAGTGACTGTGTGATTGGAGTAAATTTAGTAATGCTGTGTAATTATAGTGACTGTGTGAGTGATATAAATGTAGTAATGCTGTGTAATTATAGTGACTGTGTGAGTGATGTAAATGTAGTAACGCTGTGTAATTATAGTGACTGTGTGATTGGAGTAAATTTAGTAATGCTGTGTAATTATAGTGACTGTGTGAGTGATATAAATGTAGTAATGCTGTGTAATTATAGTGACTGTGTGAGTGATGTAAATGTAGTAATGCTGTGTAATTATAGTGACTGTGTGAGTGATGTAAATGTAGTAACGCTGTGTAATTATAGTGACTGTGAGTGGAGTAAATGTAGTAACGCTGTGTGATTATAGTGACTGTGATTGGAGTAAATGTAGTAACGCTGTGTGATTGTAGTGACTGTGTGAGTGGAGTAAATGTAGTAACGCTGTGTGATTATAGTGACTGTGTGAGTGGAGTAAATGTAGTAACGCTGTTTAATTATATTGACTGTGTGAGTGGAGTAAATGTAGTAACGCTGTGTAATTATAGTGACTGTGTGAGTGGAGTAAATGTTGCAACGCTTTGTAAGGATAGTGACTGTGTGAGTGGAGTAAATGTAGTAACGCTGTGTAATTATAGTGACTGTGTGAGTGATGTAAATGTAGTAATGCTGTGTAATTATAGTGACTGTGAGTGTGAATGTAGTAATGCTGTGTAATTATGGTGACTGTGTGAGTGATGTAAATGTAGTAATGCTGTGTAATTATGGTGACTGTGTGAGTGATGTAAATGTAGTAATGCTGTGAAATTATAGTGACTGTGTGAGTGGAGTTAATGTAGTCATGCTGTGTAATTATAGTGACTGTGTGAGTGGAGTAAATGTAGTAAAGATGTGTGATTATAGTGACTGTGTGAGTGGAGTAAATGTAGTAACGCTGTGTGATTATAGTGACTGTGTGAGTGGAGTAAATGTAGTAACGCTGTGTGATTATAGTGACTGTGTGAGTGGAGTAAATGTAGTAACGCTGTGTGATTATAGTGAGTGTGTGAGTGGAGTAAATGTAGTAACGCTGTGTGATTATAGTGACTGTGTGAGTGGAGTAAATGTAGTAACGCTGTGTGATTATTGTGACTGTGAGTGATGTAAATGTAGTAACGCTGTGTAATTATTGTGACTGTGAGTGGAGTAAATGTAGTAACGCTGTGTAATTATAGTGACTGTGTGAGTGGAGTAAATATAGTAATGCTGTGTAATTATAGTGACTGAGTGATATGAATGTAGTAATGCTGTGTAATTATAGTGACTGTGTGAGTGATGTAAATGTAGTAATGCTGTGTATTTATAGTGACTGTGTGAGTGGAGTAAATGTAGTAACGCTGTGTAATTATTGTGACTGTGTGAGTGGAGTAAATGTAGTAACGCTGTGTAATTACAGTGCATGTGTGAGTGGAGTAAATGTAGTAACGCTGTTTAATTATAGTGACTGTGTGAGTGGAGTAAATGTAGTAACGCTGTGTAATTATAGTGACTGTGTGAGTGGAGTAAATGTAGTAACGCTGTGTAATTATAGTGACTGTGTGAGTGGAGTAAATGTAGTAACGCTGTTTAATTATAGTGACTGTGTGAGTGGAGTAAATGTAGTAACGCTGTGTAATTATAGTGACTGTGTGAGTGGAGTAAATGTCGTAACGCTGTGTGATTATAGTGACTGTGTGAGTGATGTAAATGTTGCAACGCTTTGTAATTATAGTGACTGTGTGAGTGGAGTAAATGTAGTAACGCTGTGTAATTATAGTGACTGTGTGAGTGGAGTAAATGTCGTAATGCTGTGTAATTATAGTGACTGTGTGAGTGATGTAAATGTAGTAATGCTGTGTAATTATAGTGACTGTATGAGTGATGTAAATGTAGTAATGCTGTGTAATTATAGTGACTGTGTGAGTGATGTAAATGTAGTAACGCTGTGTGATTATAGTGACTGTGTGATTGGAGTAAATGTAGTAACGCTGTGTGATTATAGTGACTGTGAGTGGAGTAAATGTAGTAACGCTGTGTGATTATAGTGACTGTGTGAGTGGAGTAAATGTAGTAACGCTGTTTAATTATAGTGACTGTGTGAGTGTAGTAAATGAAGTGACGCTGTGTAATTATAGTGACTGTGTGAGTGGAGTAAATGTCGTAACGCTGTGTGATTATAGTGACTGTGTGAGTGATGTAAATGTTGCAACGCTTTGTAATTATAGTGACTGTGTGAGTGGAGTAAATGTAGTAACGCTGTGTAATTATAGTGACTGTGTGAGTGATGTAAATGTAGTAATGCTGTGTAATTATAGTGACTGTGAGTGTGAATGTAGTAATGCTGTGTAATTATAGTGACTGTGTGAGTGATGTAAATGTAGTAATGCTGTGTAATTATAGTGACTGTGTGAGTGATGTAAATGTAGTAACGCTGTGTAATTATAGTGACTGTGTGAGTGATGTAAATTTAGAAATGTTGTGTAATTATAGTGACTGTGTGAGTGTAGCAAATGTAGTAACGCTGTGTGATTATAGTGACTGTGTGAGTGGAGTAAATGTAGTAACACTGTGTGATTATAGTGACTGTGTGAGTGATGTAAATGTAGTAACGCTGTGTAATTATTGTGACTGTGTGAGTGGAGTAAATGTAGTAACGCTGTGTAATTATAGTGACTGAGTGATGTGAATGTAGTAATGCTGTGTAATTATAGTGACTGTGTGAGTGATGTAAATGTAGTAATGCTGTGTAATTATAGTGACTGTGTGAGTGGAGTAAATGTAGTAATGCTGTGTAATTATAGTGACTGTGTGAGTGATGTAAATGTAGTAATGCTGTGTAATTATAGTGACTGTGTGAGTGGAGTAAATGTAGTCACGCTGTGTAATTATAGTGACTGTGTGAGTGATGTAATTTTAGTAATGTTGTGTAATTATAGTGACTGTGTGAGTGGAGTAAATGTAGTAACGCTGTGTGATTATAGTGACTGTGAGTGATGTAAATGTCGTAACGCTGTTTAATTATAGTGACTGTGTGAGTGGAGTAAATGTAGTAACGCTGTGTAATTATAGTGACTGTGTGAGTGGAGTTAATGTCGTAACGCTGTGTGATTATAGTGACTGTGTGAGTGATGTAAATGTTGCAATGCTTTGTAATTATAGTGACTGTGTGAGTGGAGTAAATGTAGTAACGCTGTGTAATTATAGTGACTGTGTGATTGGAGTAAATGTAGTAATGCTGTGTAATTATAGTGACTGTGTGAGTGATATAAATGTAGTAATGCTGTGTAATTATAGTGACTGTGTGAGTGATGCAAATGTAGTAATGCTGTGTAATTATAGTGACTGTGTGAGTGATGTAAATGTAGTAACGCTGTGTAATTATAGTGACTGTGAGTGGAGTAAATGTAGTAACGCTGTGTGATTGTAGTGACTGTGTGAGTGGAGTAAATGTAGTAACGCTGTGTGATTATAGTGACTGTGTGAGTGGAGTAAATGTAGTAACGCTGTTTAATTATAGTGACTGTGTGAGTGGAGTAAATGTAGTAACGCTGTGTAATTATAGTGACTGTGTGAGTGGAGTAAATGTTGCAACGCTTTGTAAGGATAGTGACCGTGTGAGTGGAGTAAATGTAGTAACGCTGTGTAATTATAGTGACTGTGTGAGTGATGTAAATGTAGTAATGCTGTGTAATTATAGTGACTGTGAGTGTGAATGTAGTAATGCTGTGTAATTATGGTGACTGTGTGAGTGATGTAAATGTAGTAATGCTGTGTAATTATAGTGACTGTGTGAGTGATGTAAATGTAGTAACGCTGTGTAATTATAGTGACTGTGTGAGTGGAGTAAATGTAGTAACGCTGTGTAATTATAGTGACTGTGTGAGTGAAGTAAATTTAGTAATGTTGTGTAATTATAGTGACTGTGTGAGTGGAGCAAATGTAGTAACGCTGTGTGATTATAGTGACTGTGTGAGTGGAGTAAATGTAGTAACGCTGTGTGATTATCGTGACTGTGAGTGATGTAAATGTCGTAACGCTGTGTAATTATAGTGACTGTGTGAGTGGAGTAAATGTAGTAACGCTGTGTGATTATAGTGACTGTGTGAGTGATGTGAATGTAGTAATGCTGTGTAATTATAGTGACTATGTGAGTGATGTAAATGTAGTAATGCTGTTTAATTAAAGTGACTGTGTGAGTGGAGTAAATGTAGTAATGCTGTGTAATTATAGTGACTGTGTGAGTGGAGTAAATGTAGTAATGCTGTGTAATTATAGTGACTGAGTGATGTGAATGTAGTAATGCTGTGTAATTATAGTGACTGTGTGAGTGATGTAAATGTAGTAATGCTGTGTAATTATAGTGACTGTGTGAGTGGAGTAAATGTAGTAATGCTGTGTAATTATAGTGACTGTGAGTGATGTGAATGTAGTAATGCTGTGTAATTATAGTGTCTGTGTGAGTGGAGTAAATGTAGTAACGCTGTGTAATTATAGTGACTGAGTGATGTGAATGTAGTAATGCTGTGTAATTATAGTGACTGTGTGAGTGGAGTTAATGTAGTAATGCTGTGTAATTATAGTGACTGTGTGAGTGGAGTAAATGTAGTAATGCTGTGTAATTACAGTGCATGTGTGAGTGGAGTAAATGTAGTAATGCTGCGTGATTATAGTGACTGTGTGAGTGATGTAAATGTAGTAATGCTGTGAAATTATAGTGACTGTGTGAGTGGAGTAAATGTAGTAATGCTGTGTAATTATAGCGACTGTGTGAGTGGAGTAAATGTAGTAACGCTGTGTGATTATAGTGACTGTGTGAGTGGAGTAAATGTTGTAACGCTGTGTAATTATAGTGACTGTGTGAGTGGAGTAAATGTAGTAACGATGTTTAATTATAGTGACTGTGAGTGGAGTAAATGTAGTAACGCTGTGTAATTATCGTGACTCTGTGAGTGGAGTAAATTTCGTAACGCTGTGTGATTATAGTGACTGTGTGAGTGATGTAAATGTAGCAACGCTGTGTAATTATAGTGACTGTGTGAGTGGAGTAAATGTCGTAACGCTGTGTAATTATGGTGACTGTGTGAGTGATGTAAATGTAGTAACGCTGTGTGATTATAGTG
This sequence comes from Gymnothorax reevesii, assembly GCA_029721435.1. Lineage (NCBI taxonomy): Eukaryota > Metazoa > Chordata > Actinopteri > Anguilliformes > Muraenidae > Gymnothorax > Gymnothorax reevesii. Next base: position 5,115,352 of record CM056577.1, read on the forward strand.
ACTGTGTGAGTGATGTAAATGTAGTAACGCTGTGTGATTATAGTGACTGTGTGAGTGGAGTCAATGTAGTAACGCTGTGTAATTATAGTGCCTGTGTGAGTGATGTAAATGTCGTAACGCTGTGTAATTTTAGTGACTGTGTGAGTGGAGTAAATGTAGTAATGCTGAGTAATTATAGTGACTGTGAGTGATTTTAAGTGTAGTATAGCTGTGTGATTGTGTGATTGGATTAAATGCTGTAATTATAGTGACTGTATGAGTAATGTAAGTGCAGTGATGTTGTGCATTATTCACGTCTGTATGTCTTAATGCTGTTTGATGAAAGTGCTTCCGGTTTGTTCTCCTGCATTTCGAGTTCCAAACAGCCGGTGGGGTTTTTATCAAACTATCTCTCAGAAAGATCTCAATATATCCAATTCGATAGGCTCACTTCTAACTGTTTAAATAGTAGAAATGGAGTAGCCCAGAGTCTGTTTTGCATCCTCTGCTATTGTCAATTTATATTAATAATTTAGGACATAATGTTGAAGGCGCAAATTTTCATTTCTATGGGTATAATACGGTGATCTATTGTGCTGGTCCCACCATTATAAAGGCCCTTATCAAACTGCAGGATGTTTTTAATATTAAACAGGTTCAACTGCCACTTCAAAAGCTGGTTCCAAATGCTGACAAAACTAAAGTAATGCATGCACTTCTACACAGGAGTCAGTAAACAGTGAGGATATTATTACTGCTGGGGGAAAGAAGTTAAAAGTTGTTTCCAGGTTTATATATCTTGCTATCTGGCTCGATGACTGCCTGTCTTTTTACACCCCAGGTTGAAAATCTAATTAAAACATTGAGACTGAATTTGAGGTTTTATTACGGAATTAAGCCCTGTTTCTCTTTTGAGGTTAGAAAGAAAGTTAATCGGTTTTTGATTATGGTGACCTTTTATACATGCATGGATCTGCACATTGCTTGCAAAAGTTAGATAGTGTTTATCACAGTGCATTGAGATTTGTGACAAACTGTAAAGCCCACACTCAGTATTGTACTCTGTCTGGGCTGGTTGGCCATCTTTGGGTGTGCGTCGGCTCAGTCATTGGTATTTGTTTATTTAAAAAGCTATTTTAGGTAAACTCCCTTCTTGTATTTGTTCCTTGATTGCTCTGTAATCTGACTGTCGATGTAGTATGAGATCTAAAGATGTTATTTTATTGTCTGTCCCAAGTGCACATGGAAATTTGGGAATGAAAGCTTTTCAGCGCTCTGCTCCCCTCAGCTGGAATAAAAAGATTTGAAACTTAGGGAATTGGTCTATTTGTCTGATTTTAAATTTCTTGGTGAAAAATGGTGAAAAAATCGGTTGGTACATGTTTATGCCCAAAGTTATTTGAATGTAAGTGCGCAGTTGATTGAATGAATGTCTTTTATAACCAGTGGTGTATTAAGTTGTCTCCATCTTGGTGTTTACAGTGTATGTTTTCTTGTTATTGTCAGGTTGTCTGTATCCCTTCATGCTGCCATTTTTTCCTTTGAAAAAGAGCTCAATGATCTCAGTTGGACTACCTGGTAAAATATGGGTTAAATAAAGTAAAATGAATAAATCTCTCGCCCTTGCAGGCATACTCGCAGGACGCCTATCAGAAGGGCCATGAGGCCTACAGTGGGAACGCCCACAGCATCCCGGAGCCCCCGCCCCTGCGCTACCCTCGCTTAGAGCAGCTGCAGCCCCAGGGGATGGCTCAAAGCCCCGACCCGCCCGCCACCCACCCCACCCCTGCCCCTGCTCCGCCCTGCGTCCCGCCAGAGCTGGGGTATCGAGTGGAGATCCCAGTACCGCCCTCTCCCCCCGAGCAGCACCCCCGCCATGCCTCAGGTGCGCAAAACCATCCGGAGGAGTGGAGGTCTGGCGTGGGGCGCTCAGACCACCCCCCCACTCACCCGCGGGACACTGCCCCCAGCTCTCTCAGATCCTCATTGGCAGAGCCTCAGTCTGGCTCTGCAAATCACTGTCCCCCTCCCCTATCCTTCTCCAATCAGGCACCGAGGATAGACTGGCGGACCTATACGACCTATGGGGAGTACGTGGACCACAAGCGCATCCGAGCGTACAGTTGTCGGACCATCCAGGAGCGTCTTCACAGCCTGCGGGCCGCCGAGTTTAACCCGAACCAGCCTCCATCTTACCCCCGTGGCTCCGCCCACTACCACCCGCCTTCTTACCCCCGCAGCTCCTCCCACGATCGAGCCGTCTCTCTCTATCCCAGCCACGGCCCGTTCCCCACCTCCCTGCGCCCCAAACCACGCGCCCGCTCCTTCGACTTCCTGGAATCTCAGGAGAGGCGGGGCCTGAGGAGGGTGGAGCTTGATGATGGGCAGCAGCAGAAACATCCTCTCAACACTCAACCCCACCCCCCACCAAAACAGCCAGTCACATCCCAAACCCACCAAGAAGCCACGCCCACGGAAGGCCACATTCTAAGCCACGTAGCCTCCAAAGGAACGAAACGGCAGCTGGGAAATCACTCGAGCCAATCAGAAGCTCCAAAGGCCCAAGACAATCATTCGAGCCAACCAGAAGCTCCAAAAGTCCAAGTAAATCACTCGAGCCAATCAGACGCTCCAAAGGTCCAAGAAAATCACTCAAGCCAATCAGAAGCTCCAAAGGTCAAACAAAATCACTCAAGTCAAGCAAAAGTGCCAAAGATCCAACGACAGGCAGCTATCAAAGTCAATCATCTCCCTCCTCGTTCCCAAGCCAAAACCACCACTGTGCACCCCCCAAAAGAGGCGGGGCCAAATGCACTCTCCTATTTGGCCTCTTCCAGTAACGACCCAGCTCTCTGCTCCAATAGCGCGACGGCTGTCAAAACCTCAACCAAGGAGAAAGAGCTGGAGCCTGCAGTGGTCCTGCGGGAGAAACCGCCCACTGGCCACACCCCCCAGCCTTTCCGACACCCATCCTACATCCTAGCTATTGGCCAATCGGATGCCTGCCCCGCCCCTGCGCCAGCAGACTCCGCCTGCTGGTTACCCAATGACGCACGGCGGGAGCTGCGAATCAGGCAGCAGCAGAGTCTGCCCTCGGGCCCCACCTCCGACAACCTGGACCAATCACTGGACGCCATCCCCTTCATTGGTAAGAGTTGCGAGGGTTTCCGTGGAAACAGAGCTGGGATTCGTGCAGTCAGGCGGAGGTTTGGGGGCGGGGGTGCTGATCAGGATGGTAAATGACTGGTGATGAAGGAAGCTCTGGACTAAAGCTTTCTGATAATCAGGAAAGTGGAGAGTGTTTAATATGAGATGTACTTCCTGTCCGTCTGTGAGTCAGTTCTCCTTCACATGGGCCCTTCTGCCACATCACCACACTCCTGCGCCTTCCCTCTCCCTCAGCGCCCAGGCTCCGTCTCTCATTCAGTGTCTCGCATTGGATGGGCAGTTATGCATCGCTCTGTGAGCTGTGCTCCTGTGCCCCGATTTAGCATGTTGGTTATTTCATGTGTATCATTTTCTATGCGTGTTTCTGCAGACTAATCCACAAGTAGCTTGGCTCAGGAGTGGATGTTTGCGTGTGTCGCTGCAGGGTGTTGAGTGGGCGCTTGAGTGGGCAATGTAGAGTCTCATATTCATTTTACGCACCAGAGCAGGGGTGTTCACACACACACACACACACACACACACACACACACACGCATGAATCCGCGCGCGCGTATGCGCATGTTATGTAGTGTGTGTGTGTGTGTGCATGTGTGTGTCTGTACACTGATGTGTGTGTGAGATGAGTGTGTGTGTTTGTGTGCACACCCTTGTATGTTTGCATATATTATGTCTTTGTGTGCTTAGCTGTACTTGTAGGGACTGCTCAAGTATAGTGATGTCTGAATACACAGCAATGTGACATTTGTTAAAATTGGGCTTATAGTTGGGACTACTTCTGGTTTTAAAGTTAAGTACTAGAATTTCGCTGTAGGTTGCGGTCCATCCATCCATTCTCTACACCGGTTCTTCCTCACGACGGTCGCAACGAATCTGGAGTCAATCCCGGCTGACTCTGGACGAAAGGCAGGGACCCAACCTGGACAGCTCACCGATCCATCGCAGGGCACACCCACCATTCACACACCATTCGCTCTCACACTCATACCTGTGGGCAATTTACAGTCTCCAGTTATCCAGATGTGAATGTTTTTGGACTGTGGGAGGAAACCGGAGTACCCGGAGAAATTCCACACGAACACGGGGAGAACATGCAAACTCCACACAGAAAGGCCCCAGGCCGGATTCAGACCCATTACCTTCTTGCTGTGAGGCAGCTGTGCTACCTACTCTGTCTCCGAGCCGCTCCTTTAGGATAATGTGAGGTGCTAAATTAATCTGGGTTAGGGTTAGGTTAAATTCATTTTTATTTGGGGGTTTCAGTTAAGGTTGCAGATTGGGTTAATATTAGGGATGATTTTATTTTTAGGCGTGTGTGTGTGTGTTAGTACTACTGATTAACTTTAGTTTACTACATGATGTTCATGCTCCTTACATTAGCAATGAGGTGCCAGCACAGTTCACCAGAGAAGACATACTGTGCGGTTTCAGCTTCACTGGCGTAAATGCATTGAGGTGTACTGTGAGAGGTGCTCTACAGTAATATTACTACGACAAACACTGCAAACAGACTGAATTAATGCTGACACAGGACTGAGACAGCTGGGCGATGTGGAGAGTCCCTCTGTACCTGGAATGTTAATGCCGACCTTTTGATATCTGTAGACTTTTAATCAGGCTCTTCAGAGATAAAAGCATCGATGCAGATTGGCAGGATAAAGTTATTGATGGATGTTGTGCAAAGTGGCAGGATAAAAATGTTGATGGGTGTTGTGCGAAGGGGCAGGATGTAGATGTTGGTGGATGGTGTGCAGAGTGGCAGGATAAAGATATTGATGGATGTTGTGCAGAGTGGCAGGATAAACTTATTGATGGATGTTGTGCAGAATGGCAGGATAAAGATATTGATGGATGTTGTGCAGAGTGGCAGGATAAAGATATTGATGGATGTTGTGCAGAGTGGCAGGATAAAGATATTGATGGATTTTGTGCAGAATGGCAGGATAAAGATATTGATGGATGTTGTGCAGAGTGGCAGGATAAAGATTTTGATGGATGCTGTGCAGAGTGGCAGGATAAAGATTTTGATGGATGCTGTATGCAGTTGCAGGATAAAGATATTTGATGGATGTTGTGCAGAGTGGCAGAATAAAGATTTTAATGGATGTTGTGCAAAGTGGCAGGATAAAGATAATATATGGATGTTGTGCAGAGGGGCAGGATAAAGATATTGATGGAAGTTGTGCAGAGTGGCAGGATAAAGATATTGATGGATGTTGTGCAGAGTGGCAGGATAAAGTTATTGATGAATGTTGTGCAGAATGGCAGTATAAAGATATTTGATGGATGTTGTGCAGAGTGGCAGGATAAAGATATTGATGGATGTTGTGCAGAGTGGCAGGATAAAGATAATATATGGATGTTGTGCAGAGGGGCAGGATAAAGATATTGATGGATGTTGTGCAGAGTGGCAGAATAAAGATTTTAATGGATGTTGTGCAGAGTGGCAGGATAAAGATAATATATGGATGTTGTGCAGAGGGGCAGGATAAAGATATTGATGGAAGTTGTGCAGAGAGGCAGGATAAAGATATTGATGGATGTTGTGCAGAGTGGCAGGATAAAGGTATTGATGAATGTTGTGCAGAATGGCAGTATAAAGATATTTGATGGATGTTGTGCAGAGTGGCAGGATAAAGATATTGATGGATGTTGTGCAGAGTGGCAGGATAAAGATAATATATGGATGTTGTGCAGAGGGGCAGGATAAAGATATTGATGGATGCTGTGCAGAGTTGCAGGATAAAGATATTGATGGATGTTGTGCAGAGTGGCAGGATAAAGATATTGATGGATGTTGTGCAGAGTGGCTGGATAAAGTTGTTGATGGATGTAGTGCAGATTGGCAGGATAAAGATTTTGTTGGATGTTTTGCAGAGTGGCAGGATAAAGATATTGATGGATGTGGTATGCAGTGGCAGGATAAAGTTGTTGATAGATGTAGTGCAGATTGGCAGGATAAAGATTTTGATCGATGTTTTGCGGAGTGGCAGGATTAAGATATTGATGGATGCTGTATGCAGTGGCAGGATAAAGATTTTGATTGATGTTTTGCGGAGTGGCAGGATAAAGTTGTTGATGGATGTAGTGCAGATTGGCAGGATAAAGATTTTGATGGATGTTTTGCAGAGTGGCAGGATAAAGTTGTTGATAGATGTAGTGCAGATTGGCAGGATAAAGATTTTGATCGATGTTTTGCGGAGTGGCTGGATTAAGATATTGATGGATGCTGTATGCAGTGGCAGGATAAAGATTTTGATTGATGTTGTGCGGAGTGGCAGGATAAAGTTGTTGATGGATGTAGTGCAGATTGGCAGGATAAAGATTTTGATGGATGTTTTGCAGAGTGGCAGGATAAAGTTGTTGATGGATGTAGTGCAGAGTGGCAGGATAAAGATATTTGATGGATATTGTGCAGAGTGGCAGGATAAAGATTTTGATGGATGTTTTACAGAGTGGTTGGATAAAGATAATATATGGATGTTGTGCAGAGTGGCAGGATAAAGATATTTAATGGATATTGTGCAGAGTGGCAGGATAAAGATTTTGATGGATGTTTTACAGAGTGGTTGGATAAAGATAATATATGGATGTTGTGCAGAGTGGCAGGATAAAGTTATTGATGGATGTTGTGCAGAGTGACAGGATAAAGATATTGACGGATGCTGTATGCAGTGGCAGGATAAAGATATTTGATGGATGTTGTGCAGAGTGGCAGAATAAAGATTTTGATGGATGTTGTGCAGAGTGGCAGGATAAAGATATTTGATGGATGTTGTGCAGAGTGGCAGGATAAAGATTTTATTGGATGTTGTGCAAAGTGACAGGATAAAGATTTTGATGGATGTTGTGCAGAGTGGTAGGATAATGATATTGACGGATAACCTTTTTATATTATTAACACATGATCTTCTGAGTGTACTTCAGGGTGTGTTTTGATGCTTGTGTGTGTTTGTGTGTCTATGTGCTATTGTTTTTCTATGTATGATTATGTTTGTTTTTTTCTGTTTGTGTTTGCGTATACGCTTACCAGTGTCGGCAGGTGAACTGGTGATCGGGAAAGCTCAAGCCATCCACTGAAAATAATGATTGGTCATGACCTGTTTTCAATCATTCATTTAAGTTACCTTTACCAAAACTCCTAAAACTCTCAACATCATCAGGTGTGGTCACTTTTCATTAATAATGCAGACCTGTCAACTCTCACGCATTCGGCGTGAGTTTTTGTGGTATATTTACGTTCCTGGGCTGTAATTGGCAATTATTGAATCAAAGCACATGTAAGAGATTCTCGCACGGAATTGAAGTCCTTGTGCATGAAGTTTTATCAGTTACATGTGCGTTACGGGGATTATGACTCCAGACTTCTCACGCTTTTATTTACTCAGGGGTTGGAAACAATTCCTGTGTTTCATCATCGTTTAAATAGCTCGAATGAAATAAGATCATTTGAACCTTCTTTATGCAATTCCATTGCCTCCAGCCCTGAGTAAAGAAAAGCGCAAGAAGTCTGGAGTCATAATCACCGTAATGCACATGTAACTGATAAACCTTCATGCACAAGGACTTCAATTCCACAAGAGAATCTCTTACATACGTGTTGATTGAGTAATTGCTGACTGCAGCAGGGGAACGTAAATATGCCATTAGAACTCACGCCGAATGCATGAGAGTTGACAGGTATGTGTTATTAATAAAAACTGACCACACATGATAATGTTAAGAGTTTTCTGAGTTCCTGTAATGGTAATTTAAATGAAAGATTGAGGACAGGTCATGACCAATCGCTAATTTTAAGGAAATTATCGCCAGTTCACCAGCTGCTACTGAGACATACATACATTGTACAGTAGAATTCATTGTCGCCCCCATCCCCCATATCAGTCTAAAGTCAGCCTGCATTATGCAACAGATTTCTGCTTTCGCCATGCTGTATGTGAGAGTCTCAGCTGAGTTTGTGTGGGTGTTTTTCGCACTGTGGTATTAGTCACTGTATTTTTTTTTAACAAACATGGAACAGAAAATGTTTCTGATGGCGAAGTTGCTGCCTGCTCTTCACGAAGGAGGAGTTGTGGCATTTTCTTGCCGTTTGGCTGAAGAACAGGTGTAGACTGCGTTTTCATTACTGGCGTCCTCTCATAACCCCGTCCTCATTCTTATGATGGAATGACCGGTGCTCTGGGCTGCTTTTAACAGTACGCAGCGCCCATCCCGAGCAAAGTCTGTTTGTGATTGGCTCTGTCAGAATGTTTGGGGTGGAGTCTGGACGAAAGGCGGGTCTTTGGGGACAGAATGGGGCGATACCTGTTGAATGGAGAGGAGGAGGCATGGTGGTGGGCGGGGCTCAGCCGTTATCTGGCCACAGAAAGTTGAAAGTAGGCCATGAGCTTTAATTTTAGCTCCCACCACCCTGGGGCAGCGTCAGAAAAGTTCTGTACTGTGCTGTGTTCTGTCCTGCCAGCTTTTAATAGCCAAAAAAGAAAGGGTGTAGAGAAAATAGAAACTTTCCATTTCTGAAAAACAGGGCATGGCAAAAAAAAAAGCAGGTAATATTGAACATGTCCTTGTTCAGGGCACTGTCTAAGTTTTTCTGGTCGTGTTAGAAGCTTAAAGCCCTTTTTCAGCTTTAGTATGTTTCGCTGAGACTTTATTAGATGCCGTTTGACATTTTCTTCAATTTGTTAAAGTCCTTTTCTACACATGGGGGCACCATGTGGAATGTAATTTGGTAATTGCTTGAGCTAAGGCTGTGTTTTGTGAATATATTTTGATTGAAGTCTCTGGACGGGGCGATATATATATGTGCTTTTGGAATTCAAGCTCACCACTCGGTCTTGTGCTCTTTGTATTAGCAAAAGCACACATCTGAATTCCCTGTGCATATATGGAGCTCTCACTGAGTGTCTGCGGTGTTCTATGATTGAGGGAGACGGGGCCAGCCTGGGAGTGAATTGGCAGTGTTGTCCTGAATAAAGTCACAGTGACAGTGCCAGGATTCCCTCAGACATTCCACCCATGTTTGATGTGCCAGTCTACCTGCCTTTACTGGCCATAGCGTTACCTCATAAAACACTCATCATGTTCTGGACAGTGTTATTACTGTGGCCCACTCTAAACCCAAGTATTATCTCAAAAACAAAGATTGCCCCCTGAAAAACAACTCCATTTACCACCTTTAAAAACCCTCTGACTCACTTTAACTTTCTGAAGCCCAACATCCCCCTCGCAGTAACTCCAGCATCATGGGATTTTCAAATGATGTTCTGTCAGTCTTTCACCCTTAAACACATAATTGGTGTCAAGTTGTTCCTGTTCAATATGGCTCGATTAATAATCTCTGTTTATTTGCTGAATAATCATGTCCAATATATACTGAACGACAGAAGAAATGCAAGCTGACACAAGACTGCGTCAAATGGTACTTGCGCTCACCCTCAATCGTCTCGGACCCCTCATCTCATGATCAGTTTTGGTTGCTGTGCGGAATCTGTCACGTACAGGCTGTTACCAGATGTGGCGCTCTTGAGCTGCCATCATCACTCGTGGCTGCCCTAAGCGGGGTCGGTCAGTGACAGTGCCTGTGTTCCATTCTCAGAGGGACAGCGGACATTGTTGAACGGTGACAGTGCAAATGACGCACCTCCTCTCAGCGGCTGAGACCTGCCTGTAATATGGCAAAGGCTCTTTTTCTCTCTCCTGTGTCACAAGCCGTTCCATTTCCTTCATGCAGTAGCATTTTCCTTTTTTTTTTTGTTGGCTTCATGTAGATTATTGACCACACCAAAAAGAACAAGTCAAGTGTCACTGTACACATCACGAACAGCTCAATGTTTGTTATTACTGAAGTGCTTGGCGCCTGCACGTGATGTGCGTCAGGATTACAATACCACACACTTTTCTTTATTTCCTCTAGTGCCTCACTGGAAAAGCAATAATCAACCGATTCTTCACTTTGCCGCAAATACAGTACATACCTCACCTGTGCGTTTTTAATGGAGCTAAGTGTGTGTTAGTATGTGTGTTCCAGCTCCTGGAACGGCAATTATCTAATTAAACTAAATCAAACTTATCTGAATACCACCCTCAGCAGTATTTTCTGCGTTACATTTTACTTCAGTTCATTGCTGTCCAAGCAATCTCATTTTGTTGCCTACCTTGTGGATGCAAAGATGTATGTCTTAATTGTTATTGGCAACGCAGTTTATTGGAAGCCAATTTGCTTCTTATATTAATTCAATCCATTACCCGGTTCTTCCTCGGAAATAGGTTGAGTGTTATCCTGCATTATGGTAATATCTCTGGTTGAAGGCAGCTTTATTTTTACATGAGCAGCCTTTACATGCGGGCCTGAGTCAGCAAAACCACATTTTTATAAACTTTTACTTTGGTGTATCAAGCTGATCGGACAGGAGCGCAAAAAAAAAAAAAATTATAGCAATGAACAATAATACAAGCTGAGGGGAAATACACTACAGGCCAAAAGTTTGGGGCCACCCTCACCACACATCACCACAAGGGGTCACATTACACTTGGTGCACTGTTAAAAATCTGAGGGGGGCCCCAAACCTTTGGCCTGTAGAGTAGATAGATTGATAATTGCAACTGAACAAATTAACACTTAGTTTTTGAAACATAAATGGGAACGGGTTTGGAGATGTAATGGCTTTAAGGCAAGGTCAGAGCAGTGCTAGGATCCCTCTGATCACAACTCTGGAGTGGAAGAGGTTAAAAACGCTGATGACCGTCTTTAAAAACAATAATTACTTATTTTAAAAATTCTGATTACCATCTTGAAAAACGATGAACACCAGCTTTAAAAATGCTTAATGCAACCTTTGGGGGGAAAAAAAGCACTGATTATGAACTTTAAAATCACTGATTATCACCTTAAACAGTGCAGATTATCACCTTTTAAAGCACAAATGATTGCTTTTAAAGCACTGAGCATCACCTTTAACACCACTGATTATCAACAATTAAGCACTGATTTTCACCTTAAACACCACAGATTATCACCTTTGAAGCACAAATTATCATTTTTAAAAGCACTGATGATCACCTTAACAGCACAGATTATCACCTTTAAAAGCATTTTGTTATAATCCTAAAAAGCATTGGTTTTCACCCATGAACATGCTGATTATCACTTTTAAAAGCACTGATTATCACCATTTATCACCTGTTATAATCTCAGGAACACATACTACCTGTAAAAGCATTTTTCACTGCCAATTAAGGACTGATTACCTGCTACCAAGCATTTCCTTATGGCGCATTCTTAGCCAACTTTAAATTCACAAACTAATACCTGTATAGTGTGGATTTTCACCTTATACAGCAATGATTGTAATTCAGAATATCCACCAGGAATGAATGACATTGCATTTATACAGCACTTTCTCATTGGAGCTTGAAGCGCTTTACTGTCTTTGTAGGAATCACAGCTTTTGACCTGGGTAATGCCCGAGAACACTAACCTGCCTGCGTGACGCACAAGGACACTAACCTGCCTGCGTGACGCCCAAGGACACTAACCTGCCTGCGTGACGCCCAAGGACACTAACCTGCCTGCGTGACGCCCAAGGACACTCACCTGCGTGATGCATGAGAGCACTCACCTGCTTCAGTGATGCATGAGAGCACTCACCTGCTTCAGTGATGCATGAGAGCACTCACCTGCTTCAGTGATGCATGAGAGCACTCACCTGCTTCAGTGATGCATGAGAGCACTCACCTGCTTCAGTGATGCATGAGAGCACTCACCCGCTTCAGTGATGCATGAGAGCACTCACCCGCTTCAGAGATGCATGAGAGCACTCACCTGCTTCAGTGATGCATGAGAGCGCTCACCTGCTTCAGTGTTGCATGAGAGCACTGACCCGCTTCAGTGATGCATGAGAGCACTCATTTCAGTGTTGCATGAGAGCACTCACCCGCTTCAGTGTTGCATGAGAGCACTCACCCGCTTCAGTGTTGCATGAGAGCACTCACCCGCTTCAGTGATGCATGAGAGCGCTCACCTGCTTCAGTGTTGCATGAGAGCACTCACCCGCTTCAGTGATGCATGAGAGCGCTCACCTGCTTCAGTGTTGCATGAGAGCACTCACCCGCTTCAGTGATGCATGAGAGCACTCACCTGCTTCAGTGATGCATGAGAGCACTCACCTGCTTCAGTGATGCTTGAGAGCACTCACCCGCTTCAATGATGCATGAGAGCACTCACCTGCTTCAGTGATGCTTGAGAGCACTCACCCGCTTCAATGATGCATGAGAGCACTCACCTGCTTCAGTGTTGCATGAGAGCACTCACCCGCTTCAGTGATGCATGAGAGCACTCACCCGCTTCAGTGATGCATGAGAGCACTCACCCGCTTCAGAGATGCATGAGAGCACTCACCTGCTTCAGTGATGCATGAGAGCGCTCACCTGCTTCAGTGATGCATGAGAGCACTGACCCGCTTCAGTGATGCATGAGAGCACTCACCCGCTTCAGTGATGCATGAGAGCACTCACCCGCTTCAGTGATGCATGAGAGCACTCACCCGCTTCAGTGATGCACGAGAGCGCTCACCTGCTTCAGTGATCCATGAGAGCACTCACTCGCTTCAGTGATGCACGAGAGCACTCACCCGCTTCAGAGATGCATGAGAGCAGTCACCTGCTTCAGTGATGCACGAGAGCGCTCACCTGCTTCAGTGATGCATGAGAGCACTCACTCGCTTCAGTGATGCATGAGAGCACTCACTCGCTTCAGTGATGCATGAGAGCACTCACCCGCTTCAGAGATGCATGAGAGCAGTCACCTGCTTCAGTGATGCACGAGAGCGCTCACCTGCTTCAGTGATGCATGAGAGCACTCATCCGCTTCAGAGATGCATGAGAGCAGTCACCTGCTTCAGTGATGCACGAGAGCGCTCACCTGCTTCAGTGATGCATGAGAGCACTCACTCGCTTCAGTGATGCATGAGAGCACTCACCCGCTTCAGAGATGCATGAGAGCAGTCACCTGCTTCAGTGATGCACGAGAGCGCTCACCTGCTTCAGTGATGCATGAGAGCACTCATCCGCTTCAGTGATGCACGAGAGCACTCACCTGCTTCCGTGATGCATGAGAGCACTCACCTGCCTGCGTGATGCCTGATTATCTGTGCTTTACAGGATTAAATCGGTGTTCAGTTAGGTTGAGAATTTAGCCAGGCCACTAGGGAACCCCGTACTCTTGTCCAAGAGTGTCATAGGATCTTTAATGACCACAACGAGTCAAGACCTCAGTTTAACGCCTCATCCAGATGACGGCATATCCTTCAGCACAGATTATTTTTATCAGAGGAAAGATCAACACCTACTGGCTCACCTACGCCACTTACGGCAGCAACTTATTTTCCCAAGTGGTCCCTCATTCAAGTACTACCTAAGCCCACACCTGCTCAGCTTCAGTCCTGTGGCTGGATCAGATGGAGCAGTTTTATGGCTGCTGGCTGAACTTGAATATGACCATCTGTAACAACAGTGATTATCATCTTCATAGCCCTGATTCCAACCTATGAAGCACTGATTATCATCTTAAAAGCACCGATTTCCATCTTTGAAACCACCAATTATCTCCTTTAAAAACAAATTACTAACTTTAAGAGTATTGATCATCATCTTAAACACCAGTTACCACCTTCAAAACACTACGTGTGTCCTTCAAAAGCACTGATTATCACCTTTAAAGCACTTATTATCTGCTTTGAAAAAATTTATGTCATCTTTAAAAGACCAAAAATGACCACCTTTAGAACGCTCTTTGCTGTCCCCAAACACTGATGAACTTCCTTAAGGCTCTGGTATTCATGCCAACCAGGTGCGGCTGACGTGATGACGAATGGACAGTGCGTCTGACGTAAATGTCGTCATCAGGAAAGGCCGTCCAGCCTAGATTTCGTGAGCATTGGACCTGTGCTTGGTGAAAGTGGATGTGTGGAAATCTTGGTGCAGTGTTAATTTTTGCCTTTAGTTGGCGATACTCTTTGATCTCTGTGGTAAAGAGGAAATCCTGTGCAGGATGGATTTTGCAGTGCTGTCGCAACACACATCACTTTAACTTTGTCTGATTGCCCACATGGCTGTAGACTCAAAATTGAGCATACTTCTAGAGACCCCAGGTGCTCAGTTACCTCTGCATTGCGAAATAGTATGCACTTCTAGTGCACTGGAGCTTTTAAAAACACTGATTGCTACATCTATAAACACTGAGTTTCACCTTTAAATCCCCACTGACCGCGAGAAAAGCAGATTTTACCACATTTGTTTACTCCCATTTAGGCACTTACCACCTGTAAACACTGATTACCACCCTCACCTTTTCAAAGCACAGATCTGTGCTCAGCGAGGACCTTGTATAAGCTGTGATTACTACATTAATCACTACTTTAAATGCACTGAATACCATATTAAAGCACTGAGTACCTCCTTGAAACACTGATTTCTGCCGTAAAAACTCTTGAGTGCTTCTTTAAAAAATGCTGATTGGTGATGCTAATAATCATGTCTGCTGGTTATAAACTTAGATGTTCTGGTGAAATAGCCCTGTTTCACACGTGTGCTGCTTTTTGTTTAGACAATTCTGTGAGAAATAGATATAGCTCAGTCTCCTAAGGTGTTCCACAAATAGTTCAAGAAATTTCCAAAATTAGTCTATATTGGCAAATTCTTTTTTTTTTTTTGAGCTGTATGCACAATTAAGAATCAGTGTGAGCTCTCTGTGGTTTTTGGAGAGTGTGCCGGCCTTCATCTTTTTTCACCGAGATGAGCATGTGTGACTCTGACCGAAGATCAGCTTGTGTCACGCTGACCCGAAATCAGCTTGTGTGACGCTGACCCGAGATCAGCATGTGACACTCACCTGAGATCAGCGTGACACTGACTCGAGATCAGCGTTTGTGACACTGACTCGAGATCAGCATGTGACTCTGACCCGAGATCTAAATGTGTGACTCTCACCCGAGATCACCATGTGTGACACTGACCTGAGATCAGCGTGTGTGACACTGACCCAAAATCAGCATGTGTGACACTGACCTGAGATCAGCATGTATGACACTGACCTGAGATCAGCGTGTGTGACTCTGATCAGAAAACCACATTATTAAGGACGCTGATTCAGGTTTCATTCTTTATGAAAAGTTTTTAAATACCTTGAAACAAACGGGTGATCTGCTGTAAATGACACCTCCTAACAAATCAAGCCCCACAACTTGAGTGGTGAAGTTCTGAGTATGTAACGTCCTCAGAAATCACAAACATGGCAAATTACCAAAAAGCAATTAATTTCCCAAAGAATCTATCCAGAATTTTGTGGTAAAATTTTGGTGGCAAAATCTTTGACTCTATCGACATGCCTCATGCATTCCAGCTGTGTACCAGCTGTGGTATGTGACGTTGACGGTTCTGTTACTGAATCAAGATAAAGGTTAAATGAGACATTTGGCATTCTCTGTTAAATAAATTTGTTAATGAATTTTGAGTACATGGCATCTACAATATTCTCTCCAATGCCCTCAAACCAGCGTTGACAAAGCTGGTGTATGTAACCTAAACAGAAATATCTGGAAAATGACCCATTCTGTTGCCAACAAAGTTCCAAGGCTGTATTTGCCAATAGCTGGACCCCAGTTTTGTCTTGTGATTCAATTAGATGTTTGTTAGGAACTTTTATTCCTGCGCTAAGTAGATTTTTGGAAAAAAAAAAGTGTTTCATGCTCGCAAGTAGTTATAATTTTATTGATGTGTTTTCTCTATAAAACTTTATGGACTGATATGATGAAATTCAGTGAACTGGAATGTGTGAAGAACCTTGAGGAACTGACCAATGTCAGATATGTTTTCTGAAATAAACTGCAGAAGGTAACTGTAATCCCTACCCGCACCCCACTCAATTATGATGAATCCTTTTTTTTAGGAATTTCTCTTCCATGTGTTTGTATTTAGTTAACCCACACCTCCCAAAATGTGTTTTTGGGGTGAGGTTTTACACTGTGCGTGTGTTCGTATATATGTGCCTCTCTGTGTTTGGGGGGGGAGTTATGTGTGTGTTTTTGTATGTTGAGCGGTCTTTGTGTCTGAGGGTGTTTTTAACCACCGTTACAGACGAGCCCTCGAGTCCAAGTGCTGACCGTAATGCTGCAGACATTCCTGCTTCCGCTGTGATCTGCGTGTCTCCATCCAAACCGCCTTCCCCCATACGCCGACAGCTGTCACATGACCAAGGTAAGCCCACCCCTGCTGGGGGGCCAAGTTATGACCCTTCTGGTTTGTGCATGTGTGTGTGTGTGTGTGTCTGCGTGTGCGCGTGTGCAGTGTTGAGCAGCTACCATCACCTCTTAATGCATAATTATCCTGTACTTGTTTCTGAGTGCTTGACTTACAATAAAGCAATTTATTTACTGACAAATGAACACCAATGTAGCCTATAATGATTAAAATTTGAGGATGAGAACCGTTTGAAAAAAAAAAAACAGAAAAAGTTTAGACCTAGTGTTAAATTAAAATTTGAACTCATCGCAGTCATTTGTAAATTTTTTTTGACTGGTATTATGTTGGGAAAAAATACTTTGGCACATTCTTTGATGTTTCAAAACTTTTATTTATTTTTTGAAATAAACACTTTGGAAACAAACTCTTCTTATATCAGTCTCTGTCAAATACAGCCTCTGTGTTCAAACTTGGGGAACTTTAGGGCTATTTTAAATTCTTGTGGAGATTCTAAAGTTTATTACAATTCCAAATATATCGAATTGAATTGCAAAGAAATGGGTAGAAAATGATGTACAAGATCTAGAAATTTTTCATTTTGTGTAGTGCTGTGGCCATAAAAACATAGCATCCTGGGTTTGTATATTTCTCTCAATAAAGTTTGCTTCAGCCTCAGCAGACACAGAATATGTGAGATATTATGCTATAATTTGGCAAAAAAAAGTTTTTATGACTTAGAACCCACTTAAGGGGCAACTTCAGTGAAAACCTGGAGTGTCAGGGGTTTATAAACATTTAGGGACGGAAGACACCAGTGAGTCAGTGTTTTAGGTGTAATTTTGTCCCATTTAAGACCTTCAAATAAGTCTTAAGGTGTGCAACAGTACAGGGTCTTTGTCTCATTTTACACCTCAAGTCTTCTATTGGGGACAAGTTAGGACTGCAGGCAGGCAGGCCAGTCCAGCACCCGCACCCACTTATTACACAGCCTGCCTTCATATTGACTCCTGACATGTTGATTCATCTGATTGCTTTACACGTTTCCACAGTGTGATGGTCCATTGCAGATTTCTCAGAGCTTTGAGAAGTCAATGGAGCTTCTGTCCTCAGTATATGACCTCCCTTTTGCACAGTAAAGTTTTAACTGTCATTTGACAAAGGTTTACCCAAGTAATAATGACCTCATGTGTCACTTGGAGATAAATATCAGCTGTTGATGCAGTGCTGTCTGATTGATCAGAGATCACGTTTCCAGCTAAGGCTCACGCCTTTGCCTGTTATGCGCAGAAATTCCCTCAGATTCCTTTAATCTTCTAATTATGTTTTGTATTGTAGAGGGTGAAATGTCCAAATCCTCTCCAATCTTTTTTGGAAAACATTGTTTTTGCACAACAGTACGATGAATTTCTCTGGCATTTGTGGGCAAATCGGTGATCCTCGGCTCATAACATTGTTTTTGCACAACAGTACGATGAATTTCTCTGGCATTTGTGGGCAAATCGGTGATCCTCGGCTCATCTTCGCTTCAGAAGGATAAGGACTTCCCTTTCAATTGCATCTGTACCAAATCATGCATGCAGTCACCTGATGATATCACAACTGAGTGGAAAGCATTCAGAACATTTGTTGACCAGATAAAAACATTAAATATCTAATCTTCATATTGTCTGCGAGAGTAAATTTAGAAATTGTTACTTTCTGTTTGCTTGTGCATTTACCGTGCCGTTCCAATTTTTCACCTTGTTTGGGTTGTGTAGCATAAACTTTTATTGAATGTTTAGCCATTGTTGGATGTGAATTATAAATTATTTTCTTTCATACAAAATAGTTATGTGTATCCTAAGCTTGGCAAATGTATTTACACAAATATGTCTCATGTTTGACATGTAATGTTGAGAATGCAGCAGACAGAAATGCTGTCTAAATAGAAATTGCTCGTAGTCCGAGGTTGAGAGTAATCATTGGTTAAAAGGTGGACATGCTGCCTGCCCTGAAGTTTTGATTCCATTTGCAGCGTCTCTGATAGGTAGTGACATCAGGGACGTTTCCTCTCCGTACGCATTTCACTGAGCCTCAGATATTTGATCACTGGTTGTTTAAGGCCACTTCAGGTGTGAAGGTGTGGCCTAACAGAGGACAGGCGGAAGATTGTGTATGTGCCTGACAGTGCTGGTTTATTTTGTTCTATTGGGCTTAGGAAATTATTCTGACGCAGTACGGCACAGCCCTAATTCCTGCCAGAGACACCGTAATGCATTATGCGGATATGCAGATGATACGGCTTTACTGGCCTTTCCGATGACCTATAACCCCACTTGTGCATGATGGGACTGAGGCCGGGGCTCTTTGCAGGCTGTTCTAACAGAGCTTAATGCATCCGTGATATTGGGGAACATTACAGAAAACCCTGTTTGCAGTGAACTGTTGTTAGCGTGGGCTCACAGTCTGACCGAGGATTGTGTGAGGCACAGAGGAGGCTGTGCATGGGCTGGATGTTTGTTGTTTGTAACGCGCATCAGCACTGAGTCTGTCCTCCCATCACGATGCTGAATATCTGTACTGTCTGTGCCCCCCCATAAAGACTCGCTCCGGACCCCAGTACCACACACCCGGGCCAGCCCCAAAGCAGAGCGCTCCAAGTCATGTGATGAAGGCCTGGACGACTACAGAGAGGAGAGGAGGGTGTAAGTCTGAGCGACACACGGAGTACGCTCACACACATGCATGCACACGTGCCCTGGAACACACACGCCAAGTGCATACACACACATGCTCACACACACATACACACTCACTCACACACATTCCCCAGAACACACACACGCGGAGTATACACGCACACGCCGAGTGCATACACACACATACATGCACGCCGAATACATGCACATCACATACACACACACGTATGCCATTCAATACGATTCAAAGCAGCGCCTGACGTGTAATGTAGTTTCCTCATTGTCTTAAAATGGTCCACCGTTCACGCGTGATGACTGCTGCACACCAGTAATCACACGACGCCTCACACACTCACACGGACGCGAAAATGACGTGCACAAACTACGTCGCGCGTAACAAGAAGCTGCGTGCAGCGTGCGCACGTCCATCTGTCACTGTTTGACAAATGTTGTTAAGTGTTCACACACACGTGCGGTCGCATTTCTGAAACTACGCAACCGGAAGTTGGATCTGCATTGCGCGCACCAGTCCGCGTACATGAACGCCTCACACAGTTGTTCAGTGGTCCATTTTCATCCAGTAGATGGTGCAATCGATCCAATAATACAAGATACAGACAGATACAGCCTAACTGTATTTTTTTTTTCAATGTATTATTATTTGATGTAATTGCAAAAATATAGGCAGAAAGTTAGTAACCTTGATACAGTTTTCTCTAATGTTGAAAACAGTTACATTGAAACAACATTAATTTATAGTTCTGCTCTTGATTGATTGAGCATCGAATTATGGTTGATCGGGAAAGATGATCGAAAAGCCATCAATTTATAGTTTACCAGGAAATCATATTTCTGCCCTGGCTTAGAGGATTCACTTATCAGTTATGCTGTTGTGATTGATCAACTGAATCCTATAATAAAAAATTTTGATCCTGATGGGAGTGTTGTCTTCCAGCTGACCCAATCCACAAGAGAATGAGGTGTAACTGAGGGCTGATAACTCAAGTCATTGTTATACACTTTTGATTTATATTCTTTAGCCTTCATGGTGACCAGTTGAAAACCAATGGGAGTTGTTTTGGACACATGCTAGACACTAGACAAGACTCACCGTTTTTAAAATACCAACTGAGGGAATATCTTTTGATACAAATGTGTTGCAATTTATTAATATTAATAATATTAATGCTCAAACATGTATTGTATCGAGGCTACTAACTTTGTGTCTGCGTTTTTCAATTAGCCTAAATCTAGTAATAATAAAACTATTTATAATGTATGTATAGACCCAACTAGCAAAGGTTGTGTGTAATTTAAAACGTGTGTTCAATTAAAACAAGCTCTGCAAAGTCAGCCAAGAGCAAGGAGCTGTTTAAAACCGAGAGAGAGCTTGGAGACTGGCAAGGGCATTAAAAACAATATTTATTCACAGAAATTAAAATCAGAAATAAAGTCATAGTTAAAAGTCAAAAATGGTGAGAAGTATCACCCGAAAGAACTAGCCCGCACGCGACCTATAGTTTTGTTGATATTTTCGTTATAACAGTGTAATTAATTTGATATTGCACATTTTGAAGCAGTTGTTGTTTCACAAAAAAGGGCGTAAAAAGTCTGAAGTCAGTCAGCATTGTGAGTTACTGGTCTGTCTGAATGCCAGGTGATATTATGTTTGCATAGGCTACACAGCCTTTATTTCGTTTTTATTCATTCTAGAGATTTTTGTGGATTACATGGCTATAATTTAATTATTTTATTGCACTTTTTTAACATTTGATGTGATTTGATAATTGCACATTCATGTTCTTTTGAACAAAAAGGAAAGTTGAAGTCCGACTCCTGGCCTCTTCTCTTGTGGCGCCACATAGGTGCCGATTTATGTTTTTACCCATGGGGCCCAAATTAAATGAATACCACCAAGGTAATGATTGTCACAAACTCAGTCGTACTGCATAGATAGTCACCAACTGCAACGAAATACGACACTGCCCTGCTACAAATTATAACAGGCTATTGCACCATATGGCCTGGCAGGCGCGTCCACTCGAATTACTGATTTAAAAATATATATATATTTTATAATTATTTTTAATTATTCATTTATCTATTTATTTATTCAGCTTATTTACAATTGATTTATTTGTGTAGGCTATCTATTAAATAAAATTAATATTCATTTTAAAGCACATCAAGGGACTGAAAATCATCTTTCGACATTAATTATGCTGCAGTTACCATGGGATTGTAAAGGACATGCCATTTAAGGGAAGAAAGTTGGACGATCAACTTGGCTTAATTTGTTTTCTTCTCTCTGTTGTTGTTAATTGAGACTGAGACGGTCAGATGTTGAATATTTACAATAGATTTGTGACATTGAAATAAATACTTGACTTCCTGGAAACCTGCCTGTGAAGTTTCGGTGACGTGTGTGCGCCCCCCACTGCTGACCAATGTGTCACTGCGTCAGCCGCGCCTCCGCTGAGCCGACGTGAGACTGAAATCGCCCCTGCCCCAGGCGACACATGAGCGTACGGAGTTTTTTCCTTTTTACTGGCTTGCTTCATTTCATAACCAATTAGCCTTATAAAATGCTTAACTTGGATTAGCAGCCAGACCAGGAGATTGATGCAGGGGACTGACAGTTGCTGATAATAGGCCTCTATGCAAAAATGCAGATCATTCTTTGAAAATCATCTGATTAATTTTAATTGTTTGTGAAATGAATAAAAATGTTTGTGAAATGGGGAAAAAAAAAGTTTTTGAAAAGAATGAAAATGTATTTTTCTTTGGAAAACAAAGAAATTTGCAAGAGATCCAAAACTTTAGAGCAATAGTGTATAAAAAACTAATTAATATTCAAAAGCTAAATGAAGTATTGGAGTGTGTGTGGTTTTTAGTTTAGAAATGAGTTTCTATCGTTCCTAAATCTCACCCTCCCGTCCCCCCAACTGTGTGTGTGTGTGTGTGTGTGTACACCCCTTACTCCTGACTGTGTGTGTGTACACCCCTTACTCCTGACTGTGTGCCTATTACTTCACTTTCTAATGAAAAGCCTGCACACAGACCTCCACGTCAGTGCTCAAAACACACAGAGATACAGACTTACAGAACTACTGACACACACAGCAACAGAGATACAGACAAATGATGTTACAGACATACAGAGATAACAACACATGGAGCAATGGACACACAGAGACACAGACACAAATTTACAGGCGCAGTGATACGAATGGCACAAGAAACACACTGAGCAACAGACACCGTCTTTTCTTATCCGTAATGCAAAGTTTTAAGTTGTTATTTTTTCTGAATACATTCTGAGCTGAAATGAGATCCTTATTATTTCCTTTCTGCCTTATTTTTAGTATATTTTAAAGTTATTAAAGTTTGGGTATGACGTGTATGTGGTGGGTAAATCTTATTTCTTTTGGTTAATTGCTTCCCGCCTGCGCTCATGTCAATCCGTCCGTGACTACACTACCGCTCAAAAGTTTGGGATCACTCGGAAATTTTCTTGTTTTCCATGGAAACACACGTGAAATTAGTCTGAATAGGAAATATAGCAAATGAACAGAACATGCTGACATTGTCTGAGTTAGAAATAATGATTTTAATGGAAAATGATGAATATGTACTTCAAACTTTGCCAAAAAAAACCCACCTTCACTGTTGATACTGAAACTGGTGTTTGACGGGAACTATTTAGCGCAGCTGCTAGTTGACAACCTGTGAGGCGTCTTTGTCTTAAACTACACACTCAGATATTTGTCTTCTTGCACAGTTGTGCATCGGGGCCTCCCACTCCTTTTTTCTGTCCTTGTTAGTGCCAGTTTGTGCTGCTCTCTGAAGGGAGTAGTTGCTAGCATGGTAAGAGATTTTAAGTTTTCAGTTTCTCACATTGAATTTCACATTCACATTCCTGGCCTTTTATTGTGGGCAGTATAAGGTACACCTGTGCACTAATCATGGTGTCTGATGAGCATCTTGATGTGGCACACCTGTGAGGTGGGATGGATTGTCTCGGCAAAGCAAAAGTGCTCACTATCACACATTTAGACAGATTTGTGAACAATGTTTGAGAGAAATGGTGATATTGTGTATCTGAAATGGATTTTAGATCTTTGAGTCCATCTCATGACAAATGGGAGCAAAAACAAAAGTGTTGCGTTTATATTTTTGTTGAGTGTATGTACAAAGCTTGCTCATATGCGACCTCTTGCTGCCAACTCAGGATAGTGAAGACAGTTCACAGCTCTCCTCCGAAGCATGTGCCTGTCAGCCACTGCCTCTTATACACTCATTGGTTGAATCTGCGCAAGTTCAGAACGAGGGCGGAGGATACCTGGACATGAACAAACTTTGATTCTTCCTGACGAGCGCCTGTCTGGCCAACAGGAGGCGCTTGAGCAACGAACAAAGCTGTTTATTTATATCCCCTTACCCGGCAGTGCCTTCCCAATTTGACTCCCTGTAGCGGGATGGCCAATTGTGCGCTACGCTGAAAAAGCTGCCGACCACTGCCGGCTGGTACGACCGCGGCTCGAACCCGCGACATAATAGTCACTTCTGCACTGCAACGCAGTGCCTTGACCGAATGAGCTATAAGGCAGCTCAGCCCAAGTATTTATAAAGTATTGACCATCTTTCCAGTCACCTACCGGAATCTTCCTCTGGTTCCTCCTCTTTTGAGTTTCCGGAAGGCTCATTACGGCTCAGCGCTGCCTCCCCCCGGTTTACTACAATTCAATAAAATGAAAAGGCCAACTACGTGAGGCGTTCATACTGATGCGCCCGATGCAGATCAACTTCCGGTTGTGCAGCATCAGAAAATGCGACCGCTCATGTGTGTGAACCCTTCACGACATGTGTCAAGCAGTGACAGACGGACATGCAGCTTCTTGTTACGCGTAAAACACAATCTGTACGTAACAACTCAAGCATGCATGCACGCATAACAAAATTTACTAAGCTAATCATGTATGCACACACACTTTGCTGCCTGTCTCTCGTCTTGTTTTGATATCGATGGAACCTCATATCACAGGCACACGGACACATGCCATGGAATACACACTCGCCGAGTACGTACACACACACACGAACGCTCACACACACATGCCGAGTACACACACACACATACACACACACACACACACACACACACAGGCACCGAGTACATACACACACACACTCATGCACACACACATGCACACGTGCCCTGGAACACACATGTCGAGTATATACTGCGCACACACACGCACACTCACACGCCAAGTACATACATATACATGCACACACACACACACACACACACACACACACACACACACAGTGAATACGTACATCCATGCACATGCACACACATAGATACAAGCACGAGAATACACACTCAGGCAAGCAAGCAGACACACCAGAAGTGCGAAACTCCACATCTTCTTTCTCGCACCCTTTCTCTTTCCCTGCCTCCAACTCTCTCTCTCTCTCTCAGGAGGAGGTCCAGTAAGCAGAGAACCAGTTTAATGGGTCTGCGGAAGGTAAGTTGTCTGCAGTTTGAGGACATACAGTGACATACTGTGTCCCTGACACTGTGCATCTCTCTCTGTGTCTCTGACCCTGTGCATCTCTCTCTCTGTTCCTGACCCTGTACATCTCTCTCTGTGTTCCTGACCCTGTGCATCTCTCTCTGTGTCTCTGACCCTGTGCATCTCTCTCTCTGTTCCTGACCCTGTACATCTCTCTCTGTGTTCCTGACCCTGTGCATCTCTCTCTGTGTCTCTGACCCTGTGCATCTCTCTCTCTGTTCCTGACCCTGTGCATCTCTCTCTGTGTCCCTCACCCTCTGCATCTCTCTCTGTGTCGCTGACCGTGTATATCTCTCTCTGTGTCCCTGACCCTGTGCATCTCTCTCTGTGTTCCTGACCCTGTGCATCTCTCTCTGTGTTCCTGACCCTGTATATCTCTCTCTGTGTTCCTTACCCTGTATATCTCTCTCTGTGTACCTGACCCTGTGCATCTCTCTCTGTATTCCTGACCCTGTGCATCTCTCTCTGTGTCCCTGACCCTGTTCATCTCTCTCTGTGTTCCTGACCCAGTGCATCTCTCTGTGTCCCTGACCCTGTGCATCTCTCTCTGTGTTCCTGACCCAGTGCATCTCTCTGTGTCCCTGACCCTGTACATCTCTCTCTGTGTCCCTGACCCTGTGCATCTCTCTCTGTGTTCCTGACCCAGTGCATCTCTCTGTGTCCCTGACCCTGTACATCTCTCTCTGTGTTCCTGACCCTGTGCATCTCTCTGTGTCCCTGACCCTGTACATCTCTCTCTGTGTTCCTGACCCTGTGCATCTCTCCCTTTGTTCCTGACCCTGTGCATCTCTCTCTGTGTCCCTGACCCTGTGCATCTCTCTCTGTGTCCCTGACCCTGTGCATCTCTCTCTGTGTTCCTGACCCTGTGCATCTCTCTGTGTCCCTGACCCTGTGCATCTCTCCCTTTGTTCCTGATCCTGTGCATCTCTCTCTGTGTTCCTGACCCTGTGTATCTCTCTGTGTCCCTGACCCTGTTCATCTCTCTCTGTGTTCCTGACCCTGTACATCTCTCTCTGTGTTCCTGACACAGTGCATCTCTCTGTGTTGCTGACCCTGTGCATCTCTCTCTGTGTTCCTGACCCTGTGCATCTCTCTCTGTGTCTCTGACCCTGTGCATCTCTCTGTGTGTTCCTGACCCTGTACATCTCTCTCTGTGTTCCTGACCCTGTACATCTCTCTCTGTGTTCCTGACCTTGTGCATCTCTCTCTGTGTCCCTGACCCTGTACATTTCTCTCTGTGTCCCTGACCCTGTGCATCTCTCTCTGTGTTCCTGACCCTGTACATCTCTCTCTGTGTTCCTGACCCTGTGCATCTCTCTCTGTGTTCCTGACCCTGTACATCTCTCTCTGTGTTCCTGACCCTGTGCATCTCTCTCTGTGTTCCTGACCCTGTGCATCTCTCTGTGTCCCTGACCCTGTACATCTCTCCCTTTGTTCCTGACCCTCTGCATCTCTCTGTGTCCCTGACCCTGTACATCTCTCCCTTTGTTCCTGACCCTGTGCATCTCTCTCTGTGTCCCTGACCCTGTGCATCTCTCCCTTTGTTCCTGACCCTGTGCATCTCTCTCTGTGTTCCTGACCCTGTGCATCTCTCTGTATCCCTGACCCTGTGCATCTCTCTCTGTGTTCCTGACCCTGTGCATCTCTCTCTGTGTTCCTGACCCTGTGTATCTCTCTGTGTCCCTGACCCTGTTCATCTCTCTCTGTGTTCCTGACCCTGTACATCTCTCTCTGTGTTCCTGACCCAGTGCATCTCTCTGTGTTCCTGACCCTGTGCATCTCTCTCTGTGTTCCTGACCCTGTGCATCTCTCTCTGTGTTCCTGACCCTGTACATCTCTCTCTGTGTTCCTGACCCTGTGCATCTCTCTCTGTGTCCCTGACCCTGTGCATCTCTCTCTGTGTTCCTGACCCTGTGCATCTCTCTCTGTGTTCCTGACCCTGTGCATTTCTCTCTGTATTCCTGACCCTGTGCATCTCTCTCTGTGTTCCTGACCTTGTGCATCTCTCTCTGTGTTCCTGACCCTGTTCATCTCTCTCTGTGTTCCTGACCCTGTACATCTCTCTCTGTGTTCCTGACACAGTGCAGCTCTCTGTGTTCCTGACCCTGTGCATCTCTCTCTGTGTTCCTGACCCTGTGCATCTCTCTCTGTGTTCCTGACCCTGTACATCTCTCTCTGTGTTCCTGACCCTGTGCATCTCTCTCTGTGTTCCTCACCCTGTGCATCTCTCTCTGTGTTCCTGACCCTGTGCATCTCTCTCTGTGTTCCTGACCCTGTACATCTCTCTCTGTGTTCCTGACCTTGTGCATCTCCCTCTGTGTTCCTAACCCTGTACATCCGTCTCTGTGTTCCTGACCCTGTACATCTCTCTCTGTGTTCCTGACCCTGTGCATCTCTCTGTGTTCCTGTCTCATTAAGGCTCTTGACGGACGGAAGTTGTCTGAAGTTTCTCGATCCAGGAGGGACTCTGCCTCTGACATCTTCAGTGACTCCTCCAAGGAGGGATGGTTGCACTTCCGACAGCTGAACTCAGAGAAAAACAAGGTTTTTGTATTGAGTGTGTGTATGTTTGTGTGTGCGCGTTTCTGTGTGTGACTGTTTGTACTTTCTGTCTGTGTGTATACATTTTTTAAAGTATCTGTATGTCCGCGTCTGCCTAAGTGGTTTGTCTTTGTGTGTCTGTTTGTTTATTTTTATGTACATTGGAATTAATTTGCTGTGTAAGTCTGTGTGGCCGTTTTTTGTAGTCGGGTTGGGAATTTGTTCAAAAAACGTCTAAACATGTACACGCTCCGTATAATTGCATGTACACGTGTCTTCAGAGTTTGTGGATTTTGACCACTATACAAACGTTAGAGGGCACTGTCACCATTCCGGTAACACAGTCCACACATCCATTAACACAGTTATCAGCCAGATACGTTTACTAAATCAATAGACTGTAACAGTGAATTTGTAGGTTTCTCCAGTACAAAATTACGGCCTACATCAGATGAGCATAAAATCACAACTCAATGAATAATGTTAGACCCTTTCACCATTGTAAATTAATTAACCATCAACGAAAATCATCATCATGACAAGCAAGAACATGGACATGAGTGGATTCTAACAGTTTAGCTCTGCTTTTTTGACATTGTCCTTATAACTTTACCTTGTTTTTTTACCATTTGTTTTGTGAATTTAACCCTTAAATGCCCAACTGTAGTAAAAGTTGAAATAAAAATCTCTATATTCTGTTAATATGTCCTGGGGAGGGGCTAATAACAACCCAATAGCAATTTTTGATTTTTGGTGACCTTTGACCTTATTTTAGTTTTGTTACATATGTCACAACGGGCATTTCGAGGACCTTATTGCTAAAATGACTTGAATGATAAAACAGTTGACATGTTGCTGAAGTATTAGGCAGAGCTTATTTTTCCTCAGCTTACCTGTTTGTCTACTTTATCCAGTGATGAATGGGTGCTGATCTATCGTGTGGATTCCACCATGGGGGCAGCCATATTGGAAAGGTTAGCTGGTGCAGCCAGTGTAGTGTCAGTTCCACTTTTATGCATCAGATGGCAGCACTGATGGTCTAAATATGTCACTATGGGCATTAGGTTGCAAAATTTATGTGGGGTCAGTGGTTTTGACAACCCTCAAAATTGTGTGACAAATTTGTCGTAGGGGGCATTTAAGGGTTAAAGAGTAAACTGCATCCCTCACTCACATCGTAAGGGTTAAAGAGTAAACTGCATCCCTCACTCACAGCGGGAGCTGCGTCTCACATCGTTTGGTTGCATCGTGTCTTTAAAGTGAATTGTAATTGAGGAGGAAAAGCAGCTGGATAAAATCTGTGTTTTACGTGTTCTCTTTCAAATAACAAAATGATTATGTTTTTCTTTTAAGGAGCAGACGCGAGGTTGACTTTGTGCATGCAAATATATATTTGGCCGATAGAACGTCCCTCAAAAATGTAAAAAAACACACAATGAACAACATGTGAGATAAAAATAATGAGCTATTAACCCTCCTATTGTGTTCCGGGTCAATTTGACCCAACTCCATGTTCGGTGTCTCAAAAATCATGGTTAATATACTTTTTTCAGCTAGATTTTTCTCCAAACTTTTTACGGGTAAAACATGAAATTAACTAAAAAAAAAATAAATAAAAAAGATTTTTTGTTGGGTACCAATGTTGTAAGCATCAGTATTGTTTTGGTAATTTTGATCCAAGGATCAATTATTACATAAAGCCATCATTTTGTTTGCGTTTTTGTAGTGCTGCCTAAGACTGGGGGCATATTCAAAGTAATTTCTTATTCATTTCACATTTGGTCTCATTCAGTTTGCGATGCTTGATGTACCTTGTATGAGGGGAGGATGAGGGAGTCGTGTTTTATTTACTTGGTTATTAAAATGGACAGTAGAAAGGCATAAATGAGCCGAGAGGAGATTGGGTCACTCTTACAGGTACACACAGCTTATGTAGGTCTTCATTACAGGGATCAAACTGACCTCAAACCACAATTGGTTTATTAATTTGAACATAATAGGAGGGTTAACCAATCGTGTTTTAAAGCGACATACAGAGGAACTTAGCATGGAGACGATGGCGGCGTCTGAATAGTCTTTTTTTAGCTCAGGAAAGTCCCTAACTCCTAGAAAATGATCTGGAAGTATTTGCGTTGCAGCCATGATAAGTGTGTACAGTTTCTTCAAATGTGAAGGAAAGGTGCTACAATGCTTCCTAATTTATCGCCTTTAGCACAGGGTACACTGAACCATCCTTTTCAAAAAGAAAGGAGGGAATGCTATTCTGCGATTCCGTGATGACCGTCCAGCCGGCCAATCACAAAAACAAACACACATGACGGCCTGGAGGCGGGCGATCACTATGCCTAGTGAAAATGCATTCGGATTCTCTGATATAGCATTAGTTGAAAGCAGGCGGCAGCGCCATATGTTCCTGGACTGCTCCAACACTGCGACCTCCGCTACACTCCACTTTGTGCCGTCTCTAGTGACCTGGGGTGAGTTTCCCTAAAGTGTAGCTGCTAACAGAGTTTGTCTATTCAGTTTGTGGTTCCAACTATGTAAGTTAGCATCTGTGCTTTTGGTGAGCGCACCTTAGTCGTCCCGTGCATGGTGAATGCGGGTCAGTTGTGGGAGGGAGTTGCTTGAGTTTTCCAATGGCCAGCGAATGGAAAATTTTCAGATAATGCGGATAAATTATGTGGGTTAACGCCTTTCTGCAGATGTAGACGCCTGCGGACATAGAGCAGCTCTTTTTATGGACGCAGTTGCACTAATCAATCACTAGATGTCAATCAATCACCCCGTATCAGTTATTGAATATTCACACGCCAGCAGAGCTGGAACACAGTTTAGAATATAGACCAGTTCGCTCCTATCCCTGTTTTTCAGGAGTTGCATGAATTAAACTTCTCAGCTAAGCCAGATGTGCAAACTGCTCAATATCCTTGCCCATAGCCACTATTCAGCAGCTTAAAAAAATGATCTCTTTTGGCAGAAAATTTTGTTGTCCTCTGTAGCAACCACTTCAGTTACAATGACTCAATGGTATTCCAAGTAGTAAAAAAAACAACTTTTTTTCACCATGGTATTGACACGATGCCATTCTACTATCAATATTGGTCATCACATATTGAAAACATGCAGACCTGCCAGATAGTTCACTTGGTTAAGGCACTGCGTTGAAGTGCAGAAGTGACTATCATGTTGCAGGTCTGAGCCTCAGTCATTCCAACTGGCAGTGGTCAGTTGCTTTTTCAGAGTAGCGCACAATTGGCTATTGCGCAACAGGGTTTCAAATTGACCTTTGGCTAAACCCCACCCCCTCCACTGACTTGGACAAACAATCAACATTTTAGAACGGGCCCTAATGGCTGGTATCACATTCTGAGATATTTTTCTGGATGCTATCGATGATATTTGGCGATAGAAGGCTCAAATATCATCAAGAAGTCAGCAAATAAGGTTACACTATGCATTGGAGGGATACATTAATGAATTAAGAGTGGAGAAGGTCAACAAAAAGTTAAAATTAGAAGCTAAAATTTTCAGGTTTCAGTGCAAACGCGATCAACTGTATCTCATTTTCGTCACCCCCTCACACAACAAGACAGAGGATCAGCATTGTTCATGCACTGCAGGGTAATAAGGTCAATTTACAAATTACTATTGCGACTGAATTTAAGAAATTTAACCTGACGTGACTGAACTCTTAAGTAAACAAGGTGACATGGTGAACAATGCAGTCAGGAGCTCGCGTTAAGCCAGCGTCCGTCAGCACTGAAGTTAGCAGTAGAGTTTTCTAACGACCTAACATAGTGACGCAAAAAAAGATAATTATACATTAATCTCCAGGGAAGAGACAAGATGTCGCCTTAAAGACAATGTTGACTTAGATTTGAACAAAAGTAGACATCCTTGTTGACCTTTGTTAGTTAAGTTAAGCTGATAGTGGGGTCCTCCACAAAGCTTTAAGCTGCTTTCACACTGGACGCGAAACTAATTTTTCGCACGACAGAATACATTCTCAAATTTCATGCTCAAATTTTAACTGTAGGTTGTTCTGCCAAGGGTTCATGATATATGTAATGGGTTTTTGATTTGACCTAAATTAAAAGGTTATGTTGGTTGAAGGCTGTAAAATGCACAGATTTTGTTTCCCTCCAATAGTGCCCTCAGTTTTCAACGGATCCTTTTCATATTTTATATGCTGTATATGGGCCCAAGATCTAGCCCCAGTACAATTTTGGGCTTGCTATGATTCTTGCTTTGGCCACCAGGGGGCTTTTTCTGCAACACTTCAAACAGCTCTAGCTCCCTTATTCTATGAGCTAAGATGCTTCAATTTTTCACTCGATTGGCCAAAAGGCCCAAGGGGCTTATGCTATGCTCGGGATCTTTAGTAGTGGTCTATCGTGCGTGTCTGCGTGTGTGCGTAAACTTTTGGCTTGTCCGCGCTCTTGCGTCTTTAGTTTTTCATCGATCCTTTTCATATTTCAAATATGTATATATCGTCTTAAGGTCCAGACCAAGTTTTATTTTCAGCCCAATGGGACCGATACTTTGGCTGTCAGGGGGCGTTCTATTTTGGCCATGTTTGGCCAAGCAGGTGCAGTAGCTTTGCCAATATTTTTCAAACATACATGTGTTCCACACCATATGTACTAATGCATCCCCATGCCATCAGGATTTCCAACAAGACTGTCAGATTTGGACTTTTCTGACCACAGGACACTTTGCTACTGTCCATTTTAAATGAGCCTTGGCCCACAGAACACGGCGGCGCGTCTGGATCATGCTGAACAATGGCCTCCTTTTTGCATGATAGAATTTGAGGTGGCATCTGTGGATGGCACGGCGGACTGTGTTCACAGACAGTGGTTTCTTGAAGTATTCCTGGGCCCATTTAGTAATGTCAATGACAAAATCATGCCGGTGAGTGATGCAGTGGCATCTGAGGGCCCGAAGATCCCGGGCGTCCAGGAAAGGTCTTCAGCCTTGTCCCTTACGCAAAAAGAGTTTTCCAGTTTCTCAGAATCTTTTGATAATTTTATACACTGTCCATGATCAAACCTTCAAAGCCTTTGCAATTTGACGTTGAGGGATATTGTTTTTAAAGTATTCCGCAATTCTTTTACGCAAGCTTTCACAGGTTAGAGAGCCTCTGGCCATCTTTATTTCTGAGAGACTCAGCCTCTCTAAGACATCCCTTTTATAGCCAATCATGTTACACACCTGATGCCAGTTAACTTAATTACTTGCCAAATGTTCTTTTAGCTGATTGTCTTAGACAAAACCCAAAACCAGCGAAGTTGGCACGTTGTGTAAATCGTAAATAAAAACAGAATACAATGATTTGCAAATCCTTTTCAACCTATATTCAATTGAATACACTGCAAAGACAAGATGTTTAATGTTCAAACATTGTTCATATGTTTTGTATATTAATTGCTTTTTCAGCCCTTTTTTTGCCTGTGTCCAAACTTTTTTAAGACCTGTTGCAGCCAGAAAATTTGAAATAAGCTCATTTTTTGGATAAAAATGTAAAATGTTTCAACATTTGAAATGTTATCTATATTCTATTGTAATACTGGCTCATGTGATCTGATAGTCATTGAATTTTGATTTTATTTGCAATTTACCCTTCGTCCCAACTGTTTCGGAATTGGGGTTATAGATCTCCACATATCAGCACATTTCCCTGGGCCTGGAAATGACAGACATCAGTGTGGAGATTAGGGAGTGTTTATTTGTGTAGGGGGAGTCAGTGGGGGGGATGTAAATTGTCACAAAAATATCTTTGTCATTATTCATAATTTTGTTACTTATTTGAAGCCAGATGTATGACTCTCCTCTCTTCATTATTTGGATGTAATTTTTCAGCTCTGACTTGAACCAAAGTAATATGCCACTGTAGTCCCTTCCTCTGCTTACAGTGGGCTTTTTGATGGAAGGGACTGCTAATTCTTCATCACCCAATAGGCAGTGAGACCAGTCTGATCGACACCAGGTTTCTTGGAGGATATTTATGTCAATACCCTGAGTGTTTCGCAGACACTCTGGGGTAGAGCTTTTGGGTCCAAAAATTGATGAACTTATCCCTTGGATATTCAACATGCTAATAGTGAAGGATTGCATTTTGAGTAGTCGGTGTTCTTTGGTTGATCTGAGGAATTTGTCTATTTTAAAATGAAGTAAACCTTTTGCAAATTGGAAAATTGGTATCTGGGAAAAAATATGCATATAATTTTATAATCTAGAATATTGGTACAAAATTAGTGGGCATATACCTACAATCTGCACTGACATACACTCCTGATCAAAATCTTAAGACCAGTTAAAAAATTGCAAGAATTTACGTTTTGCACTGTTGTATCATAAGAAGGTTCTAAGTAGAGTTTCAAAATGCAAAAAGAAGAAATGTGAGCAAGAGACTAAATGTTTTGAGCAGGCAATTTATTGAAAAGAACAATTTAACTAAAATAGGCTGTTCATCAGCTGATCAAAAGTTTAAGACCATAGCTCAAAAAAACCCCTAAAACAGAAATTAGTCTCAAAAACAGACTCAGTAATGAGTAGCTCCACCATTATTGTTGATCACTTCAAAAATTCGTGTTGGCATGCTTGATGCGAGTGTTTCCAAAAGGCTTGTAGGAATGTTGCTCCAAGTGGTGAAGATGGCTTCACGAAGGGCATCCACTGTCTGGAACTGATGTCCATTTTTGTAAACTTCCCTTGCCATCCATCCCCAAATGTTCTCAATTGGATTTAGATCAGGGGAACATGCAGGATGATACAAAAGAGTGATGTTATTCTCCTGAAAAAAATCCTTTGTCTGACGGGCATTGTGAATTGCAGCATTGTCCTGCTGAAAGACCCAGTCATCACCACACAGACGAGGGCCCTCAGTCATGAGGGATGCCCGCTGCAACATCTCCACGTAGCCAGCTGCTGTTTGACGCCCCTGCACAACCTGGAGCTCCATTGTTCCATTGAAGGAAAAAGCACCCCAGATCATGATGGCGCCCCCTCCGCTGTGCCGTGTTGAAAAAATCTCAGGTGGCATCTCCTTGTCATGCCAGTAGCGTTGGAAGCCATCAGGACCATCAAGGTTAAATTTTTTCTCATCAGAGAATAAAACTTTCTTCCAACTTTGAACGTCCCATGTTTGGTGCTCCCTTGCAAAGGCCAAACGGGCAATTTTGTGGCGTTGAAGGAGACGTGGCCTTTGAAGACGTTTTTTGTTTTTGAAGCCGTTCCTTTGCAGATGCTGTCTGATGGTTATTGGGTTGCAGTCAGCACCAGTAATGGCCTTAATTTGGGATGAGGATCGTCCCGTGTCTTGACGGACAGCCATTCGGATCCTCCGGCTCAGAGCCGGTGAGATTTTTTTGGGTCTACCACTTGATTTTTTTGTTCCATAAACCTCAGGATCTTTTAAGAAATGCAAAATGACTGTCTTACTGCGTCCAACCTCAGCAGCGATGGCACGCTGTGAGAGGCCTTGTCTATGCAGCTCAACAATCCTGCCAAGTTCGAAGGCAGTGAGTTTTTTTGCTTTTCCCATCAAGAGGTCTTGACAGTGTGATTACTTGACAGAAAATGACATGGAATCCAAATTTTTTCCACAGATTTGGGCTTTTAAAGGATGTGGTCTTAAACTTTTGATCAGCTGATGAACAGCCTATTTCAGTTAAATTGTTCTTTTCAATAAATTGCCAGCTCAAAACATTTGGTCTCTTGTTCCCATTTCTTCTTTTTGCATTTTGAAACTCTACTTAGAACCTTCTTAAGATACAACAGTGCAAAATGCAAATTCTTGCAATTTTTTAACTGGTCTTAAGATTTTGATCAGGAGTGTATATACTGACATATCAATGACATTATCAAACACATACATATACATAAGTGCGTATGCATGTCGGCGATCCCACGGATAGAAACACACTCATGCACACGCACATGCCCACACACACGCACATGCACGTATTACAACATTTCAGGACACTTGCATACATGCACATCTGCACATGCATATTCACTGCTATTGCGTGCGCATCACTTGTGCATAAAATGTAATCCAATGCAAAGTAGAATAGGCACATGAACTGAAGAAGAATTTTTTTAGAGGATTATTAACCTTTTATCTCTCTGGTAAAATTTGCCTAAAATGCCTATCCAATGGCTCCGTACTGTTTACATGTGCTCCGGAGCTACGACTACAAATACAGCGGACTTTGTGGATATCCACCGGCTCATTTCAAACAATGCAGCAGCTGTTTGTGGATATTCACCAGTATAATGGCGTGTTCTGGACTAAATGCTTTACTGGATTGAATTTACTGCAACTTTTTGGATGTAACAAAACCATGTTTGAGGGGATATGGAGTTCTAGGAGGCTTAATTTGTGAGTTAAATCAGTTTTGTAACTGTTTGTTTGTTTGTGGTCTGACACAGGCGTTGATTAACGCTGCTGTGATGATTATATTTTGAAATGGTTGGCATCAATTGAATCACAAGAATCTGAGCTTTCCGAAGATAGTATCCGAGTATCCCACGATACATACAAGCTGTGTAAAGTTTGTTTTTAACCTCCCTGAACGTCGGCGTGACAAGGGGTAATGAACTTAGAAGGCACTAGTCTTTGTGATCAGACAACTCACAATGCAATATATTAACAACCAATCTATTAACATAAAAAAAAATATAAATAAACAAAAAAAAAATGAGTTTGTTTACTCCTGGTTCTCTCTCTCTCGCTCTCTCCTGTAGCGGGTGGGGGGTGGTGTTCGATCCTGGAAGCCGATGTATGTTTCTCTGCGTGGCGACGCCCTTCACCTGTATAAGGATAAGAGGGAGGGAGCACCGCCTGAGCTCCAACCAATCAGCATCGCTGCATGCCTGATTGACATCTCGTACAGCGAGACAAAGCGCAGGAATGTTCTGCGCCTCACTACATCAGCGTGTGAGTGTCTGCTACAGGCGGCCGACAGAGACGACATGCTGTCATGGATACGCGCAATCCAGGGAAACAGTAACCTGGGCAACCGCCAGGTGGGTGGGGCTTACCTGGCTCTCTGCACAATCACAGAGTCACCACCACACACACACACTCACACTCACCCACCCATCACACACCTCACACACACGTGGGTGCAGATACTCACGAGCAGACACACGTACACACACATGCAAACAAACACACACAAACATATGTGCATGCGCTCATGCATAACGAGCACATCTTCCTGTGTCTGGGATCTGAGGGAACGCCTGTGATCTCACACCTGTTCCTCTGCTTGTGTTTCCAGAGTGCTGATGTCACCAGCCAGGAACTGATCAACCGCAAAATAAAGGAATATAACACCACAAAAAAGTGAGTGTTTATGTGTGCACACAAGAGTGTGGGTTTTTATTGTGTGTGTATATGTGTGTGTCTGTACGTGAGTGTTCGTGCTTAATTGCTTGTGTGTGTGTTACAGCTCCCCCAGTGGCAGGGCAGAGCCGTCTCCCAAATCCTCTCGCCACTCCCTCAGTCTCAGGCACTCTCTCCTGGGGGCGAGGAGCGATGCAAAGACCCCCACGCCCCCCTCACCCCAGCCTGAGCTGCACCACGGTACAGTAGCATCCTCTACATCAGCACACACACACCTAATCCCACCCCCCCTCACCCTAGCCTGAGCTGCACCACATTACAGTACCTTCCTCTAAATCAACGCACACACACCTAACCTCACCCCCCCTTACCCCAGCCTGAGCTGCACCACGGTATAGTACCATCCTCTACATCAGCACACACACCTAACCCCCCCCCACCCCAGCCAGAGCTGCAACGCGGTACAGTGCCATCCTCTACATCAGCGCACACACACCTAATCCCACCCCCCCTCACCCCAGCCTGAGCTGCTCCACGGTACAGTACCATCCTCTACATCAGCGCACACACACCTAACCCCCCCCCTCACCCCAGCCAGAGCTGCAACGCGGTACAGTACCATCCTCTACATCAGCGCACACACACCTAATCCCACCCCCCCTCACCCCAGCCTGAGCTGCTCCACGGTACAGTACCATCCTCTACATCAGCGCACACACACCAACCCCCCCTCACCCCAGCCTGAGCTGCAACACGGTACAGTACCATCCTCTACATCAGCACACACACACCTAACCCACCCCCCCTCACTCCAGCCTGAGCTGCACCACATTACAGTACCTTCCTCTAAATCAGCGCACACACACCTAACCTCACCCCCCCTTACCCCAGCCTGAGCTGCACCGTGGTACAGTACCATCCTCTACATCAGCGCACACACACCTAACCCACCCCCCCTCACTCCAGCCTGAGCTGCACCATGGTACAGTACCATCCTCTACATCAGCGCACACACACCTAACCCCACTTCCAAAGCTTGCTATCCCTACCTACCCTCACGTTAAAGTTGCCAAGTAGAACGGTTTTGTCATCTTTATGGGAGTTGGTCATAATTGAGTCTAATCTTGAAGGGAAGACTTCTTTTTCCTCATCTTCAGCATCTAGGGTTGGGGCATAAACACAGATGATAGCAGCATACTGTTTACTGGACAGGGATAAGCGTAAGGTCATAATACTTTCATGGTCGAAGTACTCACCTCCAAAAACGAAATGGTTGAAGTACTCACCTCCAAAAATAACTCTGAGCAAAAGCATCTTTCTCAATGGGTTTGTTTAAATATGGCGCCAGATTACGTAATTGCGTTTCTTTTTTTGGTGAGTATAGTTAAATGAAGTTGACAGATTCAGAATGTGATGAAAAAACGAATGCAAATAAACATGAAAAGCTAATAGAAAACAACTGTATGGAGCTTTTTTTTCGTGCCAACTTATGCTATGGAGTCCTGTGTTACAGGGTGCTGATGTATGGAGTCCTGTGTTACAGGGTGCTGATGTATGGAGTCCTGTGTTACAGGGTGCTGAAGTATGGAGTCCTGTGTTCCAGGGTGCTGATGTATGGAGTCCTGTGTTACAGGGTGCTGATGTATGGAGTCCTGTGTTACAGGGTGCTGATGTATGGAGTCCTGTGTTCCAGGGTGCTGATGTATGGAGTCCTGTGTTACAGGGTGCTGATGTATGGAGTCCTGTGTTACAGGGTGCTGATGTATGGAGTCCTGTGTTACAGGATGCTGATGTATGGAGTCCTGTGTTACAGGGTGCTGATGTATGGAGTCCTGTGTTACAGGGTGCTGATGTATGGAGTCCTGTGTTCCAGGGTGCTGATGTATGGAGTCCTGTGTTACAGGGTGCTGATGTATGGAGTCCTGTGTTACAGGGTGCTGATGTATGGAGTCCTGTGTTACAGGGTGCTGATGTATGGAGTCCTGTGTTACAGGGTGCTGATGTATGGAGTCCTGTGTTACAGGGTGCTGATGTATGGAGTCCTGTGTTACAGGGTGCTGATGTATGGAGTCCTGTGTTACAGGGTGCTGATGTATGGAGTCCTGTGTTACAGGGTGCTGATGTATGGAGTCCTGTGTTCCAGGGTGCTGATGTATGGAGTCCTGTGTTCCAGGGTGCTGATGTATGGAGTCCTGTGTTACAGGGTGCTGATGTATGGAGTCCTGTGTTCCAGGGTGCTGATGTATGGAGTCCTGTGTTACAGGGTGCTGATGTATGGAGTCCTGTGTTACAGGGTGCTGATGTATGGAGTCCTGTGTTACAGGGTGCTGATGTATGGAGTCCTGTGTTACAGGGTGCTGATGTATGGAGTCCTGTGTTACAGGGTGCTGATGTATGGAGTCCTGTGTTACAGGGTGCTGATGTATGGAGTCCTGTGTTACAGGGTGCTGATGTATGGAGTCCTGTGTTACAGGATGCTGATGTATGGAGTCCTGTGTTACAGGATGCTGATGTATGGAGTCCTATGTTACAGGGTGCTGATGTATGGAGTCCTGTGTTACAGGATGCTGATGTATGGAGTCCTGTGTTCCAGGGTGCTGATGTATGGAGTCCTGTGTTACAGGGTGCTGATGTATGGAGTCCTGTGTTACAGGGTGCTGATGTATGGAGTCCTGTGTTACAGGATGCTGATGTATGGAGTCCTGTGTTACAGGGTGCTGATGTATGGAGTCCTGTGTTACAGGGTGCTGATGTATGGAGTCCTGTGTTACAGGGTGCTGATGTATGGAGTCCTGTGTCACAGGATGCTGATGTATGGAGTCCTGTGTCACAGGGTGCTGATGTATGGAGTCCTGTGTCACAGGGTGCTGATGTATGGAGTCCTGTGTTACAGGGTGCTGATGTATGGAGTCCTGTGTTACAGGATGCTGATGTATGGAGTCCTGTGATCCAGGGTGCTGATGTATGGAGTCCTGTGTCACAGGATGCTGATGTATGGAGTCCTGTGTCACAGGGTGCTGATGTATGGAGTCCTGTGTCACAGGGTGCTGATGTATGGAGTCCTGTGTTACAGGGTGCTGATGTATGGAGTCCTGTGTTACAGGGTGCTGATGTATGGAGTCCTGTGTTACAGGGTGCTGATGTATGGAGTCATTTGTTACAGGGTGCTGATGTATGGAGTCCTGTGTTCCAGGGTGCTGATGTATGGAGTCCTGTGTTACAGGGTGCTGATGTATGGAGTCCTGTGTTACAGGGTGCTGATGTATGGAGTCCTGTGTTACAGGGTGCTGATGTATGGAGTCCTGTGTTACAGGGTGCTGATGTATGGAGTCCTGTGTTCCAGGGTGCTGATGTATGGAGTCCTGTGTTACAGGGTGCTGATGTATGGAGTCCTGTGTTACAGGGTGCTGATGTATGGAGTCCTGTGTTACAGGGTGCTGATGTATGGAGTCCTGTGTTACAGGATGCTGATGTATGGAGTCCTCTGTTACAGGATGCTGATGTATGGAGTCCTCTGTTACAGGATGCTGATATATGGAGTCCTGTGTTACAGGATACTGATGTATGGAGTCCTGTGTTACAGGGTGCTGATGTATGGAGTCCTGCTTTACAGGGTCTTGACATATGGATTGCTGTGTTATAGGGGCCTTCATGTACGGAGAACTAGTTTTCGGGGTCCTGGTGTATGGAGTTCTGGTTTATGGGGTCCTTGTGTATGGAGTCCTTGTTTTTAAGGTCCTGATGTGTGGAATCCTTGTTTACAGGCTCCTAGTGTATGGAGTCCTGGTATACCGGGTATTAGTATATGGAGTCCTGGGTTGCAGGGTCCTGGTGTATGGAGTTCTGGCTTACAGGGTCCTGGTGTATGGAGCTCTGGGTTACAGGGTCCTGGTGTATGGAGTTCTGGGTTACAGGGTCCTGGTGTATGGAGTTCTGGCTTACAGGGTCCTGGTGTATGGAGTTCTGGCTTACAGGGTCCTGGTGTATGGAGTTCTGGCTTACAGGGTCCTGGTGTATGGAGCTCTGGGTTACAGGGTCCTGGTGTATGGAGTTCTGGGTTACAGGGTCCTGGTGTATGGAGTTCTGGGTTACAGGGTCCTGGTGTATGGAGTTCTGGCTTACAGGGTCCTGGTGTATGGAGTTCTGGCTTACAGGGTCCTGGTGTATGGAGTTCTGGCTTACAGGGTCCTGGTGTACGGAGTCCTAGTTAACGGGTTTTGGTGAATGTCCTTGTTTACTGGGTCCTGGTGAATTGGGTCTGGGTTACAGGGTCCTGGTATATGGTGTCCTGAGTTACAGGGTCCTGGTGTATGGAGCCCTGAGTTACAGGGTCCTGTTGTATGGGATCCCTGGTTAATAGGGTCCCTGTGCATAGGCTTCTGGTTTATTGGAGCTGATGTATGTTCTCATAGTGTCTGGAGTTCTGTTCAAAGATTTTTGAGAGATCAGTTTAAGACTGCAGTATGTATGGGGTCCTTTATTATGGGGTCCTCTTGGTCTCTGTTTCTGAGGGCTGTGCATGTCGTGACCCCCTCCCCTTCCTTCAG
Organism: Gymnothorax reevesii; assembly: GCA_029721435.1. Classification (NCBI taxonomy): domain Eukaryota; kingdom Metazoa; phylum Chordata; class Actinopteri; order Anguilliformes; family Muraenidae; genus Gymnothorax; species Gymnothorax reevesii. The sequence goes on from CM056577.1 coordinate 5,156,436, forward strand.
ATGAGAGCAGCCCCCCACGGGACAGAGGGACCTGGCGGAGGGGGATCCCCGGGTTGCGGAGGAAGCCCCTGGAGAAGAGGACCTCCTCCACAGGGGTCACTTTCGGGGTGAGACTGGACAATTGCCCCCCAGCACACACTAATAAGGTGAGACATCTGTGTGTTTGTAGGGACCCTATCATGCTCCATAGATTTTACTGATGTTATGAGGGTGTTAGCTGTGTAAAAGGTTAAACGGAATGTAATGTCTACATGTAAGTGCATCTGCCATTATGTGAATGTATGCCATTATTTGTAATTTAAGCTGTTGTGTGTATTTCGCAGTTTGTATGCGTATTAGTACACTGTGTATATTCCAGTACACTATTTCATATATTTGTCCCCCACTGCGCGGAACGCGCGAAGCGGCGGGACATAGTATTCACGACCGACCGTCCGTCCGTCCGTCTGTCTCGAATCCTTGTCAGCGAGATATCTCAAGAACGAATCAACGGATTTACTTCAAATTTCATGTCAACATCTATTACGGCGATACCCCGGCACCAGTGGATTTCGGTGACCTTCGCACCATTCTCAAGGTCACACCGAGAGATTGTGGATTTTCACACTGATAGCCTTGTCAGCAAAATATCTCAAGAACGAATTGACAGATTTACTTCAAATTGTATGTCAACATAAATTACTGTGAAACCCCGGCGCCAGTCGATTTTGGTGACCTTCGCGCCGTTCTCAAGGTCACACCAAGAGATTCTGGATTTTCACACTGATTGCCTTGTCAGCGAGATATCTCAAGAACGAATCGACGGATTTACTTCAACTTTTATGCCAACATTTACTAGTGTGACACCCCGGCGCCAGTCGATTTTGGTGACTTTCGCGCCATTCTCAAGGTCACACCGAGAGATTGCGGATTTTCACACTGATAGCGTTGTCAGCGAGATATCTCAACAACAAATCCACGGATTTTCTTCAAATCTTATGTCAACATGTATTTGGGTGATACCCTGGCGCCAGTCCATTTCGGTGACCTTCTCCCATTCTCAAGATCACACCGAGAAATTGTTCATTTTGACATGATTTCACATTTTGTGGCGGGGACAAAGACACGTTAGTGTCAAATACTTGTTTTAACTTATTTTGCCTCCACCCCGAATGAGAAGGGGGCATTGCGTCGACACCCTGTCAGCTGGAAGTCTGTCCGAGTCGTCCCTGGTCGACCTCATCTTCTGGTGGTGTGTTGGGTGTGGGTAGGTGAAGATTTCTTTCAATGACCGGCACGACGCGTTATTCAATATGGTCGCCACAATTGCCAACTTTTTCTTCCTTTCCGCCCAATGACTTGAAAACTACTTCGCCGATTGATCTAATCTTCTGGTGGTGTGTTGGGTGCGGGTAAGGGAATGTTCCTTTCGATGACCGGCATGATGCTATATTCAATGTTGCTGCCACTCCACCAAATACTTAGAAAAAGACTAACCGCTCATTGTAAAGCGGCAGTCTTTCGCTGTAGAAATGGACCAACCACCCATTGTAAAGCGGGACTCTTTTGCGATCGCAATAGACTAACCCACTCTTTTGACAACCTACAGTCATGCACAGATGTGGATATTTCATCATTCCACTGGACAGTTTTGACTTTTTTGGCACAAAGTTTCATTTTACTTCAGTGGACACAATGTTACATCCATCACTTAACATCCATTGCATAGGCATGCGCAATTATGCAACTCCCTGATAAGCGATCCTCGTGGAGCTTTATTATAGGTGGCCTAATCCTCAATTAATTCTGGGGTAAACATTCATTTGTACCATTGTTAAGATTCTGAGAATTTTGAAGTAAATGTGGCAGAATTTTTTTCCATGTCTTTTTCATGTAACATCCATCACATTCTTAAATGTGGTTCATGTGACTGACACAGACATCACTGGATGGTTTTCTTTCCCCCCCATCAAACAGCTTCCGGGCTGAGCTAGGAATTAGGTTAGGTACCGTGGGGTAGAACTTCAGCTGTAAGAGTTGACGGGATGGCTAAAATTCCCTCTGAATGGAATTCCCCATTGCGGTATACTGTGTTTTAAATGAACTTCATTGCAGTGTTTTCCATGCATTCCAGTTTGTTACTCTGGCAGTGGAAGTATACTGTGTATTTCAGTAGGTGTGTGAATATTGGTGCATAATGCACATGTACATACCCCTAAAGTTTGCTCACTTTGAGTTCGGCATCTCAGTGTAGCTATTAAACTGTAATAAAAATATTCTCCTGTACAGGTAATACATCTGCAGTTATGAGCCACCACATTTTCTAGTTTAAACTTCCTTCTCAATTACAATGGAGGATAGGTTTGTTTTTGTGTTATTTTGTGGACTGAGTTGTGTATCTGGCTGTGTGCCCATCTTGCAGTTTGTTCCCCTGATAGTGGAGGTGTGCTGTAAGCTGATTGAGGAGTGGGGTTTGGAGTATCTGTGCTTGTGTTGCAGTTTGTTCCCCTGATAGTGGAGGTGTGCTGTAAGCTGATCGAGGAGCGGGGTTTGGAGTATCTGTGCTTGTGTTGCAGTTTGTTCCCCTGATAGTGGAGGTGTGCTGTATGCTGATCGAGGAGCGGGGTCTGGAGTATCTGTGCTTGTGTTGCAGTTAGTTCCCCTGATAGTGGAGGTGTGCTGTAAGCTGATCGAGGAGCGTGGTTTGGAGTATCTGTGCTTGTGTTGCAGTTTGTTCCCCTGATAGTGGAGGTGTGCTGTAAGCTGATCGAGGAGCGGGGTTTGGAGTATCTGTGCTTGTGTTGCAGTTTGTTCCCCTGATAGTGGAGGTGTGCTGTATGCTGATCGAGGAGCGGGGTTTGGAGTATCTGTGCTTGTGTTGCAGTTTGTTCCCCTGATAGTGGTGGTGTGCTGTGAGCTGATTGAGGAGTGGGGTTTGGAGTATCTGTGCTTGTGTTGCAGTTAGTTCCCCTGATAGTGGAGGTGTGCTGTATGCTGATCGAGGAGCGGGGTTTGGAGTATCTGTGCTTGTGTTGCAGTTTGTTCCCCTGATAGTGGAGGTGTGCTGTAAGCTGATTGAGGAGCGGGGTTTGGAGTATCTGTGCTTATGTTGCAGTTTGTTCCCCTGATAGTGGCGGTGTGCTGTATGCTGATCGAGGAGCGGGGTTTGGAGTATCTGTGCTTGTGTTGCAGTTTGTTCCCCTGATAGTGGAGGTGTGCTGTATGCTGATCGAGGAGCGGGGTTTGGAGTATCTGTGCTTGTGTTGCAGTTTGTTCCCCTGATAGTGGAGGTGTGCTGTAAGCTGATCGAGGAGCGTGGTTTGGAGTATCTGTGCTTGTGTTGCAGTTTGTTCCCCTGATAGTGGCGGTGTGCTGTAAGCTGATCGAGGAGCGGGGTCTGGAGTATCTGTGCTTGTGTTGCAGTTTGTTCCCCTGATAGTGGCGGTGTGCTGTGAGCTGATCGAGGAGCGGGGTTTGGAGTATCTGTGCTTGTGTTGCAGTTTGTTCCCCTGATAGTGGAGGTGTGCTGTATGCTGATCGAGGAGCGGGGTCTGGAGTATCTCTGCTTGTGTTGCAGATTGTTCCCCTGATAGTGGAGGTGTGCTGTAAGCTGATCGAGGAGCAGGGTTTGGAGTATCTGTGCTTGTGTTGCAGTTTGTTCCCCTGATAGTGGAGGTGTGCTGTAAGCTGATCGAGGAGCGGGATTTGGAGTATCTGTGCTTGTGTTGCAGTTTGTTCCCCTGATAGTGGAGGTGTGCTGTAAGCTGATCGAGGAGCGGGGTTTGGAGTATCTGTGCTTGTGTTGCAGTTTGTTCCCCTGATAGTGGAGGTGTGCTGTAAGCTGATCGAGGAGCGGGGTTTGGAGTATCTGTGCTTGTGTTGCAGTTTGTTCCCCTGATAGTGGAGGTGTGCTGTAAGCTGATCGAGGAGCGGGGTTTGGAGTATCTGTGCTTGTGTTGCAGTTAGTTCCCCTGATAGTGGAGATGTGCTGTATGCTGATCGAGGAGCGGGGTTTGGAGTATCTGTGCTTGTGTTGCAGTTTGTTCCCCTGATAGTGGAGGTGTGCTGTAAGCTGATCGAGGAGCGGGGTCTGGAGTATCTGTGCTTGTGTTGCAGTTTGTTCCCCTGATAGTGGAGGTGTGCTGTAAGCTGATCGAGGAGCGGGGTTTGGAGTATCTGTGCTTGTGTTGCAGTTTGTTCCCCTGATAGTGGCGGTGTGCTGTAAGCTGATCGAGGAGCGGGGTCTGGAGTATCTGTGCTTGTGTTGCAGTTTGTTCCCCTGATAGTGGCGGTGTGCTGTCAGCTGATCGAGTAGCGGGGTTTGGAGTATCTGTGCTTGTGTTGCAGTTTGTTCCCCTGATAGTGGAGGTGTGCTGTATGCTGATCGAGGAGCGGGGTTTGGAGTATCTGTGCTTGTGTTGCAGGTTGTTCCCCTGATAGTGGAGGTGTGCTGTAAGCTGATCGAGGAGCGGGGTCTGGAGTATCTGTGCTTGTGTTGCAGTTTGTTCCCCTGATAGTGGAGGTGTGCTGTAAGCTGATCGAGGAGCGGGGTCTGGAGTATCTGTGCTTGTGTTACAGTTTGTTTTCCTGATAGTGGAGGTGTGCTGTAAGCTGATCGAGGAGCGGGGTTTGGAGTATCTGTGCTTGTGTTGCAGTTTGTTCCCCTGATAGTGGCGGTGTGCTGTAAGCTGATCGAGGAGCGGGGTTTGGAGTATCTGTGCTTGTGTTGCAGTTTGTTCCCCTGATAGTGGAGGTGTGCTGTAAGCTGATCGAGTAGCGGGGTTTGGAGTATCTGTGCTTGTGTTGCAGTTTGTTCCCCTGATAGTGGAGGTGTGCTGTAAGCTGATCGAGGAGCGGGGTCTGGAGTATCTGTGCTTGTGTTGCAGTTTGTTCCCCTGATAGTGGAGGTGTGCTGTAAGCTGATCGAGGAGCGGGGTCTGGAGTATCTGTGCTTGTGTTGCAGTTTGTTCCCCTGATAGTGGAGGTGTGCTGTAAGCTGATCGAGGAGCGGGGTCTGGAGTATCTGTGCTTGTGTTGCAGTTTGTTCCCCTGATAGTGGAGGTGTGCTGTAAGCTGATCGAGGAGCGGGGTCTGGAGTATCTGTGCTTGTGTTGCAGTTTGTTCCCCTGATAGTGGAGGTGTGCTGTAAGCTGATCGAGGAGCGGGGTTTGGAGTATCTGTGCTTGTGTTGCAGTTTGTTCCCCTGATAGTGGAGGTGTGCTGTAAGCTGATCGAGGAGCGGGGTTTGGAGTATCTGTGCTTGTGTTGCAGTTTGTTCCCCTGATAGTGGAGGTGTGCTGTAAGCTGATCGAGGAGCGGGGTTTGGAGTATCTGTGCTTGTGTTGCAGTTTGTTCCCCTGATAGTGGAGGTGTGCTGTAAGCTGATCGAGGAGCGGGGTCTGGAGTATCTGTGCTTGTGTTGCAGTTAGTTCCCCTGATAGTGGCGGTGTGCTGTGAGCTGATCGAGGAGCGGGGTTTGGAGTATCTGTGCTTGTGTTGCAGTTAGTTCCCCTGATAGTGGAGATGTGCTGTATGCTGATCGAGGAGCGGGGTTTGGAGTATCTGTGCTTGTGTTGCAGTTTGTTCCCCTGATAGTGGAGGTGTGCTGTAAGCTGATCGAGGAGCGGGGTCTGGAGTATCTGTGCTTGTGTTGCAGTTTGTTCCCCTGATAGTGGAGGTGTGCTGTAAGCTGATCGAGGAGCGGGGTCTGGAGTATCTGTGCTTGTGTTGCAGTTAGTTCCCCTGATAGTGGAGGTGTGCTGTAAGCTGATCGAGGAGCGGGGTTTGGAGTATCTGTGCTTGTGTTGCAGTTTGTTCCCCTGATAGTGGAGGTGTGCTGTAAGCTGATCGAGGAGCGGGGTTTGGAGTATCTGTGCTTGTGTTGCAGTGTGTTCCCCTGATAGTGGAGGTGTGCTGTATGCTGATCGAGGAGCGGGGTCTGGAGTATCTGTCCTTGTGTTGCAGTTTGTTCCCCTGATAGTGGAGGTGTGCTGTAAGCTGATCGAGGAGCGGGGTTTGGAGTATCTGTGCTTGTGTTGCAGTTTGTTCCCCTGATAGTGGAGGTGTGCTGTATGCTGATCGAGGAGCGGGGTCTGGAGTATCTGTGCTTGTGTTGCAGTTAGTTCCCCTGATAGTGGAGGTGTGCTGTATGCTGATCGAGGAGCGGGGTCTGGAGTATCTGTGCTTGTGTTGCAGTTTGTTCCCCTGATAGTGGAGGTGTGCTGTAAGCTGATCGAGGAGCGGGGTTTGGAGTATCTGTGCTTGTGTTGCAGTTTGTTCCCCTGATAGTGGAGGTGTGCTGTATGCTGATCGAGGAGCGGGGTTTGGAGTATCTGTGCTTGTGTTGCAGTTTGTTCCCCTTATAGTGGAGGTGTGCTGTATGCTGATCGAGGAGCGGGGTCTGGAGTATCTGTGCTTGTGTTGCAGTTTGTTCCCCTGATAGTGGAGGTGTGCTGTAAGCTGATCGAGGAGCGGGGTCTGGAGTATCTGTGCTTGTGTTGCAGTTAGTTCCCCTGATACTGGAGGTGTGCTGTAAGCTGATCGAGGAGCGGGGTTTGGAGTATCTGTGCTTGTGTTGCAGTTAGTTCCCCTGATAGTGGAGGTGTGCTGTAAGCTGATCGAGGAGCGGGGTTTGGAGTATCTGTGCTTGTGTTGCAGTTTGTTCCCCTGATAGTGGAGGTGTGCTGTATGCTGATCGAGGAGCGGGGTCTGGAGTATCTGTGCTTGTGTTGCAGTTAGTTCCCCTGATAGTGGAGGTGTGCTGTAAGCTGATCGAGGAGCGGGGTTTGGAGTATCTGTGCTTGTGTTGCAGTTTGTTCCCCTGATAGTGGAGGTGTACTGTAAGCTGATTGAGGAGCGGGGTTTGGAGTATCTGTGCTTGTGTTGCAGTTTGTTCCCCTGATAGTGGAGGTGTGCTGTAAGCTGATCGAGGAGCGGGGTCTGGAGTATCTGTGCTTGTGTTGCAGTTTGTTCCCCTGATAGTGGAGGTGTGCTGTATGCTGATGGAGGAGCGGGGTCTGGAGTATCTGTACTTGTGTTGCAGTTAGTTCCCCTGATAGTGGAGGTGTGCTGTATGCTGATCGAGGAGCGGGGTCTGGAGTATCTGTGCTTGTGTTGCAGTTAGTTCCCCTGATAGTGGAGGTGTGCTGCATGCAGATCGAGGAGCGGGGTCTGGAGTATCTGTGCTTGTGTTGCAGTTTGTTCCCCTGATAGTGGAGGTGTGCTGTATGCTGATCGAGGAGCGGGGTCTGGAGTATCTGTGCTTGTGTTGCAGTTTGTTCCCCTGATAGTGGAGGTGTGCTGTAAGCTGATCGAGGAGCGGGGTCTGGAGTATCTGTGCTTGTGTTGCAGTTTGTTACCCTGATAGTGGAGGTGTGCTGTAAGCTGATCGAGGAGCGGGGTCTGGAGTATCTGTGCTTGTGTTGCAGTTAGTTCCCCTGATAGTGGAGATGTGCTGTATGCTGATCGAGGAGCGGGGTTTGGAGTATCTGTGCTTGTGTTGCAGTTTGTTCCCCTGATAGTGGAGGTGTGCTGTAAGCTGATCGAGGAGCGGGGTCTGGAGTATCTGTGCTTGTGTTGCAGTTTGTTCCCCTGATAGTGGAGGTGTGCTGTAAGCTGATCGAGGAGCGGGGTCTGGAGTATCTGTGCTTGTGTTGCAGTTAGTTCCCCTGATAGTGGAGGTGTGCTGTAAGCTGATCGAGGAGCGGGGTTTGGAGTATCTGTGCTTGTGTTGCAGTTTGTTCCCCTGATAGTGGAGGTGTGCTGTAAGCTGATCGAGGAGCGGGGTTTGGAGTATCTGTGCTTGTGTTGCAGTGTGTTCCCCTGATAGTGGAGGTGTGCTGTATGCTGATCGAGGAGCGGGGTCTGGAGTATCTGTCCTTGTGTTGCAGTTTGTTCCCCTGATAGTGGAGGTGTGCTGTAAGCTGATCGAGGAGCGGGGTTTGGAGTATCTGTGCTTGTGTTGCAGTTTGTTCCCCTGATAGTGGAGGTGTGCTGTATGCTGATCGAGGAGCGGGGTCTGGAGTATCTGTGCTTGTGTTGCAGTTAGTTCCCCTGATAGTGGAGGTGTGCTGTATGCTGATCGAGGAGCGGGGTCTGGAGTATCTGTGCTTGTGTTGCAGTTTGTTCCCCTGATAGTGGAGGTGTGCTGTAAGCTGATCGAGGAGCGGGGTTTGGAGTATCTGTGCTTGTGTTGCAGTTTGTTCCCCTGATAGTGGAGGTGTGCTGTATGCTGATCGAGGAGCGGGGTTTGGAGTATCTGTGCTTGTGTTGCAGTTTGTTCCCCTTATAGTGGAGGTGTGCTGTATGCTGATCGAGGAGCGGGGTCTGGAGTATCTGTGCTTGTGTTGCAGTTTGTTCCCCTGATAGTGGAGGTGTGCTGTAAGCTGATCGAGGAGCGGGGTCTGGAGTATCTGTGCTTGTGTTGCAGTTAGTTCCCCTGATACTGGAGGTGTGCTGTAAGCTGATCGAGGAGCGGGGTTTGGAGTATCTGTGCTTGTGTTGCAGTTAGTTCCCCTGATAGTGGAGGTGTGCTGTAAGCTGATCGAGGAGCGGGGTTTGGAGTATCTGTGCTTGTGTTGCAGTTTGTTCCCCTGATAGTGGAGGTGTGCTGTATGCTGATCGAGGAGCGGGGTCTGGAGTATCTGTGCTTGTGTTGCAGTTAGTTCCCCTGATAGTGGAGGTGTGCTGTAAGCTGATCGAGGAGCGGGGTTTGGAGTATCTGTGCTTGTGTTGCAGTTTGTTCCCCTGATAGTGGAGGTGTACTGTAAGCTGATTGAGGAGCGGGGTTTGGAGTATCTGTGCTTGTGTTGCAGTTTGTTCCCCTGATAGTGGAGGTGTGCTGTAAGCTGATCGAGGAGCGGGGTCTGGAGTATCTGTGCTTGTGTTGCAGTTTGTTCCCCTGATAGTGGAGGTGTGCTGTATGCTGATGGAGGAGCGGGGTCTGGAGTATCTGTACTTGTGTTGCAGTTAGTTCCCCTGATAGTGGAGGTGTGCTGTATGCTGATCGAGGAGCGGGGTCTGGAGTATCTGTGCTTGTGTTGCAGTTAGTTCCCCTGATAGTGGAGGTGTGCTGCATGCAGATCGAGGAGCGGGGTCTGGAGTATCTGTGCTTGTGTTGCAGTTTGTTCCCCTGATAGTGGAGGTGTGCTGTATGCTGATCGAGGAGCGGGGTCTGGAGTATCTGTGCTTGTGTTGCAGTTTGTTCCCCTGATAGTGGAGGTGTGCTGTAAGCTGATCGAGGAGCGGGGTCTGGAGTATCTGTGCTTGTGTTGCAGTTTGTTACCCTGATAGTGGAGGTGTGCTGTAAGCTGATCGAGGAGCGGGGTCTGGAGTATCTGTGCTTGTGTTGCAGTTTGTTCCCCTGATAGTGGAGGTGTGCTGTAAGCTGATCGAGGAGCGGGGTCTGGAGTATCTGTGCTTGTGTTGCAGTTTGTTCCCCTGATAGTGGAGGTGTGCTGTAAGCTGATCGAGGAGCGGGGTCTGGAGTATCTGTGCTTGTGTTGCAGTTTGTTCCCCTGATAGTGGAGGTGTGCTGTAAGCTGATCGAGGAGCGGGGTTTGGAGTATCTGTGCTTGTGTTGCAGTTTGTTCCCCTGATAGTGGAGGTGTGCTGTAAGCTGATCGAGGAGCGGGCTTTGGAGTATCTGTGCTTGTGTTGCAGTTTGTTCCCCTGATAGTGGAGGTGTGCTGTAAGCTGATCGAGGAGCGGGGTCTGGAGTATCTGTGCTTGTGTTGCAGTTTGTTCCCCTGATAGTGGAGGTGTGCTGTAAGCTGATCGAGGAGCGGGGTTTGGAGTATCTGTGCTTGTGTTGCAGTTTGTTCCCCTGATAGTGGAGGTGTGCTGTAAGCTGATCGAGGAGCGGGGTCTGGAGTACACCGGGATCTACAGAGTCCCCGGGAATAAAGCAGCCATTTGCAGCCTGCAGGAGGAGCTGGATCGGGGCATGGTCGACATCGACTTCCAGGATGACGTGAGTCTCCGGTGTTCTTTTATCCTGTTCTCTCTCCCTCTTCCTCTTCTCACGCACACACACACACACACACACACGCGCGCGCGCGCACGGGCGCACACACACACACACACACACACACACAATTATTGCTAATTCCTCTCTCCACTGTACATACTTTCGTTCACTTCTCCCCATCTCTTCCTCTCTCCCTCTCTCTCTCCCTCCCTCTCACCTCTGTGCAGAAATGGAGGGACCTGAACGTCATCAGCAGCTTACTAAAATCCTTCTTCCGGAAACTTCCAGAACCAATCTTCACAAATGGTGAGTTTACATTTTCTCACTGCTGTGGTTTTTCGCACTGCATAAGTCTTTAAAGGCAAATCTCAAGGATTCTCTTCATCGCTGGTCAGTAAATGAGCATGTGCCATTATTTATTGAAATGATCTTTTGGCGCCATCTTCTGGATAATATACAACCCTGATTCGAAAATAAAATTGGAAAATTATAGAAAATGCAAATAAAGTCAGAAATTAGTTCTACGAAGCATCCGTTCACACTCCACTATATTATTTGATGATTCAACTTTTGATTTCAGTTGTCTCTTGAAAATGTACGCTTTCAAATCTCTTTCAATTTCAAATCTGGTGACTATCACATTCTTCAAAAAAGTTGAAACGGGCAGTTTTGGAATAATAAGGTCATGCGAAACGGATGATGTTAAAAAGGTGAGCAAATGATGTTTTAGTGTGACATGAGCCTCCAGTAAAGGCTGAGTCTCTCAGAAGCAAAGGTGGGTCGCGCTCACCTGCTTTCCAACAGGTGCCATCACTTTGAGATCTATTTTGCCCAAAGACACATGGCAATGATTTTAAGCATCTCACTCTTTTCAGTGCAGACTGTAATCATGGCAAATTACTCGTTTATGATTTTATTTATATTTAACATTACATTCCTCGTGTTTCAGACCTGGGGTTGCAGAAAACACACACACATATTGCATTTTTCTTACACACACATAGGTCCTTGTGCAAAGTTTCCCTGTGACTCAGTAAAACGTCACTTCTGAAAAGTGAAGATGAGTGTCTTTGTGTCTCTGCTGATTTTTGTACACATTAGAGCTCCAATCAGACATCGCTTTCTTTTAGCTTCTGTCTGTGCCTTAACTGCTGGTCTGTTGTGTTTCGCAGAGAAATATGCAGATTTCATTGAAGCCAATCGTACAGAGGACGCGACGGAAAGACTGACTGCACTGAAGACTCTGGTGAGTCTCTGTAATGGGGTGTAATTATGAGTGTTAATTATAAGCGGTGGGTGCGAGGAATACGCTGGTCGGTCTCTGTTAAGGATGTTAATTATGAGCAGTGAATGTGAGGATAACGCTGGTCTCTCTGTTATGGGGGTTAATTATGAGCAGTGAATGTGAGGATAACGCTGGTCTCTCTCTGTTATGGGGGTTAATTATGAGCAGTGAATGTGAGGATAATGCTGGTCTCTCTGTTATGGGGGTTAATTATGAGCAGTGAATGTGAGGATAACGCTGGTCTCTCTGTTATGGGGGTTAATTATGAGCAGTGAATGTGAGGATAATGCTGGTCTCTCTCTGTTATGGGGGTTAATTATGAGCAGTGAATGTGAGGATAACGCTGGTCTCTCTCTGCAGCTGCGCCAGTTACCCAGTCATCATTATGAGACCCTGAAGTTCCTCTCGGGGCACCTGAAAACTGTGTCAGATAACTGCCTGAAGAACAAGGTGAGTCCAGGCCCTCTGTTCGTGTGTGTGTCCGTTTGTGTACGCGTGTATTTTTTTTGTTTGTATGTCCCTTTGTGAGTGTGTGTGTGTGTGTGTGCGCGCGTGAGTGTCTCAGGTATTTGTGCACTTGTTGTCCGTAACACACTCACCTAACCAGCCCTGTGCCTCAGCCATCATTATCTCTCTCCTCTCTCAGATGGAGCCCCGTAACCTCGCCATTGTGTTCGGCCCGACTTTAGTCCGGACATCAGAGGACAACATGGCCGACATGGTCACTCACATGCCTGACCAGTACAAGATAGTGGAGACTCTAATTCAGCACGTAAGAATCGCCCACGACAAAGACACTCTCTCGAACCCTGATGGTGTATGCAAGAATCGCCCACGACACAGACACTCTCTCGAACCCTGATGGTGTATGCAAGAATCGCCCACGACACAGACACTCTCTCGAACCCTGATGGTGTATGCAAGAATCGGCCATGACACAGACACTCTCTCGAACCCTGATGGTGTATGCAAGAATTGCCCACGACACAGACACTCTCTCGAACCCTGATGGTGTATGCAAGAATTGCCAACGACACAGACACTCTCTCGAACCCTGATGGTGTATGAAAAAATCGCCCACGACACAGACACTCTCTCGAACCCTGATGGTGTATGCAAGAATTGCCCACGACACAGACACTCTCTCGAACCCTGATGGTGTATGCAAGAATCGCCCACGACACAGACACTCTCTCGAACCCTGATGGTGTATGCAAGAATCTCCCACGACACTGACACGCTCTCGAACCCTGATGGTGTATTCCAGAATTGCCCATGAGACTGACACTCTCTCGAACCCTGATGGTGCATCCAAGAATTGTCCATGACACAGACACTCTCTCGAACCCTGATAGTGGATGCAAGGATCGCCCACGACACAGACACTCTCTCGAACCCTGATGGTGTATGCAAGAATCGCCCACGAAACGGACAAACTCTCAAACCCTGATGGTGTATGGAAGTACCGCCCAGGAAACAGACACTCTCTCGAACCCTGATGGTGTATGCAAGAATCGCCCATGACACAGACACTCTCTCGAACCCTGGTGGTGTATGCAAAGATCGCCGACGACACAGACACTCTGTCAAACCCTGATGGTGCATGCAAGAATTGCCCATGAGACTGACACTCTCTCGAACCCTGATGGTGCATCCAAGAATTGCCTATGACACAGACACTCTCTCGAACCCTGATGGTGGATGCAAGGATCGCCCACGAAACGGACACACTCTCAAACCCTGATGGTGTATGCAAGAATCGCCCACGACAGACACTCTCTGAACCCTGATGGTGAATGCGAGAGTCACCCACGACAGACATGCTCTCGAACCCTGATGGTGTATGCAAGAATCGCCCATGACACAGACACTCTCTCGAACCCTGGTGGTGTATGCAAGAATCGCCCACGACACAGACACTCTCTTGAACCCAGATGGTGTATGCAAGAATCGCCCACTACACAGACACTCTCTCAAACCCTGATGGTGTATGCAAGAATCGCCCACGACAGACACTCTCTCAAACCCTGATGGTGTATGCGAGAATTGCCCATGACAGACACTCTCTCGAACCCTGATGGTGTATGCAAAAATCGCCCACGACACAGACACTCTCGAATCCTCATGGTTTATGCAAGAATTGTCCACGACACAGACACTCTCTCGAACCCTGATAGTGCATGCAAGAATCGCCCACGACAGACACTCCCTCGAACCCTGATGGTGTATGCGAGAATCGCCCACGTCAGACACTCTCTCGAACCCTGATGGTGTATGCGAGAATCGCCCACGTCAGACACTCTCGCGAACCCTGATGGTGTATGCGAGAATTGCCCATGACAGACACTCTCTCGAACCCTGATGGTGTATGCAAAAATCGCCCAGGATACAGACACTCTCGAACCCTCATGGTGCATGCAAGAATTGTCCACGACAGACACTCTCTCGAACCTGATGGTGCATGCGACAATCGCCCATGACAGACACTCTCTCGAACACTGATGGTGTATGCAAGAATCGCCCAGGACACGGACACTCTCTCGAACATGAATCTTAGAATCAGCATGTTTCCTCAGTTGTTCTTATAATATTTCATTCAGTACTAGTGCTCAGGATTATACTTCAGTTAGCAGGTACAAAGAAGGGCTACAAAAGTTTGCCAGCTCTGAGTTACTGGTTCTGAGGAACAATTTCAAACGCTTTATCTCTTTTGTAGTGACTGTGTTGGGTAGCTTGCAAAGCCATAAATTTGGGGCGGAAACTCTGTCATTTTCACAGTCTGATTTGGTTTGAAGCACCGTGTAGGTAAATGGTGAAATGTAGTTATACTGTTGGCGTGAGGAAAATGGCTGGGCTTAGTGACGTGCCCTCCTCATCACACGCACATATGCACATACACCCTTAACACAACCTTCACATACAGTGATGTAATAATCTGCCTTTTCTCTCCTGCAGTATGACTGGTGTTTCACAGAAGAGGGCACTGTAGGGCCTGTGGTGAGTATATTTTGGGCCCTTCCATCACAACCATCCAATGATGTCGTAAGGAGAGGGTGTGGCATTTCTGAGCTGTTTTATAAAGCATGACTGCTGGGTATCACACTGAATGAAACCCAAACCTCCCCTAACCTGAAATGCAGACTGAAGTGAGAGAGAGCAGTTCTGCTAACTGATCGCTGACAATCCTGCTCACTGCAGCCTGCTGTTTACCACTCTGAGCTGCAGGCTATCTCTGCTGGCCGAGAGTGAGTCTTTCAGATTGGGCATGAAAGGAGAGCTTTCCACAGAAATTTCAAAGCCAAAATCTCTCTGTCTGTAACTTTGATAACTCATAACCCATAAAAATTCTACTTTCTGGCTAATTTTCATTTACGGTCATTTTTCAGAGGCGTGCAGAGTCTGTTGAGGTAGGGTTAGCTGAATTCCAGCTGCAGTGAATCGGGAACACTGGTAGAGTGGTGTGGTGTCGCTCAACTAGTAGAGTGGTGTTGGGTTGCTCAGCTGTTTGCTTGGTGTCGGATTGTTCAGCTAGTGGGGTGGTGTTGGGTCACTGAGCCACTGAAGTGGTGGGGGGTCGCTCTGCTTGCAGAGTGGTGTGGGGTGGTGCAGCCACTGTACAGATGTTGGGTTGCTCACCTGATTAAATGTTGTTGGGTCAGTCAGCTATTTGAGTGGTGTTGGGTCGCTCAGCTAATGGACTGGTGTTGGGTCAGTCAGCAAGTACAGTGGTGTTGAGCCTTCGAGCTTGTAGAGTGGTGTGGAATCGCACGGCAAATGGAGTGGTGTTGGGTCACTCTGATAGTTCAACAGTGAGTGACCTTTGACCTTTTCCCATAGGCCAGCGTGCCTCAGGAGAGTGTGGTGGAGTCTCAGCCTGTGCCCAACATCGATCACCTGCTGACCAACATCGGCCGAGCTGGAGAGGCCTCAGGTAACGCACGCACACACACACACACACACACACACAGTCTCACAAGTTCCCAGCTCCCGTGAGTCCTGATCTCATTAGTGGCCCACATTGCTGAGCCGGTCAGCCAGTGCTGTCTCTGGTGAGCTGCATCAGGTCTCTCACACACTCTGCTGGGCATGTTAGCAGTTCCTCTGTAGTAACTGCATCACCTGTGGAAACACCTGATTCATGTCAAGTGAAAAGCACGAAGATCTTGGATGTGGTTTCATCTGTGGCGTCCATTTGTTTTTAACTTACCGGCCCTTTGGGCCGATAAGCTATTGCTGTGGTGTGGCGTTCCGTCATCCAGAACATTTTTTAATCTTTTTTTTGGCCTGATGAATTTTCATGTAAATTTGCAATAACATACTACTAGACCATATTTCCAGTCTTTTTCTTTTACGCAGACATAAAGCAAAAAATTTGGGGGCACCCCTTTCCACTTCACACTCGCAGTTTACTGGCCCATGTGTATGCCTAATGAAAATACGAGTGCCCGTGGACTAACCAGCTTACTACCTAAGTAACAGCTGGAGTCAAGACTGACTTCACACCGTGTCAGTTTGATGATTTAAAGCCACTAATCTCCGTAGTTCAAGCTAAATGTAACTTACTTGTGAAAAGTTATGTCGTCCACATTACTTATCCCATGACTGCAATTGACAGCGACACAGTGGTCAGGCATTTCCTGAAAAAATCGTGGAAAGAGCATGGGTTATGATTAGTGCCACGGCCTAGCTACAGAGCTCACTGACCTGACGAACGCCCGTGTCTATCCCGTGACTAGCTGACCTCACGCCGCCACTACGTTTGAAGAAAGTGGGTAAATGAACAAGCGTCGTGTTCACCGCCGTGACTAAGTGACCTGATGCCGCCGCTACGTCTGAAGAAAGTTTTACGTTGAGTTTCTTATATTACTTTGAAAAATGTGAACTAGCCAACTGAGTGCAGAGTTGGGAAAATGACACTAAGTAATAAAACTGTGAACCTTTTGGGTTTCTAATCGAATATTCTTTGTAAATGTAAAAATGCAGTATGAAATTTTATCATTTTTGGCATGCAATGTTCATTGAGAGATGTTTGATAGATTGCAGTTCATTGTTGAAGCATTGGCTACGGTTATCTCAAAAGCTAGCGTCTTGATATTCCAAATATACATTTGAAAATAATTGGTCTCATCGCGTTGAGACATGCTTCAAAATGTTTCGTGCCACCTTCATGACTTACAAAGTCAAGTATATGTGTAATTAGATCTAAAATGATGATGTAGGCCTAATTCAATGGGTATTTAATCATATATTTGCAATATCAAATAATATTTATACAGCTGAGTTGATGAAAACCAGCTACGTTTCAAACTGCAAATAAATTCAATGGAGCCGATAGCTGTGGTTTAGAGAAGTGGTTCCCAAAGTCGGTCCTGGGGACCCACTGTGTACGCTGGTTTTTGTTCCAACCAGAGTCACGATCCCAGAATTTTAACAAGCCATTAATTTTTTTAATTAATTGCTTTTCAGATGGGAGGGACATTCTATCCCCTTAAACCACTTTATGACGGAAATGGCTATGCATGCCATGATGTTTCCAAGCCCAACATTCATATTTTTTTTTATTTTGAGGTATTCAAAGTAACCAAACCAAGCGAAGGCAGCAGTATGTTTTATGCAATTAAATGCAAGATTGTGATCAATCAAGAAGCTGCTGATTAGTGTTCGGTGGCACGGAATGCTTATCCAATGGCTCCGTACTGTTTACATGCGCTCCAGAGCTAAGACTACAAATACAGCGGACTACGGCTCATTTCAAACGATGCAGCAGCTGTTAGTGGATATTCACCAATATAATAGTGTGTTTTGGACTAAATACTTTGCTGGATTGGATTTACTGGAACTTTGTGGATGTAACAAGACCATGTTTGAGGGGAGGAGTTCTAGGAGGCTTCATTGGTGAGTTAGATCAGTTTTGTAACCATTCGTTTGTGGTCTGACACAGGTGTTGATTAAAGCTGCTGTGATGATTATATTTTGAAATGGTTGGCAATTGTATCACAAGAATCGGAGCTTTCCGAAGATATGTGGCATGGGCATCTCACGATACATACAAGCTGTGTAAATGACGTAGTTTTTAACTTTCCTGATGACCCGTGGACGGGCCGTCGGAGTGACAAGGGGTTTTAAACCAAATGAGTAACACTTTGCAGGTTGGACTCATTATAGTATGCTTTGTCCCAGATTTCTTAATTTCCTATTGATTGTTTTAATGACCATCTGTCCTAAATTTTATCAATTAGAGCCAAATTCATAGTGTCATGTCATCAGTTGCAAATTTCCACTTTTTTATGTTAGAAAAGTCATTTGTAATATAGCACACAATGAAATTTTTTTTTTTCCATCATTGCCATTTTTCAGCATATAAGGGTAAATAATCAGGGTTAACAAGCAAAGTGCAATTAAAAACCATTAACAACTCATTAGCATTCTGAGATTTGAGCTGTGGTCAGAGCAAAAAGCAGCAAACACTGTGGGTCCCCAGGACCGAGTTCGGGAACCATTGGTGTAGAGGATAGCTGTAGCATAGAGAGTTGAAGGGTATAGTGTAGAGAGTACCTGCAATGTTGAGGCTAACTATTGCGTTGAGGGCAGATATAGAGAAGAGCAGGGGTGTCAAACTGACCCGTAAACGGGCCAAGAGGCTGCAGGTCTTCAATCCTGCCAAGCAGAAGCTCACCTGAAAGCACTGATTTAATCAACTGATTAGTTGTATCAGGTGCGCTTCTGCATTGTTGGAGTGAAAACCTGCAGCCTCTTGGCCCTTTTAGGTGTCAGTTTGACACCCCTGGAGTAGAGAATAGCTATAGTGCAGAGGACAGCTGTAGTGTAAAGAGTTGGAAGGTATAGTGTACAGAGTAGCTGTAATGTGGAGGCTAGCTGTCGCATTGATGGTAGGTAATGTGTAGAGAGTTGGTATACTGTAAACTATAGTTGTAGTGTTGAGGATAGGCAGGTATTATGAGAATGCATTCGAATCATTCATAGCAATGAGCAAAATGAAAGTATCAGGTTAGCCTGAAATGCATGTCTTTGGACTGTGGGAGGGAACTGGTGTACCCGCAGAAAACGCTCGCAAACGCAGGGATAACATGAAAACTCCGCACCGAACAGTCACATGCCCGAATTCCTACTCTCAGCCTTCCTGGTGTGAGGCAACAGCGCTACTGACTTTGCCCCTGAGGTGCCCTGGCTTTAGTGCTGATAGTGGCAGTAGGAGCTGGGTGTCTGGAGTGTGTAGAGCGCCTATAAGTGTAGATTGCCACTGCAGTGTGTGTCAGCTTATATGTAGTGTTGTCTGCATTAAGGTGTGTATGTGTGTAATGGGTGTGTGACGCCACCTTTGGGTACTGACCTCT
This sequence comes from Gymnothorax reevesii, assembly GCA_029721435.1. Classification (NCBI taxonomy): domain Eukaryota; kingdom Metazoa; phylum Chordata; class Actinopteri; order Anguilliformes; family Muraenidae; genus Gymnothorax; species Gymnothorax reevesii. The sequence goes on from CM056577.1 coordinate 5,175,022, forward strand.
CTCTCTCTCTCTCTCAGACTCACCCAACAGCGACTCTGCCAAATCTAAGGTGAGTGAGAGGGCCTCAGCTCTGAGAGGGCCGTATCTTACCCGTTTCTGCCTATTTTCACATTACTGTTTTCTCAGGATCTTCCAGAACTGAGATGAAATTAAGTTTAAGGCTTTATCACCGAGGGGTCTGTAGACCTATCCAAAGTCTTTCAGAAAATGAACTACTTTAGCCTATCCCTGGCACCGCTCATGGGCGTCGATTGGTTTTTGTGCCATTTTGCTTTTGTTTTTAGCGCTAACAGTTGGTTGTTTTTGTTGTTTTATAGCACTTCCAGTTGGTTGTGTCATGGATCTAATCAGGGTCGTCACTAGAACAGGGAATTTGGGGGGGGGGCACAGACACGTCCCTTTATGACGAAAATTAATCCTGGCAAGTTCTCGATCATTTTCCTTTATTGATGCGTTTTCCAATTATCGTAATTGGCAACTGAAGACACGGTTTCTCTCCATATGCGATGGAACAGCGATGAAATCATGGGGTAAATTCACAGTGGCGGAACCAGAACTGATAAGTGGTTGCACAAAACATGCGTGTAAAACAGTTATTTGTCCTGACCTGTTCTGTCATTTTCATAATTAACAGAAGTTTCACTCCGAGAGCGCTCCGCACTTAACAGGTGCTGCTTGTTCTCCCCGATTAGGTAAGACGACAATCATTCATCTGGACGTGTATTTGCTGAATTTAAATCAATGTTATTCAAAATTGCAAACCTGCGAAAATATCTTGAGCCGCATGCTTTTTATAGCCTATTTAACCGCCGCGTGCCACTTTTCTTTTTATCAGCCCACGCAATACCGAGACTGAAAGGTAATATTTCATTGAAATCCGGACCAGTTCAATCAACGTAAAGCATTGGCCAATTAATAAGTAATTATTTCTCTGTACTGAATTCAGCCCATGATTTCATCGCTGTGAGATCACATATGGAGAGAAACCGTGTCGCCACTTGCCAATTACGATAATTGGAAAATGCGTCAACAAAAAGTCTGAGGATAATAATTCAGGGGATGAAGAGTCCTGTAGTAAAGGAATAAGTCCCGAGAAGCAGTGGGTTAGTGATTTTATAACGGCGCAGTTCCTTGCGCGCAGGGATATTTTGTGCTGCGGCCTGCCACAGTGGGTTACAATCATTTTATACCGGCATGGAACGCCGCTCAGCCAATCACATTTAAGGATGGGAAGCACCCGTTTTATAATCCTTATTTGATGCTGCTTACAGTTTTTAGTGTTGTTGTTTGATGCTGCGCACGGTTGGTTGTGTTGTTGTTTGATACTGCGCACGGTTGGTTGTGTTGTTGTTTGATACCGCGCACGGTTGGTTGTGTTGTTGTTTGATGCTGCGCACGGTTGGTTGTGTTGTTGTTTGATACTGCGCACGGTTGGTTGTGTTGTTGTTTGATACCGCGCACGGTTGGTTGTGTTGTTGTTTGATACCGCGCACGGTTGGTTGTGTTGTTGTTTGATACCGCGCACGGTTGGTTGTGTTGTAGTTTGATACCGCGCACGGTTGGTTGTGTTGTTGTTTGATACCGCGCACGGTTGGTTGTGTTGTTGTTTGATACTGCGCACGGTTGGTTGTGTTGTTGTTTGATACTGCGAATGGTTGGTTGTGTTGTTGTTTGATGCTGCACACGGTTGGTTGTGTTGTTGTTTGATACCGCGCACGGTTGGTTGTGTTGTTGTTTGGTACTGCGCACGGTTGGTTGTGTTGTTGTTTGATGCTGCGCACGGTTGGTTGTGTTGTTGTTTGATGCTGCGCACGGTTGGTTGTGTTGTTGTTTGATACCGCGCACGGTTGGTTGTGTTGTTGTTTGATACTGCGCACGGTTGGTTGTGTTGTTGTTTGATGCTGCACACGATTGATTGTGTTGTTGTTTGATACCGCGCACGGTTGGTTGTGTTGTTGTTTGATACTGCGCACGGTTGGTTGTGTTGTTGTTTGATGCTGCGCACGGTTGGTTGTGTTGTTGTTTGATGCTGCACACGGTTGGTTGTGTTGTTGTTTGATACTGCGCACGGTGGGTTGGGTTGGTTGATACTGCGCACGGTTGGTTGGGTTGTTGTTTGATGCTGCACACGATTGATTGTGTTGTTGTTTGATACCGCGCACGGTTCGTTGTGTTGTTGATTGATACTGCGCACGGTTGGTTGAGTTGTTGTTTGATGCTGCGCACGGTTGGTTGTGTTGTAGTTTGATACCGCGCACGGTTGGTTGTGTTGTTGTTTGATACCGCGCACGGTTGGTTGTGTTGTAGTTTGATACCGCGCACGGTTGGTTGTGTTGTTGTTTGATACCGCGCACGGTTGGTTGTGTTGTTGTTTGATACTGCGCACGGTTGGTTGTGTTGTTGTTTGATACTGCGAATGGTTGGTTGTGTTGTTGTTTGATGCTGCACACGGTTGGTTGTGTTGTTGTTTGATACCGCGCACGGTTGGTTGTGTTGTTGTTTGGTACTGCGCACGGTTGGTTGTGTTGTTGTTTGATGCTGCGCACGGTTGGTTGTGTTGTTGTTTGATGCTGCGCACGGTTGGTTGTGTTGTTGTTTGATGCCGCACACGGTTGGTTGTGTTGTTGTTTGGTACTGCGCACGGTTGGTTGTGTTGTTGTTTGATGCTGCACACGATTGATTGTGTTGTTGTTTGATACCGCGCACGGTTGGTTGTGTTGTTGTTTGATACTGCGCACGGTTGGTTGTGTTGTTGTTTGATGCTGCGCACGGTTGGTTGTGTTGTTGTTTGATGCTGCACACGGTTGGTTGTGTTGTTGTTTGATACTGCGCACGGTTGGTTGTGTTGTTTGATACTGCGCACGGTTGGTTGTGTTGTTGTTTGATACTGCGCACGGTTGGTTGTGTTGTTGTTTGATACTGCGCACGGTTGGTTGTGTTGTTGTTTGATGCTGCACACGATTGATTGTGTTGTTGTTTGATACCGCGCACGGTTCGTTGTGTTGTTGATTGATACTGCGCACGGTTGGTTGAGTTGTTGTTTGATGCTGCGCACGGTTGGTTGTGTTGTTGTTTGATACCGCGCACGGTTGGTTGTGTTGTTGTTTGATACTGCGCACGGTTGGTTGTGTTGTTGTTTGATGCTGCACACGATTGATTGTGTTGTTGTTTGATACCGCGCACGGTTCGTTGTGTTGTTGTTTGATACTGCGCACGGTTGGTTGTGTTGTTGTTTGATGCTGCGCACGGTTGGTTGTGTTGTTGTTTGATACTGCGCACGGTTGGTTGTGTTGTTGTTTGATACTGCGCACGGTTGGTTGTGTTGTTGTTTGATACTGCGCACGGTTGGTTGTGTTGTTGTTTGATGCTGCACACGATTGATTGTGTTGTTGTTTGATACCGCGCACGGTTCGTTGTGTTGTTGTTTGATACTGCGCACGGTTGGTTGTGTTGTTGTTTGATACTGCGCACGGTTGGTTGTGTTGTTGTTTGATACTGCGCACGGTTGGTTGTGTTGTTGTTTGATGCTGCGCACGGTTGGTTGTGTTGTTGCTTGATGCTGCACACGGTTGGTTGTGTTGTTGTTTGATACTGCGCACGGTTGGTTGTGTTGTTGTTTGATACTGCGCACGGTTGGTTGTGTTGTTGTTTGATACTGCGCACGGTTGGTTGTGTTGTTGTTTGATACTGCGCACGGTTGGTTGTGTTGTTGTTTGATACTGCGCACGGTTGGTTGTGTTGTTGTTTGATGCCGCGCACGGTTGGTTGTGTTGTTGTTTGATACTGCGCACGGTTGGTTGTGTTGTTGTTTGATACTGCGCACGGTTGGTTGTGTTGTTGTTTGATGCTGCGCACGGTTGGTTGTGTTGTTGTTTGATGCTGCGCACGGTTGGTTGTGTTGTTGTTTGATACTGCACACGGTTGGTCGTGTTGTTGTTTGATACTGCGCACGGTTGGTTGTGTTGTTGTTTGATACTGCGCACGGTTGGTTGTGTTGTTGTTTGATACTGCGCACGGTTGGTTGTGTTGTTGTTTGATACTGCGCACGGTTGGTTGTGTTGTTTGATACTGCGCACGGTTGGTTGTGTTGTTGTTTGATACTGCGCACGGTTGGTTGTGTGGTTGTTTGATACTGCGCACGGTTGGTTGTGTTGTTTGATACTGCGCACGGTTGGTTGTGTTGTTGTTTGTTGCTGCTCACGGTTGGTTGTGTTGTTGTTTGATGCTGCACACGATTGATTGTGTTGTTGTTTGATACCGCGCACGGTTGGTTGTGTTGTTGTTTGATACTGCGCACGGTTGGTTGTGTTGTTGTTTGATACCGCGCACGGTTGGTTGTGTTGTTGTTTGATACTGCGCACGGTTGGTTGTGTTGTTGTTTGATACTGCGCACGGTTGGTTGTGTTGTTGGTTGATACTGCGCACGGTTGGTTGTGTTGTTGTTTGATACCGCGCACGGTTGGTTGTGTTGTTGTTTGATACCGCGCACGGTTGGTTGTGTTGTTGTTTGATACCGCGCACGGTTGGTTGTGTTGTTGTTTGATACCGCGCACGGTTGGTTGTGTTGTTGTTTGATACTGCGCACGGTTGGTTGTGTTGTTGTTTGATACCGCGCACGGTTGGTTGTGTTGTTGTTTGATACTGCGCACGGTTGGTTGTGTTGTTGTTTGATACTGCGCACGGTTGGTTGTGTTGTTGTTTGATACCGCGCACGGTTGGTTGTGTTGTTGTTTGATACCGCGCACGGTTGGTTGTGTTGTTGTTTGATACTGCGCACAGTTGGTTGAGTTGTTGTTTGATACTGCGCACAGTTGGTTGTGTTGTTGTTTGATACCGCGCACGGTTGGTTGTGTTGTTGTTTGATACCGCGCACGGTTGGTTGTGTTGTTGTTTGATGCCGCGCACGGTTGGTTGTGTTGTTGTTTGATGCCGCGCACGGTTGGTTGTGTTGTTGTTTGATGCCGCGCACGGTTGGTTGTGTTGTTGTTTGATGCCGCGCACGGTTGGTTGTGTTGTTGTTTGATACTGCGCACGGTTGGTTGTGTTGTTGTTTGATACTGCGCACGGTTGGTTGTGTTGTTGTTTGATACTGCGCACGGTTGGTTGTGTTGTTGTTTGATACCGCGCACGGTTGGTTGTGTTGTTGTTTGATACTGCGCACGGTTGGTTGTGTTGTTGTTTGATACTGCGCACGGTTGGTTGTGTTGTTGTTTGATGCCGCGCACGGTTGGTTGTGTTGTTGTTTGATGCCGCGCACGGTTGGTTGTGTTGTTGTTTGATGCCGCGCACGGTTGGTTGTGTTGTTGTTTGATACTGCGCACGGTTGGTTGTGTTGTTGTTTGATACTGCGCACAGTTGGTTGAGTTGTTGTTTGATACTGCACACGGTTGGTTGACTTGTTGTTTTTCTTTGGATATTTCTCCTGCAGGGCTCGTGGGGCTCGGGGGGTAGAGAGCAGTACAGCAGAGAGCTCCTCCGCTCCTCCATCTTCGCCGCTGCCAGTCGCAAGAGGAAGAAACACAAAGAAAAGCCGCTGCCCAGCAGCTCCGACGACGACCTGGACGCAGTCTTCCCCTGGAACGAGAAAAAAGACCCCAACCAGAACCTGATCCTGGGCCGAGCCGAAGCTAGCAGGCCCGAGCGAAAAGAGGCCCCTGTTGGAGAAAGGGTGGACAAGAAGGATGGAGATTCGAAAGACAGCAAACAGGAAGTGAGCCCTTCACCGCCAGAGCAGGAGGTGAGCGGTAAAGAGGAGGAGAGGAGCGAGGGGGTGCGGGAGAAAGTCCGCTGTCCCGCCCCATTCTCCTCTCCCTCCCCAAGTCTGAGTTACCGTGGAAACGGTGCCCACCAGTCCTCCCTGTCTGACCCAGTCTCCCTTGGTGATGATGCGACCTCTGACCTCGGCACAATGAACAGCAGCAGCTCCCAAATCTCTGCCTTCCGGCGAAACCACGGCCCTAACCCCGCCCCTGACCCCGCCCCAGACCCCAGTGCGAGCGAGGTGCAGGCGGAGCTAAGCTCCATTACCTCCGATTACTCCACCACCTCCTCCCTCACCCTCCCCTTCCTTCCGGGAGCGGAGCGGAGTGCGCTCAGTCCGGAGCGGAGCCACGGGGACGAGGCGGATGATGAGCGCAGTGAGCTCGTGAGCGTTAGCGAGGGCCGCCCTGCCGAGACCGACAGCGAGAGTGAATTCCCTGTCTTCCCTAAACCAGAGCTCGAAGCCCCTCCCGCCAGCCAGACCCCGCCCCCTCAGACAAAGACGGACAGGGAGTCTTCCACCAACCGGCTGTCGCGAGTCCTGAGCTCCGTTAAGGGGCGGTCTTCTGGCAGCTTTAGCTCCTCCTCCCGAGGCGAGGAGACTGAATTAAAGGCGGAGCCCATGTGGCGAATGAGGCTCACCGAGCGGTTTAAGCTCCGCCTCCGCAGCGCAACAGACGATGTGATTGGAGTTTCAGGGGGTGGCGGGGAGGGCCGAAAGAGGCGGGGCATTCGCCGCAGACACACTATGGGGGGCCAGCGTGACTTCGCCCAGCTGTCCGTCATCATCAACGATGACAGAGGGGTGGAACTCAGTGCGGTTGACCGCCTCAAACCCAAATGCAGCTCGCAGGACTTCTCTATCCGTGATTGGCTCGTCCGTGAGCGCAGTGGTCACTCTAGTAACATGGACTCTGCCCCTCCCACGGCAGCCACACCCGCGTCTGCAGAGGATGGCCCCCTGAATGTAGACAGCGCCCCGGGGAAGAGTTCTGCAGCTTCGAGTCTCCCTGGCGGGGACGCGCACCCCCAAAAACTGTCCAGTGCTCAGGTGGTGCGCTCCCGCTTCTACCAGTATTTATAACCGCACCTGGGTTAAATGATATTGTCATACAGATTTAAAAACTTCTCTCAAATTCTGTGCTCTGTTGCTCTTGCCTGGCAAAGTTAAAGGTCGTATGTCACAAATAGGTGCTAATTTGCGTTACATGGTCAAAAATGACAAATTTTTGATTTTTTGATATTTCATCAGAATGCAAAAGTACTTCCAGGAAATACAATCAAAACACCAATAAGCAGTTTAGATCCAGAGTTATGAGGGACCAAACACTTCAGCTTAATAGGAAAATGCATTAGAATTTCAAAACGTTTTGTTCGTTTTCTCAAAATAGGGTGTAAGATAATAAGAGGTCATAGCTCACTTAATAATGAACATAACTCTGTCTGGTTTTTTGCAAAAGGAAGAAGAAAGATTCCTCTTCGACATAAATCCATCAAATTTCCAAATTGCTTACTTGAAGGTCCATGCCCCAAGCATTGAAAATCAACAAAAATTTCAACCCTTTTCACAGGTGGAAATTGCTAAATCAATCAATGGGACATTTAAGGTCTCTAATAACCCTCAGTAGACTCAGTTTAGTATGTTGCCAGGTCAGTTCAGTGTCCCTGAGACAGAGTTGTGACCAAGTCATCATGTTCAAGTCAAATCAAGTCACTGATCATTAGCTCAAACTCAAAGCTGACGAGGGAGAGCAGTGAGGAGTGAAAGGGGGTAGGGGAACAAATTAGACAATGAGCTAACTGATGAACAAGCAGAGTTGGGAAAGCTGAGCGAGTTAAAAGCTGAGATACATTTAGGATCAGAAAGAGGTCAATGTCGACATGAAATGCAGCTCATGGCTCTCAGCTTTCCCGACTCTGCTTGTTCATTAGTTAGCTCATTGTCTAATTTGTTCCCCAACCCCCTTTCACTCCTCATTGCTCTCCCTCATCTGCTTTGAGTTTGAACTAATAACCAGTGACTTGATTTGACTTGAACATGATGACTTGGTCACAGCTCTGCCCTGAGATGATTCAAATGTTCATTAGGAAGCAATAACACGCATGATATCCTCATGGTCCAGATGTTAAAGGAGGAAATGACCGTCTTTTTCAGTCAAGCCAAGACCTACACATTACGCATCCAGCCGGAATTGCAGTTGAGCTTTTCCCCCTCTTGTACTCTAATCCCTTCCTGGTTGACTTAACATGTTCATAGTAAACTCCTCTTAGAATGCGAGTCCCAGATGAATAGTGATGGCCATCACAAGTAAGATCCTCTGAAAGGGTGACCACACCCTCGGAAGTCACGTGGAATAAGAAGTAGTCACTGAGTGAGTCAAAAATGCCCTGCCCTATCAAATGTCTTTCCACACCTGTCACAGTTAAATTTTTTCTCAGACATCTTGAACCTGAAAGGATACTAGGAAAATTGTCAGTACCAGCACTCCAAGCTTGTGTGCAGAACATTTTTGGTTGGGCGAGTTGACCTTTCAGTAAAGTTGTTACAGCTGGGATGCTTACTTCCATCAGAACCAGAGGCTGGAGACTCAGAACTTCGGCCATCCACATGGTCCATCCACTCAATGCACTCCTCTGATGAACCTGGCCATTGATTTAGACTTGACTTCTGACTTATTTACTTTTTCAATCTCTTCATCTCATTTACCTGATGTTGAGGAGTTAATTTGTCAAATGATACGCTGAAGTACAACTTAGATTGGGCTGATATCATCCAGCATGCTCTTCCAGGCCAAAGCACATGGTTTGGCCTTGATTAAAAATGGCTTCCTTTTGTGTCTACTGGATCATTTCCTGTCACCAGAGGCACCTAGGGGCTAATCATGATCCAAACCTAGGTTTCAAGCTGTCTGCAATACATGGTGTTATTACCCCCTCCACCGCCTCCGCTCCACCCCTGACTTCCGTTTAGTTTATGTTCCCTAGCTCTGCGGCTCTTGCCTCAGATGGTGAATGGAGGATATCAAATGAAAGCCAAGAAAATAGGGAACAAATTGGTACCAGATTTATTCAGATGTATTCACCACAACCCGAGAAAAATCAAAAGTGAATGCTGAAAAAAATATCGGATTGTAACAACTCCACCCTTTTGTATACACCTATTTCTGACGTACGACCTAAACCTGCCGGGAAGAGAAAAAGGCCGGGGTTTACACTCTCGGAATTAATTTACTTTATAAAGATTGGGGTTTACACTCTCTCGATTATTTTACTTTATAAAAGCCGGAGTTTACACTCTTGGGATTATTTTACTTTTTAAAGGCCGGGGTATACACTCTCGGGATGATTATACTTTATTATGTACCTGGCAGGCTCAATCAAATCAAGATTTGTATCTGACTCCTTTACAGTCCCGAACTTAGCCATAGCCTATGCAGATTCATGGGAACCTGTATTTCACACTCATACCGGGTTATCAGTGCAAACACGGAAAATACTGGAACATATGAACTCCATTTGTTTATCATCGTATGGTATCGTATGGTAATGAACTTGTGATCCTGCCTTGAGTTGGTATGTCGACGTTTCCTGAGAGGCGTTGCGAGCCGTTTGCCAGGCATCGGCTCTGTTATGACTTCTGTATTTATCGTGGTCGTGATCCCTTCTTTATCAGAACATTTTATCAGAAATATGAGAGAGAAACGGCTCAAGTCTCTTAAGTATTACAGCAAAATCACTGGCTCTTTGTAAAGAGGGAACAGAACTGTTGTTCAGAAGCTCAGAGTAACACTGTAAATGCTTTAAGCTCAGTGGATAGAATGGGGCTGATTTTAAAGTGTTGCTCTTTCTCTCTGTACCTTAAAGTTGGGGGTCTGCAGTTTTCTGGAAACAGCAAAAAAAAAAAAAAAAACCTAAAACAGGTATATACAAGCTTCATACCTGAGAAAACCGTCAGCTAGCCAGCCCTCCTAACTGATGCTACATAAACATGAACTTGGCTGCAGCCGTGAGCTTGTGGCGAAAGTTAGCAGAAGGCTTAACCATTATCTCACTCACCCTAATTGTGATTTTGATCCCAATGCTGTTATATTGCTGTCTAGCAGCAATTCTTTGTGAATTACCCTCCTGTTTTCTTTACAGACTTGAGGGTCTGCGAAGCCCATACAGTGAGTCCAGGCTCTAGCTGGCTATGTAAATATTGACTTTGCCGGTCAAGGCTAAAATGTTCGCAACATTCAACAGGGCATTTCCACAGTGACTCACGTTACATTTTCGAGCATTTCCAAATTTTTATTTTAATTATCATTATGATTATAATTATTGTGTGACTCGCGTTACATGGAAAGGACAACACAAAAAAAAAACGTCAATTTTAGCTGCAAATTCTCCCAAAAAGTATACAACATTGAAAATAATTAACACACTCAAGAGTTCACCGTGCTAAATGTGGCTTTAAAGTTTACTGGAGCAATTAGAATTTTACCGACCAATACGTAAAGATATTATGTAATGAGCGTGATTTGCGTTAATGTGACTGGCGTTACACATTGGCCAGTCGCATTTCAATGCATATAGTGAAATACAGGGCAAAGTTGACCACCAGGAAAAAGATATTTCTGTGTCTAAACACTAATGAAGAAAAAATATGGGCATTGTAGAGCAATACTTCTGCATTTTAACAGTCATTACCTCAGGTAGTTATGGTGGTCAGTCAATGAATGAACTCCTACGTATGGGTAGGTGCAGTAGTTACAGATACATTGTCCATTGAACAATGTAAGGCTGTAATGATTATACTCTGAAACACTAAACTAAACAAGTTTATTTGTACTTGAGTAAAATTTAACAAGTGGTATCTGTACTTTTACTTAAGTAATGAAGTTGTGTACTCTGTCCGCCGCTGGCAACTCCTTGGCCACATGTGCACTTCATTTGACTCAGATTTTTTTTTTTTTTTATAATCTGCTCTTTATGAGCCAAATAAGCTCTTAAAGTGGCTCCCCAAGCTGGTAGAGCCGTGAAAATCATGCACCATCAAATCATAAAATAATCAAATGTTTCACACAAATCAACTTTTGACTCATGAACTTCTGTATGAATTTATGATTTCCTCACAGAATTTAGCATGAGTTTATCAATATTGGTGCGGATGGACATCAATAGTGACCTGTGACCTCTCCAAACCGAAAATATACCTGTTCCCTATGACAAAGTTAAGATATTTGTCCATTTTTCTATAAAGCCGCATCAGCAAGCATTCATACTCATCAGAGGAACTGCTTATTTTACGGTCAAAATGTTCACCCTGCGACGGAAAGCTTGCTATTTACACTTAGAATCATCCAAGCAAAACGCAAGATTTTGTAAATGCTTTTCACATCCTATAAGGAGCAAATATAACTCACTAACACAGTAATATCTGAAATATACCTCATTTTAACAAAACAGACATTCCACTAACAGGAAAAAGCAGACAATATGCTGCACTAGATTGAATCAAATCAGTGAAACAGACTTAGCAGGGGGAACACTGTTTCCCTCTGTACATCCACTAGATATAAAAGGAAAGAAGGATCCAACTGCACATCCAACAAGACTTCCAAAAGCTGCTATAAAAATATTGTTACTCGCGTTACGAGTGACATGCGTTACCAACATATAATGTTCTGCACAGCAGCATATGAGGATGAGATATGCATATTGGAAGTACAATTTTGTTGGGTATGGACAACAGTGGGGAAAAATTATAATTACAGCCTGTCAGGGGTTATTGTGAGGGAAGAAAAAATGTGTTTTTGTGACTTGCGTTACACAACCATCACCACCCAACTTTAACGCAGAATTGAGGGCAGAATTGTTTGAGAATTTTAGCTATCAAAAGACACTTGACTACGGTTTCAAGTTATAAAATCAACACAGCTGTCAAGAATGCACATGAAAACATGATGCAGCAGCCAGATGGTGTTTGAAGCCCAAAATTAATAAATTTTGCCGTTTTAAATTTGAAGATGCCACAAGTAGGATTCTGACTAAATTTGGCTGGCAATACTGAATTTAGTATTTTTTTCCTGAAAGTATCTGATGTTCCGCTCTATAAAAACGTAGATTTCCATTGAAATTTGTGAGAAAATTTTTGAAGGTCTTTGTCTTTATTTTCATGGAATTACCCAACAATGAATCTCATCATCTGCTTTCATGGTAAAGCGCACTATTGAACAAACTGCTCAAACACATTTAAATATTTCCACAAAATAAACTTACCAGCTTACCTGCCCAGGAGAAGAACTGCGTGTTCGGAATCCAGCTCGAGGGTGAGACCGACGGTCATGAAGTTCTCACCATATCTGAAACACTTTACCGAAAGGTACCCTCCTTTTATGATACATTTATCGTTTTGCTGGGTTTGATGAGTCCTTCTTACTTTCCTTGTGTTGCTTTGCAGTGTCGGCACAGCAGCTCAATCTGCTGGACCTTCAGCCATTGAGTCAAGCTTTCACTGAAAGGTCATGCAGGTGCATCTGCGTTTGTAGAACAGCTACAGGATTTCCCTCTTTGTGAAATGACCCATGATTGGCCAAAATATCCCATCACAGGCCAGATTTTCTTATCCCATCACAGGCGCAGAAGCTTAGTTTTCTCTCAGAACTGTTGATTTTCAAAAAGCTGAAAAGATATAATGGAATTTTTGGCCAGTGTTGCCAAAAAAAACTGCATACCCCTACTTCAAGTGCATCGTTCCCCTCTCCCATCCTTGTTGTTTGTGCTGCATCACTTGGATTAGCCAAATTTTTAAAGCTATTCTTACCTTTCTGGAATGCGGCACAGCACTTTGTGAAAATTCGAACATGAACAACTCCGCCTCCCTCCAAAGTCCCGCCCTCCTCCCCCTGCCTGACCTCTGAGGCTCCCCTCCTCCCCTGACGCGTGCAGTGAGAAAGTGAGCAGCGCGAACGAAGCTGCTTTCACACCGGAAGCGAAACAAACTTTTCGCGCCACAGATTACATTCAAAGTCGATGCAAAGGCGCGAATCTCTCGCGTATTTGCGTCTTTGCATTGACTTTGAATGTAATGTGTTGTACGAAAAATTCATTTCGCGTCCGTTGTGAAAGCATCTTGAAATGGGGCAATGGAGTCAGATTCAGAGGCACCGGTTAGTGAAATCTAACCAACAGTAATTACGTAATATTCAATTCTATATGTGCTATAAAATAAAAAGCCCTCGTAACGTCTGACGAACTACCATTAACGTTATTGTAGTAATTATAGCATTTCAGCGCCTGTTTGTTTACAGTCAAATGCTTCGTGTTTTGGCAGAATTCATCCATATTTTCTTGCAAAATTGCTGTCATAACGTCTTACCTCACCAGAATTGTCCCGGTAACGTTAGTCATTAAATCAAGAGCAGTTGCAGCTGCTTTGTTTGCAGACTAAGTTAGTTGAGTAGCGACCTGCTTTGTCGCTACCGCCCTGCTGCTCTGCCAGAGAGGCGCGGGACTCCGGTGGCAACTTGATGGGACACGGCGACAGATGACTGACAGGAAGCTTGGCAAATCATTTTATTTGGACCAAAGAAAATGATTGGTCAGACTTTTATCAGAAGTATATGAGAATTTAATATCGATGAGTTTCAACACCTGGTGGATTTCTTTTGCATTTTAGTGCACCATACGCTTATTAGGAGTATTTTAAGATTACAAAAGAAAAGTGTAAAAATTCCAGAAAGGTAAGAATAGCTTTCAGTGACTCTGGAAGACAGAGAAGCCAAAAAACTCCTCAGAAAAGCGAGATGCCTCTCCTGCCTTTTCTGCAGAATGTCTGAACAGTGCTGCCCCAGTTCGCTGCCATATGGGGATGAAGGCGCGGAAGAAACGATGATGTCATCTGAGATCTGTAAACAGGCTGCTGTTAGGCACATTACTGTCTCCACTGAATATGCAAAGATGCTGGTAATCAGAGCCGGACTGAACCCCATGATCTCGTGCAGTAAATCAATGCCTCCATCCTGTCAGCTCTCTGCTGTGGTCTTAATATATTTTATACTTTTAATCTTTATTTTTTGGGAAATTTGGTGGAACTTGAATTCTAAATATTTCTGTATCATAAGTTAAGTGTATATATTGTGTGGTTAGGTCCTTTTTATTGCATTGAATGGCAGATTTTTGTAAGTATTGTAAAATAAGCATGTAGATTAAGAGCCTTTGTCTCTGAAACTGCATGACAATATTTTCCGTGACTGGAGCTGTTCTTCTGTGCTGTCTGCAATTCACCTGGGGTCTAAATCACTGGAAATAAAAAAGTTAATGTCGACCTGTTTCCGTCTCTTTCCATACCAAAATGAGTGAGTACATATTATGAACTATAAGTGTTTACTGTAATAAACATTATAAATGTGTGTATATATTAGGCGGCATTATAAACTGAATGTTAGAAATTTAGTGTGGGTGTGTGACACCTGTTGCTGGCTGGTGGGCGTGGCAGAGGCAGGCTGCCATCAGTGACATCACCTGCTCTCTCCCCAATAAGAGCCTGTGATGGAGATGGCAAGCGGGAGCGCCTCGCATTTTGCTTTCGGTTTGTGCTTTGATTTTTGTTTGGTTTACTTTGCTTTATAATTTTGTTCACACGCAACATTCGCACACCTCACTTATGTGCCATGCGTACACTGCTCAACACCATATAAATGCCAACTTACCCACGCCATTCTTTCCTTTTGTACTAAATACTTCAGGTCTTTAATTAAAAATCTCAGCATTTTTTCGCAATTCAAATTAAGTTCTCCATGTGTCTGTTGCAACTCTGAGCCGGTCGTGACCATAGACCGTATAAAAAGATGGACGAAGCAACCGTGACGTTACCAATTGGTGTCAGCATACCATTTAGGAAGCCTCGATTTTGGCAATTTGAACAGCACCATTTTGTCATTCTGACACCAGACGTGATTTCTATTGGACGAGAGCGTGAATCGGTGATCCAGGGAGGAGTGAGGGGTGGATCTACGGGTGGATCTGATAGCATCTGATGAGGAATGGAAGATGGCCTCGGCCCATAAAGCATATCTGGCTGTATCCTTTATTCTGGTCTATTTGGGTCCTACCCGGGAAACCACTGGGGGTCAACCTGTCGCCACATGCTGTGAAACGGTGGTCCCATTTTTTCCATAATTTGGACCTTGAGGAACACTTTTTGCCTGACCTGGAGGAGGGATGGGGCCTGAGCTATAGTTATATAGTAGGTGTGTGTCCCATACTAAAGGTGTTTTTGGTTGAGGTAAAGCGGTAAAAAATAACTCCCAGCCTAACTCCGAAGGCGCTAGAAAGTGACCCCACTTAAATGGAGTCCATTGATTGTTCTGCAGTCTCCACCCATCAGTCGCATGAAATGGCTCTTTATGAGTGAGACTCAGCTGGTCCCACATCCTGGTGACATAACAGATCTGCAGTGGATCAGATCCAATCCTCACCCAACACTCCTGGGCTGAAAAAATGGGTCAAGCACAAAACAGGAAAATATTTAACTTTCAATGGTCTTGACCACAAATCACTGGTCAGAAAATGCCCTCTTGGGACCTTTCCTGTCCCCATCTGCTCGTAACCTTTAGCTGCAGTGAACTGTTGGGAGGGAAAAGCTGGAAACTGCTTCACTGTGAGCCAGAGATGTCAGTTAAAGCTCAGGAGTACAGTACAACACCGCAGAAGGGCTTCCCTGCCCCAGCTGAACAGCTGTTTTCTGAAGAGGAACGATCAGTAATTATTTTTTCACTCTTCTTTTTAGAAAGCTGTCAGTAAGACTTCAACACTTAAAGAAATCAAAGGAAAAAAGTCCTCCTTTTGGACTACAACCCAACACCCACCCCTCCCTCCTTTTTTAGCTCATGAGCGCACTCGTGAACCAAGGTACTGATACTATTATTAGGTCCTGATGCACTTACCTGTAGTAACCAGCAGGGGGATGTGGAATTTACTGCCTACACAGGAAGTAAAACTGTACTCTATAGGCTCCATAAAGTATGGGATGAAGACATATTGTCTTTACTGATTTGCTCTGTACACCACAAAATAAGAGGGGTTAGGCACAAAAAGGATTCAGCTCTGAGGAAGTTCAGCACAGAGGATTCAGCTCCAAGGATTCAGAACAGAGAAGATTTCTGAGCTACATCTGACTGACACTGACCGCAGTTCCCGTATGCATCCATTGCACGTACAATCGATTTGTGCTTGCGTTGCAAGGCTTGCAAGGGCGAATACTATTGGCAGTTTACTTCTACATGTGTCTCTTCTCTAATTCCTCTGATTGCACAGCCAGTATAAGCTGTTGCATGTTGTGTGCCGCCATATTGCTCCCTTTTGCTAAATGCTTAATTACTTGCTTAGTAGGCTACCTGAATTGCGTTCTGTTTCGGTAAAAACAGTCGTGACGAACTTTTCGCCGAGTTTCTTCGCTTTAAGAGCATATGCTGCATGACGAGGTTGCTATGCTGTATTTATTCTACAAATTCATTGCCTCTGTTACAGGGGCGTTCGGGCTTAAGGTTAATATTTGTACTGAATACACTAATTTCTTTAAATCTTTACTTTAAAACCAGTTTTCATTGCAACAAAACTGTTGACTTACTTGTGAACTTCTAGTATGTGAAGCAGCTTTTCTCGAAGTGCTCTAAGCAAAGAACTGAATGTTTTGTTAGTTTGCAAGGCTTTTCACGGTCAATTCTTCTTAATTTAACAAGTCAGTCTTTCAAAAGGGCTGAATTATTTTGTGGAAATTGATGGAAACTCGTTTTGCCGTATTTTCCAGATTACTGAATGGCATTATTATTGGTGCAGGCAACAGCAGCACAAGATGTCTCCATTTCCACTGTGCTGCGATGTAAATTTTCGGCGCGTTCGAGCGCGTCTACAAGTAAGCCGGCTGCGCGACATTCCTGAAAAATTACGCGAGAATTTTGCCGAAGTTGGGCGATAAGCCCTCCAGACCATGCGATAGCTGCAGGACCGAAGATCGACAGATCTGAGTGTAAGCACACACTTTCAGTGGAAGCAGCGCTCGTCCAAGCGCGCACAGGGGTAATTGAGAGCGAGCGCAGTGTCTTTCGGGGGAAAACTTTAAAGCTATACTCTGAATCAAACACCGCAATGTCCGGGGGGGCGTCCATGCACAATCAGTGGCTCCATCAATGTGCTTTGACACAAAGGTGAGTGCAGCAGGAGTTTCCCTCTGACTGATGACCAATGAGATCGCTTGTATTTGTTAATATCCAATCCGTATCAAATTGTGGGGGTAGTCCCTCCTTCTCACCGACAGGCCACACCCAACTAGGGAGGTTATTTTCTTTTTAATTTTGTTAGGAAAAGTGCGAGGGACCAATCGAAAATGCAAAGCCAGGCAGGGCAGTCTGTCTCGAGAATGAAAAAGAAAAGTGCCGAACTGCTTTAGCAATTTAATTATGTGACAGATATCACGTCTACTTCTTGAAAAAGAAAAAGTATTTCCGAGAATTTATTTGCATTAGCATAGATTAGCATTTTTGATTTCGTTTTTGTTTGAGATATTGCGATGCACTTGCAAATGAAAACAGTGCCTACATGGACTTGAAAATGCAAAGGCAAAGTGGAGGATTACTTTAGCATTTCGTGATGATACAAATAACGCGTGTGCTTATCGAAAACGAAAAAGCATTTTCGAGAATGTATTTCCTTTATAAGATTAGCGTTTTTGTTTTGTTAGTGATATTGCAGGGCACTTCTCGAAAATGCAAATGTAAATGAGGAATGTATTTAAATTTTCCAATTGTAATAAAAATTGCATACATGGACTTGAAAATGAAAATGCAAAGAGGAGGATTACATTTGCATTTTCATTATGATACTGTAATGTGAAAAGAAGCCACTAGATGGCAGTATTCACTGTTTTTTGTTAAGCCCAGTCTGGAGCTAGGTTTGGGCATGTCCTGGGCATGTCTGAGAGGGGAAAGTCACAGAGGAAAAAAAAAAAAGGTCTAAATGTGGGAGGGGGCTGCAAAAGAGTATATAAGGAGAGAAACAGAGAGTAAAGTAGTAGGAGAAATTGCAAGGAGAAGGATACATTTGACCAGACCTGTCACTCTGTTCAAGACCGGTGAAGTTTTTTTTTTTTTTTTTTTTAGTGGATTTTTGCCTGTGTTGGAGCATTTTCCTCACCCAGAACATCACCAAGCAACCCCATCTCAAGGGACTGTAATTTGTTTTTTTCTTGTATATATCAATCTTGGTCAGTAGAGTAGATTGTTAGTCTTTGTTTAATAAAAATCTGTTTGAGTTTTGAAGTTTTGTCTGTCATCCCTTGCCGTCTTATGTCATAACAAATTGGGGCCTTAACAATACAAATAATGCGCTTGTATCTTGAAAATGAAAATGCATTTCTAACATTTCTTTAATTTGGTTTTTTGTTATTATTACTATGTGCTTCCATAATGTCTGCCCCATCCACACGCTGATTTTGCAGAATACATTTGGATGTGATAACACTGGCGCTTTATGCAAAACGTTCATGTTCATGAGAAATTACGTGTGTATTGACCTTTGTTATTTTCCTCTTTCTACGGAAGATGTGAGACTTTACACCAGTGGGTGTTATCGGGAGGGCGAGTGACATTTTCTCAGTGTTATGAGTTTGGCACATTGGAACACATTCAGGACACTCTTGATATGGGCCTGGCATTTCAATCCGATGCACTTCAGTGTGGAAATACACTGAACAAAAATATAAACGCCCCGTGTCAAATATTGATGCCACATAGAATTAACAACTCTAAGTGAGTATATGCTTTTACTTGTACAATAGGGATATTTGTGTATCATTTTTAATCCATCTCTCTGTCAGTGAGCATTTGCTCTGCGATGCGGTGATGTCACTCAGTACATGGGTGTGGCATTTCCAGACGGTGATCAGACAGAATGAGCAGTACCCAGACGCTCCTTATACTGGGGACAATAAAAGGCCCCCCCAAAATGTTAAATTTTGTCAAAAGTCATCATGCCTCAGATGTCTCAGGTCATGTGGGAACGTGCCATTGGCATGCTGGATGCAGGGATGTCCACCAGAGCGGTCTGCATACAGTTCCTTGAAGCAGAGCACATTCCAGTTCTGGACTGGCCTGCGTATTCGCCGGACATGTCGCCCATAAAGCATCTTTGGGATGTTCTGGATCGACGTGTCTGCGACTGTGTTCCAGTTCCGGATAATGTGTGCCAGCTCTGTGTGGCCCTCCGGGAAGAATGGAATAACATTCCAAAGGCCACAATAGACAACCTGATCAACTCCATGTGAAGGAGACATGTTACTCTGAGAGACGCAAATGGTGGACACACAAGATATTGAACATTCAATTGCTTAAACCTGACCCCCAACGTGTTCATCCTTTGCAGATGCCAATATCAAGATGTGATGGACGGTGATCTGAAGATTAATCATTAACAAAAATGAATTTTGATTTGCTTCATATATTGCATGACCCTAATGTAAATAAAAACTCAAATTTGACATGGGGCGTTTATATTTTTGTTCAGTGTATAATATTAACCTTTAGCTCGCCACAGTAAAGATACGATGTCACTGCTTCAGTATTTATGTTTACGCCGCGTTATTTGCCGGATTTTGTGCTGAAGTCTTGGCAAAAGACCAACATCGAACTCAAATTTATGGATTTTATTATGATGGCCAGACAGAAAAAAATGCAAAAAAAATTACATAAAAAAAAAAAACCAAATCAAACATTCATTAAAAAAAACAAAAAAAACAAAAAAAAAAAAAACAAACAAGTTTCAGCCTTGGCGCAGACATAAAAAACCGACTTGGCACAAATAGAAAAACGTGGATCTACGGTTGGCTGCAGAACGTAGAACGCCATCATGAAGGTACACCCTTCCTCTGACAGAAGAGCAGAGTCATGCTGTCAGTCCACAGTTAGCTTCACTACGTTTAGCAGCCT
This sequence comes from Gymnothorax reevesii, assembly GCA_029721435.1. Taxonomy (NCBI): domain Eukaryota; kingdom Metazoa; phylum Chordata; class Actinopteri; order Anguilliformes; family Muraenidae; genus Gymnothorax; species Gymnothorax reevesii. The sequence goes on from CM056577.1 coordinate 5,194,746, forward strand.
TACATTTAAAGTGGGGTTATAAACACTCACTTTATAACAGATGCAGGGTAACAGGGGCTCCACTTTCACTTCCTTTGTGTCTAACTGAATTATAATCAAATTTTCAAAATGCAACTGAATGATCAGTCTCAAAGACAGAGCAGTTACCTTCCTAATTATATCCATACTAAAATATATTATTGAATGAATTCAAACTTAAGTATTATACACTACATTGTGTAATAAATAACCATAAAGAATATAAAAATAACACATAAATATAAAAGATTTCTATGAGTAGACATACATCATTGAGGCGGGAACTGTACTGCCAATGGTTTACATGACTAACAATAGTTTCTTTTGCCCCAAATAAAACACAAACACTGAAAAATACCATAATACTGACAGGTAACGTAATCTAACACCCTTGATTTAATTGGATCATATTTGCAAACATTTTCCTCATGAAGTGCACGTGCAGTTGTCACAATTTTTCAAACAATACGGGAACTTCCATCTCAACTTTAACATCTAAAAGTAAAAATCCTTTCCAAGTTTCCTTCGATCAGTAAGAGAACATTCCATCTGACACACAAAAAATAAGCTAATTTAATGGCAGATAAACCTCGGTTAACATGGACCCTTAAACGTGAACACAAATGCTGGCAGGCGCCATTTTAGTAAAAAATAACACTGGACAAAATGGCACTTCCAGTACACAGGTTTGCATAAGGCCAACGGGACTATAACGCTGGTCCTGAAGAACACCCTGCTGAAACACTGAGCCCAGAGCGAATCCATCAGGAAACCTCCACAATACACCTCTGTCTCGACTAAACCACAGTGAGCACCGTCCTTTCAGTCCAAATGTGAAGTCGCTTGAGCGTCTGTTTCTCGTAACAGTTTAGGTTTGGTTTGGTTTGCTGATAAAAAGGAGAGAAGTATTCGCCTGAATACAGGGACTTGCAAAGCAGCAGGCAGCTCACATCGGGGTTTGGGCGAGGGAAATGCTGGCTGGGCAGTTCGGACACCATCGTCCCTGATAGGAGAATCCCCCACTGAAGGTGTCGATGCCCCAGAATATGGTAATTAAGGCTAACAATCCAATTCAGAATGAATATTACGCTAACGCCGCTAATGTAAAGCTGGGTGGCTGTAGTTCAGTAATACTGACAGGTAAACAAACTCTAAAGCATGTGGGCATCTGTAGGTAAACCAGGAATACTGTAGTGCAGAGGTTTTTTTTTTTTTTTTTGGACAAACTCAATAAAATACTGATTTTTAGCAAAAATTCATTAGCAATAAAAATGTATAGAAATCTCTCCCAGCTGTAGAGTTTAAAAGGTTAAAACATGAGTAATGCTGATTAAATTAGTAACACTGGTAGAAGAATGACATTACTTAAAACATTGTCACCTTTTTTTTTCTCTAAAGTTGATATATATATATATATATATATGTGCTTATTTGTTGCACATAATGTATTTGTAAGAACCGTCTCTAACACTGAAGCTGAGTTAGTCATTCTGTTAATAGAGGCACCGGCTGGTTAGTCCAAGTCCACAGTGTCTGGGGTCTGCGATGCCGTTTCGTTTGCTCTCGGCGTGAATCTGAGTAAATGAGACCTGATCTCTGCTCCACCTCTTCATTTCCCGTCCGTGTCTTCCGGAACATTCCTGTCCCCTTCTGAGCTCGCACTCATGTGTCCCTCTTCTCCTCCCATCTGCTCCAGCTCCATGGAGTCCTCTGTCTCCACGGTGACCTCCTCCACCTGAGCATCACCTCCGAGCACCGCCTCGTCTTCACCTACCTTTCCCCTTCCCAGTACGTCGCCCACTTCCTGTTCTAGCCCCTCCCCTACCTGTTCTAGCCCTAGCCCATCCTTATCTAGCCCCTACCCATCCTTATCTAGCCCCTGCTCTGAATTTTCTAGCTCATCCCCTTCCTGCTTTGGCCCCTCCCCTGACCCCTCCCCCTCCTCCTCTGGGTCGTCCTCCCTCCACTCCTCGTCGCTGTCCTCCCCCTCCTCCCCGACCTGCACCACCTGGATCTCATCTTCGCTCATGCCCTCTTCATCAACCTCCTCTTCCTCACTGTCCTCCTCTCGCTCGTCTGAATCAGGCTGGGCAGGGGGTGTCCCGTCAGTGGGAGGCGCAGCCCCGCCTCTGTGTGTCTCCCTCTTGCAGTAGGAGTAGCGATGGTTCATGTGCTGGGAGTAGGATCCAGAGTGTGAGAAGCGCTTGCCGCACTTGTCGCACTGGTAGGGCTTTTCGCCGGAGTGCAGGCGAGTGTGTTCTATCAGGTGGTGCTTGTGTTTGAAGGCCTTCCTGCAGACACCACACTCATGAGGGCGCTTACCTACAGCGGCGAGAGACGGGGTCAATACATGCGTGCACCCCACAATCTACCCCACACCCCACAATCAACCCCTGACCCAACATCTATCCACCTGACCCATCATCTACCCCACACCCCACAATCAACCCCTGACCCAACATCTATCCACCTGACCCACAATCTACCCCACACCCCACAATTTACCCGTAACCAAACATCTATCCGCCTGACTGACAATCTACCCAACACCCCATAATCTACCCCGACCCAACATCTACCCCCCAACCCACAATCTTTCCCTGACCCAACATCTATCCCCAGGACCCACAGTCTACTCCTGACCCACCATATACCCCCGCCCCGACTCCCCAATCTACCCCTGACCCAATATCTACATCACATCTTGCAATCTACCCCAGACTGAACATCGACCCCACACCCCGCGGTTTACCTCTGAGCCAAAATCAACCCCACACCCCGCAACCTACCCCTTTACCAACATCTACCACACACCCTGCAATAAACCCCAGACCCAACATCTTGACCCAACACCCTGCGATCTACCCCTGCCCAAACATCTAAAACTAATGCCTTACTGAACCCTCAAATCTAATGCTTTACTAACCCCCAAATCTAATGCCTTACTGACCCCTAAAACTAATGCTCTTATGAACCCCGAAATCTGATGCCTTACCAACCCCCAGATCTAATGCCTTACAGACCCCTAAATCTAATGTCTTCCTAAACCCCAAATCTAATGCCTTACTGACCCCTAAAACTAATGCCCTTACAAACCCCCAAATCTACTGCCTTACTTACCCTAAATCTAATGCCTTACCAACCGCCAGATCTAATGCCTTACTGACCCAAAATCTAATGCCTTACCCACCCCCAAATTTAATACCCAGTGGACTTAAAATTCTAACTCCATACATTATCCTCAAACCTAACCCCTGACTGTGCATGTGTGTGTTTGTGTGTCACTGAGTATTTTTGTGTAAGTGTGTGTGCGTGCGCGTGTCTATACGCGTGCGTGCCGTATATACCAGTGTGTTCGTATTTGTGGCGCAGTAGGGAGCTGCTCTTCTGGAAGATCTTGTCGCACAGGTCACATGCGTACATCCCGCTCTCAGTCTTCCTCATCTTCCTCCTGGGGGGTGCGGAGTCACAGTCATTCTGTTCCTCCGGTCCCTCTGAGCCGGTGTCCTGCCGCTCGTCCTGGGGGATCAGAGTGTCAACACCTCGCCCATTTATCCAGCACAAACCCATGCCAGTCTCCAACCCTAACAAAGCTCACCTCATTCAACAGCTACAGCAGGGCTGCCCAACCCTGTTCCTGGAGATCTACTATCCTGTAGGTTTCACTCCAACCCTAACAAAGCTCACCTCATTCAACAGCTAGAACAGGGCTGCCCAACCCTGTTCCTGGAGATCTACTATCCTGTATATTTTCACTCCAACCCTAACAAAGCTCACCTCATTCAACAGCTAGAGCAGGGCTGCCCAACCCTGTTCCTGGAGATCTACTATCCTGTAGATTTTCACTCCAACCCTAACAAAACTCACCTCATTCAACAGCTAGAACAGGGCTGCCCAACCCTGTTCCTGGAGATCTACTATCCTGTAGATTTTCACTCCAACCCTAACAAAGCTCACCTCATTCAACAGCTAGAACAGGGCTGCCCAACCCTGTTCCTGGAGATCGACTATCCTGTAGATTTTCACTTCAACACTAACAAAGCTCACCTCATTCAACAGCTAGAACAGGGCTGCCCAACCCTGTTCCTGGAGATCTACCCTCCAGTAGATTTTCACTCCAACCCTAACAAAGCTCACCTCATTCAACAGCTAGAGCAGGGCTGCCCAACCCTGTTCCTGGAGATCTACCATCCTGTAGGTTTTCACTCAAAAGCAAACAAATCTCACCTCATTCAACGGCTAGAGCAGGGCTGCCCAACCCTGTTCCTGAAGTTCAAATCAAACTTTATTTAGCACTTTTCAGACAAAAAATGTAGCAAAGTGCTTTCCATATTAAAAATAAGACAGAAAACAACACCCCTTCTCCCTCAGCCACCCATTTCCCCTCCCTCAACTTGTCCCACCCCGTCAGAGACTTTGTGAGGTAAGAGGATGAGTAAACGCCATCATGGGGGGCCGTCCACACCAAGAGCTGATGTCACCATGGAGGTCACCCCACTCCTGACAGAGGGGGCAGTCAACATCACAACCATAAAGTTGTTGATATAGCCCCCCCTCCCACCCGAGCCAGAGCCAGGAAGACCCCCACAACAGCATCTCTACAGCCAGAGCCAATCACAGCTCCCACACAGAGAGCCCCCAGTGAGGACATAGCTAATTAAAACTGACGGTATAAAACTTTAAATGATAATAATAGGATAAAATACAAGAGTTTAAAAGCCAAGATAAAAGATGGATAAATCAAAGAAAATAAATAAATAAATAAATAAATGGATGGGTAAATTAATGCTACACTAAAATGGTAGGTCTTTGAGCCTCCTTTTAAAAATCTCAATGCTCTGGGCAACCCTCAAGTCCTCCAGCAAGCTGTTCCACTGACGTGGGCCATAAAATTGAAACAATGCTTCACCTTGGGTTTTTGTTCTGATTTTTGTAATAGTTAAAAGGCCGGTACTGGAGGACCTCAGGGTCCGCGGGGGTTCGTAAGCCAAAAGCAAATCTGATAAATAAGAAGGGACCAAGACCACTAACACATTTAAAAATCAGTAAAAGAACTTTAAAATTGGTCCTGAATCACACAGGGAGCCAGTGCAGGGACCTTAAAACTGGTTTGATATGATCTCCCTTTCTGGTCCTCGTCAGCATCCATGCTGCTGAATTTTGAAGTTGCCAAAGGTGAGAAATAGTACTTTTGGGAAGACCAGAAAGAAGAGCATTGCAGTAATCAATACGGCTGGAAGTAAAGGCATGCATCAGTGTCTCAGTGTTCGCTTGAGAGAGGAACGGGCGGACTCTGGTGAGGTTCTTAAGATGGAAAAAATCCAGTTTTTGTTATTTTTTTACCACGTGGGATAAAACTAAGCTCAGAGTCAAAGATGACGTCCAGGTTTTTCACCGGTTGAGCCGGTTCTAAGAATAGTGATTTTACTTTAGAAGCCAGTTTCTCTCTCAGGGAGATGTAGAGCTGTGTATCGTCAGCATAACTGTGAAAATGTTTGCCTTGCCTCTAAATGATTTTCCCAAGTGGGAGCATGTAAAGATTAAACAGTGTGGGACCTAAAATTAAGCCGTGTGGCACTCCACATTTCACTCTATGGCACTTTGAGGAGCAAGTATCCATAGTAACTACAAATTTTCTATCTGTGAGATAGGAAGAGAACCAATTGAAAAGCTTACCAGAGAAGCCGACCAGGTTACGGAGTCTATCTAAGAGAATTTAGTGATCCGCTGTGTCAAAAGCTGCGCTAAGATCCAGTAGAACCAGCATGGAAAGTTTTTCATGTCCATATTAATCCTTAGATCAATAACAATCCTTAAGAGGGCTGACTCGGTATTGTGGTACGTCCTAAAACCAGATTGATATTTTTCAAAGATGTTAAATTTGTTGATAAAATCATTTAGCTCAATAAGAACAAGTTTTTCTAAAATTTTGCTTTAAACTGGTAAGTTGAATACTGGTCTGTAGTTAAGTGCGGAAGCTTCTAAGTTACTTTTCTTCAGAAGGGGTTTGACTATTGCAGTCTTAAAAGCAGTGGGGAAAACGCTCGTCTGAAGAGATTAATTCGTGATGGCTAAAAGATCAACCAAAGAAACCATAAAATGTTTTAAAAAATGATGTGGCAATTGGGTCTAAAAAGCAATTTGTATTGGTTTACTTGGGAGAAAACTCCCAAGTGTCTCAGCATCAACCAGAACAAAACTCTCTAATGTTTCCTTGGGTAAAAGCACAGATTTCACTTCTGAAGTGGTCTGCAAAGTCCTCGCATCAGGAGTCAGTTGACATCCAGCTAGCCCAATTAAAATCATGGTTGATTAAATGTTTGATAGTGGAGAAGAGGATTTTGGGGTTGTCCTTTTGGTTGCTGATTAATTTGGAGAAATGAGCTTTCCTTGAGTTTACCATCCTGTAGATTTTCACTCCCCTAACAAAGCACACTTCATTCAACAGCTAGAGCAGGGCTGCCCAACCCTTGTCCTGGAGATCTACCAGGAGAATGAGATGATGTGCTGTGAGTTTAAAATCACTCACTGATCTGAGGCAAGCTTTTCTCATTGGAACAGCTACCAGAGGAGGTCACAAGCACTACAGATGCACTATTTTGGTTTTTTTAGCTGTAATAGTAGGAGAAATTATAGTGTTATATGCGAGATTCTGTGCTTTAATCACTGTCCAGACATGAAACTAGGTCTGTGTCCCAAACATTATACAGCTTGATGTGGTGTGGAGTGGGCGTGTGTGTGTGTGTGTGTGTATGTGTGTGTGTGTGTGTGTGTGTGTGCGTGGGGTTCCATGTGTTCGTAAAGGACAGACCTGCGGACTGTTGCCGTGTGGTGATGTGTCTCTTGCCGCAGCGACAGGTTTGGCAGGAGTAGCGGTGGTTGCTGTGGTGTAGGTGTAGGTTAGCTGGGGTATGAGGATGGTCTGCTTGTTGGTGGTCACTGCGGTAACCGCTCGGAGACAGGGCAGGGCAGTCCGGTCGCTGATGGCCACGATGGTGGGGAGCTGCGCAGCGACGATGCTGACGGGGTTGGAGTTTGGGGTGACGAAGATGGTGTCGCCAGTTTTTAGCTGCGCGAGCGTCTGTGTTAGCATCTGCGCGGGCGGCTGAGACTCTTTCCTGCCGGTGCTCAGGTTCAATGGCTCCTCCTGTTCCGCGTAAACTCCGCCCTGCTGCTCGACCGGCCCCACCCCCTCTGGTCTCCGCGGTAGCGACAGGTCCAGTGGCTCCGCCTGCCCGTCCCCCTCCTCCTCCTCTTCAGTCTTCACGATGACAAGGTCAGGCGGGGCCAAGGGGGCACCACTTTGGGCGTCGACTGTGTCCGATTCAGTCAAGAGGAGCGAACTTGTGGAATCTGCGGGGAGGTTTGTTTTAGCCCCGCTTCCCTCTGAGGCAGATGGGGACTGTGCTGGGCCGGGCTGCCCCTCCTTGCCAATTGGCCCCCCCACAGTGATCTGCTCCGACTGCATCTTGTGGAACCAGCGCTTCACCACATCAGGTGGGAGGCTGACGGATTGGGAGATGTCGGTGAGCTCGGCGGCGGTGGGCTCAGCGTTTAAAGCAAAGTACGCCTTCAGGAGGGACAGCAAGTTTCTCAGAGGGGGGCGTCCCAGCACACCGTCAGACAGTAAAGCCGAGAGGGCGAGAGATTCGGGGGTGTGGTGCTCAGGGTCTTGCTCGCCGTTGGCAGTTGGTGGATCCTTGGAGTCGGAGCTGCAGTGTTTGAGTGCATGCAGTGCATCGAGCCCTCCAGGACAGCTGTCACACAGGAGACATGTCCCCTCCCTATCTGTTAACCCTGCCCCATTACTGCCAAGTGGCTCTACCTTTTTGATCTGCTCCGCCTTCTGGGTGGGGTCCTGAGGGGGCATGTCCACCTTCCCTAGTGCCGTGGGAGGGGTCTGCTTTTCCATTGCAGGTGGAGCAGAGCAAAGTTTCTGAGTGTGGCTTGGCTGGGGCAGTTGGGTGGGGCTAGGGTGGCCATGGTCAGTAGATTTGGGCAGGATGGGGCTTAGCTGGGAAGGTTTGGCGGGGCTAGGCTGGGCAGGTTGGGTGGGGCTTTTCTGCGTTGGTTGGGCGTGATTGGGTGGGACAGGTTGGGCGGGGCTTGGCTGCGTTTGTTGTGCGTGATTGGGTGGGGCAGGTTGAGCGGGGCTTGGCTGCATTGGTTGGGCGTGATTCAGCGCAGTATTTTGGGTGGGGCCAGGCTGTGTTAGGTGGGCCTGGCTGGGTGGGGCAGGTTGAGTGGGGCTAGTCTGTGTTGGAAGGGTGTGATTTGGCACAGCAAGAAGGGTGGGGCTTGGCTGCGTTGGTAGGGCATGATTGGGTTGGGTAGATTGGGCAGGGCTAGGCTGTGTTGGATGGGCGGGGCTGGGCGGGGCAGGTTTAGCTGGTGCAAGGCTTGGCTCGAGGCTATAGTTAATGATTATCTTGGTTGTGCCGTCCTGATCGACGATGGGAAGACTGATGGCGGAGATGACTGAGTGGGTGGGCGTGGCTGTGGTGTTAGCCCCGCCCCCCATTTCCTTGGTAGCATTTTGATGGGCGCTCTGCAGGACCTGTCGAAGGACAGTCCCATCCACAGCCAGTTTGAGTACGCTCTGCAGCTCCCGCAGGTCAATGCTGATTGGAGAGACCAGCCCCACAGTGGGAAGCACAACTGCCTGCACCACAGCTGGGGGCGGGGCCTGAGCTGGCTGCAGGGAGGGGCCTCCGTTACACACAGCCACATTGTTCACGGCGGGAGCCAATAGCACGGACTTATACTCCAGCTCCGTGGGCTCGGCTTTGATCTGAGTGACGGGCAGCTGTTCCTGTAGAGGCTTACCGGGGTCAGCTTTGTCGCGGGGAAGGGGCCGGCCTGGGGAGGTGGGCGAGGCCACCGGGGAGGGGGAGGGGCAGGGGGAGGGGCAAGGGGAGGGCTTTGCTCCTGGGCGGGGTCGGCCATTAACAGGAAGTGGCCCAAAACACTTCTTACTGCTGATGTGGGAGCTGTAGGAGCCAGAGTGCGAGAAGCGCTTCTTACAGTGGGAGCACTCGTACGGCTTCTCTCCTGCGACAGAACACAAGCGGGCTGCGGTCAAAAAGGAGCTGAGGAATGCTCGAAAACTGTATTTAAGACTGTATGAAAGGCAAATTGCGGAAGGGGTAAAAACTAATCCGAAGCGCTTCTTTCAGGACTGTAGCAGAAAAAAGAAAGCCATATGGATCACTGCTAAATAATAACAAAGAAATTGCAGATACCTTAAACATTTACTTTGTTGAGAATTTTACCTCGGAGCAGGTTTTCATTCGACCAGAGGGCATATCCAATGCTCAAGATTATTTAGCAGAAATTGAGGTTCGCGATTTTTTTTTTATTTAACCCTTATTTAAATAAGATAACGAGGTATTCTATAAGTTGCATAAACTAAAGGCAGATAAGGCAGCGGGTCCTGATGGCTTATATCCTTAAGTCCTCAGGGAAGTTGGTGAGATCATCTTTAAGCCGCTATCCGCCGTCTTCACACGGTCTTCAGAAACTGGAGAAATACCAAATGATTGGAAACAGGGCAATATAATACCAATATATAAGAAAGGGGACCGTGCTGAGCCAGGAAATTACAGGCCAGTCAGTTTAACTTGCATTGCATGCAAAATACTGGAATGTATCATAAAAGACGAGCTGGAATTATTTCTTGAATGTAATATCTTGAGGGATAGATAACATGGTTTGTCACGATGTGAACAAATACGTGAGCAAATAGTCCAACAGTTTAAGAACGTTTCTCAACATGCAATTGCAAGGAATTTACGGATTTCATCATCTACAGTCATAATATCATCAAAAGATTCAGAGAATCCGGAGAAATCATTACACGTAAGCGGCAGGGCCTAAAATCAACATTGAATGCCTGTGACTGTCGGTCCCTCAGGCAGCACTGCATTAAAAACCAATATCATTCTGTAAAAGATATTACCACGTGGGCTCAGGAACACTTTGAAAAACCACGGTCAGTTAACACAGTTTGTTGCTACATCTACAAGTGCAAGTTAAAACTCTACCATGCTAAGCAAAAGCCATATATTAACAACATCCAGAAATGCTGCCTGCTTCTCTGGGCCCGAGCTCTTCTGAGATGGACTGACGCAGAGTGGAAAAGTGTGCAGCGGTCTAACGAGTCCACCTGACAAAATGTTTTTGGAAATCATGGACGTTGTGTCCTCCGGGCTGAAGAGGAAAAGGACCATCCAGATTGTTATCAGCACAAAGTTAAAAAGCCAGCATCTGTGATGGTATGGGGATGTGTTAGTGCCCATGGCATGGGTAACTTGCATATCTGCAAAGGCACAATTAATGCTGAAAGGTACATACTGGTTTTGGAGCAACATATGCTGCCATTAAAGTGACATCTTTTTCAGGGACGTCCCTGCTTATTTCAGAAAGACAACGCCAAGCCACATTCTGCGCGTGTTACAATAGTGTGGCTTCGTAGTAACTCCGGGTGATAGACTGGCCTGCCTGTAGTCCAGACCTGTCTCTCATTGAAAATGTGTGGCGCAGCTGCTGAATAGCTCACTCGGTTAAGGCACTGCGCTGCAGTGCGGAGGTGACTATCACGTTGCGGGGTCGAGCCCCGGTCTTACCCACCGGCAGGGGTCGGCAGCTTTTTCAGAGTAGCGCACAATTGGCCATCGCGCTACAGGGTTTCAAATTGGGAAGGGGCTGCCAGATTTGGGATGCAAAATCAGCTTTATTCATTGCTCCAGCGCCTCCTGTAGGCCAGACGGGTGCTCGTCAGGAAGACTCTGGGTTTGCTCATGTCCAGGTATCCTCTGCCCTCGTTCTGAACTTACGAAGATTCAACCAATGAGTGTATAAGAATCAGTGGTTGACAGGCATGTGCTTCGGAGGAGAGCCGTGAACTGTCCTCACCATCCTGTGTTGGCAGCAGGGGGCGCATACGAGCAAGCTTTGTACATAGTTCACCAATTGGGCATTCCAGATTCGGGTGGGATTGGAGATGCCAAATTTCAAAAAAAAAAAGAAAATGTGTGGCGCATTAGGAAGCGCAAAATACGACAATGAGACTTCGGACTGTTGAGTGGCTGAAGTCTTGGATTAAGCAAGAAGGGGAAAGAATTCCACCAACAAAGCTTCTACGATTAGTGTCCTAAGTTCCCAAACACTTATTGAGTGATGTTAAAAGGAAAGCTGATGTAACACATACATGCTCCACTTCCAGCTTTTTTAGAACATGTTGCAGGCATCAAAGTCAATATTTAAAAAAAAAAACAATCAAGTTTATCAGTTTGGACATTAAATATCTTGCCTTTGTAGTGTACTCAATTAAATGAAGGTTGAAAAGGATTTGCAAATCATTGTTTTCTGTTTTTACTCACGTTTTACACAATGCCCCGACTTCATTGGAATTGGGGTTTGTATTTTGGGTACAGTATTCTGGAGCTGTATTATTTTGGGGATGCAGTATTTTGAAGTTGCATTTTTTTTGCTTACAGTATTAAAGAGCTGTATAATTTTTAGTATTATTTTGGGGTACAGTATTTTGTACTTGTATAACTGTCTTACAGCATCTTGTTGTGTTTTTTGGTTCACAGTACAACAAACCCCAAAATTCTGCACATATTGACATTGGGAGAAGTTATTTTAAATTGGTGAGCAATTTGCAGTCTTTCCCTGAGTGGAGAGGCCATGGCCATCTTTATGTCTGAAAGACTTTTTATACCCAATCATGTTACTGACCTGTAGCCAATTAACCTTACCTGCAGTGAGATGTTCCACCAGGTGTATTTTATTTGGCATCATTCAGTTTATCCAGTCTTTTGTGGCCCTTGTCCCAACTTATGTGAAATGTGTTGCAGGCGTCAAATTCAAAATGAGCAAATATTTTTGAAAAAAACAATAAAATTTCTCAGTTTCAACATTTGACATTTTTTCTTTGAATTATTCTCAATTAAATATTGGGTTTAAATGATTTGCAAATCATTGCATTCCGTTTTTACAGTTTACACAGCGTCCACACTTTCTTGGAAATGGGGTGAAATTTTGGAGCTGTATTGTTTTTGGGGCGCAGTATGAGGGAGATGTATAGTGTTTGGGGTACAGCAAGGGGGAGCTGTATAATTGTTGGGGTACAGCAGTATAGTATAATAACTAATTTTTGGGGTACTCACCGCTGTGAATGCGTAAATGCTCCTTCAGGTGGTGTTTGTACTTGAAGGCCTTGCTGCATTCACTGCACTTAAACTTGCGGTTTCCACTGGACGGGGCCACATGCACACGCTGCGAGAGGAGGGCGGAGTTTAGCGCCAGCGCACAGTGCCAACAAGCCTACAGAGCCCTCCTTCTTATTTAGTTCAGTTGTTATGATTCTTGACCTCGGTACACACTGAGAACAGCAAAATATCAGAGTACAGTTTCTGTTTTCTGTTCTAAGTTGTGGTTGGCGGTACCTGCTCGCGGCTGGGCTTGTGAGCGGTCATGTGACGGTCGAGCTGTGTGCGGTGGGGGAAGGTGTAGCTGCACAGGGAGCAGCAGTAGTTGTCATCGCTCTTCTCGTGGCGGTACTTGATGTGCTCCTTCAGGGAGGCGTAACGCTTGTAGCCGCGGGAACAGTACGGACAGGACAGCAGCTGGGGGAAGGTGTCCGGCACGCCTGAGGTGGGAGGGGTGACCAAAATAAGACAGATTGCACATACACATTACTGACCGGATTCATTACATTGTGATTCATTAATCTTCAAAAATGTCATTTAAATTAACAAAGAGAAACATCACGCAGACTTGCTTTGCAGCAGTAATGTAACACTGTTGATTCATCTTGTTCAAAAAAATGTCAAAACATTTTGTGCACAAGCAGCTTAGGTGTTTGTTTGCATTTAGATTACAAATGTGTAAACACCCAAATCTGCCAACAAACGCCCATCTGCTCATAAACACCCAAAATCTCCCCATAAACACCAGACACCTGCCCATAAACACCCAAAATCTCCCCATAAACACCAGACACCTGCTCATAAACGCCCGAAATCTCCCCATAAACACCAGACACCTTCCCATTAACACCCAAAATCTCCCCATAAACACCAGACACCTGCTCATAAACACCCGAAATCTCCCCATAAACACCAGACACTTGCTCAAAAAAACCCTACATCTCCCCATAAACAAAAGACACCTGCCCATAAACACTCCACATCTGCCCATAAACACACACTTGCCCATAAACACAAAAGATATGCCCATAAATACCCGATAAACACCTGACACCCACGGTGGCCGATCGGGGAAAATGCACCGCAACAACCTAAAACATCTCCAATCAGAGAAACATGCTGCAAAAATGGAAATGATGCAAAGTCAGAAACACACAAATCACATAAGCAAATGCAAGAGAAAAATGCTGCATATCCACATTTACACAACAGAAGTCACTATGGGGAGCGTCAACTAGAACAGCTTTTACTTTTGACCTCAGCAAGACTAGCAAAGTCGGCAAAAAGGCTCTGTAGCTATCTAGCTTGCTAACGCTAGTTTGTTTACTTAGCTATCTAGTTTGCTAGCCTTCAATTGAAAATGAGTGAATAAAAATGATCCATCATTTCCTACCTCACTTACCCAGAGTTGAACCTCAGGCATTTATTATACCAAATATAATAGTTGGCTAGCTAGGCTAGCAAACCAGCAAACTAAGCCAGTAAACTAACGTTCGCTAACTAGAGAGCCTCTTTGTCAACGTAGCTAGTCATATTTAATGTATGTAAATGCTAGCTTGCTAACTAAAAGGTGAAGTTATAACTATTCACTGCTACCCATTGATTTCTATGCATTGCATGTAAGACCGTAATCATGAGCGAACTCTTTGCGAATCCTGAGCAAACCCTTTGCAGTGGTGTAAAAACCATAATGTAAAATACTCCAGCCAATCTCGCACAGGCCAAAAATACAAGCTGTTCTAGTTGACGCTCCCCATAGTGGCTTGGTGCACTTCTTGTGTGTTCATGTGGATATGCAGCTTTTTTTGTGGTTTGCGTGTTTTGGACTTTGCATCGCTTCTGTTCCTGCAGCCCATTTCTCCAGCTGGAGATATTTCGGGCCGTTGCAGTGCATCTGCCCCCGTCTGGCACCGTAGACACCTGCCCATAAAAACCCAACATCTGCCCCTGAGCACTTTGAAATCTTCTGAATGGCGAACATATCATGTACAAAATGTAGAGAAGCATGCACACTTAATGATGAAATAATACACCATTTGTACCACAGAGTGACCAACTGAAATAGTGTCAGTGGTGGCGCCCCCTCTGCACCAAAGTTGTAGCTACAGAGCAGTTTTACCATTCTCGTCATGACCGCTGGTTTCAGACGTGCCCAGCTGTGCCTCATCCTCTGGAGCCTCGGGAGAAACGATGGGCGTGTCACCATCCTGGAGCCCCACCCCCTCCGAGCCACCCTTGTCCTTCACTGCAACAGACAGAAAAACCTTCTGGTCTCAAATGCTCCCACTACACTCTCACCACCCGACTCAGTTCAGTCACTGACTGCATGCATTCACACAGGATAACTCATGGAAGTTTGATGCAGTAAAATTAATTGGGCAAATTGGGCAAAATCAGAGAACTTTGGCATTTATCTTGAAATTCTGAAATTTCTGCATTTCCGTCCGTGGGGGACTGGGGTTCTGGTGACTACCAGGTCAAAAAATGTGAATATTCTAGTCAGCCATTCAAACACAGCGGCCATGTGGTAGCTGTACCGTTATCATCTAACCAGCTTCAGCTATTGATTGAACCCTAAGTTTTGCTGACGCATCATCGAAAAGGATGGAGTTATGAAATTAAAAAGTTCATTTTTTTGTGCATATTTAGTGCATTTGTACCAGCACAGTGAAATTAATGGATATAATTATAAAGTTTGATCATCTGAGATGACGGGGAAGGGGGTAGCCTGTTAATACCCCTTCATGAGATGAAGCAGAGTGCGTCATACCACAGCGGAGCATGTCAGTCCATCCCGGCTGTCCGTTTGTCCCTCTGGATAAACGGGCACGATTTCTCAGAAACTAGTTTACCTACATGAGTGAAATTCTGTTTGTGTACATTTCTTCTTCTCTGTTCATGGGCTGAGGTGATAAGTGCAAGCTGGCAGCTGACTCACAAGGGTGAAGGCGGAGGCCAGAGAGTGGCCAATCACATCCATTCCTCTGTTGCCATGGTGACGTAGCGCTCTCAGCTGCAGTGGGGCACACTGCCAGTTGGCCTCCGCCCCCTTCCGGTGGAGTGGAACACCAGGTGCTGCTCAGTGATGACCTCATTACAGATCCCTCCCCCTCCCCCACCTCCCTCCGTCCGTCTGTACAGTCCCTCCTTTCCAGGAAGTAAACACACCGAACGTTCGCACACGTACCCTGGAAACCAGCCTGACTCTGGCGCACGCTGTGACCTGGATGGCCCCTTCCTCCCAAAGAGAGGTAATCAGTCCATTTAAACCAGTGTGGTCACTCTGCTCCGCTGTGACAGGATGATCGTCCTCCTGTTCTCTGTTTCGATGGCAGTCACTTGTCCTCACCACAGAGTTTAGCCACCCCAGCTCCCCAGCGGTGACCTGCTCGCATCCCTCAGTCTCTGAAGCCCTTCTAACCACTCATCTGTTCGGATCGGACCTGATCTTACACCCCCAACGAAATAGTCTGTAGTCTGGCCCTTTACCAGAGCATTTTTGCTTTGTAGAGTCTGTATTCCATTACAAACTTTAGTTTGTCTACTTGCCTGTCCTCTCTGTGAAGCTGGAACGTGGCAGACGTTACTTTCACTTGATTAAACTGACTGATGCTCCGTGTGAATTCTACATCTGATCTGTAGTGTCATTTCTCAATGACCATATTCTATGCACTTTACTGTGAGGCACTGAATTAAACTATCTGCCAAACAAATATAATGAGACTAATTTTCTTTTTCTTGGAAAAATCCAAACTTGAGAAAAAAAATTGAAAAACTGCCATTTTAACTGAACTTGTTTTCAGGAAAAGTCAGACAGTTTCATGGGCTGTAAAAGAAGACATCAAGCTGACAAAGCTTCAGAGTTTAAAGTGATTTTTGAAATTCATCAAAGCCATCATTTTTTTCCAATCAGGAAAAGGCAACAAAATTACGAAATTTTGCCCCACAAGCACTCTAAAATGCGAAATGCAAAAAGAAATTTACATGGCTGACTAGTTCATCTGAGCTAATTCATCAGGTCGGCAAACGTAGCCCCGCCCCTTTTGGGGGGAAAACAGGCCACACGCCCCATTGACTTTAATGTGAAATCGCTGTACAAAATGACATAAATACAAGACCATCGAAGGTAAATCAGCCGAGAAATTATCTACAGACAGTGTCTGTTCATATACATCCACTCTACCCAATAGATCGTGTGAGATATTTCGAAAAGATTAAATTTAATCAATTATAAACCATGCCCCTTCAGTCTCCCGGCATCTGGCTGGTGCAATGACCCCACTCAGTGGCCAGAGGCATCACATCCCGACATCTATTTTCATCTGATTGAGTCTCCAATATTGAGTCAAAATACTGTATTATATGCGCGTCTCGCTGACAGTACCAGTACACCCATGCCATAATGTTCGCTGTGGCTGAAATGGTTGGAATTACTTTCAAGTCGGACGTTTCCATGGCACCTCGAGTTATTTTCAAAATAATATGGATGATTAGTTTTCCCATTTAGAGTTCTTTCCAGATCGGTTGCTTTTTTGAAGGCGCAATAACGGATTATCAGTCAACATTTCTATCAGGTATGGCCTCCGTTGTGTTCGAGATGACTTGGATTCTTGCTGTTCAACTAGGACCATTGACTTCAACAATTTCGGAAGATTCAAATATCATTTCAGCAGCAAGTGCTAATATAATTTCATTTTAAATTGAGTACATGATGCAGTATGAGTGCAGTCGCGCTGATAGCGAGCGATGGAGAGTCAATGGCTATGCATTAGACCACTGCCAAATGTGACAGATTATTATTTAAATGCTGATATTATGGATTTTATGTCCCACATCTGTTTTGCATTGTCCTTGCTTGCGATGTAGACAATTCTTGTCGGACAGTTATTGCAAGTCTATCAATTTTTTCATCATTCATGTGAATGTAAAATGCCTGTTGTGATCGCTGTAATCCTCAGTATTATATGCGCATGTCTCGCTGACAGTATCAGTACACTCATACTATATCAAATAGTTCCCTTTTTGTAAACAAACCAAATAAATCTATATGAAATGTTGAAGTAGAATAGTAGAATGCACCTTACCAGAAAAATTCCCAGCATGGGACTAGTCTAGTGCTCCAGCTAGCTTTATACTAGACTAGTCCCCTGCTGGGAATTTTTCTGGTCAGGTGCGTCCTTCTATTGACTGTCCTTGCTGTTGAGCACCTATCGACCCCCTTTTTCAGTAGCAGGCTTTGAGCGCGTTTGGTTCCCGTTTCTATGTTGAAGTAGAACTTATTTTGTCTCACAAATGAATACAAAAAAAATGGCGCAAATAATACATAGTTTACCGTGCTCGTGTTTGCAGCGTCTGGGGAATTTCGGAACTCGTTGGGCCGCGGGGGGATGTTTACCGGTAAAAATCCCTCCGCGGTCCAACTGGTTTTGAAATTCCAATCTGCTACGAACACTTGCACCGTAACCTGTACATATGTTATTAATTGATTATTTCTGTATTGCCTTGGTATTGGCCTGACCGTCGCCGTATGTGGCCGAGGGCTAATACCGCGACCCAAAGGACAATACGAAGGCAATGCGAAAATTAGCAATTTATACTATTTTTATTAATTGGTTAAGTATGTTGTGCCATTATGACAATATTATGACTATGACTTCTGAGGTACGCGACTTCAAGACTCATTAAAGAGCTAAATGCTAGGTCCGCGACTGCTTGCGCACCTGCGGAACTCACCCAATACAGGATATATTGGCTGGTCGTTTTAACTGTGTGCGAACAATAACATAACATTACTTAACCAATTAATAACAATGAAATATTTCACCCTTCTGCCCTGCTATTTGGATAGTGTGCTAGTTAACAGTATAAGCACTGTGCTCTGACCAGACGGTGACAACGGTCTTAGCTAGGTTCGGAAGTTGGCCTGTCCGTCTGTCTTGTCCAAGCATATGCACATTCCTTCCGCCTCCGTATGGCTTG
This sequence comes from Gymnothorax reevesii, assembly GCA_029721435.1. Lineage (NCBI taxonomy): Eukaryota > Metazoa > Chordata > Actinopteri > Anguilliformes > Muraenidae > Gymnothorax > Gymnothorax reevesii. Next base: position 5,212,958 of record CM056577.1, read on the forward strand.
GAGCCATTAAGCCCTTCTCTATTTTTATTTTTTATATTTTTTGGCAGTGGCTACTCTCACGGCAGCTGTAATGATACTCTGTTTGGCTATTCTTACGTCCTTCCGTTTGCTTATGCACAGAGCACCGAATTCAGGTCTTAGCGCAAAAATATAACACAAAGCCTTAATTTGCTTGCTTTACTAGCTAGCTCGCTAGCCTAGCTAGCCAACAGTTTGGTGCACTGAATTCAATAAAAAATAAATGAATAAAAATGATCCATTATTTCGCCACTTCACTCAGCCAGAGTTGAACTGCGATTATTTCCGTTATACTAAATATAGCTGTCAGCTACCTAGGCTAGCGAACTAGCTAGCAAAGCAAGCGAACTAACGTTAGCGAGCTAGCTAGCGAGCAGTTGTATTTGGTATTACATAAATGTACGCGGTTCAACTCTAGCTAATTGAGATAGCGAAATATTGGATAATTTTGATTCGTTTATTTTCTATTCACATCCGTGCACCAAACTGTTGGCTAGCGAGGCTGGCGAACTTGGTAGCTAAGCAAGGGAACTAATATTAGCTAGGTAGCTGGCTGGCTAGACAGCAAGCCTAACAAGCAAGCAGCCAATCAGAGGCGCCAAATCAGACCTTATGGATATAACGGGTAGAAGAAAAAAATCGCAGGCGGCTTGATTAAGATTTAAGTCCCGAATTATGTGCCCATGTGCAAACGGAAGGATGTAAGAATAGCCTAACGGAGTATCATTACGGCTGCCGTAAGAGAGGCCACTGCCTAATTTTTTGGGCATGGCACAGGAATGAACCAGAGATCCTTGTTTTTTGTTTTATTGTTGGTGCAGCCAACAACACAGCAACTCCCCGGCATGTCGGATTCAAGCTAAATTGGCTTGTTGTAAGGGTTCGAGCTTTGAATGTCTATGCAGGAAGCAGGATTGTTTTCCCCCTAAAAGGGGCGTGGCGAACAGGGCCCACTGTGGATGACGTATTGCCAACCTTATGAATTAAATTAAACTAAATGAAATGGGAACAACCTTAATACGAGTCCAGAAAAGGTTTTCTTTCTTTTCTGATGTTGATCTTTCCGAAGAAATGCTGCATTTAGGCAAAAAAACCTCAGAGAGCAGTCCAACACCCCTGTCATCGACTGCCATCCAGAAAAACTACAAGTCCCACAATGCCTAGAGTCAACTGAAGTCTTTTTGTCAGGGGAAAATACACGTACCTTTAAATCTCGTCGTCGTCTTCTGTGCATCAGGCCCCAGGTCTCCTGTCAAACACAGGGAAAATATGAATGACTCCTGACCAATTACATTCCTCTTTTAGCCGTCCAATCTGCATGAAACAAACAGTAGATTAACCACAGTGGCAGGTGGAAATGATCTCTATGGCCACGATAAAGCATTTTTCAGAGCTGAGCCAGTATTTTGTATCATCGCTGTGTTGCTTAACAAATCTAGAACAGCTTTACCGTGAGACTTTAAGTGTGAATTTAAATGTGACCTTTACTGTTACAGTCCATCAGCAGAGCAGCTATTCTCTTCCATTAGATCATTAAAAAAGGTGCAAGGATTATTTTTTTAATTTGGCATCTTCAATCCCATCTGAATTGATGGAATAACATGAGGACCGATGGAATGAAAGAGAGAGGGAGAGAGAGAATGAACGAGAGAGGGGAACGCAGGGAATGAATGAAATAGAGAGGGTCAGGGAATGAATGGAGAGACAGAGGCCGTACCCTCCTCACACAGCGCATCCTGCTCCTCTCCGTTCCGTGTTAATACTGTGGCGTTAGCTTCTAGCACGTTAGCGTCGCTCTCCGGCACGTCCCCGAGGCTGTCCTCCTCCACGATGTGCAGCCGGTCCTCATCGTCGGAGTCCGAGCTGGGCTCAGCGGCGCTGCTGTGATTCGTCACTGCGGAGAAAAGAACGAGACGAACAAACGAGCTCAAACAGCTTCCCACATCAGAGGGGGCCTACAGATCTCTCTCCTCAAACACATTTCTGCGCTCATCGATCTGACACAAGACAACATGAAAGAGCAAACACCAGGTCTCAATCATCTGAGCAGCAAACACAAAGTGTAAATAACTCTGCAGGAATTAGGTTATTTTACCAGGGAAGATGATGCTCTAACAGTGGAAAATAACAATTTTCATGCTGGTTAATCATTAGGCCAACACCTCCAGTTTGGGAAACCAGACACAGTCTGTACTCAGGGGCCAGGCCTTTGACTGAGATTTTCATTTATTAAATTCACTTTATCTGCTCAGATACAATAACTTTTCCAGAGAAGAGGTGAAGACCACAATGATGATGACCTGTGGATAATTGTGTAATTTGTTGCTGTGTTTGCACAAATATGTGTAGAGCTGTGTTGCTGCGGCTGTTACTGTAACTCTGAAAGCAGCGATATGTTTGTAGCACTTGAGTTCAAGACAAATTTCCCCACGGGAATAATAAAGTATATGGTATGGTATCGTATCGTGCAATGGAAAAATCATCGGAGTCGCATTTTCACGTCGGGGAGAAATGATGAATGATGAAAATTGGAAAGGATCACAGAAACAAAGCAAAGCTATCTCAAATATTATAATCACACAATATTATTTTATTAATTGGTTATGTATGTTATTGCCCGCATACAGTAAAAACGGCCAGCCAATCTTGTATTGGCAGAGTTCAGCACGTGCACCACTGGCACTGGTAACCATTGGCAACTGCGGCATTCGCTCTCTTCAAAGCAGCAGACGACAGTCGCGGACCGAGCATTTAGGTCTTTAATGAGTCTTGAAGTCGCGTACTTCAGAAGTCATAGTCATAATATTGTCATGATAGCACAACATACTTAACTAATTAATAAAATTATTATAAATTGCTTAATTTCTCATTGCCTTGGTATCGGCCTTGGGGTCACGGTAACTGTGGCATTCGCTCTCTTCAAAGCAGCAGACGACAGTTGCGGACCGAGCATGTAGCACTTTTAAAAGTTTGAAGTCGCGTACTTCAGAAGTCAGTCATAATATTGTCATAATAGCTCAACATACTTAACCAATTAATAAAAGTATAATAAATTGCTTATTTTCGCATTACCTTGGTATTGACATTTGGGCCGCGGTATTAGCCCAAATTAGCAGGCCAATACCGAGGCAATACGGAAATATGCAATTAATAACATATATTATATTATGATAAATATTACAAAAACATAAGGGCTTTTTCGCAGTAACCTTGATCAAAGTGTTCCAGTAGGGTGTAAAGTTAATGTAAAAATGTTCCTTTTTTTGGGGGTTCCAGGACATTGTGAAACGTGGGGTGAACACCGCAAAAAATTGAAGCATAATTCATTATTATAGAAAAGTTCCACGTGTTTTTTTGTGCAGTATATTAATTTTTTAATAATATCATATCAATAATTAACCAATTATATTAGTCCTGATTTGAGAAATCTAAGTCCATTATAAAACCATTAAATGGTATGCATTAATAAAATACACATCAACAAATGTTGAGAAGGGTTAATGGCGACCACGTTTGTGAAATTTTTGGAGAAGAGCATAAAATATCTGTATGGCAATTGTATGCCTAGTTAATTGACAAATGAAAATGTATTTATTAATAAACAGGCCTTTATTACTTAAAACGAACGGAGCAATTATTAATAAAAACAAACCACTAGTGTTTTTCCCCAACACACAACAACTGACTTTGTATTTGCACTGTATTTCAGAAACTTACATTTTTTCAGAGTGGACATATTTTGGACATAATCAAATTATTGTAATTTTCACACATTTCCCTCAATAAATGGTTGTTTTGAATTATGCACAACACATATTATACATATACATGGAATGAATATTATTAGATGACATTTTTTGGTTAAATATTAACACGTTCCAAGGTTTTATGATCTTCGTCAATGAATGTGAACAACAGCACAATGAATTCACAAGTCTTATATATATATATATATATAATCTAATGTGCAAACAGTAGAACAGATATTTCCAATATTATAGCCAGAAAAAACACTACACCAGAGTAACAAACATATCTGATTTTGGAGCGGACAAATTCTAAGACATACTTGCACAGCATAAAAAAACAGAACTGAAAACATAAGGCAGTGACGTTTTTCCCATATGTGTGTATTGTATGGCACAGCAGCTTTATAAATGGAGTGAATGAATTGTTACAAGTGTCAAATTATGCTCTCCTGCACACAAAGTGTACAGATTTCGGAGGGGACAGTTTTGGACGGACAGATGTGTTGGGAGCTCTGCTGCTTCAAGAATTGAAATTCACTGAAAAAAAGTTTCGTTTAGGCGTTTATCCTACAAAAACATTTCAAGCCACCAAACTTGTCCCCAGTATTCTTCAATAACCTGGGAGCCGCAGCAGTACATTACGGAGTGGACATTGTGGACGGACACGGATATGAGCTCTGACCAGGCCGAACGCAAGAACAAACAAGAGCACCGGCAACGGTGCGTAATACGCCCGTCATGAACATGGATCAGGAAGTGGACAGACAACATGATAACAATATCCAACAGACAACAGCCCCATGTGACCTTTGCCGGTGACCTTGACCTTGGAGAGAAGGCCGTAAACATGGTACGTGACACTCCGCTCAGTGATGGTACACGTGTGTATGAAATGTCATGGATGTATGTCAAGCGGTTGAGAAGTTATGCTCCGGACAAGACCCATCTGGGCCCCATGTGACCTTTGACCTTTGCCAGTGACCTTGACCGGGTGAAAAAAATCATGGTGCGCAACACAGCGCCTAGTGATGGTGCACGTGTATGTGAAGTATCATGAATGTAGGTCAAGCGGCTCAGGAGTTATGCCCCGGACAAGAAATTGCTAACAAACAACAGACAGACAGACGGACGGACGGAGGTGATGACATAATACATTCCGTCCTAAGACGGGCGTATAATAATAATAATAATAATAATAATAATAATAATAATCACTTGTAATGTAATATCAAAAAAAACATTTATTCAATAAACAATATTTCTCATGGGACAGTCAATTTTGTCCAAAAAATGACTTCTGACCTTCATAAAAATTTAACTATTAACAAACAATACATTTTTCACTGCAGCTTCTCTCCACTGTCCCTATGAAATAGATAATTATCAAATAATCTGGCAGTTGTAAAAGATGTCATGAAAGTATGAACAATATGCATGAAACTGTGCTCTAGATTAAATAATTTATAAAATATACAAAAATGCAGAATTTGGACTCGGATTGCTTTTCCTTTGTAGTGTTGAGGTTTATGTCAGCATTTTGTGTCTGAAATAAAATAAGAGGTCATCTCTGATCAGAAATGAATGCGAGGAGCAATGAGTTGAACATCATGGATCTTTTCTCCCACAGTCTGATGGCTGTAGGGATGTGCGTTGTCCTCTCCCAATCAATCCGCCGAGGATGCTTTCATCACCATATGAACTCCGCACCAGCGCCGTGCATCACTGACACGAGCCATAGTTTCACATACACCATATAAACTGAATATCAGTACTCCGCATCACTGACACGAGCTGGAGTTCCACATGCACCATATAAACTGTGTATCAAGACTGAATATCTCAGGATAATAGAATACAATTAGATTTATTTAAAGTATTATTGGGTGGTGCAACAAAAGGAACACATCTAGTCTGCAATGTAACTACAACCCCAATTCCGAAATAGCAGGAACAAAGTGTAAATTGAATAAAATCAAAATGAAATGACTTTCAAATTACACCAGTCAGTATTTTATTCAGTCACCTGTGACGACTGAAGTCTCAAACAGCATGGAAGCAAAAATTAAGATGCAGCTACTCTAGAAAACCTCAGGAACTGTTTTTAAAAAAGAAGTTGATTTTGTTTGGGGCTCAACAGTAGGCTACTTGGCTATCGGTAGGCCTTGAGGTGCCCTAGTATTTGAACAGTGACGGCCGCCAAGTGCAATTTTGTTTTTTGTTACTAAAAGTTCATAACAGGAGATCCCAGTTATTTTCTTGTTTTGTTTTAACATTCGTTAATGAATTCACCCTCAAAATTTTGAGAAATCGGGTCCTGAAAAGACCTCTTTTTACCCTTTTTTTGAGTTGGGACCCTTTTGGGACCCCTTTTTCTCCCATATTTGAGGGTGTCCCACTGAAATAACAGTACAAACCCATCAGACACCTCCCAAATAAACAATACCTGCAATAAAATCTGTGGGTTAACCTCAAAGTTTCAAAATAATGGTAGGCCTAATTTAAGCCATTTTCAGCCCAGAGCGTTTTTAGCGCCCCCTATTGGCCAACTTTGAGGGTGTCCCAGTAAAATAACTGTATTATTGTATTGTTCCCTCCATGTAGTCTCCATATCAAGAAACTAAGAACTGGGACACCCTCAAAGTTATGAATTAGAAGGGTGGGAACTAAATTTTTTTTGTTACTGCCCCAGGGGGTCCAAATAGGGGGCGCTGTAACTTTGGTTATAAGAGGTCAACCATAGAATGGTTTGGGTTTTGAAGTTTGGGTACCATAACCATCTCACAAAAAAAATTTCAGCCAAATCCAGGGGGGTCAACAATCCGGGCTGTCTGAACCTTAGAGAAATTGGTTTATATGGTTTATACCCTTTATAATGTCAAGAAAATTACGAACTGCAACTTCCTCCAGTCAGCGACGCAGCGCATAGTTTCTGCTTGAAGGAGGAAAGGCGATTTTCAGTCACCTCTTGTGTTTCCTGAATGCCACAGCAAGAGGGGCGCAGAATCCTTTCTGAAGTAAATGTTTTGTTAATCTACCCACGTTTACCAGGCCACAGCAGTCCCAGATAAAATACTGAGTGCAGGAAATTTCCACCAGCCTCCTCACTCAATGAGGGCATTTTAGCTGCCGAAACGCAGTTCAGTATCGACACACTGCCAAGAGAGGCCCTATTGTGCAGGGTGCTGCCCCACGCATTTTACAGCAGGGGTCACCAACCCTGCTCCTACAGAGGGACCATCCTGCAGGTTTCTGCTGTTCCTCCTATTCAGCTCACCTGATTCAACTAAAACAAGATCACGAGCTGGGAAATTAAGTAGCTAATTAGTTGAATCAGGTGCTGAATAGGGGAGAGAGCAAAAACCTGCAGGATGGAAGCTGTCCGGGAACAGGGTTGGTGACCCCTGTTTTACAGCATCCCCGCACATTTTACAGCAGCCTATCACGTTTTACAGCAGCCCAGGGTTCCCGCTGCCGCTGGTCATTTTCATCATTGACGAAAATAATTCATCGGTGACGAGGAGAAAATTATGAGCGGTCGTCACAGTGGCGAATGTATTCGTTTAATGACAAATAAAAATTCAATGGCAAATAGTAAATTCCTCTGCCCAGTGCATTCGAGGCTGTAGCACCAAAGATGTTTTCATTAGCACCATATAGTTTATATGAATGCATTAATAAATAAAATAAATAAATAGTTCTTCACTTTGGACAGTTTACTACGTTACTGAATGTCCATAAATCAGGACAGCACTTTCTTATTGTTTTATCTTCAATGAACAAAACCAAGAAAGACCAGAGAGGGTTTTTTGTCCAAATGCTGTCTTATTAGCTGACAGGTCTCCGTGGGGTTGAAAAGCTGAATGATGTCATTAGGCAGTCAGTCATGTGACTAAGTGCATCTTTGAGAATTTCAGTATTACCTGTGAAACGGTGGCAGCTGAATGAAGCATAATGAACTAGGAAAACAAGGTGTGTAAATTTCTCTGAGAGTCCCTAGTTACATAAACGTGATTGATATGAGCAGACATGAGCGTATCTTTACACGGCACATATTAGTTTGATTAGACTTTATTAGATTCAACATTCGCTTGATGCGTACAATCATGTCACTTATTGCCATGTTTTCCACCACAGTATGACTGGTGATTTCTGAGCTAACATTATGCAAAACAAGGTACTTCCAAGTTAGCTTTAAAGGCACAGACAGTGCAATACAATATCTGATTCATCATCAATAATGTTTGTTTGAGCTCATCACTGCTAAAATGTGTTCAGGCCGGTGCCACAGTTAGCTAGTAAGGGAGTTTGCTGAAGCCTAACTCAACAGTTCTCAAACTGGGTCCGAGGGTGAATGCTGTGTGTGATGGTTTTTGTTTTAACTGGAGCATAGACCGTACAAAAAGATGTGCACGCAGTACTCGGGTCTAAAAACTGAGGCCTATCTCCAAAATTTAGATTCGATTTAATGGCCAGAAGATGGCGACGTCGGTAAGTGCAGAAAGAAGTTCAATCCTATGAAGTCTGAGAAAATGACCCTACTTTATCACCAGATTTATAACTTAAGAAATGATTTTCCATATTACTTTATTGTATCTATCGCAAGTTTCAAGTCTCTTTCGATATATCATGATGTTTATTTTTGTAAATTTTGGTCCCAAAAAGACTAGAATAAAGTATATAAAGCCAGTATATGCTTTAGAGGCGTGGCTATCCTTTGGTTCTTGTCTGATACACGGAATAACCCAATACGTGTTGATCCGCTAGGCATGGTGTTGTAATTATACACATATTTCACAGCAGCCCCACACATTTTACAGTAGAACCACACTTTTGACAGCACTTCCACAAGTCTTACAGCAGCCCCACACGTTTTAACAGTAACCCCACGTTTCACAGCAGCCCCGCACAATTTAAAGCAGCCGCACACTTTGTATAGCAGCCCCACAGGTCTTAAAACAGCTCCACATGTCTTACAGCAGCCCCACATGTTTTACAGCAGCCCCACATGTTTTACAGCAGCCCCACAAGTTATACAGCAGCCCCGTACGTTTTACAGCAGCCCCACACGTTTTACCGGAGCCCCACTTTTTACAGCAGCCCCACTTGTTTTACAGCAGCACCACAGGCTTAACAGCAGCCCCACGTCTTACAGTAGCCCCTCATATTTCAGAGGAGCCCCACACGTTTTACAGGAGCCCCACGTTTTACAGCAGCTCCACATGTTTTACAGCAGCTCCAAAGGTTTTCCAGCAGCCACACATGTTTTACAGCAGCCCCACATGTCTTACTGCAGTCCCACATATTTTACAGCAGCCCCACATGTCTTACTGCAGTCCCACATATTTTACAGCAGCTCCACATGTTTAACAGCAGCCCCACATGTCTTACAGCAGCCCACACCTTTTACAGCTGCCCCACACGTTTTACAGCAGGACCACAGGCTTTACAGCAGCCCCACGTCTTACTGCAGCCCCACATATTTTAGAGGAGCCCAACAGGTATTACAGGAGCCCCACGTTTTACAGCATCCCACAGATTTTACAGCAGCCCCACATGTTTTACAGCAGCTCCACAGGTTTCACAGCAGCCCCAGATGTCTTACTGCAGTCCCACATATTTGAGAGCAGGCCCACACGTTTTATAGCAGCCCCACACGTTTTACAGCAGCCCCATATGTTTTATAGCAGCCCCAACGTTTTACAGCAGCTCCACAGGTTTGACAGGGCCCCACATGTCTTACGGCAGCCCCACAAGTTTTACAGCAGCCCCGAACAATTAACAGCAGCCCCACTTGTTTTACAGCAGCCGCACATGTTTTACAGCAGCTCCACAGGATTTACAACAGCGCCACACATTTTACAGCAGCCCCACACATTTTACAGCAGCCCCATACGTTTTACAGCAGCTCCACAGGTTTTACAGCAGCCCCACATGTCTTACTGCAGTCCCACATATTTTAAAGCAGGCCTGCACGTTTTATAGCAGCCCCACATGTTTTATAGCAGCCCTAAATGTTTTACAGCAGCTCCACAGGTTTTACAGGGCCCCACATATATTACGGCAGCCCCACAAGTTTTACAGCAGCCCCATACGTTTTACAGTAACCCCACATGTTTTACAGCAGCCCCACTTGTTTCACAGCAGCTCCAGACATTTTAGAGCAGTCCCACGTGTTTTACAGCAGCCGCACATGTTTTACAGCAGCTCCACAGGATTTACAACAACGCCACACATTTTACAGCAGCCCCACACATTTTACAGCAGCCCCATACGTTTTACAGCAGCTCCACAGGTTTTACAGCAGCCCCACATGTCTTACTGCAGTCCCACATATTTTAAAGCAGGCCTGCACGTTTTATAGCAGCCCCACATGTTTTACAGCAGCCCCACTTGTTTTACAGCAGCTCCACACATTTTAGAGCAGTCCCACGTGTTTTACAGCAGCCGCACATGTTTTACAGCAGCTCCACAGGATTTACAACAGCGCCACACATTTTACAGCAGCCCCACACATTTTACAGCAGCCCCATACGTTTTACAGCAGCTCCACAGGTTTTACAGCAGCCCCACATGTCTTACTGCAGTCCCACATATTTTAAAGCAGGCCCACACGTTTTATAGCAGCCCCACATGTTTTATAGCAGCCCCAAATGTTTTACAGCAGCTCCACAGGTTTTACAGGGCCCCACATATCTTACGGCAGCCCCACAAGTTTTACAGCAGCCCCATACGTTTTACAGTAGCCCCACATGTTTTACAGCAGCCCCACTTGTTTTACAGCAGCTCCACACATTTTAGAGCAGTCCCACGTGTTTTACAGCAGCCGCACATGTTTTACAGCAGCTCCACAGGTTTTACAGCAGCCCCACATGTTTTACAGCAGCCGCAGACATCTTACAGTAGCCCCACATGTTTTACAGAAGCCCCACATGTTTAACAGCAGCCCCACATGTTTTATAGCATCCCACACATTTTACAGCAGCTCCACAGGTTTTACAGCAGCCCCACATGTCTTACTGCAGTCCCACATATTTTAAAGCAGCCCCACGCATTTTACAGCAGCTCCACACATTTTACAGCAGCCCCTAATGTTTTGCAGCAGCTCCACAGGTTTTACAGGGCCCCACATGTCTTACGACAGCCCCACAAGATTTACAGCAGCCCCATACGTTTTACAGCAGCCCCAAACAATTTACAGCAGCCCCACGTGTTTTACAGCAGCCCCACACGTTTTACAGCAGCCCCACGTGTTTTACAGCAGCCCCAAACATTTTACAGCAGCCCCACTTGTTTTACGGTAAGCACATGTGGTAGACATCCACAAAGATAGGATTTGAAAACTTGAAAACCTTGAACTTTGATGTCTTGGACGATGTTTAGAGATGCCAAGGCTTACGTCCTATGCGTGTTTCTCCTCTTCGTGATATTCATGTCTTTGTGCCGTAGTCAGCAATTATTCAATCAAAGCGCACCGAGGAAATTCACTCTCAGAATTAAAGTCATCGTGCATGAAGTAAATCAGTTTCACGTGCATTACGGTGGATTTCCCCACTAATGACACGGAAATCGATTATGACACAGGAATTATCAGGCTTGTCTTTACCGAGGGATTAAAAGCAATGGAACTGCAGAAAAACGTTTCAAATGGTCTTATTTCATTAGTACAATTTAAACGATCATGAAACACATGCGTTGTTTCTAATCCCTGAGTAAAGAGAAGCACAGGAAGTCCGGAGTCATAATCGCTTTCCAATGTTACTTGTGATGAGGCGGACTACGGTGAATAAGCCTAAACAATGCATAAGACCTACGCCGAATGTACCAGTTCATGAGATCACGTGGTTTGCATTTTAATGAGGTCCTTTTGAGCGATGTGAACGAGTGCTTACCTTGTTTTACAGCAGCTCCAGATATTTTAAAGCAGCCCCACGCGTTTTACAGCAGGGGGCTGCCAAGCCAATGTTGACATGGAGATTAAAAAAAATTTTTGAAGTATGTATTATGATTGGTCATTATTGGTCAAGTGGAAAACTCATTGTAATATATTGCTAACCTGTAAAAATGTAAATAATTATGTATATATGTATAATATATTGAAATAAATACATTGAAACCAATTAATACTATTGTTGTCATTCCGTGACCATTTGCCTCTCCGTGACATTGACTTTTTGAAATTTCTCACAAAGCAGGGTTGAAGTCAATATTTGTTTCTATAATTTACAGTATTAACAAAAAACACCATAAATATGAACATATTGTAGTTTAATAACTTCACTATGATAGGAACATCACTTTCTGGATAGGTAAACACAAAATTTAAAACACCACGTCAATTTTGTGTAATTCCGTGACGGAGTAGTTTTTGACTTGTTCAATTCTTCAATGAAATTTTCTCAAAAAATATATTTTCACTTAGTGATATTAAAGAACAAGTTAAATCCTTCAATATGACATATAATACTTGATTTTATCTTGTTTAGTTGTAGAGTTGCAACCCAAAATGTAATGGGACTGTAATTCCCTGACAGCTTGGCAACCCCCTAGCAGCCCCAAACGTTTTGCAGCAGCTCCACAGGTTTTACAGGGTCCCACGTCTTACGACAGCCCCACAAGTTTTACAGCAGCCCCATACGTTTTATAGCAGCCCCACATGTTTTACAGCAGCCCCGAACAATTTACAGCAGCCCCACTTGTTTAACAGCAGCTCCACACATTTTACAGCAGCCCCACGCGTTTTACAGCAGCCGCACATGTTTTACAGCAGCTCCACAGGTTTGACAGCAGCCCCACGTGTTTTACAGCAGCTCCACAGGTTTTACAGCAGCCCCACGCGTTTTACAGCAGTCCCACATGTCCAACTGCAGTCCCACATATTTTACAACAGCGCCACATGTTTTACAGCTGCTCCACATGCTTTACAGGAGCCCCACATGTTTTACAGGAGCCCCACATGTTTTACAGCAGCCCCACATGTACAGCAGCCCTACATGTTTTACAGTAGCCCAACACGTTTTACAGCAGCCCCACAAATTTTACAGCAGCTCCACACGTTTTACAGCAGCCCCACATGTTTTACAGCAGCCCCACAAGTTTAAAAGGAGCCCCACACGTTTTACAGCAGCCCCACACGTTTATGACATATAATACTTGATTTTATCTTGTTTAGTTGTAGAGTTGCAACCCAAAATGTAATGGGACTGTAATTCCCTGACAGCTTGGCAACCCCCTAGCAGCCCCAAACGTTTTGCAGCAGCTCCACAGGTTTTACAGGGCCCCACGTCTTACGACAGCCCCACAAGTTTTACAGCAGCCCCATACGTTTTATAGCAGCCCCACATGTTTTACAGCAGCCCCAAACAATTTACAGCAGCCCCACTTGTTTAACAGCAGCTCCACACATTTTACAGCAGCCCCACGCGTTTTACAGCAGCCGCACATGTTTTAAAGCAGCTCCACAGGTTTGACAGCAGCCCCACGTGTTTTACAGCAGCTCCACAGGTTTTACAGCAGCCCCACGCGTTTTACAGCAGTCCCACATGTCCAACTGCAGTCCCACATATTTCACAACAGCGCCACATGTTTTACAGCTGCTCCACAGGTTTTACAGGGCCCCACATGTCTTACGACAGCCCCACAAGTTTACAGCAGCCCCACATGTTTTACAGCAGCCCCACTTCTTTTACAGCAGCTCCACACATTTTACAGCAGCCCCACGCATTTTACAGCAGCCCCACATGTTTTACAGCAGCTCCACAGGTTTTTACAGCAGTCCCACATGTCTTACTGCAGTCCCACATATTTTACAGCAGCCCCACACATTTTACAGCAGCCCCACAGATTTTACAGCAGCCCCACACATTTTACAGCAGTCCCATACATTTTACAGCAGCCCCAGACATCTTACAGTAGCCCCACATGTTTTACAGCAGCTCCACACGTTTTACAGCAGCCTTACATGTTTTACAGCATCTTCACATGTTTTACAGCAGCCCTGAACGTTTTACAGCAGTTCCACATATTTTACAGCAGCCCCAAAGGTTTTACAGCAGCCCCAAAAATTTTACAGCAGCCCCACACGTTTTACAGCAGCCTCACATGTTTCACAGCAGCCCCACCTGCTTTACAGGAGCCCCACATGTTTTACAGCAGCCCCACATGTACAGCAGCCCTACATGTTTTACAGTAGCCCAACACGTTTTACAGCAGCCCCACACATTTTACAGCAGCTCCACACATTTTACAGCAGCCCCACATGTTTTACAGCAGCCCCACAAGTTTAAAAGGAGCCCCACACGTTTTACAGCAGCCCCACACGTTTAAAAGGAGCCCCACGTATTTAACAGCAACCCCCCATGTTTTACAGCAGCCCCACATGTTGTACAGAAGCCCCACATGTTTTACAGGAGCCCCACACGTTTTACAGCGGCCCCACATGTTTTACAGCGGCCCTACATGTTATACAGCAGCCCCACGTGTTTAACAGGAGCCCCACACATTTTACAGCAGCTCCACGCGTTTTAAAGCAGCCCCACATGTTGTACAGCGGCCCCACATGTTTTACAGCAGCCTTACATGTTCAACAGGAGCCCCACACATTATACAGCAGCCCGACGCGTTTTACAGCAACCCCACGTGTTTTAAAGCAGCCCAACGCGTTTTACACCAGCCCCACATGTTTTACAGTAGCCCCACACGTTTTTTCCAGCAGCCACACACGTTTTACAGCAGCCCCACACGTTTTTTCCAGCAGCCGCACACGTTTTACAGCAGCCCCACATGTTTTACAGCAGCCCCACATGTTTTACAGCAGCCCCACACGTTTTACAGGAGCCCAGCACGTTTTACAGGAGCCCCGCACGTTTCACAGCAGCCCCACACGTTTTACAGGATTCCCACACCTTTTTGCAGGAGCCCCACACGTTTCACAGCAGCCCCACAGGTTTTACAGGAGCCTCACATGTTTTACAGCAGCCCCACATGTTTTACGGGAGCCCCACACGTTTTCCGGGAGCCCCACACGTTTTACGGGAGCCCCACACATTTTAAGGGGAGCCCCACAAGTTTTACGGGAGCCCCACAAGTTTTACGGGAGCCCCACACGTTTTACAGCAGCCCCACATGTTTTACAGCAGCCCCACATGTTTTACAAGACCCCCACATATTTTACGGGAACCCCACATGTTTTACAGCAGGCCCACACGTTTTACAGCAGCCCCACACGTTTTACAGCAGCCCAACACGTTTTACAGCAGCACCACACATTTTACAGGCTGAGTCAGACCGCAGAGTAGCAGCTGATGTTCCGGACACAGGGACTGTGACTTCATGCTATTGATGGGCTTCAGGGTCTGGTCTCTACATGTTTTCTTATGTCCTTCAGCAGTTCCCGTCTGTCTGAGAGAGTACTGTGTTCCACACAGGGAGCAGAGGGACGGCAGGTACAGCGCTAATGACTCCCTCTGCTGCAGATAATTAGAGACACCTTCTGCTTAATTAGGCCTGTGAGGAGTCATCAGCTATACACCAGTATTCACAGGGCAGCAAGCTGGCCAATATCACAAGAGCGAGGACTTTAGGGTAAGGGATAGAGTCAGGATTAGGATTAGGGTCAGAATTAGGGATAGGGCTGAGGTCAGGATAATGCTTTGTACCAGGATAAGGACTACGGCCAGTAAGAGGAGTAAGGTTTGGCCAGGATTAAAATATGTGTCAGGGCTAGGATAGAAATCGGGACAGCATTAAAGTTACAATCAGGATTGGGCCTGGGGTTAGGATTCAGATTGGAGTCAGGGTCAGTGGCAGGATTTCGATTAGGATCAGGATTAAGATAATTGTCAGGGTCAGGGTAGGGGTCAGGATTAAGGTAAATGTAAAGGTGAGGATTAAGATTACTGTCAGGGTCTGGATTAGGATTAGGTCTGGGATTAAGGTTCTGTCCTGAAGGGTTGCAGGATCTGCAGCGGATCAGTCATACTACACTTGGGTGCTTAACTTTCCCCAATTTCCACACAGATCTCCAACTGCAGCCACTTTAGCACACACCCCAGAACCCCACATGTCCCAGTACCCCGCACGCCCCAATGGCCCACACGCCCCAGTACCACATACAACTCAGTACCCCGCACGCCCCAGTACCCTGGGTGTTACATTGTGGGAAGGTGGCAGGTCAAGAGGGAGATGGCATGATCACACCCCCATACACTGAACTTCTATAACCCCCCCATATTCAGCCCCTCAGCGAACAACATACAGAGAAAAGGAGTGAGAGGGAGGGAGGGAGGGAGAGAGGGGATAGGAGCGAGTGACGAGAGTGGAAGACAGAATGAACGGGGGAACAGCAGTGAAAATGCTAATGACAGAGACACAAAGCAGCCAGTCAACCCCCCAGCTGAGCTGTGTGAGAACCTTTACACTGCACACACGCCTACACACAAACACACACACACGCCTACACGCACACAAACACCTACATACTCACACACATACACAAGCGCCTACAAAAACACACACAAATACACACACATACAACCTCTCACATGCACACACACTCATACAGAGACACACATTCATGAACACACACACACCTATGTCCATGTACACCTATACACACACACACGTGCACGCACACACACGCAAACTTGCACACAAATATATCCCCACACACACACACACACCCAGACACAAACGCGCTCACAACTGAGGGTTGGTGGGTAAAAAAACAAAACTAAATCTTCACCCCAATCTTCCCAAGCGGGGCTTGCCCTGAATTTACAGGTGCAGCCTGAGATTTTGCCAGAGTACTGTTCTGTTACAGCCAGTATACAGTTCAGTTCCAGCCAGTGTGCAGTTCTGTTACAGCCAGTATACAGTTCAGTTACAACCAGTGTGCAGTTCTGTTACAGCCAGTTTACATTTCAGTTACAGCCAGTGTGCAGTTCTGCTACAGCCAGAGTATGGTTCAGTTACAACCAGTGTGCAGTTCTGTTACAGCCAGTGTACATTTGAGTTGCAGCCAGTATGCAGTTCTGTTACAACCAGTGTGCAGTTCAGTTACAGCCAGTGTGCAGTTCTGTCACAGCCAGAGTATGGTTCAGTTACAACCAGTGTGCAGTTCTGTTACAGCCAGTGTACATTTCAGTTACAGCCAGTGTGCAGTTCTGCTACAGCCAGAGTATGGTTCAGTTACAGCCAGTGTGCAGTTCTGTTACAGCCAGAGTATGGTTTAGTTACAACCAGTGTGCAGTTCTGTTACAGCCAGTGTACATTTCAGTTACAGCCAGTGTGCAGTTCTGCTACAGCCAGAGTATGGTTCAGTTACAACCAGTGTGCAGTTCTGTTGCAGCCAGTGTACATTTCAGTTGCAGCCAGGATGCAGTTCTGTTACAACCAGTGCGCAGTTCTGTTACAGTGAGGGTAGGGCTGTGCGATATGACCTAAATCTCATATAGGTCCCGATATAGGTTACTCGATATCTCGATAACGATATATATCATGATATAGCAAAATTTCTGTAATTTTCAGGAATAAATAGTTTCTATAAAATCACCACATGGAAAGGGCTATTTCTTATTGCATTTAGAATTATGTACTAGACAAATAAAAGGTACTTAATCATATTTTATTATTTTTCTCCTTTCATCTGTAACCTTTGTGCAAATTTTCAATTCAACAGTGAACAAAATCTACAATACGACTGTAAAAGAGAAGTGTAAAGATGGTAGGTGTCTATCGGCACTGTTCATGCTTCCTGATGCTGGCACATTTCTTCCCAGGCAACAGTGGGCCCTGAATGCACCATATGGAGCGACACTTCCACAGCTACACCGCAGGTTTGTGCGGCTCCTGCAGAGGCTCTCTGCACCTCTCCAAAACAAGAGCAGCACGTAGGGAGAGGTAAGGCCGTTTAGGTCCGCTAGACTTTGTTGTGCGACCTCCGTGTTTCGTTCCAGTTGATGAAGACAACATGATACTGGTCTGCGTATCTATCTCACCGCATTTCTGGAGTTCTGAGGATATGAGTGGACAAAGGAGACAAATGGATTATACTGGATGATTCGTGTTCGACGATGGTTTGAAAGTTTGTCAAAAGATGTTTTGTGGAGTTTTGCCGTTACTACTGGGTGACCCCATTTGCTTCCAGAGATAAGGAATTAGGACAATTTTTCAAAACTCTCCAGTGACCATAAAGTTGAGCCAGGTGAAAAACAATTCAGTCCGTACGAGACATCTAATGCTGAGTAATTGATACACAAATTATAGTTTTTGGGTCACTTTCAACTATGTTATCATGTATGTTGGGCAGTCAGTTAATGTGGCCTATGCTCATAAACTCCCATAATAAATTACTGGAAACGATTTGATTTGTAATGCAACAATAGAAACGATAGAAAATTGTCAATTGATAGAAATATGGCTCAATCGTGGCACAATGTATATCGTCATATTGCACAGCTCAAAGTGAGTGTACAGTTCAGTTACAGCCAGTGGGCAGTTCTGTTACAGCCAGAGAATAGTGCAGTTACAGCCAGTGTACTGTTCTGTTACAGCCAGAGTATTGTTCAGTTACAACCAGAGCACAGGTCTTTTACAGCGAGTGTACAGTTCAGTTACTGCCAGTGTACGTTTCTGTTACAGCCAGTGTGCAGTTCTGTTACAGCCAGAGAATAGTGCAGTTACAGCCAGTGTGCAGTTCTGTTACAGCCAGAGTATGGTTCAGTTACAACCAGCGCACTGTTCTGTTACAGCGAGTGTACAGTACAGTTACAGCCAGAGTATGGTTCAGTTACAACCAGTGCGCAGTTCTGCTACACCGAGTGTACAGTCAGTTACAACCAGTTTGTGGTTCAGTTACAGCCAGTGTACAGTTCTGTTACAGCCAGAGAATAGTTCAGTAACAACGAGTGTACAGTTCAGTTACAGCCAGTGTGCAGTTCTGTTACAACCAAAGTACAGTTCAGTTACAACCAGTTTGTGGTTCAGTTACAGCCAGTGTACAGCTCTGTTACAGCCGTGTGTAGTTCTGTGAGAGCCAGTAGGCAGTTCTGTTACAGCCAGAGAATAGTTCAGTTACAACCAGTGCGCAGTTCTGTTACAGGGAGTGTACAGTTCAGTTACAGCCAGTGTGTAGTTCTGTTACAGCCAGTGTGCGGTTCTGTTACAGCCAGAGTATTGTTCAGTTACAACCAGAGCACAGGTCTTTTACAGCGAGTGTACAGTTCAGTTACTGCCAGTGTACGTTTCTGTTACAGCCAGTGTGCAGTTCTGTTACAGCCAGAGAATAGTGCAGTTACAGCCAGTGTGCAGTTCTGTTACAGCCAGAGTATGGTTCAGTTACAACCAGCGCACTGTTCTGTTACAGCGAGTGTACAGTTCAGTTACAGCCAGAGTATGGTTCAGTTACAACCAGTGCGCAGTTCTGCTACACCGAGTGTACAGTCAGTTACAACCAGTTTGTGGTTCAGTTACAGCCAGTGTACAGTTCTGTTACAGCTAGTGTGTAGTTCTGTGAGAGCCAGTGGGCAGTTCTGTTACAGCCAGAGAATAGTTCAGTAACAACGAGTGTACAGTTCAGTTACAGCCAGTGTGCAGTTCTGTTACAACCAAAGTACAGTTCAGTTACAACCAGTTTGTGGTTCAGTTACAGCCAGTGTAC
This sequence comes from Gymnothorax reevesii, assembly GCA_029721435.1. Taxonomy (NCBI): domain Eukaryota; kingdom Metazoa; phylum Chordata; class Actinopteri; order Anguilliformes; family Muraenidae; genus Gymnothorax; species Gymnothorax reevesii. The sequence goes on from CM056577.1 coordinate 5,232,380, forward strand.
AGCTCTGTTACAGCCAGTGTGTAGTACTGTGAGAGCCAGTAGGCAGTTCTGTTACAGCCAGAGAATAGTTCAGTTACAACCAGTGCGCAGTTCTGTTACAGGGAGTGTACAGTTCAGTTACAGCCAGTGTGTAGTTCTGTTACAGCCAGTGTGCGGTTCTGTCACAGCCAGTGTACAGTTCAATTACAGCCAGTGTGTAGTTGTTATTTCCAGTGTGCAGTTCAGTCACAGCCAGTGTGTAGTTCAGTTACAGCCAGTGTGTCGTTCTTTTACAGCCAGTGTGCAGTTCAGTTACAGCCAGAGTACAGTTCCGTAACTGTCACACCCAGTGTGCAGTTCTATTCGAGCCAGCGTACAGTTTTGTTACAGCCAATGTGCAGTTCTGTTGTAGTTAGTGTGCAGTTCTGTATACAGAGGGTAGTTCTCTAATAGCCAGTATACAGATCCATTACTACCAGTGTACAGTTATTTTACAGCAAGGGTAGAGCTTAGTTACAGCCAGTGTACAGTTCTGTTAACAGTCAGAGTGCAGTTCTATAAGAACCAGTGTACACCTCGCTAATAGCCAGTGTACGGATCCAGTCATGCCAGCAAACAGTTCTGTTCCAGCGAGGGTGCAGTTCTGTTAAAGCCAGTGTACAGTTCTATAACAGCCAGTATGCAGTTCTGTTACAGCCAGAGTACATTTCAGTAACACTCAGTGTGCAGTTCTATTAGAGCCAGCGTACAGTTTTGTTACAGCCAATTTACAGTTCTGTTGTAGTCAGTGTGCAGTTCTGTAACCAGTGATCAGTTCTCTAATATCCATTGTGCAGATCCATTACAGCCAGTGTACAGTTCTGTTGCAGCAAGAGTAGAGCTCTGTAACAGCCAGTGTACATTTCAGTAACAACCAGAGTGCAGTTCCGGAACACCCAGCGTGCAGTTCTGTTACAGCCAATGTAAAGATCCATTACAGTCAGCGTACAATTCTGTCACAGTCAGAATGCAGTTCCGTTACAGCCAGTGCAGAGTTCTATTGCAGCCAGTATACAGATCTATTAGTCACTGTGCAGTTCCGTTACTGCCAGCGCACAGTTCTGTTACATTCATAGTGTAGTTCTGATACAACCAGTGTACAGTTCTCTCATAGCCAGAGTACAGATCCATCACAGCCAGCGTACACTTCTTTTACAGTCAGAGTGCAGTTCTGTTACAACCAGAGTACAATTCTCTTACAGCCAGTGTATAGATCCGTTACTGCCAGTATACATTTCTGTTACAGACTGAGTGCAGTTCAGTGACAGCCAGTGTACACCACTATCACTGCCCGTGTAAATTTCTGTGCGAGTGCAGTTGTGTTACAGCACTGTGTCAGAAATACATGACTGGACCACAAATGGCTCTGATTCTTTTAGCACGTCATTTCACTCCTGAAATTTGAAGCATCTCCCCAAATTTCAGCACAGTGATCACATGCACATACAGCGCCCTCCATAATTATTGGCATCCCTGGTAAAGATGTGTTAAAGGCCTTAAAATACATAAATTCACTTTTTATTGCAGAAGCGTACTCTCACACTGAAAATTGGAGAAAAATGTAGCCTTAAAAATGTAAATGTAACTCAAGTGAATTTTAAGGGGAGAAAAATCCCTGACTAAGAAATAATTATTTTTCATAAAATCACCTGTTCCTCAATTATTGCTTACAAAGCTGATCAGAGTATCTAGGAACATTTAATTAGTAAATCATCACTTCCTGTTTCCCTTGGGTATTAATATGACGTGACACAGAGGTCATTTCTCTTATCCACTCTTCAACATAGGGAAAGACAAAGGAACACACCATTCAAGTAAGGCAGATGTGTGTCAGCCATTACAAGTCAGGCAATGGCTACAAGAAAATACCCACTCGCCTGCACCTGCCCATATCTACTGTCAGAGGAATCATTAAGAAGTTTAAGACAACTGGAACAGTGGTAAACAAGCCTGGACGAGGACGCAAGGTTATTTTGCCGCCACGCACAGTGAGGAGGATGGTAAGAGGAACAGAAAGTTCTCCAAAACTCACTGTTAATGAACTGCAACAAATAGTAGCATCTTGGGGTCACAAAGTCTCCAAAACAACCATCAGGCGCTATCTGCATGCCAACAAGCTATTTGGGAGGCATGCACAGAAAAAACCTTTTCTCACACTCAATCATAAACCCAAACGTCCGGAGTTCGCTAAGAGGTACTGAGACTTCAACTGGGACCGTGTGTTTTGGTCAGATGAGACCAAAGATGGAGCTTTTTGGCAACAAACACTCTAAGTGGGTCTGGCGGAACACAAAAGATGAGTATGCAGAAAAGCACTGTCACCAACACACCAGTTACAAACACAAGTCACAGACACACCAGTCACAGACCAGACACAAACACGCCAGTCGCAAACACACCAGTCTGAAATGCACCAGTCACAAACATAAGTCACAGATACACGAGTCAAAAACACGCCAGACACAAACAGACCAGACACAAACATGCCAGTCGCAAACGCACCAGTCACAAATACGCCAGACACAAACACACCAGACATTCAGATCAGTGGAGCGTGGAGTAACTAACAGCTTCTGCGCTGGTATATGACGGAATGGCGAAATCTCCAGGCTAAATGCCATTTTTGGAAATTGCCTGTGGTAATGGTTTACTTACCAGCGTTTCCTCGCGGAAAATGGGCGCGTTATGGATAGTGAGCGAGAGCTAGATAGAGCTCTGGTTATGTTATGAGCATAATGGAGGTTTTACAGACCATAAGTTCCGTTTGCGTAAACCGTTGCTTATGTGGAGCTTGCTAATCTATAACTTTAACAGCAAGAATTTAATATTCAATCGCCGATTTAATATTCAATCAATGGCAATGCAGAGAAATAATTTGTCATTCCAGACGTGTTATAGCCTGTGCGCTTCCCTATTGCTTTCACCGGTAGCATCAGAGAGCTGAGATGTATTAGGCTGACCCCGGTCATGGATAAGTAAAGTGATCGTTTCACAGGCACCCAAAAACGCGCCCCAAGCTCTGCAAAACCTACGTCTGGTCTAACTGCAGCCTTCGCAGCCCAACTCTGCAGACACATACAGCACCTCTCCGCTTAGCTTCAACTGCAGTGGTTACAATAAGGCAACGTTATGATGGAACTGCCACATTGATGCTTACCGGAGGAACACAAGCACATCGATAATAATTACTGCCTATAAGTTACCAGGAGCATTTTAATTTGCACAGCACGCAAACTAACATGCAGTAGCTGATAACCAAGCATAAAAACTACAGACACAAAGGTTACCCTGCAATACAGGTTTTACGGACAGTAAATTCTGTTACCGGGGGGGAGTTGTGCCAAGCATCCAAATTACAAACAAGTATAAAAACTTTGCTTCAAATGAAGTTTATATTCACACATATCTTCTGTTGAATTTCCCCTGATATCACTCTTGCATATTTAGGGCACAAACATTAGCAACAGTAACTTGGCTACATTAGCCGCAGTGCTACAGCCACATTCAACAGGCCATCAGCTGGGTAGGCTAATGCTGTGAAGCAACCGCTTTCGCATTTGTAGCCATGTTTCCATCCACATGTTCTTATGCGAATTAAGTAATATCGAATTAAAAATGCCTCACGGAGACGGTGAAATTAGACTTGATTTCAAGACTATCGACTAATAGTTTGTACGGTCCATCATCATCAGATTTTCTCTTGATCGGTAAAAGGCTTATGCGATAAATGCTGATGGAAACGTTATTCGCTGAATAAATCTGCAACTGCATCTTGACGGTGTTTTGATGCCGTCAATGCCTTCTGATAATAGTCTGCTATGCTGCTAATAGCTGGCACCTAAGCACTACTACAACTTGTGCAATTATCGTCATTTGTTGGTAAACGCAATCCATTTTAGCTAACCAGCCAAATTAGTTTGCTAACAAACTACTTTTGTTTACTTAAAGGTTCTGCAATTCAGTTCGAAAATGAATGGAGACAGCTTAAAATGCCAGAAATATCCTCGATCCACAAATTGGATCGCATGACAGCATGTGGCGTCATTACGCACTACTTTTTATTTGCTTCAATGCCATTAGATGGAAACGGATTTTCACCAGCTGGCGAACTTCAGATAATTAAATTGAGAAGTGAATGGTAACATAGCTTGAGAGTCGCGGACAGTTGCAACCATTATAGGCTTCATCTTCAGATATTTTACAAAACTTGCGTTTGAGGCCAGTTGTTAGTGCTAACTATCCTTAGCGGTCCAGCTAGCCTCCCGTAACTCGTTAGCTTCACTTATATTATTTGCTGTTCTATCGTTACTTACAGCTTGTGGCTCCGGGCGCTTGATCGATGCACCTGCTTCAGGTTTGAGAAGCAGCTGAAACACTTATCCTGTGTCAAATTACCCTTTATCGACAAAGCTGTCTCTGGTGAAATTCTGAGCACAAACAGCTAACGTTCCCTTTGGCTGTGGCTGTTCGCCGCCAGCAAACAAAAAAGCTACCCACTGATTTCTGGAGGTATCACCTTTTGGGGAAAGAAATAGGTGCTTTTCTTCACGTCCAAAAGCAAATGGACGAGCAGCTTTAGGAGAGACACTGACAAAACTGCACCTCAAATCATCTGCGGGTCTTCTTTTGTATTTCTGGAAGAGTAGATACTACTAAGGCATAGTATGATCCGGGGTTGTTCATGTCTGCTAGAATAGTTTCCAGTGAGGGCAGGTCAAGCGCCATGATTGGCTCTGGCTGGGTCTGTACTAATTGGACGGCACAACCTGACGTCAGGTTTTACCCAGATCTCGTGAAGATCTCGGAAGGAGCTGTTCAGAGAGGAAATGACGTTCACGAAATCAAGTTCTCGGATTATGGCAAAACCCCTTTATCTTATGTTTAAAACTTTCAGAGTTTCAGAGGTTGAGTATGGACATCCAACATTATCGCATTACCTATATGTATTGAAAGAAGTATCAGCATAATAGGTCCCCTTGAAATGTATTACATATTATTAACTTTTAAACCTCTATAAAGTATCTTTGAGTTCCCTGAAAAGTGCTATATACATAAAGGCCTGTATGCATGGACGAGGTCTGCATTGTACTGGGTGTGAGCTCATACCGAGAACAGTTATTGCAGCCCCTGTGGTGTAAGAAAATTGGTATGCACAAAACGTAGTTTAACTATTCGCGGAATAACTATTGTATGAATAAGCTATTCCGTAGTTGTAGGGTTATTCAATGATTTATTGATGTTGTTTGCCACAAATCTATTAATAGGCCTGCCCTCACGCTTCATTTATCAGAATAGGGAGTTTTCGCGAGCTAGTTTGCGAACGCCATCCTATTGTTCGACCACTGTTTTGTGGTCAACGCACAAAAGATGGACATGCGCGTACACGTTTTTGTGGTCAACGCACAAAAGATGGACATGCGCGTACACGTCTTGGGGGAGTTTGCAGAAACTCCCGAATCACAATAGAGTGACGCTGACACTGAGGACGATGAGGTGGAGACAAATGAACATGTTGTGGACAATATGCGAGTCAGAGCCAGGCTGATTGCCAATAATTTGCCGGTTAAATGAATATGCACCTCAACCTTGAATGTTTGTTCAGGCATTCAGTTTTTTTTCTTTTGGTAAAGACAAGAATAAAATGAGTTGAAAACTTACATCTCCAAGTGAGTGTCAATCTATACAGGGTAATTTGAACATCACTTCTCGCCAGTATCCTAAAAACAGAAGGCACAGTTTTGAGACATCCACTGAAAGCGGACTGAAAATTGTCTCATTCCACTCCTTAAACCTACCCCTTGGTTGGTGTAAGTTACACTAGGAAATCTGCGGTATTTACACCACAGATTAAGCTATTCCATATGTGTGCATACGGCTCCCTATTCCAGGTTTAAAGTAATACTTATACCACGTTCATGCATATCAACAGTGATAAAACCATTGATTTATTCCTGGTAAAGGCTATTCTGTCCCTATTCCGCTTTCATGCATACGGGCCAAAATGTATTACTATTACGATTATTATTACTGAACTTCACAGCTACAAAGTGTTGATTCAATCCCCAATCTTCACACATGACAACAATGGCATATCAAGTTTTCGACCTGAGCACAGAGCAGTATTCCTGTGACTGAGACGACAGAGAGACTTGTGTGCCAGTAACTGTACTTATAACACTGACAACACTCACTGCCAAATCGGATTGGCTGAAATTGTTAGCCACACATAACCCCACACTCAGCAAGCCTCCTACCTATTTCCAATCGTCCAATCAGATGACAGCTTGTTTGAGTGACTGTCTCGTGTACAATATCGGATAACCCTGTGACAGAGACTCTCTCGCGTACAATATCGAGTAATCCTGTATCTCTCAATTGCAATATCGGGTAACCCTGTGATTGAGACTCTCTTGTACAATATCAGGTAACCCAGTGATTGAGACTCTCTTGTACAATATCAGATAACACTGCGACTGAGACTCTCATGTACTATATCAGGTAACCCTGTGACTGAGGCGCTCTCAGGTACAGAATCGAATAAACCATGACTGAGACTCTCTTTGGTGTACAATATTGGGTAACCCAGTGACTGAAACTCTCATGTACAATTTCAGGTAACCCTGTGACTGAGACTCTCTCATGTACAATATTGGGTAACCCAATGACTGAGACTCTCTCATGTGCAATATCAGGTAACTTAGTGACTGGGACTCTCTTGTGTACTATGTCAGGTAATCCAGTGACTGAGACTCTCTCATGTACAATATTGGGTAACCCAATGACTGAGACTCTCTCAGGTGCAATATCAGGTAACTTAGTGACTGAGACTCTCATGTACAATATCAGGTAACCCTATGACTGAGACTCTCATGTACAATATCAGGTAACCCTGTGACTGAAACTGTTCTGACAAATTTCACTTCTTAAAAGCTCTCTCTCACTTTGTGAGGCCGTCAAACTCCAGGACATAAAACATAAATCATAATAAATGCAATAAATAAATCAACCCATGAGTCTGAATGTTTGAGCGCAAATCTGACGACCACAACGCATTTGGTAAACCCAAGTGCTAATGGTATCATAGATTAAAACTGGGCATGACTAACTCCATTTGTAATTTGGCAGGAGGAAGTAACTGTGCAGCTGAGGGACTGTCATCAAAAGGGTTGGTCTACAAAGACTTAATTACCTGTGGGTGTGGTGAGGGTCTGGTCCCATTAAGACAAATAAATTCAGCCGCTGTCATTCCCTTTCAAACCAGCGCATTCATGCCATAGCGAACAGGCTATTTTGTCAGGAGAACAAGCAACTAACTTGCTTAACCGCTGCCACCTTCAGTCCAATGGGAATCGTGCTCCAATGTAGAAATGCATGGAGGTGTTTGGGGGATAGAGGTCGATTCACCAGGTACTGTGTGCTGTATGAACAATTCTGCGGGTAATTTAGACAACAAACTAATTGCGAATAACATTACCACGGCATGTAAAAAAGCCCTTTGAATCTGGTGATATACTTGACCCAAATACTTAATGTAATATCAAGAACATTTATTTTTAACTTTGTTAAGGTTTTTCCAGGACAGAAAAAATATTTATTTTTAATCCCGCACTAGACTGATGTAATGAATGTACATTTTAAAGAGTATTTAGGCGTATTGTGAGAGACTTCTGCACAAAACTTTCAAATCACCTTCTACAGTGGAGAATTTGCCTCTTACTTCAAAAGGAGTCATTGGTAAGAGAAAGATAGGAGTGCATGCTATTTTGAGATCTTACCCACACAAACACACTTTTATTCTCCCTGTCTTCAGTAAGAAGAATAGTTTAACTAACACCGAATGCAGGGTATAGCTGGGCTGCGAGAGGGGAAAGGAATGGAAAATTGGCATTTTCCGTAAACTCTGAGAGGTCAGCGCTCTCAGATTTTTACGGTCACTCCTGCACATAAACTATCCTGAATTACCTGAGACTGTGTCCCAGAATAAGCCGGTGTAAAGTAAGCTATTCCTGTGCACGCCAGGAGCACCAAGTCCAACAACTCCATACAAATAAAAACCTCAATATCCTGAAGCGAAAATGCATATGAGCCATTCCATCTCAAATGGACCAGGGGGTGACACCACCCCGTCACAGATTTAGTTGATTTTTGCTCCAATAGTTGTTCTATGTACATGGACAAAGATCCCAAAATTTTGGCTGCCAACTCCAACTGGTTACAAAATGGCAGCCATTTTTAAAATCGCCTTTTATGCACGTCGCAACATGCCCTCCCACTTTTTTTGAAACCCTTTTTTCGCAATAAATCAAAAACTATAGCACCAATTGGCACTCATATGTAATTTTTCATGCTGATTTTGAATATGCAGTTAAATAAGCCACTGTGTATGCTGGTTTTTGTTCCTACTGCAACTTTAATTGCAGATTTTTCACAAGCTGTCTAAGTGCATTAAATGTTTTGAGCGGTTATGTGTCCTCTTAACTCACAAGTTGACAGAATATTTGCCATCAAGAATAAAAAGATACCATACCCACATTGCAATGTATAGGAAATAACAGCATAAAACGAGAGAAAACAATGGAACTAATCAAATTATAGATGTAGTAGCATCCTAATTTTTGACAACTGATTGGCACATCATGACAAACTTATTCGACAAGCAAATGGTAAAAAGTCAAACCAGTTTTGTGTTATCTAATAGCGGCCTTGCCGGATGTGCGGTTCAGCTTTCTACCGCTAGATGTCCTCACCTTCCCTCACGATATCCGGGGCGGTCGGCTGTCCAGCTTGTACGAACTGCCATTACATATCAATGGGAGAAATTTAGTTGTTAGCTTCGTCGACTTCTCTATAGTTGTTCGTGTGACAGAGACATCTGATAAGAGAGATATACATGGATAAAGACTCCAACTATCAACTTCTGGGCAGAAAAATGGGCATTTTGGAGTTGCATTTCTCCGCCGATAAATACCCCCGGATAGCCCAGGCGCTCTTCCTCTTGACCAAAATCACACCTGCGCTGCGTAAATTAACAGAGAGGTAAGATTAAAGAAACTTTGTTGATCCTCGAGGGACAATTTTCCAGGCAAGCGGAGCAATTTAATGCGAAAATGTTTCTACCGCACATGCCCAGTTTGTTTGGGAAGATTTTTGGATTCGTGGAGAAAATCTGGATTTATTCGGTGAGTAAAGCAGCTAATCGTCTTAATTTGTTAGCCAATTACAAGAGGAACATTGGAACTATCGGGCGGTGACAACGTTTTTGCAGTCAGCTGTATACAGAAGGCGCCATCACTTTCCAAATAAGTTATAAGCTTTTTATTTTTTTTTACCCACATCGTTCGTGGACTGTCATAATGACCGTGCAAGTGGGCTAACCCCCGAGTAACTGCAAAGGCGCAATAGCGGAGGATAGCCAAATCGCTGCTTTGTTTACGTTATTTAAAAAAGTAGGATATTCTGCCGTAAGCCGGTTTTGAGAGGGGAAAAAGTGGCACTGGGCAGTGAAATAGGCTATAAAAAGCATGCGGCTCAAGCTATTTGCACAGGTATTCAATTTTGAATAATGTTGATTTAAATTCAGCAAATCCAGATGAATGATTGTCCTCCTACCTAATCGGGGAGAACAAGCAACACCTGTTAAGTGTGGAGCGCTCTCGGAGTGAACCTTTTGTTTATCCTGAAAATGACTGAAAACAGGTCAGGACTAATAATTGTTTAAAATGGATGTTTTGTCCGCACCATTTCTCAGTTCTACGGAATTTACCCAATGATTTCATCGCTGTTTGATCGCATATGGAGAGAAACTGTGTCTTCAGTTGCCAATTAGGTAATAGGAAAACGAGTCAATTAAGGAAAATGATTGAGAACTAGCTAGGACTAATTGCTGTCATAAAGGGACGTGTTTGGCACGCCGCTGGCTACGCCACTGCTATAGTTAATATCTATTGCATACAAAGCAATAATATTTTTTGTCCATGGTGGGATGCACCAAAAATCGGTGTGTTGAAAGTATTGTTTGGGCGGAGATGATTGCACAATGGCGCAGATAGACGCCTTTCGCCATGCGGGGACGTGGGAACTTCCAGCATTAAAACCAGGAATATAGAGAAGAATCCAGTTTTAAGTTTCTTCACATTGACAGCTGTTATCTCTAATGTATACTTAATCTTACCATGTTGTGCATTCAAAATTATACTAACAATAAAAAAAATCCTGGGGGTTCGCTAATAGACAGTGTTCCTCTATGTATCTGAATGAGATCCGGACAAAAAACGATCTGCCGCACGGGTCTGAACAGCCTCGGATACAGAATTAGCACCATCTGGCGATCGAGGGTATTGCATCTGGCAAGACCGCTATTAAGTTCACCTGAAGTTTTTTGAAATAACTTGAAACAGTTGTGTCCAGCAGCCTAATTTGGGGTTTAGGGATTTCTCCAGCGTCTAATTTGATCTGTTTGAAATGTTATATTACTTGAAATTTCTTGCAGTATAGATATAATCACACTATCTTCAAGGGTACTTTATTCTTCATGACATGTATGGATGTTTCTATGTAACATTTGGCGAAAGAGTAATTAACAACTCTAAGCATGAAAAACACCTAATTAAGACATTAACAGCTTGTTAAAAATCTGCAATTACAATTGCAGTTGGAACAAAAACCAGCATACACAGTGGGTCCCCAGGAACAACGTTGAAGGCCACTGGCTTAGTGAATGAGAGCCCACTTCAACTGATGCTATGTTTTTGTTTCAAGGCAGTAAACAAGTGCTATTTATGTGACCTCTAACAGAGTCAGCAAGGTGGGTACAGATTGTGTAGATCAAATCCATGCTAGATTACTAGGCTACAAACTGCTGACCTTTTGCCATAGTTCTGCAATATCCCTATAGATACAGATACTACTATATACTCTGTACGTGCGTGTGTACGTGGCGATATTGATTTCTTACAAAATATTTATTTTACGTATTGGAAAATTACATCAAAACTAAGCACAACACCTCTCTAATTTTTTGATAGAGTTGAAGTGATGGTGATGAGCATAAAATCAAATCAATCACCCGCAGAAAACCAAAGAATGTTAAAAGGTACTATGAAGAGCTCAAACTCAGTCAGCTCCAGCCACTGTAATGTGCACTAACTCAGTCAGCTCCAGCCACTGTAATGTGCACTAACTCATTCAGCTCCACCCACTGTAATGAGCTCTAACTCATTCAGCTCCACCCACTGTAATAAGCACCAACTCAGTCAGCTCCACCCACTGTAATAAGCACTAACTCAGTCAGCTCCAGCTTCTGTGATGAGCAATAACTCAGTCAGCTCCACCCACTGTAATGAGCTCTAACTCATCCAGCTCCACCCACTATAATGAGCTCTGACTCATTCAGCTCCACCCACTGTAATGAGCACTAACTCAGTCAGCTCCAGCCTCTGTAATGAGCACTAACTCAGTCAGCTCCAGCCACTGTAATAAGCACTAACTCGTCAGCTCCAGCCTCTGTAATGAGCACTAACTCAGTCAGCTCCAGCCTCTGTGCTGAGCACTAACTCAGTCAGCTCCACCCACTGTGATGAGCACTAACTCAGTCAGCTCCACCCACTGTAATGAGCTCTAACTCATTCAGCTCCACCCACTGTAATGAGCTCTAACTCATTCAGCTCCACCCACTGTAATAAGCACCAACTCAGTCAGCTCCACCCACTGTAATAAGCACTAACTCAGTCAGCTCCAGCCTCTGTAATGAGCACTAACTCAGTCAGCTCCACCCACTGTAATAAGCACTAACTCAGTCAGCTCCAGCTTCTGTGATGAGCAATAACTCAGTCAGCTCCACCCACTGTAATGAGCTCTAACTCATCCAGCTCCACCCACTGTAATGAGCTCTGACTCATTCAGCTCCACCCACTGTAATAAGCACTAACTCAGTCAGCTCCAGCTTCTGTGATGAGCAATAACTCCGTCAGCTCCACCCACTGTAATGAGCTCTAACTCATCCAGCTCCACCCACTATAATGAGCTCTGACTCATTCAGCTCCACCCACTGTAATGAGCACTAACTCAGTCAGCTCCAGCCTCTGTAATGAGCACTAACTCAGTCAGCTCCAGCCACTGTAATAAGCACTATCTCGTCAGCTCCAGCCTCTGTTATGAGCACTAACTCAGTCAGCTCCAGCCTCTTTGCTGAGCACTAACTCAGTCAGCTCCACCCACTGTGATGAGCACTAACTCAGTCAGCTCCACCCACTGTAATGAGCTCTAACTCATTCAGCTCCACCCACTGTAATGAGCTCTAACTCATTCAGCTCCACCCACTGTAATAAGCACCAACTCAGTCTGCTCCACCCACTGTAATGAGCTCTAAGTCATTCAGCTCCACCCACTGTAATGAGCTCTAACTCATTCAGCTCCACCCACTGTAATAAGCACCAACTCAGTCAGCTCCACCCACTGTAATAAGCACTAACTCAGTCAGCTCCAGCCTCTGTAATGTGCACTAACTCAGTCAGCTCCAGCCTCTGTAATGAGCTCTAACTCATCCAGCTCCACCCACTATAATGAGCTCTGACTCATTCAGCTCCACCCACTGTAATGAGCACTAACTCAGTCAGCTCCAGCCTCTGTAATGAGCACTAACTCAGTCAGCTCCAGCCACTGTAATAAGCACTATCTCGTCAGCTCCAGCCTCTGTTATGAGCACTAACTCAGTCAGCTCCAGCCTCTGTGCTGAGCACTAACTCAGTCAGCTCCACCCACTGTGATGAGCACTAACTCAGTCAGCTCCACCCACTGTAATGAGCTCTAACTCATTCAGCTCCACCCACTGTAATGAGCTCTAACTCATTCAGCTCCACCCACTGTAATAAGCACCAACTCAGTCAGCTCCACCCACTGTAATAAGCACTAACTCAGTCAGCTCCAGCCTCTGTAATGAGCACTAACTCAGTCAGCTCCAGCCTCTGTGCTGAGCACTAACTCAGTCAGCTCCACCCACTGTGATGAGCACTAACACAGTCAGCTCCACCCACTGTAATAAGCACTAACTCAGTCAGCTCCAGCCTCTGTGTTGAGCACTAACTCAGTCAGCTCCACCCACTGAGCTGGGCAGTAATCCTCCACCCTCCTCTTCTCTCCTCCATTTACTCAATCACTCCATTCTCTATCCAACCCTTCCCTCCTCCATTAACTTTATCACTCCATCCTCTACACACCGTTTACCCCCTCCTTTTACTCAATCACTCCAGCCTCCACCATCTTCTTCCTTCTCTTCTTTCTATTTGTTCACCTGATGCTCCAACATCTCTCTTAATGTAATATAAAACATGGCCATTACCCAGCCGTGCTTTTTTACTGATTAAGTGTAATGTGACCATACACTCAGTTTACTAAAGAACTAGGCAGTACCGAACAGGTCTCAGGCCCGGTCTTAAGAACTTGCAGAGTTTCTGGCTCTGTGACATGATTTGCTGAGCTATTCCACTCTGTGAAAAATTCTTCTGAATCTTACCTTGTCTTCATTTCCATTCAATCCCCTTCATTCTGCAAACTCAGCCTGAAATTTATCCTCTCGCACACATCCTCTCCAGCTCCATCATCTTCTCTCTCCCCCCTCTTATTCATCAATCATTTCATTCTCCAAGAAAGAGAGTTTGTCTCTCGTCCCTTCAGATTTGCTGAGCAGCTCTAAGGAGGCGATGTGGACATCAGAGTGGCGTGAGACACTTGTCACGGTGACAATATGATCTGTTTACAAGGCCCAGGGGACACTGCAGATTGGCATTACTACTAAAGATGCACACATCAGTGCCCTTTTTAAAATCAGTTAGTCTGCAGCTTTCAAATGATCAGTTAATCAAGCACATACTTCACACAGTGGGATTTCGCCATTATTCCTGAAGTTTTATTAGGCCTACAGCACTGAAAGAGAATAACTCACTGGTAGTATCAGATTTTTCAAAACCACCTAGCAGAAATATGCAAGAAAGCTGAACAATCTCAGCACACCACATTTCCTGTTTTCTGTTTCAGAGAGATGCACCTGAGTACCAAACACAGCCACAATATGAGTTATGTGTGTGACGCCATGATCAATCTGTCCCTGCTCATGGAAATTCCCCGGGCTAACACAGATCATAATTCATCAAAGTTAGAACCCAAAACAATCGACACGTAATGCACAAGGCACAGCACTCTAAGATGCTTCCTTTTTAGGAACACTTACCCCTGAGATTTGATGAGTGCTAACTGGACAAGATATTTGGGAGAACCTTTACCGCAATGCATCTGTGGGCTCCTTTTTCAAACATACGAGCCTGAGAATGTGAATAGAGAGCTCGGATGTAGCCTAGCATACTCCAGCTTATCTCCATTTCATACAGAACATCCAGAGGGCCTCAGAATTAGACTGCACCAATCAGAGTTCAGAATCATAGTGCACCAATCAGAGCTCACAGAGATCTCGCCCTGTAGAGATGCTGCTCTGAATCCTGAGATATGAGGCGTGTGGCATTCCTGCATCAGGTGACTCTGACCTAAAACACCTCTCCAATATCACACGCTGCTCATAATGACAGCAACAGTGATATGCACAGATTTTCGACTTTGTAGCCAGAAAAATGGTGTTTAATCTGCTCTAATGGTGTAGTAATCAATAATATCAGGAAGCTGGAACAAAAAGGCACATTAGGGATGTGCTTTGGGATCAAGTTTTTTTTATTTATTTATTTTTTAATAGCTTAGACCACAGGGATAAATTAGACTCCGCCCAGTAAGTACATGAAAACGACTTGACATACACTGGAATGGAGCATGGAATATAGCCAGTTAAGTCAAAACTATTCATTGCCAGGATGTACACGGCATTTACGTAACCACAGCACAGAGAGTAGGACGTCTTTTGCACGCATGAGACCGTAATAACTTAGCACACCCAACTAATACGGCCCTGTTATCACGGCGCACATCCAACAAATACACTTATAATCCGATATAGAATGAAACAGTCGCGCACCAGAACCCACCCACCCCCTCCAAAAAAAAAGAAAGGCAGAATATATATAATTGTAGCAGTTACAGAATACAGGTTCAAACATGTTATTATTAAATCTCAAGAATCTGTTATCAATTATTTAACGCATCAATATTGTACAAAGGGGAAGCGGAAAAACTCTTCGCAACACGTGATTATCAGACAAAAATACGAGACAACAAAATTCTTATTGCAAATGTCAAGATACTGTTTTAAATCGCATCTGAATCGTTATCACATTAAATCGCGAGTTTCAAA
The DNA here is from genome assembly GCA_029721435.1 of Gymnothorax reevesii. Classification (NCBI taxonomy): domain Eukaryota; kingdom Metazoa; phylum Chordata; class Actinopteri; order Anguilliformes; family Muraenidae; genus Gymnothorax; species Gymnothorax reevesii. The sequence goes on from CM056577.1 coordinate 5,247,687, forward strand.
ACATGCATGTTCCTCCTGCAGCCCCCCCTTCCACGAACATTTCATCTAAAAACACCTTAAAAGGTGCTCCTGTATTACCTAGCTTACCTGGCCCATCTCTCATAGTGAAACGCACCAGCCCCGCCTGTCGCTGCAGCAGTAACGGATAACGGACCGCCATTCCACCTCCTTCAACCCAAAATTATAGAAATAAAAGACGAAACATATGGCTGGAACTCGATGGGCGGCGTAAGGAGCAGTAACGATGCAAACGGAAAAGAATAACGTGTAATTCACAACCACCTTATGCTCTACTTTCATTTTTCGTCAACACCTTTTTTTACCCCTCAGCTAACGTCAGCCTCTGATTCAGGGCGGAACTGACCAGACGGGAACATATACAAACTCCTTCGCTAATAAAAAGAGAATAAAGTATTAACAAAAACTTCAAGTTGAAAACAGTGTATCAAAATTGGCATCGCAAACACGGTGACCCGATAGCTGTCGCATGAAAGACACCAGCGCGCAAAAGGCACCGTTAGCGCAGGCAAGGCAAACTAAAACACCATCTTTTTCTCTACCTGCACAAGTTGCCATTGCTGCAGCGATTAGGAGTCGGTGTCTCTTTCTTCTGCTTTCAAAGAGATCACTTTCACTGAAACGGTAGCCAAATACTGTCTGATGATTAATATCCCCTGATTTTAGAGGAGCCAGAAGCCTTTGTGCTGCTCATTGGCAGGTCCCGTTATTTCCTGCTCAGGTAAAACGTTTACGTCTCCTGTACGGGGAGGCTCGCTGAGATGAGGCTGGCTACGGCTAGCGCTGTGTCATAGGGCTCCACATGTCGTCAGAGCCGACAGGAAATTCCTCTCGCATTTCGATTTTCATTAAACATCTCGCACTACTTTGAGCTGCTCTTAATGAGAAGTGTCAACGCACACAGGTACTCTATGCATGCGAGGCTATTTACACTGAAGCAGCTACAGATTTCACCATGCATTATCGCGCCGCTTAGTGCAAAGGCACGAACCGAATAAATAACAGAAATAAAATGGAATATAATTGCTGTGAGACGGATAGGGTGCAATTTACAAATATGCGGGGAAAATATTTACGTAAAATACGCAGTCGCATTCACTAAATAAATAAGTCCTGCGATGACGTTAGGTAAATATATCGCCCCCACAAAAGCCAGTAACACAAAGCACTGCCGACCCTCCGCACGGCACCTTTAATGCAGGGCGCAGTATTAGCGAGCTAACGTTAGCTAGGACACCTCTAACTGCACCCCTGTTTTCGTCTGTTCTGTTCTGGTTATGGGTTTTAGTGCTCCTGAACGCAGCAGCAGCAGGCAGTGAGCTAATGTACGGAGTTTCAGCTCGTCCAATGCCGGTTCTGCAAGTCCAAGCATCGGTCAGTGAAAGTGTAACATCCAACCTTTGCGGTTACTTATGTGACATGTGAAAACGCGACAATCAAAATTCTAGCGATGCGTGTATTTTCGCCGCCGGTAATTAAAGTAGCGGACTTCCCCCAGCTAATGTTACTCAAAGCTATAATGCAACCGACGCCGGCATATTCCCCGTTAACCAATGTCCACAGTAAGCCAACCCAAAAAGTAACCAAGTCTCTGGGTCTCGCACATCCTAAATAAGTTAACATAGTAAAGAAAAATCTGGCTACAGTGTGTTTTCCTCCACCGACTCAACTATCGAAACTAATCTAAGACACGAGTTTACAGAAGTCAGGCGTGACAGACAGGAACAGTGTCGTACCCGGATCAGTCACGGGTGGGGAGGGTCCGGACTCGATCTGACGCGACACCTTTTGACGCGCAAAACGTAAGCCACATTACAACAGTTCACGAATGAACTATGTAACTAAGCAAATAGCAGAAGATTTATTTTATTTTTTTCTTTTTTGCAATGTATGCCATCATTTCATTGAAATGAACTGGGAGTTTCCAAAGTGAAAACGAGGTAACGATACATGAAAACTTGACCACTTTACTTAAACCTTCCTGCAAGTCAGCAAACAAATCGCGAAGAGACCAAGCGAGCCGGCTGAGGAGGTTTCTGCATAGAATATAAGAGGTGGGAGTATAAAGATAAGTCTGCACCTTACAACAAGCGGTTAAAGTTGCGAATATAATATAAAATCAGCCAAATAAACTCTAATAAAAAAGTAACTGGATGTGATATGTTCAGAATCGGGAGACAATGCCAGAGCTGTTACTGGCTATATCAGAGATAAAGTGCGGATAACGGTTTTGGAAACTCTGTAACGTTACCACTAGGCGGAGAAATAAGCGAGCCAGGTATAACGGTACACCGCTCCGGGACAGCGAGATTTACGGAGTGCACATCAAGTAAGCCAGAACTTCATTGCACATGAACTAAAAACATTATTCATGAACTCGAAAAGTCGTTGGGGAGTCGGGTAGGACACATCCAGCACCAAGGCAACTTATTGGGAAAATATAAAGCCGAGTCAGATTATCTTGTACTCACCGTTGTTTCGTCTCGGATTCGCCTGCTTTCTGCGCTGACACCTGGGGCCATCCGCCATGATCCTATCGCTGTTTCTCGGCTAAATATTCCCTTAGAGTCACCTCCTCTCTCGCCCCCACCCTCCTGCCTCCACCTCCCCTCCCCGCACCTGGTTTACGACAGCCCGCTTTACGACATCACCTTCGGGCTGTTGAACACCTCTCACGCGCGCACCCAGCGCACCCAAGTACGCGCATTGCTCCCAGTTTTCCCGGGCCTGTGACGAGTGCGTGTCCGCCACTGTGCTTAAGCGAGCGCCATTCATTGGCATCGTGCATGCGCTCCATCCTTAAACACTGCTCACGGAACTCTCGGTTCGAGGTTTTAGTGTACAAATCGGAAAGATTATGGATAGGTTAAGACGTCTGGAATAATAATATTCCAATTCATTTCGGTTTTATGCTGTTATTGTCATTCTGAACGAAGTTTCGCCTGACTGCTTATTCTGAGGGTCTTCAACTTTTCACAGACTAGAGTGCCATAAAAGATGGCCTTTTACATGCATTTTATTCTCTGCGAGCATCGGCTCTTGGTACACTTTGTTGAATTTGAAATATATTTGTTCTATATTAAATGTGTAGGCTTGGCAAGACACTGCACTTTGGCAATCAGTTACAATTTTATGAATTTCAGAAGAAATATGCAAGTTGCTGAGATGAAACCAAAATGCTGCATGATCAACAGCAACTGTCACAGTTTAAAACTCTGGGGAAATGGGTTACTTATTTAGGGGACAATAGTGGCAGAATGATTTTAAATGTAATTTATAATTATTATATAATTTATAAACTCAGCCGTCCAGTACATCTCCTGCACCCTGTTCTATAACACATCGTATTTATCAACATTTTGGTGGTTTTGAAGCATTGAGACAGAAATCTAAGAAAACAACTCCCTGTTATGATTCTGCCTTGATTGCCCATGTTTTGAATATGACTTTGCTTTGTCTGACCATGATTTGATTATGATTCTGTATCCGTGCCATGTTTTGTTTTTGCTTTGTCTCTTGTCTGCCAGATTCCATTTCCTCCGTTAGATTCCGGTCCTTGTTTTGTTTCATACCATGCATTGCACTTTGTCCCCCCCTGTCTGGTCTCATGTCATGTGATTGCTCACAGCCCCAGTATTAGGTGCTACACTTTCGGATGATTTCATAGTGTCTGAGATTTCAATTTCACGATAAGTCGATTGACGATAACGAACGAATAGGAAGGATAGGGGAACAGATTGCAATCTATTTGTTCGTGCTCGTCGATCGACTTATTGTGAATTTCAAGATGGAGGCGACTGGAAACTACATCAAGGTATTATTTGCATAAATAGTATTTTTTAATAAACTACCAGTGCATTTTCAAAGTTCTCAGTGCCTCGTTTTAAATGTCAGGGCCCTCGGAATTCTACCGATGAAGTGTGGAGCTACTTTGAGCCTTGTTAATGATGAAAAAAATGGCGATTTCTTTGCGTGGTAACGCAATGCCGATTCACTACCATTGTAAGCCTGTTGGGAGCTTCGGCTAAAAATTCATTTATTTCGAAAAGTTGCGTGCGTACGGAGGTGGGGTATTCGACAAAAGTTAGTACTCATTATCATGTTTCAATACACCCCAAGTCAATTTCACTCCGGAATTCTCCTTTAAGCTAACATAAGATGACAAATGACGATGTTTAGGACCCTGGAATCCCTGGCATCAGTGGTCTCATCTACAACAACAAAAAACTTCTTCCCACAGATCTTCTGTAGGACCGAAGGGATGAGTTGCTCAAACACATGGGGCAGGGGAATTTGACTAAGGCTCATCACATTTTCGCATGCATTCACGTCTTTACAATGACTTTGAATGTAATCTGTTTGCGAATATTTAATTTAGCGGTGGGTAGAAACGTGGCTTCACGAACAGCATTCCAGTCAAATTCTGCCGATTTCTGCGAAATTCCGCGTTTATCAATAGATTCCGTTTTTATGGGCCAATTTCGCGATTCCGTCCGTGATTCCGTGATCGCAGAAATCATAGGGCCCTGATCATGGACCTTTTTTTTTTTTTTTAACATTTCCATCATAAATTTTCGGCAGTTGCTATGGGTACAGCAGTTTTTCAATTCATTTCAATGTGGAGAGTTACGGCAGCCCCATTTCAAGCCCTAACCTAACCCTAACCCCTCCCCTAACTCTAACCCTAACCCCAACCTTTAACCCTTCCCCTCACCACAATCCCCAATTCTAATCCTAATCCCTTGAAATCGACTGCCGTACCAATAAGAATTGCCATGCCTCTAGACCAGGGATGAGCAACTCCGGTCCTGGATGGCCGGTGTGTATGCAGGTTTTCATTTCTATTATTTACCCCGACTAATTGAGTTAATTGGTTGCATACACAAATATAAATTTGTTCAAAGGTTTGATCAAAGAAAAATGGATTATGGAGGGAGACAAGAACAGTCTTTGTTAGTCATTTATCATAATTTAAAGAAATGCGCCTGAAATGTCCGATTTCATGAATAGTTTGGCAAATTTAGATAATCAACTAATTAAAGCCCAGAAGTTGGTGTGAAAACCAGGGACAGATACAGCCCTTGTTGCCTATCCCTGCTCTAGACACTGCATAAATTTTCACGTGGATTGAGATCCGAACTGCTTGCTGGCCATATTATTGAGTTGATATGCTTGTCCTGAAGGAAAGCTTTTAGACTCTTCAGTCTGTGGAAAGATGCACTGTCATCCTGAAAATAAGTTCATCATCACCAAATCTATTTTCTAATGACAGAATCAAGAAATGGTCCAAAATTTCAACGTACACCTGCTGTGCTGTGTTTTGGAAACACTGTTTAACATAACATGAGTGGTGAGAACAGGCCATTCAGCTCAACTAGACTTAAAATTTTCCTGTTACTACAGTGAATCTAACACTTCAGATATTTAAGGCATAGTGGAATCTGGCACTGTATCAAGCCTGGACTGGAAAACTCCCTGAGTTTGTGCCTCTAAGATATGGCCAGGCAAGCTATTCCACACAGATGTCTCTGCATGAAAAAATATTTCTTTAATATCAGTGCTAAATTTACTCTTGGCTAACCCCCATTTGTGACCTCGAGTTCTGCTAACAGAACTTGGTCTAAGTATTTTTTGCACAATTAACTTATTTTTGCATTGTCTCCTTTTACTAACTTCAATCTCTTCTCATAGCTTTCAGGGCTCTTCTTTCAACATTTTATAAAGCCTACATGTCTTTCTTGAAGTATTGTCCCTAGAACTGCACATAGTACCCAAGTGTGGTCTGACAAGTATGAGTGTAACTAGTTCAGGCAGGAAACTCGAGAAGAGCTACATCAGCTGACAGCAGCCTGGTAAGCTACCAGCACGTCAGCATCAGCAGGCAAACAATTGGAGGATACACATCACGAGGTCATGCAGCGGTCTATTTGAAAGACGTCACGCTCACTTGTTTCCGCTGCTGTTCGCAATGACGCTTCATGCTATGCAACATGCTGTTTGGTTTTTGCTTGCCGCCTCCACCCCAGCCTCCACCTGTTTGGTTCTGCTCACATCGGGGGGATTTTGATTTCTCTTCCTGACTATGTTTGTATGTTTGCTGTGCCTAAGTAGATTATTCCTCCAGAGCAGAACTGCCGCCAAAATACAATGTAATGCTCATATCCATGAATAAATTGTTCTATTTTATTGAAACGTGAGTTGTCCTGACTGAAGTGCTACTAAAATATTCCCTCCTTATGCCCCCGTCACACTTATTCAAAATCAGCAGGAATCAAGCAGAACCAGTTGGGATGAAGAATTTGTATAACATTCGAGCAGGAATTTCAAATTAACCAAAATTCTTACAGCTTTGAAAGAATGCCGTTTGAATACTTACAATGCACTTCGAACCCGCCTCAAATGATTCTTGCACATTCTGGATGTATTAGCTCTCGAATGCTGCTTGAATGTAGTTGGAACACTGTAGGAATATTTAGAATGTTGTTAGAATGCAGTCAAAATATTTAGAATGCACTTCAAATGCCGTAAGAGTGCGGTTCAATTGCTGCCTGAATGTCACCTGAGGTCTGGTTGGAAGGTGCCTCGAATGCTGTACGAATTCACCTCGAATGTAGTCAGAAACACTCCCGGAATGGCCGCCAAATGGTCCGGGGCCATGTGTCAGAAAAATCGCTTCCGTGGGCATTTCATGATCATTTTGGTTTCTTTTCGGAATCTTGAAGTTCAAGAGGTGCTGATTTGAAAAAAGTTGCCACAAATTTTTTCAAAGTCATTCAAGACCATTTTATGCAAATTAGATATGATGTCATCAAAAAAATAGAAAACATCAAAATTATGGCCTTTAACCGTACATTAAACCTGCAAATAAATTTTTGGGCGACAGAAAAACAATTCTGTAATGGTTGTTAAACATATTTTTTCGATTCTCACGGAAACGAAGATTTCGAAGAAGCCTATGACAAATGCGAGGGAGAAATTATAAAAAGATCTAGAAAAATGCTACATTCTTGAATACTTATGCGGATATTTTTTTTTTTCTGGTCAGCAACAGCAGCAGCATCTCACAGGACCGGCGCAACCGCTGCATCAGAGTAGACGCGTGGTTATAATTGACGCCATGGCAGTTGTCCAGTCAATGGGGAAGCCATCGTGGGTGAGAAATGGGCGTGACTTGGCAAGGCACTTTATTGATGTTATTGATTCAAAGTCAAGAAACCCCAATGAGGTTCATGTCATTTTTGACCTCTACGATTTGCCCGATTCCTTAAAGGAGCGAACACGCCAGAAGCGACAGGGTATGAAGTATACAATATTGCCGCAGATGCTGTTATTGACAAAGTGGCCATGAAGGATCTTCTGAGTTGCAAAGAGAAGAAGGAAGCTCTGGCAGTCTTCTTTGCATCAGAGCTCATCGAATGCAAGAAAGACTCTCAGACCACATGTGTTGTAACTCCTAAAGAAAATTGCATGACATCAAACAGCAGGTTACCAGTTCAGCATCTCAGGAGCCAACGAGAGGAAGCAGACACCCGTATGCTTCTCCATGCGGTAGATGCCTTCAGGAGAGGAGCATCCTTTATTATTATCCAGAGTCCACACACAGATGTATTTGTTTTGTCACTGTGGATCTACAAGCGACTGTGTCCAGACACTAATGTGATAGTCGGGACAGGAGGAAAGCGCCGGAGTATCCCTCTTGGTCCTCTTCACGAGGCTGTTGGAGAAGAAGTCTTTAAGGCCTTGCCAGGCTTTCACGCTTTTTCGGGATGTGATCAGACGGGCATCTGTGGAAAAAGCAGTGTCTTATTGGAACGTACTTAAGAAGGCCCAACGACCGGTGCTAGTTGCATTCTCAAGTCTTGGAGATGGTGACATCATTTCCACAGAAACATTCCAGGTGATAGAACAGTTTGTTTGTTATCTGTACATTCAATCGACCCAGATGAAAAGCAGATGAACAGCTTCCACCAACAGAAGCAGCCCTACGACAGAAGACAAGACGCGCCAACTATATTGCGCTCGGTTGGAAGTTGTGTCATGTTCCAGATCCCAATCTTCCAAGCCCAACATTACATGGATGGAAAGAAGTTGAAGGTAGTTTGCAGCCTGTCCCAACCACGCTCCTTCCTGCACCCAAGGCTGTGGTAGAGCTCATCAAGTGTGGATGTAAAGGAGCATGTGGTATGATGAACTGTTCCTGCAGGAAACACAGCCTTAAATGTACAGATATGTGTGCTTCGTGCGGAGAGAAATGTTCTAACAGGTACGGTACCGAGACGAATGACGATGGGGACTTGGAAATATAAAGTTGCAGTCCCAGTTTATAGCTTAAGAGGAGAAACGTCATGCTTGTGACTTAACTGACAAGTTTTTTGAGCAGTAGAAAATGAAAAACTTGTCTGGTAATTCTCACTATACTTCTATGTTTTGACATTTTAATTTCGGAATCTGAAGGGCACATTTGTCAATTCAGCAGCTAGAATAATATTGGGTGTATTAGAATATGATTATCAATGATTTGATTCGAGATTTTTTGCGTTCCCAAATACGTTTTGGCGTGTTAAACCAAAAAATTTGAAAAAAAGAGACCCGAGTACCCTGTGGTTTTGGGAGTCATTAACAAAAAGTTTAGCTCACTCGAGGAGTTCAATGCAAGCATAACTATCATAAACCTGGTATTCATAGCTGAAGACTTGAAATTGAATATGACACCAGAAAAAAATCAGGATATCCGCATAAGTATCAAGGAATTTGGCATTTTTACTGATTTTTCATTATTTCAGTCCCTGGTATTTGTTAAAGGCTTCTTTGAAATCGTTGTTTCCGTGAAAATGTGCTGACCAACCATTATAGAATTGTTTTTCAGATGCCACAAAACTTATTTGCAGGTTGAATTTGCGGTTAAAGGCCATAATTTCGATGTTTTCTATTTTCTTGATGACGTCATATCCAATTTGCATAAAATGCCTTAAACGTCAAGGAAAAAATTGGTGACAATTTGTTTTTGAAAAAGCATCCCCAAAGGTACACTTTCCCGTCGAGAAACCAAAATGATCATAAAATGCCCATGGGGCTGACGCATGGCCCCGGACTAAAATATGGTTGGAACGTCCAAGGATTCAAAAAGAATGCAGCTTGAATACTCAGAATGTACTTAGAATGTAACACAAGGGTCTCATTCGTTGATTGAATAATCGCTGACTATAGCAGGGGAACGTAAATATGCCACTAAAACTGATGCCGAATGGGTGAGAGTTGACAGGTATGAGTTATTAAAAAAAACTGGCCACACCTGATAATGTTGAGACTTTTCAGAGTTTCTGTAATGGTAATTTAAATGTAATTGAAAACGGGTCATGACCAATCATTATTGTTTAGGGATTATTTTTAAGATGAATGATTTGAATATCGAAATAGATTCCGGCAGCAATCGTGATGCATTCGAGGTGCATTCTGACTCATTCGAGGCGCATTCTGGTAAGATTTGACGTGGCTTGAAGTTTTGATTCTCCCTCGAATGCAATCAGAATATTTTGAATGCCGTTGGAATGCTGTAAGAATATTTATAATGCAGTCAGAGCATAGTTAGAATGCACTTTGAATGCCGTTCGATATTTCTCCACTTCGAATGCACATGGAAAGTTTTGAGCATGAGCAAAACATTCGGGCCAGCCACAAGAATGGCCCAGAATATTTGGAATGCACTCAGAATGCAGTCAGAATTTTTAGAACGCACTTCGAATATCCAGGAATATACAAAGAATTTTCATTCCAACGGCATTCCGGCTCATTCCGCCTCTAGTGTGACTAGGGTTTAGATTTATTCTTTATGCTTCTGGTATTATCCCAGCATCCTGTTGGCCTTTTTAACTGCTGATAAATCTACTGTTTTTTTGTCTCTTGGCGAACTGAAAGTGAAGCTTTTTTTTTTTTTTTGGAATGCTGTACAGCTCCGTTCATTCATCCATCATCAGATCCGTCAGGATCACATGGCTGTGCATCTCCGCCGTTCTCAATCACGGTGATTCTGACATCAACATTATGCTATCTGGACTCACTTTAAACGGTCAAAGGATTTCTTACTACAAGCTCTCAGAGGTTTTTTGGATTAAACACACCAAACTTTAAAGAAAAAAAAGAACAAGTAACCAGCCCATTCCACAGCTCCACCAAATTCAGCGATGAGGATTGTGTGAAGGCATGATGTCATCGGTCTTTTGTTGGTTTCCTGTTCCCAGGTCACAGTAAGTTCACCCCACCATAGTCCTCTCTTCACAGAGCAAGCACAGATGCATGTGCACACACTCACACACGCTAACATACACATGCACTCGCAGAAACACATGCACACACACACATACAAAGTCATATTAGCCCTTTTGTCAATGTGTTAGTCACGCTGAGCACTGTGAGTTTACTGTTGAACTTTGACTTTCTCAGCAATTTTCCTGTCATTTTAGTCACTTGACAGAGGACAGAAGAGTTGCTGGGTCGTACCCATTGTGGGGTTTTGGATTCTGACTTGATCTGGAGAGATGAAATTGGGTAGAACTCTGCTGTTGGGCTCTTGAGCAAGGCCCTTAACCTCGAAATGACCTCAGAGGCTTTACCCCTGTTTCTCTCCATCCCTCCTCACTTGCAACTGTTCTGTCTGACATTTCTCTCTGGGCATCCTGGAAAATGGAGAACGTTCTCAATGGAACTTTCTCCGGATAAATAAAGATTAAATAGAAAGCCATTCAGCAGTCATTGGAGTATCTGGTGCTTTGTTAGCGGATATAGTCATGGGTGTGGTTGTCCGTCCGTCTGTCCGTCCATCTGTCTATTAGCATTTTGTTTACAGAGCATAACTTGAAAACCGTTCAATATGTTTTAACAAAACTTGGTGTACACATTAATCATGACCTGCAGTGGTGCCTTTTGCAAATCCAAAGTGAATGAATTTTGTATTTTTTCTGGTTTCTATGGAAACATTTTGAACTTTGAACTTTAGGGGGTATGGTTTGTTTCCGGAGCAGGTGGCAGTTTCATTCTTTCAATATGTGGGGCAGGGTGGATGGCACCTCCTGATGGCTCTTGTTTGTTGTGACAGCTGTGAGCCGTACCACCTCATCTGTGAAACACGGTCACGGTGCCACTTCATCTGTGAAACATGGTCACGGTACCACCTCATTTGTGAATCGTGCTACATCTCATCTGTGAAACATGGTCATGGTACCACCTCATCTGTGAAACATGGTCATGATACCACCTCATCTGTGAAACATGGTCATGATACCACCTCATCTGTGAAACATGGTCATGATACCACCTCATCTGTGAAACATGGTCATATCATCACCTCATCTGTGAAACATGGTCATGATACCACCTCATCTGTGAAACATGGTCATGATACCACCTCATCTCTGATACATGGTCATGATACCACCTCATCTCTGATACATGGTCATGATACCACCTCATCTGTGAAACATGGTCATGATACCACCTCATCTGTGAAACATGGTCATGATACCACCTCATCTGTGATACATGGTCATGGTACCCCCTCATCTGTGAAACATGTATCAGGCATGTATGGATACATATGAGACCAGTTTTGATATATTTATTAATGATGAGACGCCATACAATAGCAGCAGGTTAAATTTAGATTGCTAAAGGAATTTATTATCCTCTCAGTCGTGCTTCAAAACTCATTTCATGGTGCTTCTCAGTTCAGAATGACAGTGACTTGAAGCACGATGCTAAACTAACTCGATTCATTTTTTTACTGCAAAGAAGAGGAAAGCTCTGAAATGACTGTGTCAATTACCTGTCCTTAATTTAAAGAAACAAGCTTTTCCCTGGCTAAAGGCAAAGTACCCAGAAAACCAGCAGGAACCGAATAAAACTGCACTGAAAGCAATCATTGACTGCTGAGGATTTTCTAACAATTATTAAAAAATATAAATTTGTTCTTTAGGATTATATTAGCTTGTACAAATACTTTTTAACCCAAAAAAGTGTGTGCACTGTGTGTTAAAATTATTGTAATTTTTTACATGGTACTGACAATATTTTGGTCCATATGCTGATAGGCTTGACTGTAGCTGTAATTCATGAACTTGCTCGATCCGTGTAACGTTCTTCTGATGTTGGTTCAAAGGTGATTGAATTCATCTCCGGATTAAGAGCAGTACTGCCATGATCGAATGTGTTCCTCTGGACAGGAAGTTGGCCCACAAGCTTTAAGTTGCAAGAAAACATTTCAAACAGGTTTGTCCTTCACTGATATTCTTGGTGGTATTCCAAATTATCGCTTTTCTGCCATACTTATGATTTTATGATTATATTTAGTGCACACTGATTTTCCCAGAGTCTTGAGTATGTGTACATATTCTGAGTACAAATGAAAACGCACCACTTGAAAAAAGTCAATATTTAAGTTCAAATGAACTTCAATATAATTTTTATACAACAACAACACTACAGTGACGTCACCCGACATGCCAGGTGCAAGAAATGCGAGAATTTCAAGTTAACTGTAACGCTAGGCAATTTTTTGCAAAAACACTACATCTTGCACGCACACCACGGGAAAAATGAATTTCACTCTGAATTTGTGCACACATTGCCTTTAAAAGCATGTGAATCCGAATGAAATTTCACTTCTTCGCTGACACTTGTGAAACGTGGACACTATGCCGCGACTTACAGCCCCTGAACGGGAACGTGCCATAGGCATGCTTCAAATTGGCGCCAGCACCAGGGAAATTGCCAGACGACTACACTGCGCACACACAACGATCGCAAGACTCCATCAAAGGTTTCTGCAAACGTGGAGCACTCGGGACCGTCCTCGACCAGGTCAACAACGTGTGACAACGGCACGTCAGGACCGTCAGATCGCACGGGATCATGTCCGAGACCGAACAGCGACAAGAACAGCTGCTCAAGTCCAAGGACGACATGGATTCATTCACCACAACACCGTACAAAACTGTCTGCGAGCTGCAGGCCTGCGTGCACGACGTCCTTATTTCAGCCCCATATTGACGGATCGTCACCGAAACCAGCGTCTACAGTGGGCAAACAGGCACCAGAATTGGTGACTACGACAATGGCACGGTGTCATCTTTTCTGACGTGTCACGATTTCATTTAAGGAACGCAGATGGCCGTATACGTGTTTGGCGGAGATGTGGTGAACGTTATAACGCCGATTGTGTCGTTCAAACGGACCGTTGGGGTGATGGCAGCGTTATGGTGTGGGGTGGAATAAGCTACCATCACCGAACCCCTCTCCATATCTGCAGAGGAAGGGTGAATGGCGTCTACTACCAGGACCAGGTGCTGCAGAACCATGTTGTGTCGTTCTTCAACCAACACCACGATGTCCACACGTTCCAACAGGACAACGCTAGGGCACACACTGCAAGGGTGTCCATGCAGTACCTTGCTCAGCAGAACATCCCCGTGCTTCAGTGGCCAGCTCTGTCACCCGACCTCTCCCCTATCGAGCACTTATGGGATGAAATTGGACGACGTCTTTCACGTCGACGCCAGATGGACAACATCCGAGAACTTGAGGTTGCCCCTGTTCAGGAGTGGAATGCTATCCCTTAGAACACCATCCAGAGACTGATCAACTCCATGCAACGACGATGCGTCAATGCAAATGGCGGTCACACCCGTTATTGACTTTCCTGTTTGACCCCTACACCAGTTAAACCTCTCTCGCGCATTAACATTATCGTGAATGAAATTGAATGATGTTTACATGTCTTCTTAAATCATTCATTATCTCAAATGCATCATACGTATATACTTCACATATCAATCCGTGAAGCTATTCCAGATTTTGTGAGTGGTGCGTTATCATTTGTGCTCAGTATATGTGAGGTCAGTCCAAATTACCGCCTGTTTTCTCAGGACCTCACAATGACCTCAGGATGACTTCACAGTTGGGCTGAATTGCCCGTAAGGGGTATGAAACAGGTGTTCCTTTAGGTAAGGATCTTTTTCCATGATGCATCTCTGCTCCCAAATCCAGCCGCCTGAAATTAATGCGAAATGCTTATGAAACATTAAGTTCATCATCACTGCATGTGACGTGTACAGAGAAACGCCACCTGCCCCAGCTCCTCCTCTTCAGAATTTTCTGGAAAGAGCTACCTCAGGGAGTATTACCCTGATGGTTAGGGAGTTTTACTGAGATCTGGACAGTTAAGCCCTAGTGAAGCCGCAATAAGATTTATGCAGTTTTTCGGGCTGTGAGCAGATTCAGATTCAGATTCAGAGTATTTATTGTCATTGTCACAAGTACAACGAAATTGCGTTTGGAGCATCCGTACAAACACCCACTAAAATACCCTTAAATAGCCCCGTGTAAACATTGACCCAGCATATACATAGTGCAACACATAAACTACAGCATAAAGTATATCCATGATAAAGTGCAGAGCGGGAAATTCAGATACAGTTGGGGGGTGGAGCAAGGCCCTTAACCCCACATTACAGTCTAATCAACCGCAAGTCGCATTGGGTAAAAGCTCCATTACAGATTTATTCTATTTCTGCACATTAATCACACATAAATGTGTCATTCAAAAGCTACATTTTTTGTCTACTCACATTTTTATTTTATATTAATATTATCCGGATGATCTGGAACATTTGAATATGACAAATGAATAAAAATAGAAAAAACTGGAAAGGGAGGCAAATACTTTTTCTCAGCATGTACCTGCCTCACCTGGAACAGATAAACTCCTGACCAGGACATGTGACCTTTGGTCCTTTGCATATCTTTCAGCTGTCGACTCTCCGAGTCTTTGGTTTGTTGATTGATTTTTTTGGTTGAACAAAGTTCAGCTGTGGAGACTGTCATTATGGAAACATTTTTAACTTTTGGGCAGTTCCATGGTGTCGGCCATACATTTCAGACACTTCATAAGTCAATTAAGAGCGAAGTGAAGTGAGGAGATAACTGTCATTTGGGCAGATTACACATCCTGGTTATGGCAATCATCTGGTATGCAGGGGTGTAACTCCTGATCATGGTGTAAGAGATGTTGCTCCAAAATACCTTAGTGTTGAAAGTACTCAGACAAATGACTTTATTGACAAGTACACAATTTGTTTTAGGATCTCTGAAATGTTTAACTTTTTTCCATTCTTCATTCATGACTGATAAGACGGTATACTCAAACAAGATTACATAAAGGAATCCATACTTTTTATTATGAGCATGTAATGTACCACTAAACGCAATGTCGGTTTAGACACTGTACACATTTTTTGGTGTAGGACGTACAAGGACTGAAGGTAATTATACATCAACTGGATCCTCGTCTCCAACAAACATCTTTTAAACTTTTTCATATCTTAATGAACAAAATACCACATCCAAACCTCTACAAGTGGGTTTATGAGTAGGTGACAAAAAAATAATGTAAATAAAAACCTTTTTTGGTGTCAGACGTACAGGGTCTGAATGTAATTTTAAAGAGCCTAGGACATGCACTAAGCAAGTTTATGAATATAATAGGGTACAATTACTTTTGTAAAAGAATTCCTATCGTCTGCTAAAAAAAAAAAATGTAGAAAATATTTTTGAACAAAAATCACAATTTTTTGTGACTTTCCCCGCCCCCCTCTTTAACGAACATTCTGAACAACACAGAAAAGCGAATCTGGCCTCCCCTGTGGGGTGACGTCAGAAGTAGCACACGGTGGGCGATTGTGCCTCCAACAGCAATGGCGTCCGAGTCAGATTCCGATAGTTCCTCCGAATTTCCAATTGAATCTGTCCATTTTGATGAAGAAGAGCACTTTTTTACGGAAGATGAGGACCACGAGATTGATACTCAACACGGGATTCAGAACCATAGAACCATATAGATTCCCGCCTGAGTACTCGAGCAATGAAGACACTCAAGAGGGAGAGGCCGCCACCATAGGTGCTGACGATTCAATCACATTGCAGCAACAAAATATAGACTGGTGAGGAACCTTAATTTATACTTTATTATAAAAAATGGCGCATATACTGCATATACAATGCTATGTTCTGTGGGTTTCTGTGTGTTTGGTTAGTCAATTTTAGGTTTTTATTATTTTTGTCCATCCATCCATTTTCTATACCCGCTTATTCCTCACTAGGGTCACGGAGAGCTGGAGCCCATCCCAGCTGACTACGGGCAAAGGCAGGGACCCACCCTGAACAGCTTGCCAATCCATCGCAGGGCGCACACACCATTCACTCTCACACTCATACCTATGGGCAATTTGGTGTCTCCAATTAACCTGACATGCATGTCTTTGGACTGTGGGAGGAAACCGGAGTACCCGGCGAAAACCCACGCAACACGGGGTGAACATGCAATATTTTATGAGTTCCCGAGTCTGTTCCCTCCAGCATTCCCAAGTTTTGGTTATTTAGTCCTGAGTTTCTCCCCCTGTTCAGTGCGTGTGCACGGTGGTTGTTTTGGCCTGTGTGCCGCATTATTTTCCTTCCGAGTCTTTTAGTTTATTAAATTTTTGGTTATCCCTGCACACGGCGTCTCTTCCCCTTGTTCCGAGTCCTTGTTCCGAGTTTCGTGTTCCGTGTTTTCCTCGTGTTTTCCCCTCAAACCCGTAACACACAATCCACATACAACTTATGAAGCCTCCTGGCTGAGCTGGCCTAGGGCACCTGCTCTCGATTGAGGCAAAAGGGGCATTCCCTCAAGTGGATAATTTTGCCGATAAAACGTGGTTTTTTTAAACATTGCGTGAAGCATACGATATTAAAACCATCACTAAGTGTTCAAGATAGGTACTTTGTAGCATTTTATTCACATAAAAAAAACAGCTGAATTTCATGTCCGAGGCTCTTTAAGCCAACTCGATCCCCATATAATGAACTAAACACAACTTCAAACCTTAGCTGATCAGGTAAGTCAGGTAAGTCAACAAATAAATAACACTGCCAGTATCAAACATTCACTTTGTCCTCTTGAATACATACAACTGCCCATTAAATTGATTTAATTAATTTCCAGATTCTTTGGGAGTAGGTTGAGTGTTCACCTGCATTTTGGTAATGTCACTGGTAGTAGACAGAGTCCAAGTGAAGGTATCCAGAAAATCAGAAAATTCCTGGGTCACCCCCTCAGACATTTCTCAAAAAATTCATATAGGTACCTCTGGTGGAATTATAAAATAATACCAAGTATTAGACCAATATACCTAATAGTTTTGAAGTGACGGCCTGTCACAATTTTAAGTATATATAATTTTTTCATTTTGACGAAATTGTGTTTCGTCCAACTTTGGGCTTCCACTGCTCCTCTATTATTTGACCTACAGATCAGATTTTTGTTTGCGTGAAAAATACAGTCGGTTCTCGTTTGTCAAAATAAGACTTCCCAACTAGGACAAGACCAAAAAAATGTGTACCAGAAAAAAAACAATACGCTTACTACCGTAGTGCAATCCAGCCGAGTTGCAATACGCAATCGGAGGACATGCTGCAAAGCCCTGAATGACCTAGATTTCCACATAGCTACCAGATGTTCATATGCCATGATTTATCAACTATTTGGACACATTCACTTTCTTGCTCTCACCTTTTGTAAAGCCCAAGTTCTTTTGTGGAACTTCAAAATCGAAGTTCAAAATCATATTTTCCTCCAGTACAAAGGTTGTGGCAAAAAGATGATGCAATCACACTACGTAGTTCCTATTCCGGCTACCAAATTGTGAGGTATCGTTCAGGAACCAGTCTCGAGAACACAGGATTGTAGGTGAGGAGATTTTATTGAGCGAGGGGGGTAACCCCCGCAGTGCAGGAGGCAAAAGTACAGAGTCTACAATCCAAAAGTCAAAATCCAGGAGGGAAGAATCAGAGTCGAAAACCAGGGCAGCAAACAGAACTCGTAGTCAGGCAAAAACAGATTCGGTACACAGGCACAGGTTTGTCAGAGATGCAAAAATCAACAACCAAAGGGCGTATCCAAATCGTTACCAAATCACAAAAATCGTAGTTGGGCAAAAAGTGTTCGTAAACACACATGCAACAGTAAACCAAGAAATGCAGAGCCAAAATCGAAAGTCGGACGGTCCAGTCAGAAGAGTAACACAATGAGTACAAGGCGGAATACAACAGCAGCACAGGTAAACACGAGAGACATTCTGTCAAGGAAGTTCTGTGAAGAGACACCTAATATACACTCCAGGGAGATCACATGGTACATAGAACACAGGTGCAGGAAATGAGACTAATTACAAAGGGTGGAACAGGAGGGAGAACCTAATCACATAAAGTAGGCAAAAGCCAAAACACGGACAGGGATCACGAGACAATCCTATAGACAAACATACGGCTCCAGTCAAGGAGTTCTAACGTGCATAGATAATGAGAGAAAAGACAGCGCGAAACAGGTATGGAAGATCCACAGAAATGCAGCAGAGAAGATTAGGGAAAGACAAGAGGTGGAGACTAGAACAGGGCGAGTGCTGAGAGCTTGTTAATCAATTAGTAAGTGCAGCTATACAATCCCTAGTGCTTGTTAGTAAGTTGGTCTTGTATACAATTTTAGATGGATTAGTAATCTTAGCGTAAACAACAAACTTTTAGTATTGGTTAGTAAAATAGAAAAGTAGAGTGAATGAAGTAAATGAGATGGGAAGGAAGACTGAAATCCAGAAACCATTAAATCACCTGAAGAGTGACACGCAATACCGGGGCTGTGAGCTGTGACAAGACAAGAGACCAGACAGGGGGAGACAAAGAGCAATGCATGGTGGAAACAAAAACATGGACCGGAATGAAACTATGGTTAAATGTAAAGCATGGAAAGACTAAACTAAGACTATACATGAGCAAATCTAGGTAACCAAATCACAATACACATATCAAAGAATAGTCAGACAATGCAAAGATTCAAATACGAATAAGGCAGAATATAAAAATATGGCAAAGCAGAACATGAACATGGCAGGACAGATCAGAATCGTAACACAGACGGCAGCTGATCAGGTAGTTCGTAGTCCTCTTCCTATCCCTATGAAATGCTTTCCTCCAATATCAGAACGTGCGCTACGAAAGTAATAACTATCCACGTAACCAGTTACAGTGTCCATGAGCTTTAAACTGTTGAAAAACTGTGGTGTCGGACATATAGGATGCACAAAATTTGACATCAGTATGCCCAGCATGTTGCAAATACTTGCTGACAAAAAACTAGTCCATTATAATAAAGACATTAAATACACATTTAATCCAGGATATCAGGTTAGTTTGACTGTCCATATTGATGGTACAATATTAAACATGAGTGGGATCAAATTCCAATGGCTAAACTCAAGAAACTTGTCTCCTCAATGCCCAGATGCCTCCACTCTGTGTTAAAAAGAAGATCGAATGCTACACCATGGTAAACAGGCCCCTGTCCCAACTTTTTTGAGACCTGTAGCAGCCATCAAATTTGAAATGAGCTCTCTTTGTGGATAATTTGTAAAACTTCTCAGTTTCAACATTTGCTATGTTCTCTGTTCTATTGTGAATAAAGTACTGGCCGGTGTGACTTGAAAGTCATTGCATTTTGATTTTATTCATAATTTACACTTTTTCCCTATTTCGGAATTGGGGTAGTACATCCCCCACACTTTTGAAAAGCTTGATTCGCCCCTGCTTCACACCGTAATCTAAAAGTTACACGGAGCCCAGATGGACACACCATAAAGTTGAAGAATACAGAGCCCAGATGGACGTGACACTAAATTTAAAGTTATCTTGAGCCCAGATGGACATCTCATGGGTCACTGCAGAGGGACATTTGTAAGTAAAACTGTCTCTGGTAGTTTGTGCCGGTGAATCTGATTGTACTTTTTAGCACATTTGTGCCTGACAAAGCACTTTGTGTTGTCTGTGGCCCTGGATGAATTTCTGTAAGGCAGTGTCATGTACATTCTCTCCCTCTCAGTGTGAAGTACACAGCTGTGAGGTGAGTGGCTCTGGCTGAAATCTTTCCCTGAACTGTTCTTGGACCTTTAACCATCTGATGCCACCCATTGCAGTAGATATTATATTCAAAATTCCAGTAAGCTTTTCCTTGTTTTCTTTAAAAAGGCAAGAAAGGGTTACTCTTGCCACTTCCTGCTCCAGTCCCTGTGCACTCGCTGGTGTTTTGATTGGTCTCTCCATGCTAAACATTCTCAGGTTCTCATAACCTTGTGTTTCCCTGTTCTGGCCAAGAAAGATCCCAGGTGAATGAGTGGGAAAGCTGCCTGTTTTAGGGATAAAATCTCTCTCTTGCACTCTCACCAACTCATTCAGAAAAACACATTTTCTGTGTAACTGATGGATAAACCAGGAAAAAACATTGGAGAAAAAAGACGTTTGTCAAACTCTCTGAGCGTGATGAGGGCTGGGTGGGCGGCCGTTAGCTCGCTGGATTCAGCCCAGATGAGGTGCTGCGGGAGCAGCATTAAATGTGAACACCCTCTGCGTGCGCACAAATGTATGAGTGGATTTTATGGTGAAAATTAGGCTCGGTAAAATAATGTAGATCAGGGAATTTAACTCAAGGGCTGACTGCAATAAACAGTTATGTCCAGATGTTATACGTCTGACATAACTGTTCAGAGCAGTCAGCCCTCAAAATGTAGGGAATGGCGGTTCCACTGCTTGCAACAGATGAGCAGTTGCATTCTCAAAATAAAAAGGAGAAACATTTGGCTCTTTGAGTAACACATTTCTCAAATTTATGCCCAAGGCTACAGTCACGTCCACAAGAGGAATATATACTTAAGGGAAGATAAATGAAATTAATCATTAAACTTAAAGGTAAGGGAACAGTTTTATGATCTTAAAGGTTTCCAGCCAAAACCAAACAACACAGCTCTGTCTCTGTCTCTCTCTCTTGCAAATGTGTTCTTAACTCTGTGTTGCTGCTGTGTCCTTCACTCTGTGCTGCTGCTGTGTTCTTCACTCTGTGCAGCTGCTGTGTCCTTCACTCTGTGCTGCTGTTGCTGTGTTCTTCACTCTGTGTTGCTGCTGTGTCCTTCACTCTGTGCTGCTGCCGTGTTCTTTACTCTGTGCAGCTGCTGTTTTCTTCACTCTGTGCTGCTGCTGTGTTCTTTACTCTGTGCTGCTGCTTTGTCCTTCACTCTGTGCTGCTGCTGTGTCCTTCACTCTGTGCTGCTGTTGCTGTGTTCTTCACTCTGTGTTGCTTCTGTGTCCTTCACTCTGTGCTGCTGCCATGTTCTTTACTCTGTGCAGCTGCTGTGTCCTTCACTTTGTGCTGCTGCTGTGTTCTTTACTCTGTGCTGCTGCTTTGTCCTTCACTCTGTGCTGCTGCTGTGTTCTTGACTCTGTGCTGCTGCTGTGTCCTTCATTCTGTGCAGCTGTGTCCTTCACTCTGTGCTGCCACTCTGTCCTTCACTGTGTGCTGCTGCCGTGTTCTTTACTCTGTGCAGCTGCTGTGTCCTTCACTCTGTGCTGCTGCTGTGTCCTTCACTCTGTGCTGCTGCTGTGTCCTTCACTCTGTGCTGCTGTTGCTGTGTCCTTCACTCTGTGCTGCTGCTGTGTCCTTCACTCTGTGCTGCTATTGTGTTCTTGACTGTGCAGCTGCTGTGTCCTTCACTCTTTGCTGCTGCTTTGTCCTTCTCTCTGTGCTGCTACTGTGTTCTTAACTCTGTGCTGCTGCTGTGTCCTTCACTCTGTGCTGCTGCTGTGTTCTTAACTCTGTGCTGCTGCTGTGTCCTTCACTCTGTGCTGCTACTGTGTTCTTTACTCTGTGTTGCTGCTGTGTCCTTCACTGTGTGTTGCTGCTGTGTTCTTTACTCTGTGTTGCTGCTGTGTCCTTCACTGTGTGTTGCTGCTGTGTTCTTTACTCTGTGTTGCTACTGTGTTCTTAACTCTGTGCTGCTGCTGTTTCCTTCACTCTGTGCTGCTACTGTTTCCTTCAGTCTTTGCTGCTGCTGTGTCCTTCACTCTGTGCTGCTGCTCTGTCCTTCACTGTGTGCTGCTGCTGTGTCCTTCAGTATGTGATTCTTCACTGGCGATTATTCAGCACAGAACAGAGTTGGGTGTCTGGTCATGAGAGCAGACAGGGTAATTCTCCCAGCATCCAAAACTCCATCCATCCATCTATCCATTTTCTTCCACTTATTCAGGGCCAGGTTGCAGGGGTAACAGACTAAGCAGAGAGGCCCAGGCGCCCCCCTCCCCAGCCACTTCCTTCAACTCTACCTGGGGGACCTCAAGCCACTCCCAGGCCAGCCGGGAGATACAATCTCTCCAGCGCGACTTGAGTCTACCTTGGGGCTCCGGACATGCCTGGAACACCTCTAAATGGAGGCGTCCAGTAGGCATCCTTACTAGATCCCCGAACCACCTCAAGTGACTCCTCTTGACGGGGAGGAGCAGCGGTTCTACTTTGAGCCGCTCTTATATGTCCGAGCTCCGCACCCTATCTCTAAGGGTCAGCCCAGCCATCGTATGGAGAAAGCTCATTTCGGCCACATGTATTCACAATCCTATTCTTTCAGTCACTACCCAAAGCTCATAGCCTTAGGTAAGGGTTGGAACATTTGATCAACCAGTAAATCGAGAGCTTCGCTTTTATGCTCAGCTCGCTCTTCACCACGATGGACCGGTACAACTCCCACTTCACTGCAGACGCTGCAGCGATCTGTCTGTCAATTTCACGCTCCATCCTACTCTCATCGTGAACAGGACCCAGAGATACTTGAACTCCTCCACTTGAGGTAACAAATGACCCCCCACCTGAAGGGGAAAATCCACCTTTTTCCGTGAGAACTGTGACCACAGATTTGGAGGTACTGATCCTCATTCCGACCGCTTCACACTCAGCTATGAACTGCTCCAATGTGTGTTGGAGGTCGCAGCATGATAAAGCCAACAGGACCACATCATCTGCAAAAAGCAGAGATGAAATCCTGAGGTCCTCAAACTGGACACCCTCCAAAATCATGAACAAAATAGGTGACAAAGCACACTCTTGGAGTCCAACACCAATTGGAAACGAGTCGGACTTAGTGCCGAAAAGGCGGACACAACTCCAGCTTTGGTTGTACAGAGATTGAATAGCTTGAATTAACGGCTTTGGAGCCCCATACTCCCGCAGCACCCCTCACAGAATACCTCGTGGGACATGGTGACAAGCTTTCTCCAAGTCCACAAAACACATGTGGACTGGATGGGCAAACTCTCATGACTTCTCCAGCATCCGTGCGAGGGTAAAAAGTTGGTCCACTGTTCCAGGGCCGTAACGCAACCTGTGTTGCTCCTCCTGAATCCGAGGTTGGACAATTAGGTGGAGCCTCCTTTCCAGCACCCTGGCATAGACATTTCCTGGAAGGCTGAGCAGTGTAATCCCCCTATAGCTGGGACACACCCTCTGGTCCCCTTTTTTAAAAATAGGAACCACCACCACAGTCTTCCAGTCCATTGGTACTGTACCCAACATCCACGCGACACTAAATGGGCGTGTCAACTATGACAGCCCACCAACATCCAGGGCCCTCAGCATCTCAGGATGAATTGTTCATCCCTGGTGACTTGCGACAGAGGAGCTTTATGACCACCTCAGTTACTTCCACCAGAGAAATGAGTACTGACTCGCCCGAGTCCTCCGTCCCTTCCTCCTCAATGGAGAGCATGTCTGCCGTATTCAGGCGTCCCTCAAAATTCTCCTTCCTCCGCTAGACAGTATCCCCAGCTTAGGTTAGCAGCTCCTCACCCCTGCTGAAAACAGCCTGGGCGAAGCCCTGCCACCCTTTCCTGAGTTGTCTGACGGTTTGCTAGAACCTCTTTGAGGTCCCTCTAAAGTCCTTCTCTATCGTCTCCCCGAACTCCTCTCAAAGCCGAGTTTTTGCTTCAGCAACTACCTCAGCTGCAGTCCTTCTAGCCTTCCGGTACCGGTCTGCTGAGTCGGGGGTCCATTGGGCCAGCTAAGCTCTAAAGGTCACCATCTTCAGGTTGACGGCCTCCCTCACCGCTGGAGTCCACCAATGGGTTCTTGGGTTACCGCTACGACTGGCATCGAAAACTTTCAGGCTACACCTCACAGCAACTGCTTTCACAATACAGACATTGGACAGGGTCCACTCGGACTCCATGTCCCCAGTCTCCCTCGGGATATGGGAAAAGCTCTTCCGGAGGTGAGAGTTGGAAATCATCCAGACAGGGTGCTCGACCAAAGGTTTCCAGTCCACCCTCAAAACACGTTTGGGCTTCCCAGGTCTGTTTGGCAGTCATCCCCGTCATCTGATCCAACTCACCACGAGGTGGTGATCAATTGACAGCTCAGCCCCTCTGTAAACCCAGGTGTCCAAGGCATATGGCTGCAAATGTGATGACACGATTTCAAAATCATCGACTTTTGGCTAAGCACTTATGAACACCCTTATACTTGAACATAGTGTTTTTTTCCTGGATAATCCATGACTAGCACAGAAATCCAATAACAAAACACCACTCGAGTTCCGATCAGAGAGGCCGTTCCTCCCAATCACTCCCCTCCAAGTGTCTCCGTCGCTGCCCACATCTCCCATTAGAACTATGGAATCCCCAGTAGGAGTCTTTTTCAGGACCCCAACCACGGACTCCAAGAAGGCTGGATACTCTGAACTGCTGTTTGGTGCGTAAGCACACACAACAATCAGATCATTCCCCCCCGCAACCAGCACATTTCGGGGACCCTTTCCAGCACAGTAGCACTCAGCTGAAGAGACACTGGTATCCCCATGCTTGCCTGCATCCTCTCACCTTGGGCAACTCCAAAAAAGGAGAGAGTCCAACTCCTATTAAGGAGCTTTGTTCCAGAGCCAGAGATGTGTGTAGAGGTGAGTCTGACTATATCTAGCCGGTACCGCTCAACCTCCTGCTCAAGCTCCGACTCCTTCCCCACCAGTGAGGTGACGTTCCATGTCCCAAGAGCCAGATTCCATGATCGGGGCCCAGATTGCAAGGGCTCTCAGCCCTGTCTGCCAACCGATCTGCAGTGCACCCGTCCCCTACTCCTCTCCTCATGGGTGGTGAGCCCATGTGGAGGCAGCTCCCCGTCGCCTCTTCAGGCTGAGCCCGGCTGGGTACCGGGGAAAACCTGCCCACCAGGCGCTTGCCTGCGAGCTTCCCTACTAGGCCTGGCTCCAGGAGGGGGCCCCAGTGTCCCTAATCCGGGCAAGGTTTGTATTTCCTCAAGGGAGCTCTTCATAGGAAACTGATGAATCGCTTTTCGTCTGACTCCTCACTTTGGACCAATTTGCCATGGGAGACCCTACCAGGAGCTAAGCTCCAGACAACACAGCTCCCAAGATCCCAGGGGCACGCAAACTCCTCCACCACGAGAAGGTAGCGATTCACGGAGGAGGCATCCAAAACTGATTTGGCATAATTTCTACTGTGTTTAATCCATTTATTATGGTTGCATTAGATCTAAAAGAAAAACCACAGACTCCCTCTTCACCTCTCCTGTCCTGAATGCTTCTCCTGCAGTATCTCCATTGTTTTGGTGGCACTTTATGTTCAGAGTTTTTAATGGATGACTGTATGATCGACTGCTTACACAAATCATCACTATGTCATTAATAACCTGAGTCTTGGCTTAAGAATATATGCATGTGTGTGAGTATTGAGACTGTGCTACTTTTGGGTTTGGGATTTTAGCAGAGATTCTGCTTTTGCCCCTGTCTCTGTCGGTCTGTCTGTCTGTCTGTCTGCCTGCCTGCAAGTGGAATTTCAAAGAAGTTCTGAGTCGATTTTGATGAAGTTTTGTGTGAAGGCTGTAAAAGGCTGTATATGGCAACATTGCAGGATGATCAGGTCGCGTTCAAAGTTTAAGGTTGAAATTTCAGAAACGGTTTAAAATGATGGTGCAGGCACCTAGAGCCCTTCCAGTCTGTGTAATTTCATTTTAATACAAGAGTGTGATTTAACTGTAGGGGAGACCAGGGTTACCTCGTCATGATTTTGTATTTGGCTCCAAAACTCTTTATTGCTAAAACTTACAGAAATGCCTTTACGGTGTATAGGTAGTGCAGAATGTCGCCTATAAAACTTATTGTATTGATTGATTGTATTGATACAATCTCAATATAACATATTTACGTCACAATATTCAATTTTTGATATGTCACAAACATGGCGAAGCAACCCCATACCCGGGGTTACTTCATCAGATGGGTGGGCTAAAATTACTTTACATTACATACATTAAATTATGACAGTTTATTCACAAGGTTACGTTGACAGGCTGTTGTACCTTTGTTACTACGGTTTCATGGCACCAACGTCTTTGGGTTCAAATTTGTGCTTGTCTTACAGCTCACCTAACTTGGTGAAGAAATCACAAACTGAGTGTTCGTTAAAGGCCGTTGCACGGGCAAGAGAGGCTGTTTGAGGCTTGTGTACGAGCGGGGCAACTTCGGCATACCCGAGGGTACTAACCCTGACGAACTAACCTCATGCTGCTCGGCCAGTGTTGCCCCGTGCAGCTATTTTGGAAATCAGGCTACATCTCTCATCTCATGATCACAGCAGGCCTTTATCTTATGGGTTGTTAATAACTCTAGTAACATTTGTTTATGAAACAGTAAAACCACCGTGGAAATCTTTGTCCTCAAAGAAGCTCAATGCATTTCTTTCAGAAACTTAGTTTACTGTTTGGGTCAAAATTCAGTTATTTAGGCAGAAAACACTGACATGACACTACAAATCTTTCTTTTTTCCAAGAGATGAAGTCGCTGGGATGTCACATAATTTTTACATTTTTGTTTTCCCATCAGTGCTTTTGGAATGAAAAAAACTGGGGTGACAGACTGTACCTCGTGGCCGAAGTAACCCCGATCTCTCCTGTCATCATTGCACACCTGTTTGGTGCGTAATGAGCTCTGGTTACTTTTACATGCAAAAATAATGCTTCCTCTGGCACAGAAAACCATGTTGGACTTTGTTTGATGTGGTTTCTTTGGAGGTAATTACAAGATGCTTATTCAAGGAAACTTAAAAAAGAAAACCGCAGTTTTTGTAAACTCTAATGTTCACCTGAAGAAGTGATTGAAACTACAAACCTTCCACTTATTGATTACCTCATGCCAAAATTACTCCAGTAGAAGCCAGAAACACACAGATCATATCCCTTTGAGCCAACAAGTGTAAAATAATGCATTTATTAGAGGCATAATGAAGGTCTGCATGAAATTACATTCTGACTCACACAGAATAATACATTTTTGGTGAGTTAATGCATCACTGAGAGAAGCTGTTGTAATGGGGCCATGTTTAAACCAGGTTGGGGGGGGGGTGCATTATATTTATACATTTCTGGCTGTCGGGATGGGCTGTTCTGTGTGACCGTATCACAGGGCTTTTTACCTTCATTTATTAATGTAATTTTAAAAAAGGGAACAGTCTGTAGATGTTGCATTATGCTGTTTGAGGATATGTACATTTCTCTGTCAAAACATGAGTCACTTCCGCATCTGGGGAAGTGTGTGTGTGTGTGTGTGTGTGTGTGTGTGTGTGTGTGTGTGTGTGTGTGTGTGTGTGCTTTTTGGATGTATGTGTGGAGGTGAAAGTTTGTGTGCTGTGCGAGTGCGTGTTATTGTGTATGTCTGTGTGCTCTGTGTGTGTGAGTGTGTGTGTGTTATTGTGTTTGTGTTTGCGTGTGAGTGTGTTATTGTGTGCGTGTGTGTGTTTGTGCTGTGTTTGGGCTGGGTGTGTGTGTGTGTGTGTGTGCGCGTGTTATTGTGTTTGTGTTTGGGTGTGAGTGTGTTATTGTGTGCGTGCCTGTGCCCCTCCGGCCCGGTAGGCCACAGCGTACCTGTGCCCCTCCGGCCCTGTAGGCCACAGCGTCCCTGTGCCCCTCCGGCCCTGTAGGCCACAGCGTACCTGTGCCCCTCCGGCCCTGTAGGCCACAGCGCGCCTGTGCCCCTCCGGCCCTGTAGGCCACAGCGTGCCTGTGCCCCTCCGGCCCTGTAGTTCACAGCGTCCCTGTGCCCCTTCGGCCCTGTAGGTCACAGCGTCCCTGTGCCCTTGCAGCCCTGTAGGTCACAGCGTGCCTGTGCCCCTCCGGCCCGGTAGGTCACAGCCTCCCTGTGCCTCTACGGCCCTGTAGGCCACAGCGTCCCTGTGCCCCTCCGGCCCTGTAGGCCACAGCGTCCCTGTGCCCCTCCGGCCCTGTAGGCCACAGCGTCCCTGTGCCCCTCCGGCCCTGTAGGCCACAGCGTCCCTGTGCCCCTCCGGCCCTGTAGGCCACAGCGTCCCTGTGCCCCGCCGGCCCTGTAGGTCACAGCGTCCCTGTGCCCTTGCGGCCCTGTAGGTCACAGTGTCCCTGTGCCCCTCCGACCCTGTAGGCCACAGCGTCCCTGTGCCCCTCCGGCCCTGTAGTTCACAGCGTCCCTGTGCCCCTCCGGCCCTGTAGGCCACAGCGTCCCTGTGCACCTCCGGCCCTGTAGGCCACAGCGTCCCTGTGCCGCTCCGGCCCTGTAGGCCACAGCGTCCCTGTGCCGCTCCGGCCCTGTAGGCCACAGCGTCCCTGTGCCGCTCCGGCCCTGTAGGCCACAGCGTCCCTGTGCCCCTCCGGCCCTGTAGTTCACAGCGTCCCTGTGCCCCTCCGGCTCTGTAGTTCACAGCGTCCCTGTGCCCCTCCGGCCCTGTAGGTCACAGCGTCCCTGTGCCCCTCCGGCCCTGTAGGCCACAGCGTCCCTGTGCCCCTCCGGCCCTGTAGGTCACAGCGTCCCTGTGCCCCTCCGGCCCTGTAGGTCACAGCGTCCCTGTGCCCCTCCGGCCCTGTAGGTCACAGCGTCCCTGTCCCCTTCCGGCCCTGTAGGTCGGGAGTCATTTGAGATCCAGTTGTTGTCTGACAAAGTGCAGGATGGAGCGTGGCAGCAGCTGTTCTAAACACTTCACTAATATGGATGTGAGAGCAATGGGGCGGAAGTGATTTAGTTCTACAGGTCGGGGTCTCTTGGGGACTGGGATGATGGTTGAGGTTGTCCAGATGGTGGGCAGTGTCATGGTCAGGTAGGATTCCCTGTAGAGAGAGCGGATGATTGGTGCCAGTTCTGAAGTGCAGGTCTTCAGTACCCTTCCCGAGATGCGCTCAGGCTCGGGGGCTTTGCCTGGCTTGCACCTGCTGAGCTCGCTCCGTACGTCCTCCTCTGTGAAGGGGGGCATCTCGTTGGGGTCCGGTGGAGGGAGGGAGCTCAGCTCTTCCAGGCACTCTAGTGTTAAATCTTGAGTGTCAAAACGGTTAAAAAATGCATCAGCTTATTTCATTCAGCTGGGTTGGGGTTCTCCATCGGTTATTTGAAAAGCCTGCCTGGTGTTCATACTGCTGAATGTATGTTCCAGTTTGTTTTTCTATTGTAGTTTAGCATGAAAAATATCGTTTTTGACTGTTCGGTTTGCTGCAGAGAGAGCGGCCCAGTCCTTCTGCCTGAAGGCATCACGTTTCTTCTTCAGGCTCTGTCTTAGTCGAGGATCCATGGTTTGGAGTTGGGATATCTGTTTTTTTTTTTACTGTAATACAGGTGTTTATGTTGAAATGAATATAGTCTGTAATGACAGAGTGCCGGTGAGGCTCCGCATCAGTAATTTCCCAGCAGGTGCATGCCAAAGAGCCTTGTAGTTTTGCATGACATCCTTCGTCCAATACGGGGCGCTACAGGTTTGTGGCTCGAGGCGTTTGAATTCTTGCCTGTACAGTGGAAGTAGACTGATCATTGGCCAGTCCAAGAGGTGAATGGGAGTAGGTGCTGAAAGCATCGGCAATGTTAGTGTAGCAGAGGTCTAGAATGTTATCTTTTCCAGTGGGAATGTTCACATACTGCTGGAATGATGGCAGCACATTTTCCAATCTGCAGCAGTTGTAGTCCCCCAGGTAAAACACCGGAGCTCCGGGGTATTTGGTGAGCATGGCGTTAGCGGCTTCGGCTACCAGCTCTGGTGCCACCTTAGTGTTAGCATCAGGGGGAATATACAAACCCAAAACCAGTGAAGTTGGCACGTTATGTAAATCGTAGATAAAAACAGAATACAATGTTTTGCAAATCCTTTTCAACTTGTATTCAATTGAATACACTACAAAGACAAGATGTTTAATGTTCAAACTGAGAAAGTTTTTTTTTTTTTTTGCAAGTAATCATTAACTTAGAATTTAAAGGCAGCAACACATTGCAAAAAAGTTGGCACAGGGGCCTTTTTACCAATGTGTTACATCGCCTTTCCTTTTAACGACACTCAGTAAACGTTTGGGAACTGAGGAGACTAATTTTTGAAGCTTTTAAGATGGAACTCTTTCCCATTCTTGCTTGATGTACAGCTTAAGTTGTTCAACAGTCCGGGGTCTCCGTTGTCATATTTTACGCTTCATAATGCGCCACACATTTTCAATGGGAGACAGGTCTGGACTACAGGCAGGCCAGTCTAGTACCCGCACTCTTTTACTACGGAGCCATGCTGTTGTAACACGTGCAGAATGTGGCTTGGCATTGTCTTGTTGAAATAAGCAGGGACGTCCATGAAAAAGACGTTGCTTGGATGGTAACATATGTTGCTCCAAAACCTGTATGTACCTTTCAGCATTAATGGTGCCTTCACATACGTGTAAGTTGCCCATGCCTTGGGCACTAATACACCCCCATACCATCACAGATGCTGGCTTTTGAACTTTGCGCCTATAACATTCCGGATGGTTCTTTTCCTCTTTAGTCCGGAGGACACAACGTCCACAGTTTCCAAAAACAATTTGAAATGTGGACTCGTCAGACCACAGAACACTTTTCCACTTTGCATCAGTCCATCTTAGATGAGCTTGGGCCCAGCGAAGCCAGCGGCGTTTCTCGGTGCTTTTGATAAATGGCTTTCGCTTTGCATTGTAGAGTTTTAACTTGCACTTGCAGATGTAGCGACGAACTATAGTTACTGACAGTGATTTTCTGAAGTGTTCCTGAGCCCATGTGGTGATGTCATTTACACACTGATGTCGGTTTTTGATGCAGTACCGCCTGAGGTATCGAAGGTCACGGGCATTCAATGTTGGTTTTCGGCCTTGTCGCTTACGTGCAGTGATTTCTCAAGATTCTCTGAACCTTTTGACGATATTACGGACCGTAGATGATGAAATCCCTAAATTTCTTGCAATAGCCCGTTGAGGAATGTTGTTTTTAAACTGTTTGACAATCAGCTCACGCATTTGTTCACTAAGTGGTGACCCTCGCCCCATCCTTGTTTGTGAATGACTGAGCATTTCAGGGAAGCTGCTTTTATACCCAATCATGGCACCCACCTGTTCCCAATTAGCCCGTTCACCTGTGGGATGTTCCAAGTAAGTGTTTGATGAGCATTCCTCAACTCTCTGTCTTTTTTGCCACTTGTGCCATCTTTTCTGAAACATGTTGCAGGCATCAAATCCCAAATTAGCTAATATTTGCAAAAAATGACAAAGTTTACCTGTTCGAACATTACGTAACTTGCCTTTGCAGTGTATTCAATTGAATATAGGTTGAAAATGATTTGCAAATCATTGTATTCTGTCTTTATTTACCATTTACACAACGTGCCAACTTCACTGGTTTTGGGTTTTGTACACACAGCTGATCACAACAGTTGGGAATTCCCTGGGAAGATAGTAGGGGCGCAGAGACACAGTGGACATCCCCAGGTTGGGTGTGCATACCCTACCCTTTAACATTAGCGTACTACCGGTCACTGATGTATAAACACAGGCCCTGTTGTGATTCTGATCTGTTTGCCATTCTGTCTTGTTTGGATTTTGACCTTTGCCTTGCCTGACCATGTCAGGAATTATGTATTGCGGTTTGGAAAACTGATTTTGTTCATGTCTTGTCTAGTTTAGTTTTGCCATGTTTTGTATTTTGTCATATTCCATTCCTGCAGTTAAATTACAGTCCATGGTTTTGTTTTTTGCCATGCATTGCACTTTGTCTCCCCCTGTCTGGTCTTCTGTCATGTGTTTGTTCACAGCCCCATTACTGCGTGCCACACTTTCAGGTGATTTAATGGTTTCTGGATTTCAACCATTCCTTCCCATCTCGTTTACTTACTTCGCCTTGCTTTTCTATTTTACTAACCAATACTAACAGTTTGTTGTTTTCGCCAAGATTACTAATCCAACTAACATTGTATATAATACTAACTTGCTAACGAGCACTAGGGATTGTATAGCTGCACTTACTAATTGATTAACAAGCTCTCAGCACTCGCCCTGTTCTAGTCTCCGCCTCTTGTCTCTCCCTAATCTTCTCTGCTGCATTTCTGTGGAATCTCCACACCTGCTCACACTGTCCTTTCTCTCATTATCTGTGCACGTTAGAACTCCATAACCGGAGCCGTATTTCTGTCTATAGGTTGTCTTGTGATCCCTGTCCGCGTTTTGGCTTTTGCCTATTTCATGTGATTAGGGTCTCCCTCATGTTCCCTCCTTTGTAATTAATCTGACTTCCTGCACCTATAGTCTGTTAAGCATGTGACTTCCCGTATGTGTATATTAGGAGTCTTCTCACCTTTTCTTGTCAGAACGTTTCTCTCAGTTTGCTTGTGCCACGTTTTTCCTCGTCTTGTACTCTCAGTGATTCTACTCTGACTGGACCATCCCTGTTTATGATTTTTTGCCCTGTTTTGGATTATTGTTGCATCTGTGTTTTTGATCCCTTTTCTGCCCGACTATGAGTTTTATCTTTGCTGCCCTGTTAACAGTTTGGATTACGCCCACTGGATTTTGGCTTATGCTTCTCTGATATACCTGTGCCTGTGTACCAACCCTATTTTTGCCCGACCACGAGTACTGTGATTGCTGCCCTGGTTTTCGACTCTGTTTTGCCCAACTGGATTGTGATTTTTTTTTTTGATTGTGGACTTTGTACCTTTGCCTTCTGCCCTGCGGGGGTTTACCCCCTCACTTAATAAAATCTCATCTACTGCACTGCTTGGTTTTCGCGTCTGAATCCTGAGCGAATCATCACATCCCCCCTCCTAGAATCTTTTCCCCGATTGACCCATTCTGTCTGACCTTATGATAGAAAAGCCATCCAGGTTGACAACAGTGTCGGGGACAGACCCATCCAGCCCGGTCTCCATCAGTGCGATTATGCTGATGTCCCTAAAGGCCCTCTCCAGTTTGCACAGGGCGGGTAACAAATCCATTTTATTGCAAAGTGAGCGAACGTTAGCTATGATGGAGGGCACAGTGGGTTTTAACCATAAAGTCAGAAATTCTAATGGCATGAAACCAATGATATGTACTCCAGAACATGGCGTAGAAAACATATATGAAAAGGGGGAAAAAAATCTGTTGAATTTTTTGAGAAAAGCGTGATTTTCAGAAATTGCAATTTTTGAACCTTGAGAAATTCAAAAAAGTGTTAAAATCCCCCAAAATAAGACATTGAAGGGTCATTCGTGGGCGTAGTCTCTTCGCTATTGATTCCACAATGGTTATGTCACATTTCATGGGCCATAGGTCATTGTAAAATTGTACAATGACTGGGGATGGGTAACATTTATTGTATCATCACTGATTACATCAGACTTACCTACATTCACGAAGCTAGGCCCCCCTTATATTGTGCATAGTCCCTGAATTCGGTCCTTTTCCCTGAGACATGCAAGGGGCTGACAGCAAATATGGACCACTGCACAGCCCGCACGAAAGTTTGTATTCTGTTTCCGAAAAGGAAGCTATTCCATTGTAAACAAGCCCCACCTTATCTCTGCCATCCATGATCTGATATCTGAGTATGATGTTGATGACAGACGCCTCCCTACAGCTCTCCGTAGCCCCTGTACCACTGCCATCTATGCCATGAAACGAGATAAGGAGGGGGTAAAATTCAGGAGCCTTAGCCAGCTTGAGAATGTTGTCTGTAATCAAAGATGGATCTACTTGGGTTGCTAAATCAAATGGAAGCAAAGCCAAGCAGATTCAAGCTGCTATTAAACGTGAACGACCTAAATCTGGCCAAGGCACCTGAATTTTACCCCCTCCTTTCCTGGTTGCATGGCATAACCATTGTGGAATTAATAGCGAAGTGACTACGCCCACGAATGACCCTTCAATGTCTCATTTTTGGGGATGTTTTTTTTTATTTCTCGAAGTTCAAAAATTGCAATTTCTGAAAAACGAGTTTTTCCCAGCGGATTTTTTTCCCGTTTTCAGATATGTATTCTACACCATGTGCTGGAGTACATATCATTGGTTTCATGCCATTCGAAATTTTTCTGACTTTTTTATGGTTAAAACGTACTGCGATGGGAGAGGTGGTTTGAAGGGACGCTTCCTTATCCTATTGCGGATTCCTCCTCGTTGGCCCCTGTTCCTCGGCCGAAGCTCCGGTGGTAGAACCACTGCAGGCTTGATGTTACACTGCCAGTGACAGCAGATCCCCTCGGCTGTGGGTGAGTGAAATGTTATCGGTAACCTGTTGAACTTCAAGGCCGTTACAGCTGAAGATTAGTGCAGCGAATACAACAATGAGTATTACCTGCAGGGCTGTGCCATTTTTAAACAGTCTACGTTCACAGACGAAAAAAAAGCTCAGCAAAAAATAAAATTACGAGACTGGACAGGTGAGAAGACGCGAACCGTGCAGCAGAGCATGCGCCACGAGGACCCATGAGTGTGTGTGTGTGTGTGTGTGTGTGTGTGTGTGTGTGTGTGTTATTATGCATGCGTGTGTGTGTGTGTGTTATTACAAAGCAGGATTATTGAGTTAGCTGGGCCCTGTTTCACAAAGCAGGATTACTGAGTTAGCTGGGCCCTGTTTCACATACTTGGATTACCAAATTAGCTGGGCCCTGTTTCACAAAGCAGGATTACTGCCGTGTGTTGATTTGTCCTGTGTATGCACTCTGATTCCGCCACCTGATTTGGCTGAATTCTGCAGTTCAGCTCGCACAAGTTGGGCGAACTGCATTTCCTGAGTTCAAGAGCCAATGACATCACTTCCTGTTCAACTATGGGTGACTGAAAGTTGTCTCCTATCTCAAAGGCACCCACCCTACTTTGAACAATACACTCAGGATGTCCTCCAGTTACCTCGCTCCCGGCACAGAAGGGCTTATGATGTCACATTTTAAGTGAGTGAATCTTCTCTCTTTTTGTAAATGTGTGTGTTTTTTTTTTTATTGTAAGCCTGGGTTCTAGCTGTGAGTCTGACATCAGCAGTGTTCTATGCACATGCTCTCATATGATCTCTCATTTTAAAAGATCAATGACCTTTGCTAGTAACCTCGTCGTGCTCTTGACTTTAAACACTGGGGTCCATCAGCCAGCTAAAGACCGCAGCTCCGGTTATTTACTGCGTACTGCGCAGTACTGCGTACTGAGTTTGGTTTTGTCCACCCTATTTAAACCTCAGACACCAGGTGAGATGAGTTAAGTGTGTAATGAACTGCTTTCATTCATCAATTAAGTGCAGAGTATTGTCAAAAACCAGCAGACACTGCAGCCCTCCAGGACTGAGGTTGATGACCACTGCTGTAAACCCAGAGGAATTGCAGATTGTGTTGTGGTCCATGGCTCAGCACAGAGATCATTCTGCAAGACTACAGGACTACACTTCCCATCAGTCAGGCTGCAAGACCAAGTTTCCCCTCAGCGGGGCAGTCATTCATACAGCAGAACCGTGTTCAATATGGCAAGTTGTTACGTAGATCAACAAGAGGTGGCACTCGACTCACTGTGAACGGACAGTTTGCGGTAAACATTTCCATCGATGAGGGACACCATTGTGCTTAATTACATACTACAAGTCCCATGATCCACCTGGTTTCCATAGCAAAAGAGAAAGCAGCCAGCACCATGCTATAATTTATAGCCGTATAAAGCTAGGCTCGAAGAGCAAAACAGCCTAGTGAGGTAAGCCAAGTAATAAACAGCTGTATATTGAATTTTGTTAGCTTGCCTAAGTAGTAATCAAGTCACAAGTTAATTTTACCGCCAAGTTGGCACATAATCTAACCTTTCCACCATTTTGGTTGCAACACGGGTCAACTCTTTCGACCATTAGCCACTGTTAGCAAGCACCATGAGCTAACGTATCATTCAACATGCAAACGCTTGGAACGCTTCGTAACATTTTGTATATTGAATGCACTACTGGACTACCTTTTCAACATATGATTCTTAAGTACTGCACTTCCCAAGAGTCATGTTGCAGGCGTATGTCAGCTCTCTAAACCTGGATGAATTTATCTCAGTATTTAACCCCTTTGTGCAGAAGCCAAATCTGACTATTTAGGTGTTACCTTATCTAAGGCTTTATCATTCAAGATTGCAGCTTCACAGACAGAAAAACTTTGGCTCAATTGAGTGTAGACACTGGAAGCATTTAGATTCCCATCGTATTTCAGTTTATTTTATTATTTTGGTTGAGAAAAGGGGCTGCAAACACAAAAAATCTTCATGAAAATTCTAATTTGATATTGCAAAAAAAAAAAAAAAATACTGACAATTGAAAAACTGCTGGGGCTTAAAACTATACATTTCTGGGATCATAAACATCTTGACCACAAGTTCAATTCATCTTGAACTAGGGGTATCAACATCTACATGTGTAAACCGTTACACGAATAACAAATCATAACCGTTAGAAAAATCAATAACGGTGTACACGTCATTTTTTCCTCCTCGTTCATTTCTCACCAATACATATGGTCGCCTATTTTTAGGGGTGATAATGTTGCTTGAAAGCTTCAGATAATAACATTAACTAACAATACACTTAAATGTTCCCCACTAGTGCAGTTATTTGCAGACAGATGCATGGGGTTACCCGCTTACTATGAGCCAAATTAGACTGCTATCCAGGTGGCTCCCCAAAGTCTGAGATCCATCAAAATTGTGCGCTGTCAAATCATAAAATAATCATATATTTAACACAAATTAACTTTTTGGGCATGCAATTTAATATGAACTAATGGTTTTCTGGTTGAGTTTAGCATGAATTTATCGATATCAGTGCAGCTGAACATCAGTGGTCACCAGTAACCTCTCCAAACACAAAACACACCTTTTCTCCATAATAAAGTTTACAATTTTGTTCATTTTTCTTCAAAGTCCCCCAAACATTAAATAAAGTGCTGATTAAACAGCCAGAACATTCACACTGCAATGAAAAGCTAACCGCTCTCACATCCGAGCTCATAACCTTGCACCATATAAGGGTAAAAACTCACTAACTCAGTAATATCTGAATTCTAAAATATACCTTATTTTAACAGAACAGAAATTCCACTTTCAGGAAAAATCAAACGACATATGCCTCCCTAGATTCAACAGAATGGTGCAATGAACGAACCGGAGATCTACTGCCGTGCGTGGGCTGCGTGCATTTGAAACGAAAACCTCGGCATTCGATGTCTTTAAACGCGGTATAAGTTCTACTGTAAAAAGCCATATTGAGCAAAATGCAAACAGAGTAGAAGTATAACCTATTTTCTTTATTGATGCCCTCCTCCTGAGACAGATGTATCGGTAGAAGGAACCCTCCAGTACTGTTTCATCCGGAATAATTCCCATTGACCGCGTCCATACAACATGTATCTCGTAAATGAAACTGAACACTTCAGGCCGGTTTCGAGTCTTTGTTTCGTTGATATTGCATCATTTTCAGCTGCGCAACCGTGGCCAACATTCGAAGAACACAACCGACTTTACTTTTACGCTCAGCTTTGTATCCTATTCTTATTGTTCGATCAATGTATTTCAGTTATTGAGGAAAGTTTAAACACTCGGGAATTGGATAAGAAACGAGTCAATCAATACATCGTTACCTGGGAAGCTTCACGAGGAAGTGAACTAAAACTGTAGAGTTACGCAGATGAATCTGAGTATATAATTGAGTGACTGGTTATCCACACCAGTACTTGGGTGGATAGAAGGGAGCGCTGAATTTGTCAATGGAGGAATCTACGCGTTAATCCATGGGCGGGAACTACGCATTTTTTTGTGTGTGATGACTGTAATTAACAGTAGAATGTGAGAGAATCAATACTGTGTCGTATTTTTTGCTTCAAAAAACGTATTTTTTTAACCACTAATTGGAATACTGTTGGCTCACTGTAGCTAAAGTTTTTTCGGTCACAAGTGATAATTTTTTTAAACTACTGGATCGATACTATGGACAAGGATATTGACCAGTTTGCACATCAGGCTTAGCTGAGGAGTTTAATTCATGCAACTCCTGTAAAATAGGGATTGGAGGGAACTTCTCCATACTCTAAATCGCGTTTCAGCTCTGCCTGCTTGTGATTATTCAATAACTGATCCGGGGGTGCCATCTCATGGTTGAGTACTTTACCTACATGCTTAAATTTGGAGTTCTTTAGATGCAAGCGTCTCCATCTGCAGAAAGGGGGTTAAGGAAGTACAGATTAAATTTGTAATATCAAAATAATATCATATTATATGCATCTCGGTGAATATGGGAGATGCAGGTATGATTTTCGGATGTTGCAGTGATCAACTCAAATGACTTTAATCTTCGTAAAAGTTCAAATGCACATATTATGGTTTTTCATTTATTTTAATGTTGCAGCTTGAATCATATCGTTTTTTTTAGCACATTTAAAAGTTCTTTGATGGAAAACAACTCAAAGTCACCTCCAGAAGAAGCACTCTCTGACACAAAACTCACTGCTCCAGAGCTGACTGAAACCCCCCAATCTCTTCTGGCCATTTTTTTTATCAATTAGTGATGTCACCATTTGAATTTTTGCATGAAGCAGAGAGTTTGAGATGCCCTTGAGTCAAGTGGGTTTCACCCACATGGCTGAAGCGGTATTTGTTTCTAAAGTGGCAGTCTATTTATGGTAAGGGGCGTGACGAGGGGGGGGGGGGGGGGGGGAGGGGTGAACGGTGGACTAATCTCAAGTGAAGGATCAAGTTGACCAATCACAGTACACTGGGGTTTTCGGGAGGGCGGGGGCAGGACTTTCGATGGAGAGTTTCACAGACAGGTACTGCAGAATTCGCAAACAAGAGAAAACTCGTGTTTTTTTTTTAACAATGACACATTTCAACCTTTTTTCGTAGAGTTCAAGAATAAAAGAATGATCAGTGAAAAGTCACATAATAGGGGCACTTTAATTTATATTTGCAAATAGGGCTTAACTTTTGAGTGCAACCAGTGAGATTTCTGTAGACAGGCACAAACCATAACCTATAGAATTGCTTTAGAAAAGCATTACTGAGCGGAACCTTACTGTAAATGAACGAAGAGAGCAGGGCTTCACCTTGATTTTCAGCCAAACTGAGTCAAATCCAGAACTCTGTTGCAGATACTCATACTAAATGCAGTGCAGGTACACAACTGAGCTTCACAAAACAATATGAAATGGCGGCTGTGACTTTAGCAGGGAGCACATACAGCACATCGTGTTTATTTGTGCTGTAAGAGATCCTGTCTGATTGGGTTCACACTGCATTCGGGGCGTTGGGAGACTCAGAAGCCGGGGTGAGGGGGTCTGTTCTGCTGTGTGTTCAGAGACAGCCTTCAGAACTGAATTATACATGTAAAGCTGCTGCTATCACCAAAGACCTGATGAAGGAGAGAAATATCTGAGGCAGAAGCTGCTCAGTTTCTTTCATCACAACAGGGAGCACATGCTTTTCTGCATGCAGAGAGAGGGAGAGAGAGAGAGACATATTTCTTGAGGATATTTTCGCCATTAATTAAGGACATAAAAATTAGCTGGGGAGCTAGAGGACGCCTGTACCAATCTCAGTAGAGGCAGACAGGGTATAGAGACGACCGGTTCAACGTCATCAAGAGCTCAGCGCAAAGGCCGCGGCCCTTTTTGGGGGAAAACAAACGCTCTTATGCATTGAAATCAATGAGAAATAAGCGCAAAAATTGAGCAGTAAAATGCACAAAAGTTGTTGTGCCGGGTTATCGGGTTTTGTAGCTGTGGCTACAAAAACGTAGTTTACCACCATCAGAGTGTGAATGTGTGAGTGAATGAATAATGTATCCTTGTGAAGCGTCTTTGAGTGCCCAGAAAGCAGAAAAGCGCTATATAAAATTGATGCATTATTATTATTATTATTATTTGTTACACCTCCGGTAAAATGACCTGTCCGGACCTCGGGTTCCCCATCCTACCTGGAGAAGGGAAGAATCCAAAAAGGAGAGTTAAGAGAAGATGAAGAGTGAAAGCTGTGTGTCCAGCGCCTCCCCATGATTATATGAGTGGGAAATGCCTCAGAACAGGCCATCCCTCTCTTTTTTAAACTTAGAAAGTCATGTAAGAACCCTTTAATATGAAAGACTTGGTGCTATACTTTAGGTTCATTTGCTACGATTTTTGCCTCGTGTCATTATTTATTCTTTAATTGTTTAACTAGGTAACGTAAAGTACCGTCAGCCAACCGAGTCAGGTTTGCGCTCTAACGTTATGTGCATTAGTCAGTTATTCTGAACCCCGAACTGACAGACTTTAAAATTTGCGGTAGTGAAAGGGCAAGAGGGTGGACTGATCAACCTTAATTTATTAAGATAACGCGAACGCTCAGGTTTGGACAAGGTAGCAAAATAATCACTAGACTTATCAATAAATCAATAAATGAATATAAACAGGAAATTTATGTAAATAAATTGGATAAATATTACGCCTGAAAACACATTTAATTACATTAGGGTCAATTGGATCTGAGGTTTTCTATCCCCCACAAAGGGGCGCGGCCTTGATGTTTGGCGATGTACCCAGATGTGCCGGTCGTCTCTATTTGTTCCCAATTGGTAGGTGCGTTGGCAGATTATGACATCATACTGTTGGCTGGGTAAGAGGCAGAGTTTTTAATCTTGGGATTATGGGATTGCTGGTTCCTCTTCATGAGCCAATCAGAGAGGGTCAGGTGAGTCAGGGATGACTACGGCTCGACCCATCTGTGACATCATCAGCGCTGTGATGTCACCAGCACCATTATCTCGCCTGTGTTCTGTTCGCGGCTCTTGGTTTGCTCTGGGGGTGCACTGAGCAGCGCGGTCTCTCAGTAATGTCAACTGTAACACCTCTCATAATATATCAGTACCATCAGACTCCAGGTGTCCAGCGCAATTGAAGTCGTAGTAACAGCTTCAATACTATCTTACCCCCCACAAGAAATACAAAAATAACAAGGGCCGTGTTTGCTATGTTGTATGCCTTATTAATGGCTCTAATATGTTTAACCTCAGGTGTTTGTTACATGCAGGTAATCAGGGTACAATGCATTTCTTGTATGCTTATGTTGGATGAGAATAAAAATGTTCCAGAGCGCTCTCGGAGAGCGGGGGATTCTCTGAATGAAAGACAGGGCGTTATAACGAGCGGCAGCAGTGCTAGTGAAGGACCTCCACCCACAACCATGGAGCTATGCCTCCAGGGATGCCTGTTCATACCCTCTGAGCCAGAGCAGGAAGGGTTAACTCCAGCCCAGCACACGTAGAGGGACGAGGTTTGGAACAACACCGTGTCTACAGCTCCAAACCTTTCAGGAGTGATGGAATACGCAGCATCATACTGTTCTTTAAGCTCCAGACTTCACTGCACACTGAATCTTAAAACCATGAGCTTAACCTGGCGACTGATCATCCAACAATGGGGAGACTGTTACTGCAATAACCGATGCAGGAGAGAGACGATTGTACAGTGCATAAATATTTGGACTGCAGAACATTTTTAGGTATGTGCCCCAGCACATTGATTTTGAAAACAATGAATCTGAGGTTAAAGTACAGGAATTTTCATCTTACAGCCCAAAAACTGAAAAAATTGAGATGCTATGATAAAATAAATATGAAAGCAGTAAATCTTTATAAAAAATATACTACAGCATATTGCTTGACGTTTCACCACATGATTTGTGTTGATTTTTTCTAAATGAAAAATCATTTCTACTTTGATTAGTGCAATCAGGTTCAGACAAACGTGGTATACTGAAATATTCCCCCTTTGTGATGTTTCCATTCCTTTTCACAACACAAACAATCCAGATCAAAGCTTGTCAATTTCGGAAATGTTTCACCGGTCGAGTTGTGATGATTTGTCACGGAAAGATTTCCATGTATATTTGCATAGCCTACTCGCAACGGAGCCCGCAAAAAAGGACAGTTCTTTGTATTGTAAAAGGACTTGATAAAATGCTCACTTGTGGAAAGAAATGTTCTCTTCCGTATTCCCCTGGTTGGTACACCCGAAACTAGCACAATTCTGCGGAATATTGACGGCAAAAAAAACTCTCGTTTAGTGGGTATGCATAACTAAGTCCCCCATGCAGTAACATTTCTGCTACTGCTAGTTTCCCAAGTTGATATTGGCCGCCGACTCTCATCGACACCTTCCTAAAATAATCGCCCAAGTCATTTTTCCAAGATTTTCAGGGGACACAAAAAAATCACCTACAATAGAGGGTATCGCCAATACGAAAAAAAGCCCGGATGTAACGCTTTAGGCAGAATTTATTGTTATATTTGTGACTCAATCACTCCGGAACATTGTTGAAATCATGTTTATCATTCACCATGATCTACCTACGGTTCACCTATGCGCACACACACACACGCACACACACACACACATACAGTGGCTCCAATAAGTATTTGTACACTACTTGAAAATTCGACTACAAAACAGCGTTTGTATATTCGGCTAAATGCTTGCTATTGTGTGAAAAAGTGATTAAAATATTTGATAATCAATATGTTTTAAACAAATATTTAATGTTAAAATGGCATATTTGGTCAGAAAGGCGATTATCTTACCCAATAAGTATCTGTACAGTTCCATTAGTGAGTCACAAAACTTAAAATACTCACCTAAAATTGACTCAAGATGTTTACAGGACATGGTTGACTCACGTGGTCTGATTTGGTCAAACGTGACCATACTGGACACTCCCTCTGTACACAGACTGGCCGATGTAAATGGCCTGACCATGCCCATAATGTATTCCTGTGATATATGGCTAAGACAGGCGAGATACCCAGTCGAATGCGGGAGCAAATCATTCAGCTACATAAAGAAGGCCAAAGCACCAGAAAAATTGGAACTCTGCTATTGTTACGCCACACGACCGTGCAGTACTTCATCAAGAAGTACAAACAGTCTGAACGCATAGCCAATGCAGCCAGGAAAGGACGTCCCAGGAAGACCAGCCAGTGCACTGACCGGTACATCTCCCTGCTGGTACAGAGGGAGAGACAGTCCTCGGCCTCCAGTCTTGCCACCAAAGTGGAGGAAGCAAATGGAAGCCATGTTTGTGCCCAGGCCATCCGTAACCGGCTCCATGAAGTACAGTAGTGTACAAATACTTATTGGAGCCACTGTATATTTCATACAGAATTGTTCATAAGTTAAGAAATTGGCAATCGTGTCCATCAAGTCAACTATAGACTAAATATTCCTCTCATATCAATCATCAAAAAATAAGGATTTCCAGTGGCTCCAATAAGTATTTGTACACTACTGTACTTCATGGAGCCGGTTACGGATGGCCTGGGCACAAACATGGCTTCCAGTTGCTTCCTCCACTTTGGTGGCAAGACTGGAGGCCGAGGACTGTCTCTCCCTCTGTACCAGCAGGGAGATGTACCGGTCAGTGCGCTGGCTGGTCTTCCTGGGACGTCCTTTCCTGGCTGCATTGGCCATGCGGTCAGACTGTTTGTACTTCTTGATGAAGTACTGCACGGTCGTGTGGCGTAACGATAGCAGAGTTCCAATTTTTCTGGTGCTTTGGCCTTCTTTATGTAGCTGAATGATTTGCTCCCGCATTCGACGGGGTATCTCGCCTGTCTTAGCCATATATCACAGGAATACATTATGGGCATGGTCAGGCCATTTACATCGGCCACGGCCGCGTGCTGCAGCCCGGGCAGTGGCGGAAGCAAAAACTTGTGTATGGGAAAAGTTTGGGGAGGCCATGGAGGAGGACTATTGGTCGGCCCCGAAGAGATTCTGGCAAACCGTTCGGCGCCTCAGGAGGGGAAAGCAGTACCCTGCCAACACTGTTTACAGTGGAGGTGGGGAGCGGTTGACTTCGACTGGGCATATTGTCGACTGGTGGAAGGAATACTAGGACCTCCTCAATCCCACTGATACGCCTTCCGTAGAGGAAGCAGAGGCTGGAGATCCAGAGGCTAACTCATCCATCACTCGAGCTGAAGTCACTGAGGTAGTTCGGAAGCTCCTCGGTGGCAAGGCACCGTGGGTGGAT
Organism: Gymnothorax reevesii; assembly: GCA_029721435.1. Classification (NCBI taxonomy): domain Eukaryota; kingdom Metazoa; phylum Chordata; class Actinopteri; order Anguilliformes; family Muraenidae; genus Gymnothorax; species Gymnothorax reevesii. Next base: position 5,291,920 of record CM056577.1, read on the forward strand.
GAGATCCGCCCTGAGCACCTCAAGTCCCTGGATGTTGTAGGGCTGTCTTGGTTGACATGCCTCTGCAGCATCGCGTGGCAGTCGGGGACAGTGCCTCTGGATTGGCAGACCGGGGTGGTGGTCCCTCTATTTAAGAAGGGGGACCGGAGGGTGTGGTCAAACTATAGGGGGATCACACTTATCAGCCTCCCGGGTAAAGTCTATTCCAGGGTGCTGTAGAGGAGAATCCGGCCGATAGTCGAACCTCAGATCCAGGAGGAACAATGCGGTTTTTGTCCTGGTCGTGGAAAACTGGACCAGCTCTATACCCTCCGCAGGGTGCATGGGAGTTTGCCCAACCAGTTCACATGTGTTTTGTGGACTTGGAGAAGGCATTCGACTGTGTCCCTCGTGGCATTCTGTGGGAGGTGCCTCGGGAGTATGGAGTCCGGGACCCTCTACTAAGGGCCGTGCGGTCTCTGTTTGACCGGAGCAGGAGCTTAGTTCGCATTATTGGCAGTAAGTCAGACCTGTTCCCGGTGCATGTTGGACTCCGGCAGGGCTGCCCTTTGTCACCGGTTCTGTTCATTATTTTTATGGACAGAATTTCTAGGCGCAGCCAGGGGCCGGAGGGAGTTCGGTTTGGGGACCACAGGATCTCATCTCTGCTTTTTGCGGATGATGTTGTCTTGTTGGCTCCTTCGAACCAGGACCTTCAGCATGCACTGGGGCGGTTTGCAGCCGAGTGTGTAGCGGCTGGGATGAGAATCAGCACCTCTAAGTCCGAGGCCATGGTTCTCGACCGGAAAAAGGTGGCTAGCACCCTCCGGGTTGGAGGAGAGCTCTTGCCTCAAGTGGAGGAGTTCAAGTATCTTAGGGTCTTGTTCACGAGTGAGGGAAGGATGGAGCGTGAGATTGACAGACAGATCGGTGCAGCGGCAGCAGTAATGCGGTCGTTGTACCGATCTGTTGTGGTGAAGAAGGAGCTGAGTTGAAAGGCAAAGCTCTCGATTAACCTGTCAATCTACGTTCCTACCCTCACTTATGGCCATGAACTCTGGGTCATGACTGAAAGAACGAGATCTCGGGTACAAGCGGCTGAAATAGGTTTCCTTCGCAGGGTGGCGGGCCGCTCCCTGAGAATTAGGGTGAGGAGCTCTGTCACCCGGGAGGAGCTCAGAGTAAAGCCGCTGCTCCTCCACGTCGAGAGGGGCCAACTGGGGTGGCTCGGGCATCTATACCAGATGCCCCCTGGACGCCTTCCTGTGAAGGTGTTCTGGGCATGCCCCACCGGGAGGAGGCCTCGAGGGAGACCCAGGACACGCTGGAGGGACTCTCGGCTGGCCTGGGAACGCCTCGGGATACCCCCGGAAGAACTGGAGGAAGTGTCCAGGGAGAGGGAAGTCTGGGCATCCCTGCTTAGACTGCTGCCCCCGCGACCCGGCCCCGGATAAGCGGTAGAAGATGGATGGATGGATAGATCTACATATGACACTTGGCAATTTTTAACAACATGGGGTAAATTTTTCATGTAAGTGATGAACAACAGTGGCCTCAAATACTTCCCTGGGGAACACCACAATATGCTATATTTTCTATTGACTCGTTTCCATTTACGTCGGTGAGCTGTTTTCGTAAGGTAAAATAATTTTCAAACCAACGAATAACATCATCACCAAACCCAAATAGCTTTAATTTTTCAATCAAAGTATCATGTGGAACCTCATTTAAAGCCTTGTCGAGATCTAAAGTTACCAACCCAAGTACCTGCCCGCTATAATTGCCATATTCACATTTTCAGTGAAGTTTAAATTCTCATCTCAGATGAGAAGTTAGGACTAAATCCATATTAATTTTTGATCGACAAACCATTGTTATTTAAGTATTGATAAACTTGTTTAAAAACAAGCTTTTCTAATATCTTAAAGGCAACTGGCAACACAGAAATAGGCCTGTAGTTTGCAGGATTAGATGCATCTCCTCACCCTGGGGTTACCCTGGCGCCTTTCCACTCATTTGGGACAACACCTTCACCGAGATACAAATTTATCAGGTGAGTAAACGACTCAAGAATAAGTGGTAACGAGTCCTTTAACGCACAGGATGGTATCGTGTCAAGACCAGTAGCCTTATTTTGAGATGTTCATTGATACATTTTTTAATCTCCTCAGTTGAAACCGGAGCGAAACTAAATGTGGTACAAGTTTTAGGTACAAATTGCAAAGGATTCTTTTTAAATTGTGCAGTATTTCTACGTTTTAGGGCTAGGGTAGGAAAGTGATCGTTTAATGCATTTGTAATAAATTTATGACCGGTGTATTTGATTCCTTCATACTTTGTTTTGAATTATTGTTTTAACAGCCTTGGAGCTTGGTATCAATTCTCTGAAAACTTTCCATATAAGTGTGGCAATTCCAACATTTTATTTTATAATATTTATTACATACTCCCGTTTAGCTTTTCTCACGAAAGATGTAACCTGATTACGTAGTTTCCTATACTTTGACCACATATGATCTGATTTTAAACCTTTTGCAGTCTGTTTAGCTTTGTCTCTTTCCCTAATTAGGTTTAAAATTACACTTGTCATTCAAGGTGATTTTCTTTGCCAAACCCTTTTCTTTTTACCTGGAGCATGCAGATCGAATACGCGTTTAATCTCACAAACCCAGACTTTGTATGCCTTCTCAGTGGAATCAATATTTCTAAGATCATTAAGAAAAGATTCAATAGCCTATCCATTTCCTTTATGTTATGGGAAGAAATATAACAATGGTTACCACTTGATATTGGTTTGTTCCTACTCTGTAGAAAAATAACAGAGATAATAACAGAATAATGTCATGGTCGCTCAAACTTACAGGTAGAACCGTACGTCATGAAATATTCTCAGCGTTAGAGGTAAGAGTGTTTTGTGACGCTCGTAGCCATGGTTACAGATTGAGTAAAACAGTAGTCGTCTGCAAGCCTTCGCAGACGCAAAGTGTTGCAAGAAGGGTTTTCGTACAATAAATTGCAGTTCAAATCACCTACTAAGACATCATCTCAAAAAGGCGTTTCAACACTCTGTGGACCATTTTCTAAACTTTAAAAAACTTAAACACCAGAGTCTGGCGGTCTGCACCAAGACATCAAAATAAATGGTCTCTGTTTATTAAGATCCACTTGAATGCAGACTATCTCCAAGTCTTCATTGTGATATTCATGAAGAACAGTGTAGTTCATAGCACTATGTACACTGGTTACTACACCCCCGCCATTTCTATTCCTGATGTTTCTCACAGCACTATAACCATCAATGTATATTTCACTGTCAGATATGGATTCATCAAGGCGAGTTTCACAAAATTTCATATCAATTTTTGCTTCATTCGAGAGAGCTCAAATTTCATCAGTAATTTTTTGGAACAAACAAACATTTAAACGGACAATGCTGGCAATATTATCACAGCTTGTTTGGGAAGTTTCTACACGTTCGTCATCAAACTCATCATGAGTTATGCTTTCATCAAAGGAATGATAGAGGGGACGTTCACATAGAAAACAAAGGTTACAAATCAAATTTGAACCTGACTGGAAGAAATCATCGTCTAAAGCTGAGCATGCTAAATGTATCCACTCATTGCAGGAAAAGCATTTAACCCCATTTTGATTAGGTCTTACTAATTTTTCGCAAGACAAACATGGATATTTTATGCAGACATGGTGAGAAATGTTTTATTTTTACAACAAACCAACACAAGCTATGATTTATGCATAATCACCATCAGAGTAGCAGTTATGACATATGTAGGTGAGCCCACTGACATGAGCACAGTCCTCATGTGCCACCCTCTGCATGAGAAGCACTGGACCCCCTCCTCTGCACCTCTGGATGATGAGTCAGGACCGCGGCACCACAGAGGAGCAGCAAACATTCCCACTGACACAGGAATGGAATGAAATGCAGAGGCCCCAAGGCTGGCACCTGCCAACCCCAAATACCCTGCCAACACCTCCAGTTTAATGGGCCCCACCTGTGGCCCATTCAGGTGGAGGTGAAAGAATGAGAAAGGGGAGGGTCTGCAAGGAGCAAACCCTTACAAACCCATACTTGTGTCCCCCAAACAAGGGCCCTAATGGCTCCTCTACCATAAACATAAAATAAATGCAAATATTACAATTATTAAGAAACTATAGATGTCTGAAAAACAATAAATTGGCTCCTATTTTGACTTTGGAATATTTTAATATAGGCCTGACTGACACAGGACCGACAAGTGGTGGAACCTCAGCACCCTGACAAACTAACCCCATGCTGCTTGGCCAGTGTAGCCCCGTGCTCCCATTTTGGAAATCAGGCCGCATCTCTCATCTCATGATAGCAGCAGGCCTCTATCTTATGTGTTGTTAATAACTCCAGTTACATACGTTTTTGAAACAGTAAAAACACCGTGGAAATCTTTGTCTTCAAAGAAGCTAGACGCACTTCTTTCAGACACTTAAAGTTTACAATTTGGGTCAAAATTCAGTTATTTAGGCAGAAAACACTTACATAACACTACAAGTCCTTCTTCTTTTCGAGAGAAGACGTCGCTGGGATGTCACATAATTTTTACATTTTCGTTTTCCCGTCAGTGCGTTTGCAATGAAAAAAACTAGGGTGACAAACCTAACCCCGTGGCCGAAGTAACCCCGGTCTCCCCGAAATGTCATTATCTTGCAGTGTTGAAAACTTATCATGTGGCAACTTGTTTTACTCATTCCCTATGGCAAGCTGCTGCCAACAGCGTGGCGAATTCTACCGTTCTTTACGGTAAGCCAGGGCTCAGCGTCATGTAGCAGGCGACCAGAATGACAATTGCAATGATATTAGGAATACCCAAAATGATTGAACCTGCTAAAAACCTTTATTTGAAAATACAGATGTTTAACTAAAAGTGTGTTTATATTGTGTCATTTTTGGGAAAAGTATTCCGTACAAACGCAACAATTTTACATAAAAGCATTCCGTAGGGAATAAGTTTAAAGAACTCCCTGGCAGGAGCTCTTTTAAACAAGTTGCCAGATGTTAGGTTTTCATCAGCTTTGTTTCTGATATCTTACACCATTGAGTAACAATAGTTGCATTTAGAGATCTAAGGGTTTTGTTGATCTTTTTTCTCTATCTAATTTATCTTTTATTTTAATAAAAAAGGGTGTGGTCACAGTGGGTGGAGTATAGAAAAGAGGAAAAAGAGGGTGGGGCAAGAAGAAATAAAAAATAATCATAAAACTAGAAAAGCACTCGGAGAGCGCAGACCTCCGCCAAGCACTACATTTCCCTCCATATTGCGACTTCCACCATAGATATTAGTCTTACATTTATTTTATCTTCATTTTTAAATTCCTTGACCATGAAAACATGGCAATTTGATTCACCAATATTAATTCCGCAGCGTCTTGGTTGTTTAAAGATGTTTGTTGCATGTTTCTAGCTTCATTTGTTTTTTTTTCCTTATGATGCAACATTTCCCCTCATGCTGTGATTTACACATAAATATTAGTCCTACATTTATTTCATCTATTTTTTCAAATTCCCTGACCAAGAAAACATACCATCAGCAACTGAATTCATAATCATGTCAATATCAGTAGTTATTCACGAAAATCAAATTTTCCGTAATGGTGGTTTTCTTCTGGATCTAGTTCCCTGGCTTTTGAAGATACAGTAAATCCGGTGACACCTCCATAATTCTGCAATATCTTGGCTATATAACGGTGTTTGTCGCATGTTTGTAGCTTCATTTGTTCTCTTCCTATAATGAAAGTTCTGAAGGTCCCCTACTTTCGTATTCTGGATCATAGTATCACAGTATCCGAAATTATTCCATTTTCAGGATCAGTCTTTGATATATTGTAGAACATGTTCGAAACTTGTCCTGTATTTTTTTTCCAAGTGCCCTGACCATTTTTGGTGGAGTCATATGCGTAAATGTCAAAAATGGCCATATCTCCCAATGTTAAAGAATCCTTTAAAAAGTTCCTGGATCCAGACGGCGATCCAGATCACTTCCAAAATCTAATTATTTCTTTCTTATACCAATCTGTACAATTCCTGAAAATTTCATTAAAATCTGTCCATAACTTTTTGAGTTATTTTGGAAACCAACAGACAAACAAACAAACAAACAAACCCAGGCAAAAACATAACCTCCTTGGCGGAGGTAATGAAGGCCCTGAGTGTGCAGGTGTTCATCAATACCCTGCAGTCAACCATCTCAAGGTATGAATTTCCATACAGAGAGTAACAAGCCTTACTGGTCTGAGGTCAAGTGAAAGTCAAGATTCTTTCTCAATTGGGCTGGAGGGTACAAGGGGGAAAAATAAAATATGATTAAATAAATAAATAAATAAATAAACAAACATAAAACAAAATTATTTTCCTTGTCCATTTGCTAAAAGCCAGCTAGAATATTGTGGGTTTGATGCAGAATTTAGATCTCATTAAAGGTTAGATAGGAAAACCTACCTACATCTATAGCAAAGGGCTGGTGAGATCAAGGTAGTTCTTTTTCTTCTTCTTGTGGATTTGATTGGCGACTAAATACAACTTAAAGGTGCATTACTGCCACCTACCGGACTGGAATATGGAGCAGTAGATTTGCAGTCAAAAGGAAGACGCACACACAAGCACACACACACACACACAAGAGTTGTGTTGGTTACATCATTTTCACTTGTTCTAAAAACTTGGCAGGCCTCCTGTGTCAAGTTATGGTAACTAACGTAGGATTGGTCAGTGGCCGTTTAAAGGATAGCCTCAGCAAAGTATCAGCCCTAAGTCATCACAGCAATATACAGCAATTAGGGAGACAAACATTCATGAGCTCAGGTGTAACAGACTGAAATTCAGATGTTTCCAGTTCATGGCCCAATCTAACAGCTCCCTGATTGGCTGTCAGCATCATCCCTGTGGGAGGAGTCAGGTACACACAGGAATGTGATGCATGAGTGTCAGTGATGTGATTTTTTTTTCAGTTTGGAAATGTTGTTTGACTCTAGCGTCCATTCATCTTGCGTCATACTGGAGGTCCCAAAAAGAGGTCGAGAACTAATCTATCAGTTATGACTCAACATTTTTGCGTGTAATAAAACCTTCTATATTCAACAGCCTGAATAAAATAGTTTTCTTTTCAGCACCAAATTCATATTTGGTATATATAGCAATTAGGGCTGTCGCTATAATTAATCACGATTAATTTAAGCGCAATAAAAGTAACTGCCACTATGAGGCAGACAGACGAGCTTGCTTATTACCTTTTCTATGACACATACCTAATGCGGTCATTTGAAATGCTTCCGGGAAGAAAACTGTAATTTGAAGTTTAATTTACCAGGTTGGACAGCCTCCATCGCCTTGGCATAATTAGCTCACCTTAAATCAATTCCCGTGTACTTTGCCTGACTTGCAATCAAGCCATTTATTCAGCCAACCGACTAATCAAAACCAAAATGTGGCCTATAATGATAAGAAGAGAGAATGAGAAGCAGACAGACCTAACCAGGCTGCCGCGTTATATTAAAAGATTTTGAAATTCGTTAACAATTTACATGTCACGTTCTTTACGCTGAAACAAAATGTTTTCCGCCTTCACTGTTGGTTATTTGGATGCTCAAAAGTAAATAAAATCAAGTGCTATGAGTTACATTATTTTAAATTACTTTCGTTCAATTATCTAATAAAAAATGCCTCGAATCTGCGGCAGAGATTCGCCTGAACAATAATTGCCAAATCTTCGGTGCATTTGACTATTGTGTGCAATGCAAACATATTCTCTCTTACATTCATGTTCGGTATGCTTCACAAAATGTTTTACACTTCACGTAGCCTATATTTTTAAGCTCTTTAAAACCAGAGCCATCTTTGAACAACTTCATTTTCTTTTTTTTTTAGAAATATCTTTAACAATGCATACAAAATTCCTTGATGAAAGGTGGAATTCAGAGGTCTGCTATTTATTCAGATTATTGAAATTTTTTCAGTCTAACACGGCAACCTGGTTAGGTCCGGCTGCTTCTCATTATCACTTCTTAATCATTATAGGCCACATTTTGATTTTGATTAGTCAGTTGGCTGAATAAATGGCTTGATTGCAAGTCAAGCAAAGTACACGGGAAATGATATAAGGTGAGCAAATTATGCCAAGGCGATGGAGGCTGTCCAACCTCGCTGGTAGGCTAATTAGTGGACTTCAAATTAAAGTTTTCTTCCCGGAAGCATTTCAAATGACCGCATTAGGTATGTGTCATAGAAAAGGTAATAAGCAATCACGTCTGTCTGCCTCGTAGTGGCAGTTACTTTTATTGCGATTTAATTAATCGCGATTAATTATAGCGACAGCCCTAATAGCAATTTGACCTTGCTCTTTTCACTGAATTAATTTGTTTTCTGGCAGACCTTGCCAGATTTTTGCGATAAGCATTCAAAATACACACGAAACAAGGTTTTTTCCATTTTTATGGGCCTATATATGAGAAACTATAATTTTTTGATATAACATGTTTTCCTGATAGTACTATAACATGTCTCATGTATTAAAAAGAATCAGCCATCTGGTGTCATTGAATCTGGAGATATCAAGTGCTACCATGGACAAATGTGCATTTCAGGAAGCCATATTTAGCATGCTATACATCTGCAAATATGTCAAATAGAAAGCTCTCCTCCTGTGTACAGAGCCTTATTATCTCTGTAATGCGAATAGAAGCCACTAGATGGCAGTATTGACCTTTCTCTTGTTAAGCCCAGACTGGAGCTAGGTTTGGGCATGTCTTGGGCATGTCTGGGACAAGTTCCAGAGAATTAAAAAAAAAAGAGGTCTAAATGTGGGAGGGGTCTGCAAAAGAGTATATAAGGGGGAAAATTGAGGGAGTGGAGTAGTAGGAGAAATTGCAAGGAGAAGGATACATTTGACCAGACCTGTCACTCTTTTCATGACCTGTGAAGCTTTTAGTGGATTTTTGCCTGTTTTAGAGCATTTTCCTCACCCAGAACATCACCAAGCAACCCCACCAAAGGGACTGCAATATTTTTCTGTATGTAAAGAATCTTGGTCAGTAGAGTAGATAGTGGATTGGTTGAAGGTGTTTGTTTGATTAAATGTGTTTAAGTTTTGGAATTTTGTCTGTCATCCTTTGCTGTCGTAAATGTCATAACAAATTGGGGCCATAACAAATTGGGGCTATAACATCTCAAAGAATAATGTGTGTAAATTTGAACCATTTAGTGTGAACAGTTCAAAAGTTAATAGCCATCAAACTATGGATGTTTGATTCTAATACTCATTTTTATGCTAAATATGGGGCCACGCCCCCTTATTGAAGGCTTTATATCGCCAAAACTAGTGGATTTTGGCCTAAAATTTTGCACAGGAGTTATTAGTAACAAGGACATTAAAATAATAATAATAATAATAATAATAATAAAAGCGAACAAAATCTGAGATGGTCAGTCGAGAACTTTCTCTGAAATCTGGTGATTAGGCACGGAAATACCCCTCAGTAAAAGTATTCTGTATTTTTTCAATGGACTCACTGACTGGCAGAGGTGGAAAATCCAGGTTCAAGAAAGTGAAACTCCGGGATTTTGTTCCAACGTCCTGGATCCATAAATCTGCACAAGTCTTCAGTCAACAAGGAGAAATCAAGGCACCTGACTGAATTCAGGGGTGGAGGAAAAACATGTCAGAACTCTCACTTCCTGACCCTGGATTTTCGGCCTCTGCTGACTGGAGTACTGCCCCGTCTTCTGAGCGCAGGCCGCCCACCTGACAAGGCCGCCTTCACCAGTCTTTAGTCGCCCTCTACTGGACATATAAAACACTGCGCTCAAGCGATGAAGTGCTTCGTGTGAACGACTCCGACACGCTGAGTTACTACTCACAGATTACATTAAGTTAACGCTTAGCGCATCTTCGATTTGAGGAATGTCTTTTTTCATATTTTTCCTCTCCTCGCTGTTAATGCTTAAAATTGTCAGTCGTGAGTTTTACTTTGTACTTAGGCATTTCTGACCTCACACTTTAAAAAATTTAATTCAGCCCCCCTGAGAGAGATAAGAGCTGGGGAGCACTGGCTTTGCCAGAGGCCGAAGATGAGGGGGTCCATGAATGACATCAAAACTGCAGAGCGGAATGCATGGGTCGCATACATGACTTTTTGGCTGAAGATAATGTACTTATCAATATCTTTTCTATATTTGCTAGCAGCCATACCACTAGTCAATCTGGAAGAGGTGTTGGTGGGCTAGCAGGTTGTGATCTTCCCTCTGGTGGAATAATCCCCAATGCCCCAGTGCAATAATGGGGACTCAATGCTAAAAGAGACACTGTCTTTTGGTTATGATGTTAAACTGAGGTCCCGACTCACTGTGGTCATTAAAGATCCTATGACACTCATCGATGAGAGAAGGGGGTGTCATGGCTAAAGTCCCAACCTGGCCCTTTCCACTTGTCACCTAATCATCCCCTGATCTAACTGGCTGTGCAATTTGTCCTCACCCTCCCCACCTCAACCCCTCAGGGCTCCCTTCAAAAAGAGATTTCAATCTCAGTGGGACATCACCAGTTAAATAAATAAACAAATAAATAAATTTAATAATGACTAATAGCCCGAACAGATCAGTTAACTATTGTAGATCATAATAGCAACAGCATAGGCACATTCAAGCTCTAGAACTAGTTAACTATTAATTAGGCTATAAATTTTCCCCTGATCACTTCAAAATCCTCATTGATATTCCTCTTCCATTTTGGTCTCTTAATTTGATTTCAAGTATGTTTATATAAGAACAAGTCAAGAATAATTAGTTGATGCGGAAAGTAAATAAACAAAAGAAGGAATTTAAAAAATCTGTGGTTTTGAGTATTGGACTCCAGAGACTGACATATAAAAAGCTACGACTGACCCCTCCAGTGAAGGTAAAGCATGGTATATACTTATATTGAATATTTAATCACCGATTCATTTAATAATATAAATGCCTCAGAGAAAAAAATAATATAATGTAACCTTTAAGATACTCGAGTGTTGTATATTCATAAAATATTCACGTCAATATTTAGGGACTAATGACTTCAGCATACACCAGATATGGTTGGCTACTTGGCTCACATGCAGCAGTCTTGGTCATTTAATGACATTCTGCGATTAAACGCGACTTCGTACATTTAAATGTTTTCAGTAAGCTTTCTTGATCAAAAAGAAAGCAATTCTCATAAATTAATATCAGACACAACACCTGTAGAGGGCACCTTTTCGCTCATTTTTTTTTTCATTGGGCGTCCAGGTTTATCGGTCTTTGGCGAATGCTTGAAATTTGCGAGCAACTGCAGCCACACCTCAGACAGCAGTCGGCGGAAAATATAATTTTTGTAACTTTTAAACACTCGGTACTTCCAGACAGCGCGGGAGATCGTGTGTACAGTCGCCTTATACTTGCAGTCAGAACCGACATAATCATCAGGGGCTGTTCTGCTGGCTGAAGTTAACACTGACACTATCAATGCAACTCAGACTGTGCCGCGCGTTAATGTTGCCCTTATTTCAAATGAATAACTATGACAACATCTGGTCAAACTAGTCAACCCACCGATAATGTGACTCTCGTGCTTCCCGACTGCGATAATCGCCGTTGCCTTTTATCTTCCCCCCGCGCGCGCCCACAGATTCATCAATTCAAGACTGATTTTCAAATCGGTCCGTTGAGCCCGTTGACTGTACGGACTGTGTACGGTTAAGCCCGGCTTGTGAGGGTCAGTGTGACGGTGACTCGCAGTGCGCCAGTCCCGGTTGGGTTAGTTTAGGTTAGGTTGGGTTGGGTTAGTTTAGGTTACAGCGCCCTTCTCCTTCACTCTTGCCCACCTTCCCCGTCCGCTTGACTCCTCCCCGGAAAGGTTATTTATTGCCCGGCAGCGGGAGAGCGACGTGTTTCACTGGGGGAAGAATCTCTCGGCATCATCGGACTGACGTCTGGAGTTACGTGTGCGGCAGCCGAGGCCGTCAGACCCCGCCGTAATCAGTGACGAGTCCCTCTACGTCAAATCCTCGGTAAGTTTCTGCAGGCGTCAGTGCGAGCGACAGGAGGGGGCCGCTGGAGGAGTGTGTCAGTTACCGCTAACGAGCTGTTTAGTGGCCGCCTCGGTGACGTTAAGCTGCTTACACACCGGACGCGCAACGAATTTTTCGCACGACCGACTTCGCGTCTTTGCATTGGCTTTGAATGTAATCTTGTCGTGCGATAAGCTCGCTTCGCGTCCGGTGTGTAAGCAGCTTCAGGGATTACGGGGCTGTTGAACGGCGTGATTGTAAAGTGAGCCGCCTGGAGAAAATAGCCCGCAAACGGCCGCTTCTCCTCACCGCTGTTTTCCATGTTAAACCGCGATACCGGGAGCGCGTCCGGTACCGGCGTCCGCGCTAACCGCTGAAGTTCGGCTGAAGTATCTAACGTGAGCGGGACAACTTCTGCAACTACCGAGGCCAGCATAGCCGGTTTGCTAAACTGCAGCGAACTTTCGCTAGGTAGCTGGGATTATTTTAACTAGTTGCCGCTAGCTACTGGTTTGTAGACGACTCACGTGTTGCAAGCTAAATAACGTTCGCCTGCGTCACTGCGGATTAACTACTGGCTAACTAACTTCGGCGCTAAGTTAACTAGTACTGGCTAACTTTAGTGCTAACTTTAACTGGTACTGGCTTACTAACTGAAGTGCTAACGTTAACTGGTACTGGCTTACTAACTGAAGTGCTAACGTTAACTGGTACTGGCTTACTAACTGAAGTGCTAACGTTAACTGGTACTGGCTTACTAACTGAAGTGCTAACGTTAACTGGTACTGGCTTACTAACTGAAGTGCTAACGTTAACTGGTACTGGCTTACTAACTGAAGTGCTAACGTTAACTGGTACTGACTAACTGACTTCGGTGCTGACATGTCAGGATTAATATCAGGGTTAAGAGGCGGTTGTGTTTGGGTTGTTGAAAGGTTCCTGGCGGGCGGGGTGGACGGAATGAATTGCAGGGCAGAGTGAATGTCTGAAGAGACTTGTTACGTTAGTTTACCTTAACTTGCTGGTAACTAAGCTTGACCAGTTGGCACACGCGAGGTGATTTGCCCTGAGCGTTTACTGCGCGCTCGGTGTGTTCGCGGAGGCCCGCGGCGCGTCAGCAGGCTGGAAGAGTTCGGCGTCAGACGAGATTCTCCCTCCGTTCGCCGACCCTCGTTACTGAAACCGTTTAATGTGAGTTTGAACGGGTCGAATGGGTAGTCAGTGGGCGTCAGTTACTGCAGTGTAAGACGAAGCAGGAGCTTTTATCGTGGCCATGTGTCGCGGCCGTCAGTGACTGACCCCGGAGAGCGTAGCGCACTTTAAAAGTTCAATAACCGCTGCATTTGAGTCTTTCGAGGCGGCTGCGCATCGGACGGGACCAACTTTTCTCAGTGAGCAACGATTCATATTCAGACGGTGCACAACCAGCACTAAAATGGCGACACTGTTTTCGAAAGGAATGTGTAGTAATGGCGTGTCGTGTACTTCTCTCTTCCTTCCTTGGTGCGATGAAGACAACGCCCATAACGAGCAGAGCAGCAGATATTAACGCGAGTGTTTTCCTGAGGTGAAAGCGGGCTGTAGCGCCAAGTTCTAATTATGGAAGTTGAGGGACTAGTTTGTGAACCGGCTCGCACTGCCAGCTGTAGATGTGTGTGATTCCTGCCTAATGGTGTTTATTGGGCCCATCAACAGGGCGTATATCATTTTTTTTTCTTTTATTTCTCAATAATTGATCATTGTCACTCACTGATTGCCTTTTATTTTACACTAGAATTGTTACTGTACCCATCTTGTATCTAATGACTGTTGTATGCCCACCCAGTCTGTATTATAGTCACAGGCCTCCCATCCCTCCTGTCTTTGGCAGAATGTCAATAAAACCTTCCTTGAACCCGGGGTCTTCTATCATTCCTGCATCTCATATTTTTCTGTGCTCATCTGGCAGCCCAGACCCATGGCACAAAATTTCTGTCCAATCCTCAGAAGTCTTTTTCATTTATTTGAGTTTTTTGTAGCCTCTCTAACAAATGCCATTAGAAAAATGCTTTCTCAAAAATCAGCACATTTCCGCACTTATTTGGAAATAAATGAATGTTTTAAGGTTATTCTTGGGTGTGGATAATGATGCACATTGCTGTGCTTAAGTTTTAGGCACATTTGGAACAATTATGGTGGAGATGCCTCCAAATATCTTGAAAAGGGGGATTTCAGAATTTTGAAGAATTGTATATAAAGATTTCATCAACTGATAGTAAGTCAAACCAGTGTCTGCTGTGACTGTCCCGTTCCTGAAACTGAGGAATTCAGTCCTGCCATTCTGGAGTTTAGAGTCACTGGCTTTTCAGCTGTTGTAGGCCTGTGAGAAAACCTGCTTGTGTTCTTCTGCAGGCATGCAGTCTGTTGCTCCTGGTTACCTCAGCCAGCACAGATGATGCTGAGATCAGGGCTGGGTTTACGCTGTTATCTATATCAAATGTATTTACTGAAAAACAAACACTTTTAGAAAGTTTTAAGTGAATTTTTGGAGTTTTTAATCTACAGCAACATTTGTGTAGTAAACAGAAAATCATCATCCTTTGGATCATTAATAAAACAAAGTCTTGGGTGGTCTGAAATGTTTGCACAGTACTGCATGTGCTCACCGGCTTGTAGAGAAACTGCTGTATCTCTGATATTTTGAGCTGTTTTGGAGGAACTTGACCCAAGATGAGTGTTGTGCGGAAATTCATGGCATGACCTGTTACTCTGTAAAAACACCTCAGTCCCAGTGGTCACTGGTTTACTACATTAGGGCCAAATCATGATGGAAACACATTCACAGAACTACTTTTTATCATATTTTAGTCCATAACACCTGAACTAAATATCTGAAAAATGCATTCTGTACCATTTTGGAAAAGTAACACTATGCGGAAAAAGTTAAATCATAAAATAGGCCATTTTCATTTTTTTTAGCTTACATGGCCTAAGGCCATATAAGCTATTGTCATGGGTTTGCGCTCGGCGTAGTCCACTGTCCGTCGTCTCTTGTCTGTAAACTTTTGTCTTCTCCGAAACTGCAAGACTGATTGTTCTGAAATTTATTGTGCATGTTCCATATCAGCATGGGACTAAAGTTTGTTCAAGGCTTTAGAAAATTTTTAAATTCAATTTTTGAGAAATTTTTGTTACAATGGAGCCTTATTGGAGGGAAATTATTTGATGGGCTATATCTTTGAAACGGTAAGGTCATACTCACTATTAATCTTAAATGGGAAGTCATATATGGGCTTCACTTTGGCACCCTGACCTTTGACCTCAGGTGATCTTGAAAGGTCAAATTCAAGGTCATGGAATTTTATTGGCCTATATCCAAAACTACTGGACGGATTGTTCTGAAATAATGCATAGGGGTGCGCTAGTGAGATGATTGAAGTGTAGACTTGGTTTTTTCAAGGGCCTCGTGGGACAAGGTTTTATTGTTGAAAAACTGCCTTTTTAAACCTTGCCATTTGCTTTACGTTCACGCCTCTGAAAGTGTAATGTTGAAATGCCAAGTAAAGCTGCACGAGGTGGAAAGGGAGCTGCTCGCCCTCCAGCAAGTGCTGTTAGCCATGGCCAAGCTAGCATGGAGCCTTTAGATATGTCCTCAGTTTAAGAGGAAGACAAACTTCCACTCATGGCAAGAAATATCAAACAAGCTCTTGCAGTCTTTTAATGAACGGTTTGACAAGTTCAAGCTGACTGTCCAAAATCTTTTGTCCACTAAGCAGATGCTCACTGAGAGGGTATCCATTCATGTGGTTGTAACTTATGTTTCTGAGCTGCGGGAAGAAAATAGACTGCGGGCTAAGTTGTTGGATCTTGAGGGGAGATCCAGGCACAACAACATAGAGATTGTCGGGGTTCCGGAAGGTGAGGAGAAAAGGAGACCAATAGAATTCGTCTCCAGGTTGATTTCCAGGCTGGTGGGGGAAGACAACTTTACTAAGCCAGCTGTAATTGATGGGGCACATTGTCTTGGACAGCCCAAAACCCCGGAAAGCTCCAGATCTTGCACGATAATGGCACAAGTGCATCTTGCACTGGGGGAAAAAAAATTCTGCAGTTCGGGAGGCAGTGTTCACTGGATTACAGACCCAGGTGAAAAAATACTGGACTTGAATTATACTTTTACAGTCTGTAATAAGTATGGTGTATGTTTTTTTTCGCCCCCTTTATGTGTAATTAAGTGTGCTCAAGTAGTCATTGAATACTACTTGTGTACTACTTCAGTACACTTAAAGTGTACACTTTCTAAAAGTATATATTAAATATATTACTTTTTGTGCTTAATTTGCAAAAGTATATTTGTGATAACTTTTTTATGCAACAAATATACTTTTAATATAATTAAGTGTAATACTTTTTCACCTGGGGAGGTCACTGCATCGTAATCTTCCCTGACTGTACCTTTGGAGGTGATGCAGCTGCGGGGATTTTCCGCGACGTGCGATAGCACTCGCGGGAGAAGGAGGTTTGGCACTCGCTGCGCTTCCCGGCTCGGCTCCATGCGCACTATCTCGGGCGAGTAAAAATATTCAATGGTTTAGGCGAAGAATTTTGCTGACCAAGAACTTTCTACGGAATGAATGCAGAGAAAAAATGTACATGGAATGGACTTCTCGTACGATAGTTTTTTTCCATGTTGTAATATCTGGCTGTCTGGATATGTACCAGTGAGGAGCCGTGAGTTAAATGAGTTCATTTTTCCCTTCACGCCTTTTTTGGCTGGCGGTCCCGATGTGTACAGCTAGTGTGGCAAATTTCATCTTGTATTGTGGGGTTCACTAACCAGTTTAAAAAGGGAGATTCAGTTAAGGTCAATTCCACGGAAACTGACGGAACATTTAGAACAACTTTAACTTCAGTTACTCTGTAATTACTTGCAGGATCACTACAAAATATCACAGGGATTCAAACATTTGTTGGTTCTCGGGAACCCATGTAATAGATTTTATTTTGCGTATTACACTATCCCACAGTTTGTCATTTAACAGGGTAACTAACATAACATGAAAAAATACCTCACTTTTTACATGCCTTTTTTAAATTGAAGATTTCTCTGAACTCTTTCCTTAAATCATCAGTCTCTGTCAGAAGAAGGTTGACAGTCACTTCTTCAGCAATCAGAATGAATAAAGTGTTTATGTTGGCTGAATTATATTTTCTGAATCAAAAAGTGGGGTAACATTCTTCGGTAACTGATGTAACGTGGTTGTTACCAGAGAGAAATGAGAGAACTGAGCTTTGTTGACTTTTCTGTGGCGTATAATTCTGGGGTAGGAGTGCAAGGATGTTTCACTGACAAAAAAAACACGTTTTCAGTGCAGACGTTCAATTCTGTGGAAGTCTATGAGAAAATGACTCTACTTTTCCACCTGATTTACAACCCCAATTCTGAAATAGTTGGGACAAAGTATAAATTGTGAATAAAATCAAAATGCAATGACTTTCAAATCACGCCAGCCAGTAATTTATTCACATTAGAACAGAGATAACATGGCAAATGTTGAAACTGAAATTTTACAGTTTTAAAATGAGCCCATTTCAAATTTGATGGCTGCTACAGGTCTCAAAAAAGTTGGGACAGGGGCCTGTTTACCATGATGTAGCATCCCCTCTTCTTTTTAAAACAGAGTGGCGGCATCTGGGAATTGAGGCGACAAGTTTCTGAGTTAAGCCATTGGAATTTGATCCCACTCTTGTTTAATACAGGCTTCTAGCTGCTGGAGAAATTTGGGTCTCCTTTGACGGACTTTTCTTATAATTATGCGCCAAATATTCTCATCTGTGAAAGATCAGCACTGCAGGCAGGCCAGTTCAGCACACAAACTCTTCTACGACGAAGCCATGCTGTTGTAATAGCTCCCATATGTGGTTATGCATTGTCCTACTGAAATAAACGAGGCCTTCCCTGGAATAGATGTCATCTGGAGGGGAGCATGTGTTGCTCTAAAACCTTTATATACCTTTCAGCATTCTCTGTGCTTTTTGAAACATGCAAGTGTCCCACACCATTTGCACTAATGCATCCCCATACCATCAGAGATGCTGGCTTTTGAACTGAACACTGATAACGGATAGAGTTTTAGATGGCATCTGTGGATGGCATGGCGGACTGTGTTTACTGACGGTGGTTTCTTAAAGTATTCTTGGGCTCATTTTGTAATGTCAATGACGGAATCATGCCGGTGAGTGATGCAGTGGCGTCTGAGGGCCTGAAGATCACGGGCATCCAGTAAAGGTCTCCAGCCTTGTCCCTTACGCACAGAGATTTTTCCAGTTTCTCTGAATCTTTTGATCTTATGCACTGTCGATGATGAGACCTTCAAAGCCTTTGCAATTTAACGTTGAGGAACATTGTTTATAAAGTATTTCACTATTTTTTTGACGCAAACCTTCACAGGTTGGAGAGCCTCTGGCCATCTTTACTTCTGAGAGACTCAGCCTCTCTAAGACATCCCTTTATAGCCAATCATGTTACACACCTGATGCCAGTTAACTTAATTACTTGCTAAATGTTCTTTCAGCTGATTCTTTTATATACTAATTGCTTTTTCAGCCCTTTTTTGCCTGTGTCCCAACTTTTTGGAGACCTTTTGCAGCCAGAAAATTTGAAATAAGCTCATTTTGTGGATAAAAATGTATAATGTCTCAGTTTCAACATTTGAAATGTTATCTATGTTCTATTGTAAATTACATATTGGCTCATGTGATCTGAAAGTCATTGCATTTTGATTTTATTCTCAATTTACACTTCATCCCAACTATTTTGGAATTGGGGTAGTATTATTTAAATAATGATTTTCCACATTACTTTTTTGCATCTATTGCAAGTTTCAAGTCTCCCTCAATATATCACGATGTTCACTTTTGTAAATTATGGTCTTACATAGACTAAAATAAACGATAAAGCCAGAATACGCTTTAGGGGTGTGGCTGTCCTCAGGTCCTCGTCTGATATGATCAGATCAGATCCACATGTAGATCCACCCCTGGTCCTCCCTGGATAATCAATTCACGCTCTCATCCAATTGGAATCACATCTGATTTCAAAATGACAAAATGGTGCAATTCAAATTGTCAAAATCGAGGCTTCCTAAATGATATGCTGAAACCAATAGGTGACGTCACTGTTGCTTCGTCCATCTTTCTATATAGTCTATGGCACTATTACACTGTGTCCCAAAAGTTCCTGCACCACAGAAAAAGTCAACTCAGATTTGAATAAACGCATTCTGTTGAATATTCACAAAGCAAGTGTATCCTCCCTGCATCATAATTACCGCCCTCAGCCTGTGGGGCACAGAATGCACTCAGTTGTTCAGAACGGAAGCTCAAAGTTGCCCCACTGCCGCACAGCCCTCGCACTGAGCTGCTTCATGGTGGTGGGGGGTGGGCTGTGGAAGCGCCGACTGTTCAGGATACCCCAGGAGTCCTCAATCGGGTTGAGGTCCGGGGAGTTGGGTGGCCATTCCTCTCTGTGCAGAAAGCCAGCAAGCTGCTCAACACCACTGCTGAGTTGAACAAGCAGTATGGGGAGGGGCACCATCTTGCAAGACCATTTCTGCACGCCTGTTCAACATCTTCCTAGCAGTGATGGGGCCCGATTTTCTTTTCTCTGGTGAGTATGGGAAGCGGAGAATGTTCTGGACATAATACTCAGCATTGATAGTGGTGCCCTGGGGTTCAACATGCAACTCCAACAGCCCTGAAGATGACATCGCCCCCCCAGACCATGCAATGGGCGGTGAACTTGACTTGTTCAGAAGGTGGCACTTTCTTTCGATTGTCAGTGTAGATGTGCTCATTTTGGCTGTTGGGAGTTGGGAATAAGTAGAGTGGGCACTCATCAGAGAGAACTTTTCCCAGTGTCTGGGTCATTGTGGCAAACTTCTTTGTCAATGCCAGCTGCTTCTACTTTTGCAGTTTGGTAAGGCGAGGAATCTGTTGTCTCCTGTATGCTCCCAGACCCAGTTTCTCAGTCAGAAAACGATGGATGGTACTCTTAGAGACTGCTTCCCCGAGATTCTTCAGTCTTCGACATAGTCTGCAGCAGGATTGGCGGCTCTTTCCCTTGGCCTTTCGGATGAGGTCCTTTGCCCTGGAACTCAGGACTGAGAGGCTCCTGCAGGGGACTCGTCTTCAAGGGAGTCACAACTCTGGTGTCTCTGCCATCATTTCTTCACCCGTCGGATGCCTCTGCCGAGGTCCTGAGCTCCTCCCTGCAGGTTTTCCCTGCCCTGCGGAAGGCAGTGGCTTCAGCACAGACCTGAGGCTCTGAAGGAGCTGCCTTTACAGGTTTTTGTTTGGCCATCGTGGCAGCGCTACCAAAAAGGTTCTTTGTGACCGTTCTCTAGGTTTCTTGGTCAACCAAGAAATTTTTATAGGCCTCTCGCAAACAGATGAACTAAAAAACAACCTCACAACACCTGGCTGACCAGGTGCAACACATTTTGGAGACGCATGTTGCCCATTGGGGTGCATGAACTTTTGGGACATGGTGTAGAAGTAAATTATTACAAAACAAAAATTATTCCAAATGCATGACAAAAAAAATTGCCCCTAAGGTATAATTTTGCATGGAATTGACCTTGAAGTTTTTCTGCCTCTGCCAAAGACCCTTCTGGATCACGAGGAGTAATGTGTTTCCCAATATTTCACATTTGCGCACCAAAGAGTTTGAACATTTTGAATAGTCTTTGCAGTCTGAATAGACATGTAAGCTATGAATTCTGTGGACTTTTAGTTAAACTTACATTTTAGGGGTCTTGTACTCTGCAAGACATGGACACCAAATTAACATCAAAATTTTAAAAGCCCCCAGATGCATGTTCTTAAAAGATATTTTTCAAAGTTATTATTTTATACCATCATTAAAAGGGTTAATTAAGATGTCCTGGTCTGGAAATATCAAAATATTTATTTGGTAAAAAGTGGGGTCTTTTTTAAAGCAATGTTTGGTAACACATGACCATTTTGAATTGGTAACACGTGGTCAAAGACACAAAAAGTTGATTTATTATTGCATTTATTTACAATATGTACACAATATCAGGCAGACCATACTGCATGGATGTATTTACAAAAATATGCAATTTTTAAAATTATATACAATTCAAAAATATAGGATTTCACTGTGTTCAGAAACAAAAGTCACTATTTAGTATGCCTTTTTCATGACTTAACATTCCTTTCCTAGTTTAGCAACAAGAATAGATTATTTTTTAAATTATGAATTTCATTGATTACAGTGCATTCACTGTTTTGTAATTTATTACCAGACAGCATATTTCACGAAAGTATTATCAATTCATAAAAATGTAGGTTAATGCCTTTACAAAAATGTGCCTATCTATATATTGGGGTCAAAAACTTTTTTTTTTTTTTTTAAGTCTCTTGTCAACATGATCATGACTTGGCAGTTGGCCCATTATTTCACTTGTACGTACTGTTGATTTGTTTTGAGTGGCGTTTACACTAATGTCGCACATTGTTTTGAGTGGCACATTTACTTTAATGTGCTCGGACGCGAGTGTGATTAGGGATGTTAAACTGAGCATTCAAATGCTGATGCATCGATCTGCTCTGCGGAATGAGTCCTACGGCTCAGATGCTGCCCTGGAATGAAAAAAAAAATCTTGTGTTAATAACTGGAGAGCTCTTTCAGAGGCTAGTTACCATGCGATTTTATTTACTGTGTTTCTGACTTATGGGTCGTGATGAGCGGGGTGAATATTCTGTTCTTTCCAGTCCGATGACCATGGAAGGTGTGGTGACCTCACAGTCGGACGGGACTGTAAATGATTCAATCTCTGACGGAGAAGTCATTAAAGTGCAGAAGCAGTCTCCTTGCTCACCGGGGTCGTCTCTCTCACAGGTAAATGCCACTGCTCAGGCTGGTCCGCATGGGTGTACGTCTCAGCTGTGCTTTGTACTGTGGATGAAGTCAATCCAGAAATTTCTGCAACTTCAGCTTGGAAAAAGTTGGGACAGTATCGAAAATGCACGAAAAAACAAATCTGTGATTTCTAAATTAACTTTGACTTGTTTTTCATTGTAGACAGTATGAAGACGGTGTATTTAATATTTTGGTCAAATCCTTTCTATTTGCGAATAAGCATCCATCCCTCCCAATCAGGCCTGTAAAACAAGCTGGGACAGGGGCAATATTCAAGCAGTAATGAGGTACAAAATTTGAATTCTTAACGGTTGATGTCTGCAGATAATTTTCTAATGTAGTCATAGTTTTGCTCTTGCAAATGTAGATTATGGCTATGAAATGAAGAAAGCACGTTGTTACTCACATGTTTTGTGTCAGTGTGGACAAATGACATTGATCAAACTATTTTTTAGTTCACCTGGACCAAAGGTCTGGTGGGCTCATGGGTCATCTGTCTGTTTTCTTCCTGGTCATCTGTATCGTCCGGAAAAACATTTCCTTCTCCGAAACCACTGGGCCTATAAAGCTGAAAGTTGGCGTATATTTTACTGCTACGAGGGCACCAAAATTTGTTCATGGTGTTATCTAACAGCCTGTACAAGTATGAACAATCCAGGTGTGCTACAGTGTCTGCCTGCGGCACTATTTTTGAAATATCTGAGGTGCTAAAACTACTTTGTCATGGCTTGACATAAATGGAAAAAGGATCATTACAGTTCTTCTTTAAAAAAAGATTTTGGCAGATTTTCACAGCAACGTTACCCCCCTGGAAATCTACCATCAAAACGGAGAAAACCAACTTTGTCGTGGTCTAAAACCTCACAAATTTAAGAAGTTGATATCTGCAGTAGGTTGTCTTGTGGCGCAAGTCCTTTGTAGAGCTGGACACCTGAACAATTGGTCTTTTTACAATGTTTTGTCACAATGTATGTTGGGCGTCGCTGTCGACTCTTTAAATTGACTCGGCGCCTGCGAAGCTTCACGTGCTCATGACGACGAGTTGAGAAAACTCTATTTTCATTACATTATGATTATCAAGACTGGGCGTGTTGCTCATGACAGCAGCATAACGTGGGAGCTGGACTTGCAAACCACGCCTTTGTATGTGTTGTGCACATGTTCGTCGTGCCTCTTGTGTACAGCACTGTCGCCAACTTAGTTGTATTTAAAGTGCTTTATAAATAAAGTTTGATTGGACTGGATGTTTGATGCTCACTCACTTAGCAATATCATGGTTTTAATTTATACGTGTATAAAACTCCATATGTCACATTTTGCAAGTGTCAAAATGTACTTGTATTTGAGAACACTTTGACTCAGAGGGTGTCATAGCTAGAGGATGAGCCTGGTATCTAAATGTAGCTAAAAATGAGAGCTTTCGTGTGCTACAGCTCTTTTTTTTTCCACCAACCACATATCCCACATGTTTATATGACCCTTAAAAGTCTACCCAAAATCCACTTTTTGATGTTTACATCTGATCTTACATCCATGGTAGTAATACTTTTTGATATGTCATAGATATTACATTGGTACAGTTTTGCTTTTAAAACCGATATATCCTGCGGTATTGATGCTCCAAGTTAGTTATAGAGAAAATTTTACTGAACAAAAAAAAGAGATTATTGACTTTAGATTTGAACATCTGGTGTGGATTGCAAGATTGATTTGGTGGAAGTTTTAAACAGAGCTCACGTGTTTTCCATCCCTGAAAATTTCATGCGTCCTGTACTTATGAAGTTATGAGGGCCCAAAATGTTGAAAATTTTTTTTTTAGAAAGTTCTAAAATTTGACGCAGCCCTATGTACATCAAGGGCATGTAACTCTGAAAATATTCATAATACGTTGGTTTGTCTCATTTAATATAAAATTATTGCACAAAAAACGGTAGCTGATTCTTAGGGAGTAAAGCTGGTGACACTGACTTGATGTTTCACAGAATGGCCCCCTCCTGTGGTGGTATCAACGATGCGAAAAACTAAGTAAGATTGTGGAGTAACATCTGCTGCCTTCAGTAAAGCTTTTCCAGGGATAGCCATACATATTTCAACAAGACCTCACCAGAGCACATTTCCTCATGCATTACAAAAGCATGGCTGCGTAAGATGATGATGATGCGGGTGCTGGACTGGTCTGTCTGCCGTCCCAACTTGTCCCCAGTATAGAACGTGTTGCATATTTCAAAACATAAAATTTGACTTTGATGACCCTGAGCTGTTGCACACTTTAAGACCTATTGCAGGGAGAAAGTTGTGAAATTACACTCGAAATGTTATACATTTGGTGTCTTCAGTCCCCAAACATTTATAAAGTGTCATGTAAAGGAGTGGCAGCATTACAGTTTGGAGAATTCTGTCCCAAATTTTTGTGACATTTGTTGCTAGAAAGGGTTACCTGGAGTGAATGCCCTGTAAAGCATCTGTGTGACAGTCTGTCTGTACAAGCGCTATACATAAACATTTGAATTGAGTTGAAGAATCAAAGTTAAAGTAAGTGATTATTTTTGAAAATGGTCAGGTGGCTGTGCTTGGTAAAATGCATTCAGTGAGGTAGTTGGTGTTTTGGCTCGTTGTCACCTCCACATTTGTCAAAATTTGCTGTGGCCGGATAATTCTTTTTTTATTTCTTAAATGTCTCTATTTGGCTGATCGTAGCATTTTGTGATCACTGTTCCTACTGATTGAAACAGTACTACCATGTGTAGTCCCATGATACAGCCTTAATGTAATCCCTTTTTGCCGAAGTAAAATGATAATCTAGCGTCAAATAAAATGGTTGTTGGTATTGTCATATCTTGAAGGTGTCTGTAGGGGGCAGTGCAGAGGTTGCAGGGCCAGCAGCAGTGACTGTGGTGCAGTTACCTGGGGGGCAGACCGTACAGGTGCAGGGGGTTATCCAGCCCTCCCAACCATCTGTCATTCAGTCTCCACAAATACAGGCCAATCAGGTGGGACTCTCATGATCATTCCTCCGTGTGCTTGTGTTACTCTCACGGTATACTCCATTTCACTTGTTTTGCACTCTCACATCTGCTTGCATTAGACTCGCTGGGATTTGCTTGAATTGCACTCACTTCTTGTGTTTTGTACTTTACGCAGGCTTTCATTTGCATGCATTAAACTTATATTTATTTAACATGAAACTCACTTGCATACACTTATATTACGCTGACATTCACTCACTGAACCTTCTTTCATTGACCGTTCTCTCTTACACTCATGAGCATTACACTCCATTACATTCCCTATCAGTACACTCTTCATTCATTTGCATTTCACTCACTTCACTTGCTCTTGCCAGAGTTGATATTGGGGACTGGTGCAGAAAGCCAGCGAACTTTAGTTGTGCATTCCCTGATGTTGAACATAACAGTCTCGTGACCTTAACCATGCACAACAAACCATGAGTGTGGCGGGAATGGATGAGTTATTTTTTCATCACACAAAATGTACAAGCCTGACGCTATATTGGAATGTACGGTCAGAGTCATGTGACCAAGCAAAAACCTTAACTGTGACATCAGGCTTTGAAGTTCGCAGGTTTCCTCATTAGTCCCCTCTATTAACTCTGGGCAATTCCTGCTTTACTCGCGTTACATTTACTGCATTAGGCTATGGTGTAAAACTGTTTCACTTCTTATTCCATGAACAGAACTTCAAAACTTCTACATTGTGGTATCCGTTGACCATAATCAACTTTACTATAGAAAACCTGGAATGAACCCCTCAATAGTCATGCTGGCAGACTGGATTTTTCAAAAGTTATTACGTGCACGCTGCCTAGCTAAATAACGTGAACTTAGTTATGTCAATGGCGCTTAACTAGCTTCCTTCAGTGCCAAGCCACAGCAATTCAACCAGCGTTACTCTCGGTATTCAGTTTGGCTGAGTAGAAACAGCGTGACGTAACACTGAGCGATTTCTTTCCCCCCACACTCTCAGCCAATGCGATTCTCTCAAAAGTGAAATATAGAGTCCTGGCAAAAACATGTCATCACATGGGCTATGAGAAAAGTACCTCAGTTATGTGATAAACCGTAAATTTCTTAAGATCCATGTTCACTCAGCAAGATTACGACTGTGCTGCCTTGGCGGAGGTTTGCACTCCAGGACGGCCTCCAGTTAATTTGTGTTTTCCAAAGGCGTTGATGGCGAAGAATTGTGAAATTATAAAAGCACGGAGGCATATAATTACAAGCATAGTAACAAAATGGGTAACGCAGTGTTCAAGAAACACAGCAATATCATATTTCTGAAGGCAGCTGTTCAGCCCAGCCAGAACACCTGTCAAGGTAAACATGCAGCTTGGACAGTTGACTGCTTGTGAATTGGCGAATTACGGAAATCATGTAGTCATGCAGCAGCTATTCTGTGGAAGGCAGCGTTAAACCAAAGCTCCATTCAGTTATCCAAACATTGGAACAATTAAATATATTTATAAAGACGTCATTGTGCTTTTATTGCTGAAGATATACAAGCATATGTTCAGCTGTGAGTGGTTAAATGATGAACACCCCAAGGCTAGTTGAAGGGTCCAAGAATTTCCTTATTCCTCAAAACACTTTTGGAGTTACAAGGAAAAACAACATTGAAGACAAATCCAAATCAATTGAAATCATTGGAGACCACTTTTTCAAGGATTAAAAACAACATTTAAAAACCACAGAACGCCTCCATACTGCTTGTGCGGCGTAATCAAAGTGTTCGTTAAGTCCTGACATTCAAATATGACTTGTAAAGACATCTTTTCAAGATATTTTTAGCCTAAATGTCCAATGTAGCCACTTGGCTGGTTGCCCTGTTCATTTTCAAGGAAGAAGTTAAAAATTCAAGACCTCTAGCTACGATGGCCACCGAGGGCAAATAATGGTGCAACTGCCCTAAACATCTCCAATTGATGAAACGTGCGGCAGTTTTGAATGTTCGTATTCACTGACTGAACAGCACATTTTTATGGTCTGCCTACTTGGCGAGGTCAACTTCCGCAAAAATAAGTAGGGCTCTTAGCTAAGTGGCATCATTGGACATTTAAGCTAAAAACATAGTGAAAATGCGACTTTACGAGTTAAATTTTAATGTCGGGGCTTACGGACACTTGGATTACGCCGCACAAGCAGTATAGAGATATTATGTGGTTGTTTTTGACGCTTGAAAAAGTGGTCTACATTGACTTCAATTGATTTGGATTCGTGTTCAATGCGGTTTTTCTTTAAAACTCCAAAACTGTTTTGAGGAATACAAAACTTTTTTCAGCTCCTTCTATACCATAACATGATAGGTTCTCCAGTTTCACATGACCTCATCATCGCAACTTGTCCCAACATTATTGGAGCCCCTGGACGGGCGGCTACTATGGTTTCACATGTGTTGTCTCTGCTGCCGAGACGCGGCCGTGGGCGCTTCTTGTGGACGCTCTTCAAGCTGTAATTTTTGACATATTACTTTCATATTTGGTATGGACATATGGTATACTTCACTTATGACATGCATCGATTTTGGTTTATATGGCGACCGTATTGGCCGAATAAAATCCAAATTGGTGGCAAAGCAAAGAGATTTCCTTGTGGATACAGTACAGACTGTACTTTTTGACCGATTACTGTCATATTGGGTATGGACCTGTGATGAAGTTCACTGATGACACCTCGATTTTGGTTGCCATGGTGACAGTGTTGGCCGAATAATGCGCAAAAAAGTGGAGCAGCCGGCTTAAGGGGGTTACACCCATGTGGTCGCGTCCGACCGGACTGTCTAGTTCGTCCAATATAGCGCCTGCCCCAGCTTTATGGAGATGTTGCTGTCCTTACATTTTCATAAAACAACTGACCTCAAGTTAAAACATCAAGTAATGTATGATTTTAGTGCTTTCAGTATAATAGAGGGTCAGTCTTGTTTGACTTGTTTGTGATTTTTATTTGCATTTTCCATCATAAGCCAAGTAATTACGAAATTGGTTTGTTTATGGCTTGCCATTTAAAGGGCTCAAAAGTGTAATTGGTGAAAATAACTTGATAATGATTCAGTTTCAGTGCTTGGTCGCAAATCTATATCAGTCACTAACTATCTGAAGTCTGGAACCCACTGAAATCGGCAGACGCTGGACGCTTTAGCAAGCCCTCACTGTTAGCAGTTTCTGCCTGTTCTTGGAGAATTTTTCCTGTAGCAAGTGAAATGCTTGCATTGGAAACTGACCAGTTGTTCGACATGGCCTTTTTGAAACATTCCTCGTCTTGGTCGCATTCACAATGTGCTCTGGGCCTCTGCCATCTGTATTTGGTGAGATCTGTGCTGGTAATATGGCGCTATATACAACCCCAATTCTGAAAAACTTGGGACAAAATTGAGAATAAAATCAAAATGCAATGATTTTCAAATCACACCAGCCAGTATTTTATTCACAATAGAACAGATAACATTGCAAATGTTGAAACTGAGAAATTTTACAATTTAAGCCACAAACTGAGCTAGTTTCAAATTTGATCGCTGCTACAGTTCTCAAAAAAGTTGGGACTGGGGCCTGTTTACCATGGTGTAGCATCCCCTCTTCTTTTTAACACAGAGTGGGGGGTGCATTGGGGGGGGGGGGGTGCATTGAGGAGACTTGTTTCTTGAGTTTAGCCATTGGAATTTAATCCCAATTTTGCTTAATACAGGCTTCCAGCTGCTGGAGAGTTGGGTCTCCGTTGACGGACTTTTTGGTTAATTATGTGCCAAATGTTCTCAATCGGTGAAAGATCAGGACTGCAGGCAGGCCAGTTCAGCACATGGACTCTTCTACTACGAAGCCATGCTGTTGTAATAGCTGCAGTATGTGGTTTTGCATTGTCCTGCTGAAATACACAATGCCTTCCCTGGAATAGATGTCGTCTGGAGGGGAGCATATGTTGCTCTAAAACCTTTATATAGCTTTCAGCATTCATGGTGCTTTTTAAAACATGCAAGTGTCACACACCATATGCACGAATGCATCCCCATATCATCAGAGATGCTGGCTTTTTAACTGAATGCTGGTAACAGGAGTGGTGGTCTTTCTCCTTGTTAGCCTGGAGGACACGACAAGAATATCAAATTTGGACTTGACTGACTGCAGGACTCTTTTCCACTTTGCTACAGTCCATTTTAAATGAGCCTTGGCCCACAGAACACGGCGGCGCACCTGGATCATGCTCAACAATGGCTTCCTTTCTGCATGATAGAATTTCCGGTGGCATCTGCAGATGGCATGGCCGACTGTGTTTACAGACGGTGGTTTCTTGAAGTATTCCTAGGCCCATTTAGTAATGTCAATGACAGAATCATGCCGGTGAGTGATGCAGTGGCGTCTGAGGGCCCGAAGATCATGGGCATCCAGTAAAGGTCTTCAGCCTTGTCCCTTATGCCCTGAGATTTTTCCAGTTTCTCTGAATCTTTTCATGATATGTACCGTCGAAGATGAGACCTACAAAGCCTTTGTAATTTGACATTGAGGAACATTGTTTTTAAAGTATTCCACAATTTTTTTACACAAGCCTTCACAGGTTGGAGAGCCTCTGGCCATCTTTACTTCTGAGAGACTCAGCCTCTCTCAGACATCCCTTTTATAGCCAATCATGTTATACACCTGATGCCAGTTAACTTAATTTCTTGCTACATGTTCTTTCATAGTCATACTGCATAACTCCAAAGTATCGTACTTGACAGCTGAAATGAGTTGAGCAGTGTCTAAATATGTACCTGACTGAACACCAGTGAGTACGTGTGTATTTTCGAGTGTACAAAAATTTTATTTTTGTTTCATTTTTAATGAAGTGTGTATTGTCAGGAGTGTGCTCATGTAGTGGTGTTTCATTCTACCAATACTGTTCTGTGGTCATGTAAGCATACAGTCATCACTGTAATGAGCTGGTTTTGAGTTATTGAGTATTGTGAATGTGAAATGAGGTGGACTTTCCAGTGAGTTCTGCTCTCTCAACATGTATTTCTTCTTTATTTCTCCCAGATAGCAGCAGCAGCCGGCGAATCAGAAGATGGAGAAATGACAGACAGAGTTGCGGACTCTCAGAAAAGAAGAGAGATTCTCTCTCGGCGGCCATCTTACCGGTGGGTGCACCTTTGCCTTCTAACATTGGCCTGAGGGACCAGTGCCAATGAGTCGTAACATCTGCCTAGCGCCAATGAGTCGCAACATCAGTTAGCCCAGCGCCAATGTGTCATAACATCTGTTAGCTCACTGCCAATGCGTCATAACATCTGTTAGCCCACTGCCAATGAGTCATAACATCTGTTAGCCCACCACCACTGTGTCATAACATCTGTAAGCCCAGCGCCAATGTGTCATAACATCTCAGCCCACTGCCAATATGTCATAACATCAGTTAGCCCACCGCCAATGAGTCGTAACATCTGTTAGCCTAGCGCCAATGAGTCGTAACCTCTGTTAGCCCACCGCCACGGTGTCGTAACCTCCGTTAGCCCACCGCCACGGTGTCGTAACCTCCGTTAGCCCACCGCCACGGTGTCGTAACCTCCGTTGGCCCACCGCCACGGTGTCGTAACCTCCGTTGGCCCACCGCCACGGTGTCGTAACCTCCGTTGGCCCACCGCCACGGTGTCGTAACCTCCGTTGGCCCACCGCCACGGTGTCGTAACCTCCGTTGGCCCACCGCCACGGTGTCGTAACCTCCGTTGGCCCACCGCCACGGTGTCGTAACCTCCGTTGGCCCACGGCCACGGTGTCGTAACCTCCGTTGGCCCACGGCCACGGTGTCGTAACCTCCGTTGGCCCACGGCCACGGTGTCGTAACCTCCGTTGGCCCACGGCCACGGTGTCGTAACCTCCGTTGGCCCACCGCCACGGTGTCGTAACATCAGATATGACAGATATGACCCTGCTTCTCGGCCTTGGCAAACCATGAAGCATTGAGCTGAGTTGGCTTTTTAGTAGAGTATGGTAGCTGTAGTTGGCTTGGTAGCTGCGAGCTTAGAGGGCGTGTTTCAGCAAACCCGCCCACTGGGCCCACCTCTGCTCCAGCAACGGCCCGCGTTTTTGCCCATTTTTGGATTATCTGGGAGGTAGGCGGAGTCAAGTAAGTGCCAAGATGGCGACCAAATTTGCTTCAAAATGGATATTTAGAAACCTATGGGTGACAACACGGAGGCTACGTCTGTTTTATACCATCAACGGTCTGGCTAGCCTCCGTTGCAGACGTCTTATGGTGTTCGGTTGACTTCCCTCCCCCAACAAGGTCTGCGCTCTGGAGCGAGGTTTTGTGTTCCGTGACGTAATGTGAGCTCTGACATCTCTGTTAACACAGCGGTATACACGAACGAGTTATTCGTCTGCCGAACGGGCTGCTATCGCTTACTTGAAAAAATTTCGAAAATGGCGAAAGAACTTGATGAAAAGCGATCGGAATTAAAACGTCTTTATGAAAGCGAAAGGCCCCGAACGAAACATCAAACAACAGAAGAGTGTTCTTTTCCGTTGTCCAAAACACGGCTAATCTTTGATAACTTTGACACAACTCCTGTAAAAGCACCGGGACAACCAACTCAATTTGGAGTAGCTGAACTAGTTGAACACGCAGAAAACCCTGAATTCATTAATCCTATTCCAGCCACGATAGAGACGATAGAACTAGCCGCAATATTCAAGGAGAAATTTATGATGTACTGGCGCCAAGCGAAAGTACAACCAAGGTGTCAATTGTGATCGAATATCCCAGCAAGCGAGTGACAAAGGAACTGTCTGTTGATTTGGCAAAAGTAGGAGTAGCTCGAACACGAGGGCCCGTGAAAAGACTTGCAGGAGCTGTACTGAAGGAGGAGACACTCCACACTTATGCATATATAATTAGCTCCTGGATTTTAAGAGCTAGTTTCTGATTGGTGGAACACAAAACCTCGCTCCAGTGCGCAGACGTTGTTGGGGGAGGGAAGTTAACCGAACACCATAAGACATCTGCAACGGAGGCTACGGTCTGGCCACATGCGAGCCAGCTGTGTGCTGCAATGCTGAATTCGGCGAGTGTCTAAAAATAAAACAAGATGACCAGCATTCGTCTCGAAGTTCATTCCAAAATGTTTCAGTATGTTTTCCGCCTCCTCGGTTTTCCGTCCACCGACGGCCACTATTACTCAACACTCAAAGATTACCTTGTAAAGAATGTTACTGTCCTCAACAGAGATTTATTTAGTTTTGCTGTCATTTATATAACAAGAACCTTTCTCTCTATATGCAAAGTACAGCGCTACAGAAATCAATCACCCTGCCTGTCTTTCATTTGATTGAGACAACCACACCGATGATTTCCCCACAGCCTCACATTCAGTTCGCCCATGAATACCCAGCACATGTGGGATCGGATAGCACTTGGTGTGTCCATCACTGTTATGCAGGCTTTTCAGTATCAATGAAGACCAGCGCAGATGGGGCATGTGTTAAATGAAGTGTGTTCTATGCATGAGTGTATTGCCCATTGTAGGCAGTGGCATCCAGAGTAACAGGGTCTGAAATAGTAACTTGGTTGCGGAGAAATGTGTCCTGCATTAAGGTCTGCCTCTATGTCTGGGAAATGTATGAAGCTAAAGGTAAACCTTTGGTTCTCTCCAGAAAAATACTCAATGAGCTGTCATCGGACACCCCCGCCATTCCTAAAATCGAAGAGGAGAAATCTGAAGAAGAGCTGGCTGCTACCAGCCTCCCTGCAATGCCCACACCAGCCTCCATATACCAGACCAGCTCAGGGCAATACAGTAAGTTCCACACGCTACTGACTATAATTTGCCCGCTAACCTGCATATACCAGACCAGCTAAGGGCAATGCAGCAAGTTCCACATGCTAACAACCACAATGTAGCAGCTAACCTACATGTACCAGACCACCTCAGGGCTATACAGTAAGTTCCACATGCTAATGACTGTAGTTTACCCGCTAACCTATATATATATATATATATATATATATATATATATATATATACACCAGACCAGCTAAGGGCAACACCGTAAGTTAGTCATGCTAATGACTGTAGTTTACCCGCTAACCTACAAAACCAGTGAATTTGGCATGTTATGTAAATCGTAGATAAAAACAGAATACAGTGATTTGCAAATCCTTTTCAACTTGTATTCAATTGAATACACTGCAAAGACAAGATGTTTAATGTTCAAACTGAGAAACTTTTTTTTTTTTTTTTTTGCAAATAATCATTAACTTAGAATTGAAAGGCAGCAACACAATGCAAAAAAGTTGGCACAGGGGCCTTTTTACCACTGTGTTACATTGCCTTTCCATTTAACGACACTCGGTAAACGTTTGGGAACTGAGGAGACCAATTTTTGAAGCTTTTCAGGTGGTACTCTTTCCCATTCTTGCTTGATGTGCAGCTTACGTTGTTCAACAGTCCGGGGTCTCTGTTGTCGTATTTTATGCTTCATAATGCGCCACACATTTTCAAAGGGAGACAGGTCTGGACTACAGGCAGGTCAGTCTAGTACCCGCACTCTTTTACCATGGAGCCATGCTTTTGTAACACGTGCAAAATGTGGCTTAGCATTGTCTTGCGGAAAAAAGCAGGGGCGTCCATGAAAAAGACGTTGCTTGGATGGCAACATATGTTGCCACAAAACCTGTATGTACCTTTCAGCATTAATGATGCCTTCACATATGTGTAAGTTGCCCATGCCTTGGGTACTAATACACCCCCATACCATCACAGATGCTGGCTTTTGAACTTTGCGCCTATAACAGTCCAGATGGTTCTTTTCCTCTTTGGTTCGGAGGACTCAACGTCCACATTTTCCAAAAACAATTTGAAATGTGGACTCGTCAGACCACAGAACACTTTTCCACTTTGCATCAGTCCGTCTTAGATGAGCTTGGGCCCAGCGAAGCCGCCGGCTTTTCTGGGTGCTGTTGATAAATGGCTTTCACTTTGCATTGTAGAGTTTTAACTTGCACTTGCAGATGTAGCGACAAACTGTAGTTACTGACAGTGGTTTTCTGAAGTGTTCCTGAGCCCATGTGGTGATGTCCTTTACACACTGATGTCGGTTTTTGATGCAGTACCGCCCGACGGATTGAAGGTCACTGGCATTCAATGTTGGTTTTCGGCCTTGTTGCTTACGTGCAGTGATTTCTCCAGATTCTCTGAACCTTTTGACGATATTACGGACCGTAGATGATGAAATCCCTAAATTTCTTGCAATAGCTCATTGAGGAATGTTGTTTTTAAACTGTTCGACAATCAGCTCACGCATTTGTTCACTAAGTGGTGACCCTCGCCCCATCCTTGTTTGTGAATGACTGAGCATTTCAGGGAAGCTGCTTTTATACCCAATCATGGCACCCACCTGTTCCCAATTAGCCCGTTCACCTGTGGGATGTTCCAAATAAGTGTTTGATGAGCATTCCTCAACTCTCTGTCTTTTTTGCCACTTGTGCCAGCTTTTTTGAAACATGTTGCAGGCATCAAATTCCAAATGAGCTAGTATTTGCAAAAAATTACAAAGTTTACCTGTTCGAACATTAAGTAACTTGTCTTTGCAGTGTATTCAATTGAATATAGGTTGAAAATGATTTGCAAATCATTGTATTCTGTTTTTATTTACGATTTACACAACGTGCCAACTTCACTGGTTTTGGGTTTTGTGCGTATACCAGTTCAACTAAGGGCAATAAAGCAAGTTCCACACGCTAACAACCACAATGTAGCAGCTAACCTGCATGTACCAGACCAGCTCAGGGCTATACAGTAAGTTAGTCACGCTAATGACTGTTGTGCACCCCCTTCCCGACAGTCCCTTCCCAATTTGAAACCCTGCAGCGCAATAGCCAATTGTGCGCTACTCTGAAAAAGCTTCCGACCACTGCCGGTTGGTTAAAGGTGGGGATCGAACCCGTCAGCAGCTATTTTTGTCGTACAAAAATAAACAAAGGTTTGCTTGGACAAACTGATTACACCAAGTGAAGGATCCATCATTTTTCAGTATCCCTCCTGTGACACTGCTTGTTAGAAAATGGAGATACCGATTTGTTGTCCTTTGCAATCCAAATTTGAAATTTATAAACAAAAAACATTCCAACTAAATTTCTTGACCATTTATTTTACAACCCCAATTCTAAAATAGTTGGGATGAAGTGTTAATTGTGAATAAAATCAAAATGCAATGATGTTCAAATCACATAAGCCAATATGGTATTCACAAGAGAACATGGATAACATTTCAAATGTTGAAACTGAGACATTTTGCATTGTTATCCACAAAAGTAACTTATTTATGGCTGCAATAGGTCTCAAAGTTTGGACACAGGCAAAAAAGGGCTGAAAAAGTCCATTTAAAAAAAAAAAAAGAGAATCGGCTGAAAGAATATTTAGCAAGTAATTAAGTTGAAGGAGAATTCCAGTGTGAAATTGACTTGGGGTGTATTGAAACATGATAATGAGTACTTACTTTTGTCGAATACCCCACCTCTGTATGTACGCAACATTTCGAAATAAATGGATTTTTAGCTGAAGCTCCCAACAGGCTAACAATGGGAGTGAATCGGGCATGTCGTTGGCTGTTTTTTTCATCATTAACAAGGCTCAAAGTAGCTCCACACTTCATCAGTAGAATTCCGAGGGCCTGACATTTAAAACGAGGCACTGAGAACTTTGAAAATGCACACGTAGTTTATTAAAAAACACCATTTATGCGAACAGTACCTCTATGTAGTTTCCAGTCGCCTCCATCTTGAAACTCACAATAAGTCGATTAACGAGCACGAACGAATAGATTGCAATCTGTTCTCCTATCCCTCCTATTCATTTGTGCTCGTTAATCTTTAAAAACAATGTTACTCAACTTTAAATTTCAAAGGCTTTGAAGGTCTCATCATTGACAGTGCACAACATCCTCAAAAGATTCAGAGAAACTGGAAAAATCTGTGCATAAGGGACAAGGCTAAAGACGTTCACTGGATGCCTGTGATATTTGGGCCCTCAGACGCCACTGCATTACTCACCGGCATGATTCTGTCATTGACATTACTAAATGGGCCCAGGAATACTTCAAGAAACCACTGTCTGTAAACACAGTCCACCGTGCCATCCACAGATGCCACCTAAAACTCTTATCATGCAAAAAGGAAGCCATTGTTGAGTATGATCCAGAAGCGTCACAGTGTTCTGTGGGCCAAGGCTCATTTAAAATGGACAAAGTGGCAAAGTGTCCTGTGGTCAGACGAGTCCAAATTTGTCTTTCTTGTTGAAATCATGGATGTCATGTCATCCGGGCTAAAGAGGAAAAAGACCACCCCTCCTGTTATCAGCGTTCAGTTCAAAAGCCAGCATCTCTGATGGTATGGGGATGCATTAGTGCATATGGTGTGGGACAACTGCATGTTTTAAAAAGCACCATGAATGCTGAAAGGTATATAAAGGTTTTAGAGCAACATATGCTCCCCTCCAGACGACATCTATTCCAGGGAAGGCCTTGTGTATTTCAGCAGGACAATGCAGAACCACATACTGCAGCTATTACAACACTGTAGTAGAAGAGTCCGTGTGCTGAACTGGCCTGCCTGCAGTCTTGATCTCTCACCGATTTAGAACATTTGGCGCATAATTAAACGAAAAGTCCATTAAAAGAGACCCAAAACTCTCCAGCAGCTGGAGGCCTGTGTTAAACGAGAGGGATCAAATTACAATGGCTAAACTCAAGAAACTTGTCGCCTCAATGCCCAGACGCCTCCATTCTGTTGAAAAGAAGAGGGGATGCTACACCATGGTTTACAGGCCCCTGTCCCAACTTTTTTTGAGACCTGTAGTAGCCATCAAATTTGAAATGAGCTCATTTTGTGAATAAAATCATAAAATTTCTCAGTTTCAAGATTTGCTGTGTTATCTCTGTTCTATTGTGAATAAAATACTGCCTGGTATGATTTGAAAGTCATTGCATTTTGATTTTATTCACAATTAACACTTTGTTCCACCTATTTCGGAATTGGAGTTGTGGTAGCCAGTGCTAATAGGCTGGTTTTATGGTAGCCAATGCCAACGGCCTCCGTTCTCATAGTAGCCAGTAATAACTGCTGCTGTTTTGACTTCAGACAGTGCTGACGGTCTCTGCTCCTGTTTTGCAGTTGCGATCACTCAGGGCGGGGCGATCCAGATTGCCAGCTCGAGAGGGGACGGGCTCCAGGGTCTGCAGGCCCTCACCATGCCTGCCTCAGGTGCGCCCCAGCCCGGAGCGGCCATCGTGCAGTATGCTGCCCAAACTGGAGACGCCCCACCGCAGTTCTTCGTCCCGGGCAGCCAGGTGGTCGTTCAAGGTACCAGCTCCTATGCCTCCTCCAGAACCTGCTGTCGGGGAAGCAGCCTGGGTTCTGCTGTCGGGGAAGCGGCCTGGGTTCTGCTGTCGGGGAAGCGGCCTGGGTTCTGCTGTCGGGGAAGCGGCCTGGGTTCTGCTGCCGGGGAAGCGGCCTGGGTTCTGCTGCCGGGGCTGAAAAACATGCTTTCTGTTTCCCTTGATTCGGTCTGGGTTTTGTTTTTATATTCAATTTATTTAACCCTTATTTAAGCAGGATTGAAATCTCTTTTTTAAGGGAGCCCTGAGGGATTGAGGTGGGGAGGGTGAGCACAAGTTGCACAGCCAGTTAGATCAGGGGATGATTAGATGGCAGGTGGAAAGAATCAGGTTTGGACTTTAGTCATGACACCTCCTACTCTCATCGAAGAGTGTCATAGGATCTTTAATGACCACAGTGAGTCGGGACTTTTAACGTTACAACCTTTCAGTATTATGTCGCTATCACTGCACTGGGGCATTGGGGATTTTACCACCAGAGGGAACATCGCCACCTACTGGCCCACCAACTTCCAGTAGCAACTTGGTTTCCCCAGGTGGTCTCCCATCCAAGTGCTAACCAGGCCTACAGCTGCTTAGTTTCAGCCACGTGGCTGGACCAGATCGTTTAGTGGTTTGGCTGTGTTCAGGGCTGCAGCCAGGGTTTTGCTGTCTTGGATACAGCCAGAGTTCTTCCTGGGAGGAGAACCCAGGTTCCATCTCTTAGAGCACAACTCAGGCTGTATTGCTGAGAGGAGAACCCTGGTTGTGCCCCTGTGAACTCAACTCAGGCTCAACGCCTGAATACCGTACACAGGCTGAATCTGAAAGCAGAACCCAGATTCTGTCCCTGATAGATGATCAGGAAACAGCCTGGGTTTTGTTCGCTCTTAAGGAGCCAAGGTTCTACTCCCATGAATTGAGCTAGGGATTTTTGCTTTCAGGGATAGAGCCGGGGTTCTGCTCTCGGGGATGTAGCCTGGGTTCTGCATGCTGGAAAACAGCCCAAGTTCTGCAGTCAGCATGCAGCCTGTGTTCTGCCTTTATGGAGATGACCAGTGATCTGCTCTGAAGAATACTGCCTGGGATCAGGCCTTGGACTCTATCCCTGCGAGCAGAACCTTGGCTCTATCTCTAGGAGCACAACTAAGGCTTTATCCCTGAGAGGAGCACACAGGCTGAATCTCAGAAAGCAGAGCACATTGTGGGCAGTTGATTGGAACTTAGGCTCTAACCTTCAAACCAGATCCCAGCCTCTATCCCCGAGAACAGAAGGGGAAACAGCCTGGGGTTTGTTTGCTGGGTACAGCGTCGGATCTGCTTTCAGGGAAAGAGCAAATGTTTTGTTCCCAGAGATGGAGCCTTTGTTCTAATCCCAGGAATGAAGCCTGGGTTCTTGTCTCAGAGATAAAATCTTGTTTCTGTTGTCAGGGACACAGCTCTTAAACGGCCTTACAGGGATAGAGCCTGGGCTCTGCGTTCAGGGGTCGGAGATCAGCTCCGGTCTCTCCTGCTCTCCTCACAGTCCTGCAGGCGTACAGCTCATCTGAGGCCAGGGTGAGAGAGACCAGCTACGGTCTCTCCTGCTCTCCTCACAGTCCTGCAGGCGCACAGCTCATCTGTGGCCAGGGTGAGAGAGACCAGCTCCGGTCTCTCCTGCTCTCCTCACAGTCCTGCAGGCTTACAGCTCATCTGTGGCCAGGGTGAGAGAGACCAGCTACGGTCTCTCCTGCTCTCCTCACAGTCCTGCAGGCGCACAGCTCACCTGAGGCCAGGGTGAGAGAGACCAGCTCCGGTGCCCCCTGCTCTCCTCACAGTCCTGCAGGCGTACTGCTCATCTGTGGCCAGGGTGAGAGAGACCAGCTCCGGTCTCTCCTGCTCTCCTCACAGTCCTGCAGGACTACAGCTCATCTGTGGCCAGGGTGAGAGAGACCAGCTACAGTCTCTCCTGCTGTCCTCACAGTCCTGCAGGCATACTGCTCATCTGTGGCCAGGGTGAGAGAGACCAGCCCCGGTCTCTCCTGCTCTCCTCACAGTCCTGCAGGCGCACAGCTCACCTGAGGCCAGGGTGAGAGAGACCAGCTACGGTCTCTCCTGCTCTCCTCACAGTCCTGCAGGCGCACAGCTCATCTGAGGCCAGGGTGAGAGAGACCAGCTCCGGTCTCTCCTGCTCTCCTCACAGTCCTGCAGGCGTACAGCTCATCTGAGGCCAGGGTGAGAGAGACCAGCTACGGTCTCTCCTGCTCTCCTCACAGTCCTGCAGGCGCACAGCTCATCTGTGGCCAGGGTGAGAGAGACCAGCTACGGTCTCTCCTGCTCTCCTCACAGTCCTGCAGGCGCACAGCTCACCTGAGGCCAGGGTGAGAGAGACCAGCTCCGGTGCCCCCTGCTCTCCTCACAGTCCTGCAGGCGCACAGCTCACCTGAGGCCAGGGTGAGAGAGACCAGCTACGGTCTCTCCTGCTCTCCTCACAGTCCTGCAGGCATACTGCTCATCTGTGGCCAGGGTGAGAGAGACCAGCTACGGTCTCTCCTGCTCTCCTCACAGTCCTGCAGGCGTACAGCTCATCTGTGGCCAGGGTGAGAGAGACCAGCTCCGGTCTCTCCTGCTCTCCTCACAGTCCTGCAGGCGCACAGCTCATCTGTGGCCAGGGTGAGAGAGACCAGCTACAGTCTCTCCTGCTGTCCTCACAGTCCTGCAGGCGTACAGCTCATCTGAGGCCAGGGTGAGAGAGACCAGCTACAGTCTCTCCTGCTGTCCTCACAGTCCTGCAGGACTACAGCTCATCTGTGGCCAGGGTGAGAGAGACCAGCTCCGGTCTCTCCTGCTCTCCTCACAGTCCTGCAGGCTTACAGCTCATCTGTGGCCAGGGTGAGAGAGACCAGCTCCGGTCTCTCCTGCTCTCCTCACAGTCCTGCAGGACTACAGCTCATCTGTGGCCAGGGTGAGAGAGACCAGCTACGGTCTCTCCTGCTGTCCTCACAGTCCTGCAGGACTACAGCTCATCTGTGGCCAGGGTGAGAGAGACCAGCTACAGTCTCTCCTGCTGTCCTCACAGTCCTGCAGGACTACAGCTCATCTGTGGCCAGGGTGAGAGAGACCAGCTCCGGTCTCTCCTGCTCTCCTCACAGTCCTGCAGGCGCACAGCTCACCTGAGGCCAGGGTGAGAGAGACCAGCTCCGGTGCCCCCTGCTCTCCTCACAGTCCTGCAGGCGCACAGCTCACCTGAGGCCAGGGTGAGAGAGACCAGCTACGGTCTCTCCTGCTCTCCTCACAGTCCTGCAGGCGCACAGCTCATCTGTGGCCAGGGTGAGAGAGACCAGCTACGGTCTCTCCTGCTCTCCTCACAGTCCTGCAGGCATACTGCTCATCTGTGGCCAGGGTGAGAGAGACCAGCTACGGTCTCTCCTGCTCTCCTCACAGTCCTGCAGGCGTACAGCTCATCTGTGGCCAGGGTGAGAGAGACCAGCTCCGGTCTCTCCTGCTCTCCTCACAGTCCTGCAGGCGCACAGCTCATCTGAGGCCAGGGTGAGAGAGACCAGCTACAGTCTCTCCTGCTGTCCTCACAGTCCTGCAGGCTTACAGCTCATCTGTGGCCAGGGTGAGAGAGACCAGCTACGGTCTCTCCTGCTCTCCTCACAGTCCTGCAGGCGCACAGCTCACCTGAGGCCAGGGTGAGAGAGACCAGCTACGGTCTCTCCTGCTCTCCTCACAGTCCTGCAGGCGCACAGCTCACCTGAGGCCAGGGTGAGAGAGACCAGCTCCGGTGCCCCCTGCTCTCCTCACAGTCCTGCAGGCGCACAGCTCACCTGAGGCCAGGGTGAGAGAGACCAGCTACGGTCTCTCCTGCTCTCCTCACAGTCCTGCAGGCGCACAGCTCATCTGTGGCCAGGGTGAGAGAGACCAGCTACGGTCTCTCCTGCTCTCCTCACAGTCCTGCAGGCATACTGCTCATCTGTGGCCAGGGTGAGAGAGACCAGCTACGGTCTCTCCTGCTCTCCTCACAGTCCTGCAGGCGTACAGCTCATCTGTGGCCAGGGTGAGAGAGACCAGCTCCGGTCTCTCCTGCTCTCCTCACAGTCCTGCAGGCGCACAGCTCATCTGAGGCCAGGGTGAGAGAGACCAGCTACAGTCTCTCCTGCTGTCCTCACAGTCCTGCAGGCGTACAGCTCATCTGAGGCCAGGGTGAGAGAGACCAGCTACAGTCTCTCCTGCTGTCCTCACAGTCCTGCAGGACTACAGCTCATCTGTGGCCAGGGTGAGAGAGACCAGCTCCGGTCTCTCCTGCTCTCCTCACAGTCCTGCAGGACTACAGCTCATCTGTGGCCAGGGTGAGAGAGACCAGCTACGGTCTCTCCTGCTGTCCTCACAGTCCTGCAGGACTACAGCTCATCTGTGGCCAGGGTGAGAGAGACCAGCTACAGTCTCTCCTGCTGTCCTCACAGTCCTGCAGGACTACAGCTCATCTGTGGCCAGGGTGAGAGAGACCAGCTCCGGTCTCTCCTGCTCTCCTCACAGTCCTGCAGGCTTACAGCTCATCTGTGGCCAGGGTGAGAGAGACCAGCTCCGGTCTCTCCTGCTCTCCTCACAGTCCTGCAGGACTACAGCTCATCTGTGGCCAGGGTGAGAGAGACCAGCTACGGTCTCTCCTGCTCTCCTCACAGTCCTGCAGGCGTACAGCTCATCTGAGGCCAGGGTGAGAGAGACCAGCTCCGGTCTCTCCTGCTGTCCTCACAGTCCTGCAGGCGTACTGCTCATCTGTGGCCAGGGTGAGAGAGACCAGCTACGGTCTCTCCTGCTCTCCTCACAGTCCTGCAGGCGTACAGCTCATCTGAGGCCAGGGTGAGAGAGACCAGCTACGGTCTCTCCTGCTCTCCTCACAGTCCTGCAGGCGTACAGCTCATCTGAGGCCAGGGTGAGAGAGACCAGCTCCGGTCTCTCCTGCTCTCCTCACAGTCCTGCAGGCGAACTGCTCATCTGTGGCCAGGGTGAGAGAGACCAGCTCCGGTCTCTCCTGCTCTCCTCACAGTCCTGCAGGCGTACAGCTCATCTGAGGCCAGGGTGAGAGAGACCAGCTACGGTCTCTCCTGCTCTCCTCACAGTCCTGCAGGCGTACAGCTCATCTGAGGCCAGGGTGAGAGAGACCAGCTACGGTCTCTCCTGCTCTCCTCACAGTCCTGCAGGCGTACAGCTCATCTGAGGCCAGGGTGAGAGAGACCAGCTACGGTCTCTCCTGCTCTCCTCACAGTCCTGCAGGCGTACTGCTCATCTGGGTTTTGTCTCCAGGGAATAAGCTTCGGTTCTGCTCTCAGGGGCAGAGGCCGTGTTCTGCCCTCTGCACACAGCCTGGGTTCTCAATTTAGGTATTGCGTCTGGATTCTGTTCACTGGTACACAGTCTGGGTTCTGCTCTCAGGTTTACAGCCTGGGTTCTGTTCTCGGGTATAATGCTTGTGTTCTCTTTTCATGGAGAGAACCTGGTTCCTGCCGTAAGGGATAGAGCCTGGGTGCCGCTGTCTGGATTCTGCTCTCAGGAATACAGCCTGGGTTTTTCACTAAGAGATACACACATGGTTCTGATTCAGGGATAAAAGCCTGCGTTGTGCTTAGAGTATGAGCCTGCGCTGTGCTCTCTGGTATGCAGCCTGTCTTCTTTTCTCAGGCATAATACTTGTGTTCTGCTTTTATTGATAGAGCCTGCGTACTGCTCCCTGGGATGCAACCTAGGCTGTGCAACATCTCGGGGTAAAAGTCTGTGTTCTGCACAAAGAGATGCAGCCTGACCTCTGCTTACTAGCATTTAGCCTGTGTTTTGCACTAAGGTATGCGACTTGGGTTCTGTTTCAGCAGTGGTGCCTGGGTTTTGCGCTCAGGTGTTGGAGGATATTCAGTAATAGGCTCTGGGTCTTGCTCGCTGGTACATGGCCTGGGTTTTGGTTTCATAGTTGCAGTTTGCTCTGCTGTCAGGGATACAACGTGGTTTTTGAATTCATGGATGGAGCCTGGGTCCTGTTCACAGGCGTAATACTTGGGATCTGCTTGCCGCATTACGACTTGTGTTGTGTGTGTTCTGTTCTCATAGATAAAGCCAGGGGTGTGCCGCTCCGGGAAAGAGCCTTGGTTCCACACAAAGGGATAAAGCCTGGGTTCAACTCGCTGGTATTCAGCCTGGGTTTTGCACCAAGATATGCAACTTGGGTTCAATTTTGGGGATAGATCCTGGGGTTTACTTTCAGAGAGTGAACCTGGGAGCAGCTCTGAGGGAATGACACTGAGTTTTGTACAAAAGGATATAGCTAGCGCTCTGCTTGCTAGCTTTCAGCTTGGGCTTTGCATTAAGGAGTAGAACTTGGGTTCTGTTTTCAGGGATGGAACCTGGGCACTGTTCTCAAGTTCAAAGTCTGGGTTCTGTTCTCAGGCATAGTATTTGATTTTTGCTCTCATGGATAAAATCTGCGGTCTGCTCTCAGGGCTAGAGACTTTGTTCTCCTTCCAGGTGTACGGTTTATACTGTTCTTGGGCATACAGCTTGGGTTCTGTTTTCTGGGATGCCTGAAAAGTAATGCCTGCCTGAGAGCTGGTGTTACTTTTAATTTTTGTTCTCATGATTAAAGTCTGTGTTCTGCTTGAAGGGATAGAGCCTTGGCACTGCTGTCTGAATTCTGCCTTCAGGGGAACTGCCTGGTTTCTGCTATTTGGGTAAAAGCCTGGGTTCTGTGCTAAGGGATGCGACCTGCGTTCTACTTGCAGGTATTCAGCCTGAACTTTTCACAAACATGTACAACTTGGGTTCTATTTCAGGGATGGAACCTGGGTTCTGCTCTCAGGAAATGAGACTGGGCTGTGCTTTCAGGTGTACGGCCTGGTTGTTCTCTCAGCATCACTACTTGCGTTCGGTTCTCACAGATGGAGCCTGTGCTCTGCTCTTAGTGAAAGAGCCTGGGTTTTGCACAGAGGGATACAGCCTGTGCTCTGCTTGCTAGCATTTAGCTTGGGCTTTGCACTAAGGGATACAACTTGGGATTTGTTTTCTGGGGTATAGCCTGGGTTCTGCTGTAAGAAAAAGCCTGGGTTCTGCTCTCTGAGCTAGAGATTTGGTTCTACTTTCAGGTATACAGTTTGTGTTCTGCTCTCAGGGATGCTGTTTTTTTCAGCTCACTGGTATACAGCCTGGGTTCTGCTCTCAGGTTTACAGTCAGGGTTTTGTTCTCAGCCATAATACTTGGGTTTTGGTCTCAGTATCACAACTTGTGGTCTGCTCTCAGGGAGCCTGACTTCCAGGCTTCTCCCCTCTGCAATAATGCC
Source organism: Gymnothorax reevesii (assembly GCA_029721435.1). Lineage (NCBI taxonomy): Eukaryota > Metazoa > Chordata > Actinopteri > Anguilliformes > Muraenidae > Gymnothorax > Gymnothorax reevesii. Next base: position 5,336,549 of record CM056577.1, read on the forward strand.
TGGGCTCTGCTGTCACCGGTATCTGCATTCAAAGGTTTGGCCTGGTTTTGCTTGCAGGCACATGGCCTGGGTTCTGCTCCCAGGGATGCAGCTTTGGCTCTGCTCTCAGGTTTACAGTCTGGGTTTTGTTCTCAGGCGTAATACTCAGGTTTTGCCCTGTGATACTGCTTGTGTTCTGCTCTAATAGATGGAGCCTGGGTGCTGCTTTCTGGGTTTTGCCTTCAGGGGCACTGCCTGGGTTCTGCTTTCTAGCATTCAGCGTGGGTTTTAGATTAAGGTATACTATTTGGTTTGTGTTTACTTGGATTGTGCCGGGATTCTGTTTACAGGGATACACGCTGGGTCCTGCTTTCAGGGAATGAGCCTGGGTTCTGCTCTCAGGGATGCATCCTGGGTTCTGCTCTCAGGGAAAGGAGCCTGGGTTTTGTTCTCGGGGATGGAGCCTGGGTTTTGTTCTCGGGGATGGAGCCTGGGTTTTGTTCTCGGGGATAGAGACTGGGTTTTGTTCTCGGGGATGGATCCTGGGTTTTGTTCTCGGGGATGGAGCCTGGGTTTTGTTCTCGGGGATGGAGTCTGGGTTTTGTTCTCGGGGATGGAGCCTGGGTTTTGTTCTCGGGGATGGAGTCTGGGTTTTGTTCTCGGGGATGGAGCCTGGGTTTTGTTCTCGGGGATGGATCCTGGGTTTTGTTCTCGGGGATAGAGACTGGGTTTTGTTCTCGGGGATGGATCCTGGGTTTTGTTCTCGGGGATGGAGCCTGGGTTCTGCCCTAACAGTCATCACAGATGAAGCTGTCGCTAAAAGTCTCTAAATTGAAACCAAATAAGGCCGCAGGCCCAGATGGCTTGAAGGCCTGTTTGCTTAAAAACTTTGCCCCCGAATTAAATGGAGTTTTCTCAAGGTTGTTCAATTCCCTCCTTGTCACAGGGGTGCCTAAATCCAGGAAATTCTCAGCAATAAGGCCAATCCCAAAAAAGCCATGTGCGAGTAAGCCTGAAGATTTTCAGCCAATTGACATTAAGACCCTTGATGAATGGTACCTCAACAGCCAGCTAGGAATCAATGTCTCTCAAACAAAGGAGCTGGTTACCTGCACTCAACAAAATCTGACCGTAGGCCAGTTTCACTTGATGGTCAACCTGTTGATATTGTGGAAACATTTAAATATCTTGGCGCAGTTCTGGACAGCCAGGAAACTTTTCTAAGAATGCAGATTTTGTTTTTAAAAAATGTTCACAGCGACTCCATCTTCTTCGGAGATTGAGCGGTCTGTGTCTAGCCACAGACCCTAGAGCTTGTGTATATTGCACACACAGAGTGTCCTAAAATTTCATCCTCCATCTTGGTTTGGTCATTTAAGCTGCAGGTGCAAGAACAAATTAAACAGGATTGTGACTATTTTAAAATTGTGGGAAAACCCCAAAAGTCTCTTTCCCTCTTCTATGCTGAAAGGACAAGGAGGAAAGCTTGGAGAATCCTGGCAGATAGCTCTCATCCCCTTTATAATCAGTTCGAACTTTTGAAGTCTAGGTGGCACTACAGAGTCCCTCTTGCCAAAGGTGTCTTCAAAAAGTCTTCTATCCCTAATGCTACTGGCATCCTTAACAAAGTGACCAATGACTAATCCACAATTAGTGATCTGAACTCACCGTACTTTCATCTTATTTATTCATTGTTCTTGATTATTATTTTTTTGATTTTGATGCAGGTTATTGTACTGCCTTTTATTGCTTGTATGCAAAGATGTGTGTCTGTATTTTAGCACTGTTTGTCTTCTGTGTTGGTGAGCTAAAGACAACTTTCCACTTTGGGGGACAAAGTTTCATTCTATTCTATTCTAAGGGGTGCTGGCATTCAGCCTGGGTTTTGCATGAAGAGATAAAACTTGAGTTCTGTCTCAGGGATAGGGTTCTTTTTTCAGGTAAAGGGCTTATGTTCTGCTCTTGGAAATAGAGCCTGGGTTCTGCTGCAGATGAGGCCAGGTTTCTGCTCCCAGGCGTGGAGCCGGGGTTCTGCTCAAAGGGAATAGTCTTGGTTGTGCTGTTGCACCCGAGGCTTTGCTTTGTGTGGTACAGTTACTGATCCTGCTGCGTAATCATGCACTTGTCTTGATACTTTGCCTGGCCCCAGCTTACCTCACATGATCATTTATTTTTGTAATGAATGCAGCTGAAAGGAGTCTTGTGTATCTAAGCAACAGAAGATTACGTTAGTGGGTTAAATGGCTATATTTGAACCCCAAACAAACATAACTGTAGGTGTGTGCATTGTCCACGAGCGTTTAAAAAAGAAAAAAACAAAAAACAAAAAAAAAAAAAAACAATTTGCACTATGTGCATCGATGATTTTTTATTTTTTATTTTTTATTTTTTTATAAAGGATGAATGAGCGTAGATTCTGCCTGTGCGTGTTGGGCGTCTTCTGTAAATGCAGTTGCGTCATGGTGCTAAAAATATAGCACCCCCCCTCCCTGAGGGATATTGTGCTGTTGTGGTTGTACTTTGTGCTGGGGGGAGGGGGAGGGAGTTCAGCAGCTTGCTGATGTCACAGTGATGTCAGTGCCCTGTACTGTCGCCATGGACACTGTTGATTGGCAGCCAGTCCATTTGGAAGGCAGTAGGAAAGCAGGCTCTACTGGATCATTGGTGCTCAGACAGGAATGGCTGTAACTGGGGATGAGACGGAGTCAGGTATGTTAGCAGCTCTTATTACTGAAACAGCATCAGTGTTCGCTGTGCTTCACTGCCCCTTAGACAGAAATTTTCAGTGGTGCACAAGTAATCATTAGGTAGAATATGTTGGTAGTGCTTCAGTTATTTTTAGTTATGTTTGCAGTGTTTTAGTATTATTTAGTTAGAAAATGTTTGTAGTGCTTCAGTGCTCTTTAGATAGAAATGTTAGTAGTGCTTTAGTGTTCTTTAGTTGGAGAATGTTAGCGGTGCTTTAGTGTTCTTTATTTGGAGAATGTTAGCAGTGCTTTAGTGTTCTTTAGTTGGAGAATGTTAGCGGTGCTTTAGTTTTCTTTAGTTTGAGAATGTTAGCGGTGCTTTAGTGGTCTGTAGTTGGAGAATTTTAGCAGTGCTTTCGTGTTCTTTAGTTGGAGAATGTTAGCAGTGCTTTAGTGGTCTGTAGTTGGAGAATTTTAGCAGTGCTTTAGTGCTCTTTAGTTAGAAATGTTAGTAGTGCTTTAATTAGAAAGGTTACCTGTACTTTCGTGTTCTTTAGTTGGAGAATGTATCAGTGCTTTAGTGCTCTTTAGTTAGAAATGTTAGCAGTGCTTTAGTGCTCTTTAGTTGGAGAATGTATCAGTGCTTTAGTGCTCTTTAGTTAGAAATGTTAGCAGTGCTTTAGTGCTCTTTAGTTGGAGAATGAATCAGTCCTTTAGTGCTCTTTAGTTGGAGAATGTATTAGTGCTTTAGTGCTCTTTACTTAGAAATGTTAGCAGAGCTTTAGTGCTCTTTAGTTGGAGAATGTCGGCAGTGCTTTAGTGTTAGTTTGAAATGTTAGCAGTACTTTCATGTTCTTTAGTTGTAGAATGTCGGCAGTGCTTTAGTGTTAGTTTGAAATGTTAGCAGTACTTTCATGTTCTTTAGTTGTAGAATGTATCAGTGCTTTAGTGCTCTTTAGTTTGAAATGTTAGCAGTACTTTCATGCTCTTTAGTTGGAGAATGTATCAGTGCTTTAGTGCTCTTTAGTTTGAAATGTTAGCAGTGCTTTAGTGTTCTTTAGTTGGAGAATGTATCAGTGCTTTAGTGCTCTAGTTGGAGAATGCATCAGTGCTTTAGTGTTCTTTTAATTAGAAATGTTCGCAGTGCTTTAGTGTTCTTTAGTTAGAAATGTGAGCAATGCTTAAGTGGTCTTTAGTTAGAAATGTTAGCAGTGCTTTAGTGTTCTTTAGTTAGAAATGTTAGCAGTGCTTTAGTGTTCTTTAGTTAGAAATGTTAGCAGTGCTTTAGTGCTCTTTATTTAGAAATGTTAGCAGTGCTTTAGTGCTCTTTGATTGGAGAATGTAGCAGTGCTCAGAAAATGTTAGCTGTGCTGTAGCGTTCTTTCGTTGTCATACTTTGATATCACTTAAGTGTTTTTGAGTCACAGTATACTTGCATTGCAAGTCTTTGTCTTTGTTTGTATAATCAGGGTATTTTCTTCAATCCTTATTGTTATCTGATTGTTATTTAATGGTTTGCTGTCAAGAGAATTTCTCTTTGTTCCACATACAACACGTTAAATTATTTATTTATTTTTTAGCCACTGGACTCAAACAAGACATGGTACTGAAAGCTTGACACTAGAATGTTTTTGCTCTCTTCAAAGTCAGAATCATAAAGAATTTTCAATATATTTTCCTGTGTTTTTCAAATGGACATATTTTACTTATGCTTTTGCTCAGAGGTCAGACTATGGTATGTGTTATGGCCAAATGGCAGGTTGTGAGATGTCAGCGGAGGAGAGAGAGTGTGTACTCTGCAGCAGATGATTACGGGTGAAATGTTTGACTGAAGAACGTGAGAACTCAATGTGGGTGGGTGTGACATCAGCACCCTTCCTGTAACACACACACCTCAGCGCTGAAGGCAGCTCACTGACGTCAGTGAGAGTCATCCTGTGATTACAGGCAGGATTTACAGACTGAGTCACTGACCTCAGACCAGCCAGCAGCTCTGCTTTTGCACACTGAAAGCCCATGGTCATGCACTCTTGTGTTGGAGTGCCTTTTACGTGTCCTCAAGGCCATGTTTGTTGGAAGTTGCGTAACGCACAGATGAGGGCGATTAGTTTGATTATTGGGTCCATTAACCCCTTAAAGGATGCCTTTAGGGATCCACAACTTTATTTAATAAAGTTCTGATTACATAAATGAATGAGCTCCACTTAAAAAATAGTTAGGGGTGTTGTTTCCTTCAGGTGGAAAAAAAATATAATAAACTTGACGGCTTTGACCAATTATCTCGCAATAAGGGATAAAACTTAGATGTGACGTCATATCGCTCACTCCCTGCACGCATTACTGAGGGAAAACAGGACTTTCCCAGCTCTACAGCCTGTAAATATGAGCTAAGCTGAAGCCGTCACTGAAACCGAAGGATACGTGTTACAGCCCGGAGGCTCAGTGACCTCAGAGAGCAGGTCTGATCAGTGACACTGGGTCCTCACGAGATGGAGGCCCTGAGAGATGCAGTGAAGCCCTAACGATGGGCTCACAGTTGGCCAGTGCAGTGCCATTTCAAATCAATGTTTAAACCTTTTTATGATGCAATCAATGTTAGATCAGTCATTTCAGATGGTGTTTCTCTCTTTTTATATACATGAATCCTGTTCTTGGGTTTGTGAGCAAGACGAGCAGGCTCATTGCTGGAAAGCTTCATGGGAAAATTTTCAGTTTGACTTCAGTTGAAAAGAAATGTTTTGAAATTCTGGTGCTGCACTGTTCCGAAGAGGGATGGTGTTACTCCGTTCACTTGCTTGCCACTTGAGTGTGAAAGTATCTCAACAGCTCCACTGCAGAGATTAGTGGTTTTAATAATCCCCACATGGAGGGGAGGGGGGGGCGGGGCAGTTACTGCTATAAACATGTGTCTGGCTGTCTAAGCAGGCATCACTATGATTCCAGAAAAAGAAAAGTCACAAAGCTTGTCTGCTCTCCCCATGGCATGGTTGTCCCGACCATGCTAGTAAAAATGTGATGCAGTTCATCGTGCAGCCCTAGCATGCAGTGCTTATGACTGTTTGGCCTTGTGATGTTTGTGTGCGCGCACTCCTGATTGGTCTATATTTGTTTTGGCAGCTGCCACTGGGGACATGCCTGCCTATCAGATTAGAGGCCCTGCCTCCAGCCTGCCGCAGGGTGTGGTGATGTCAGCGTCTTCTGCCGCCCTGCACAGCCCCCAGCAGCACGCCGAGGAGGCCACGAGGAAACGAGAGGTCCGTCTGATGAAGAACAGGTGAGTGAGGGTCTGAGACTGAGCCCAGCTTGAGTCGGCACCAAAATAAAACTGCAGCATATCGCATCAAGCCAGTTCTCTCAGAACCTTTTCATGCGCCAGGCAAACGTACCTCCTTTCATGGACTGATGAGCCTTTAATTCTGATTTCATTCTCCCGTCGAGATGAGAACAGGTCACTCCTGTCTTGTTTCAGCGTGAGCTTGGCTATGTAAAGATGTAGCGCAGTTCCTCAAAGTGTGAAAGCTGTGGGAAGTGGAGTCCCTCTCAGATCAGTGCTTGGACCACTGCTCCTTCTCAAATGCATTAATGACCTTAACTTGGAGCATTGAAAATAAACATTCTCGCAGTTGGTGGAAAAATGGCAAATGAAATTTTGTTTCACTGAGCTCAATGTGAAGCTCTACACTGGAGAAATAAAAACAATGAATGTGACACTCTACACTGGAGAAATAAAAATGAGTGTGAAACTCTACACTGGAGAAATAAAAACTGTGCACTGGGTTACTTCATGCACAGGGAAGCCAAACACTCCGATTTCGGCGGAGTTACTCCAAAATTTTCATAGAAAATCTGTTCTGCGCATTAATGTCCTAAAACTTCAATTTATCAATTAAAATTTTTGAAATAATTTTAACATCATAAAAATTTGCAATTAATTCGAACGGCATCGAACAGAGTAGTATGCGGCTAGCATCTGTGGTACAGTGGGATATGTACATATTCAAATGTAGAGGCTAGCTAACCAATTTTTTTCTTAGGCCAAAACATTCTTTTGCTTGATTGGGCCGTGATATCTATTTGGTTGGCTTCACGCCTTCCTACAGCCAAAGTAAAAAATTGTGACAAGACGGCGAGTTGCAGTTCATATGCAGGAAGTGATTAGCTGGTAAACTGCATATCAAAATGCTTTTGATGTACCAAATAGTCTGGCGAGCATTTCTTTGTTGTCACCCGCTCCACTGCTGAATGATATCACATAAGCTGTCACAGGCTACAATCATCATTCAGAAGGTACGACTGTATCAGTATCAGTCGTACTAAAGCACTGACTGTACGAAAGTACAGTCCCCGAGCTTCACTTTGCATGCTGGAAATCACCAATGCACGGAAGGAAATAATGATCTCGATCCAATCCTTCACAACCGCTGTAGCTGACAAGATAAATATTTGCCTCAAGAATACAGTCTGCTAAAGCTAAGGTTTTTACAAAAGCTAGGATTACGATTATGCACCTTTCAATATTCACTAACGCTACTGGTAAACTGGTGAGCCCCTCCACTGCTCAACGTCAACTTGTTCAAAAGTGCTGACGCTAGCCTGTAAAACAGCTAAATCTGTGCGTTTCAATATGCATCCCACGTGTGACCGTAGATGGACACTAATTACATGGCAAACGCTGGTTACTTCCACTGCGGTGTTTTGGCGCTTTTCAACTACATGGCACCTACTGTACTCGGCACCAGGTACTTATTTGGGGTTGCTTCTCCACTAGAGGATAGTACCTACCGCCTCCGTGGTACCTGCTGGTTGTTGTGACGCAGCATGTTTGGCTACTGCCGCGACGGCATCATCAGTTATATCTAGTTTACTTTTATTCCGTCAATTTTGTTAAATATTTGTGTGTTTAAATCAGGGGACACGCACAACTGCCTCCGCGTTGGCACTAAAGTCCACAAGTGTTTATTTGTAATTTGTTTCACATTCTCCTGGTGCATCGGATAGCAGCTGGTTTTGTGTCTGATTCGGTTGCACATTAAATGTACCTTGATAAAGTGAAAATGCGCGCACTCTATGAAAAAGTAACAATGTCTCTTACCGTGTGCACGGTCAGGGCTGACGTATAGCAAAAAAAAATTAATCCAGCACTCACGGATCAAAGTAAATAAATTTTATTTCGGCACGGGCAGCAATACACGAACGTTTCAGCCTACTGGCTTTCTTCAGCGTGTTACACAGCAAGGCAGGAGGCGTTCATTTGTAGACGTGTACAGGGTATGACCCTTGAACCACCAACTTAGGTCATTTACGATTATAAAGGAGAAAATACCAATTCAGAAACCCTAAACCAAAAAATAAATAAATAATTAAAAAAAAGATTATATACACATAGATTCATACATATACACATCTACAAACATATGGTCATAAAAAGCACCCCAAAAGCAATTCTTCATTAAGGCCTTTAGGCATTTCAGTTTGCAGTGTGTATATCCAGTAGGCTTCCCTTTGAAGAAGGGTTCTGTCCCGATTCCCCCCTCTCTTTAAAGGCTGTACCGCTTCTATCCCCTGAATCCTCAGGGAACACACATCGTGACCCGCCTGGTTAAAATGACGTGCTGCTGGGGACCTTTCCTCTTTATTTCTGATATTACTTTTATGTTCAGAAATCCTGATTTTCAGTTCTCTTTTCGTTTTTCCCCACATAGCAAAGACCACAAGGACATTTTAAAAGGTACACTACATGTGTTGTTCTGCAGGAAATTCTGCTCTTAATGCGATATTTTCTACCCGTGTGGGTTTGTATAAACTCGTTTCCGCGAATCATTGCATTGCAATGTACACAATTATGACAAGGAAAATTTCCTGTCGGAAGGTCTGTTAAAAATTGTTTGGGTGACACATAGCCATCAGCCCGCACCAAATAATCCCTCAGATTTCTAGGCCGTTTCTATGCGAATATAGGCAGGTGTTTAAAGGCGTGTCCCACGCTGGGATCGCTTGACAAAATATGCCAGTGTTTAAGAACCGATTCTTTTATACCCTTCGAAATAGGGGAAAATGTGGTCGCCAACACTAATGTGGAATATCTTGCTTTCGGAGGACTGGGGACCAGCAAATTAGATCAATCAACATCCCTTACCCTTTGAAGGCAATTCCGTAATATTGTTTCCTCATAACCCTTGCTCCGAAAACGACTTAACAATTCAGAAGCTTCTTCTTCAAAAGCCTCGTTCGTATTGCAAATGCGTTTTATGCGTAACAATTGGCTATAGGGGAGCCCCCTCTTCAAGCCAGGTGGATGATAGCTCAAAAACTCGAGATAATTGTTACGATCTGTTTTGCTTTATATCTGGTCAGATCTATGTACCCACACATCAAGAAATGACACAGATTCCCTACTTGATTTTCTAAAGAAAATTTCAAGGAGGGCATTCGGGTGTTTATAAAAATACTGAACCCTTCTCACTCTTCGCTTGTCCCGGTGAAAATGAAAAATATGTCGTCTATAAAACGAAACCAACATTTCAACAGATGCGAAAATGGATTATTTTGATACATGTGTTCTTCTTCAAATATACCCATAAAGAGGTTTGCATAATTAGGTGAACAAGGGCTACCCGTGCTTACGCCTTGACACTGCAAATAAAAAGAATTCTCAAATTTGAGAATTTTTCTGTAGAGTGATAGACATCAATTCATCAAGAAACTCAGAAGGGGGCGTTGGATCCTCCCTCTTGTTTAAATAATATGTAAGCGCATCAAGGCCCTCTCTATGCGGACGTTCGTATACAGGCTATTCACATCCATGGTGCAAAAAATGTCGGTGTCCCGAATATTCTCAACAGACTGTACCTTGTTCAAAAATCAGTAGTGTCCTTCAAAAACAAAGGTAAGGATGTTACCAGGGGTTTTATATGTATATCCAAAAATTGAGACATGGGCTCAGTGAGAAATCCAGTGCCCGCGACAATGGGACCCAGGAACAGGTTCAACAGCTCTTATGTATTTTGGGAAGTGTATAAAATACAGGGCGTATGGGGTGTTCTTGAACCATAAAATCACATTCATTCTTGGATATCAACTGATCCTCCACAGCCTTATTCAAAAAAGACTTGATCTCAAGAGCAAACTTTAAAGCCAGGTCACAACTCGAAGGTGTATAAAATAAGTCATTGCTTAACTGTCTTAATATTTCATTTTTGTACGCTTCTTTATTTTGTATGACCACAGCCCCTCCCTTGTCCGCATTTTTGATGACTAGAATCATCTTTTGACAGTGACACAAGCGCATTACTTTCTACAGTTGATTAATCAGAATAATAAACCCCCTTCTTGTGAGATAAAGTGGTTTAAAATTATTTTAAAAAATAAATTAGTTTTAAATTTTTATTTATTTATTTATTTTTTGGTTTGGGGTTTCTGAATTGGTATTTTCTCCTTTATAATCGTAAATGACCCAAGTTGGTGGTTCAAGGGTCATACCCTGTACACGTCTACAAATGAACGCCTCCTGCCTTGCTGTGTAACACGCTGAAGAAAGCCAGTAGGCTGGAACGGTCGTGTATTGCTGCCCGTGCCGAAATAAAGTTTATTTACTTCGATCCGTGAGTGCTGGATTAATTTTTTTTGCTATACATTAAATGTACCACCTAAAAGCAATGATATACGTAAAAGGCAGAGTATTCATATTCAGGCTTCATGAAACATTTCACTTTGAAATTGAAGGCAAAACACTTAGCAAATGCGCAAGTCGCAGGAGAATGCAGAGTATTGGAATTTATCGCTTTACGATGCGTCATCTCATCTGATACCTTTAACTTATCGGTATCTGTAAACTTATTTTTCGTGCAATTTTCGTAGAATAGGGGCAGCACAATAACTTTCTCAAGGGGAATTGGGGGAACAGAATTAGACTCCACACCGTTGCTTCTGATTTCGCTACAAACAGGATCACGGACAAAAACACATTTCATAAATGCAGCAACTTCGGTGAACAAACGCAACCTTGTTTGAAAGGTTAGGCAACGCACAGTATATTATATATATCAAGCTGCCTAAAACAACACACATTTCAAAACTACAATCTGAAGACCTGTTTCAATGATGGCAAGTGAAGCCAGTTTCCTAGCGATAATGCGAAAGCGAGTTGTCTTTTGCAGAGATGATTCTCTCTGACCAATCAGTGGGCTGCTGTGTTGTCATGTCACGTTTTGGTACCTACTGGCATAGATGAATAAAAAAAATGTATTTATATAAATTTTACATATTTATGCATACTAGTACCTGGTTGGCCGTTTTTTGGAACCCTTGGAGAGCAGGTACCAGAAAAGGTACCAACCAGTACCAAGTACCAGGTACTTTTTCCTAATTGAAAAGCAAAAAAAGCGAGCAGAGTAGAGTAGAGCTGGTACCGAGCAGTGGGAAAAGTGCCTACGTCACCATTTTTTGCGATGGTTCCACTCGTATTCTTGCAATATGATCTGGGCTACTTGAGGGAAAACAATATAAAGATAAACTGTTGAAGTCAACATTATTTTGTGATGTTGATACTAACTTAAATCATATTTAAGGGATTTGATTTTTTTTTTGAAAACATGTATGTTAACTTACAAGTCTGTGGTTCCACAGCAATTTTTGAATTATTTTGGAAAGATGATTAGATTCTCGTCTGTGTCTGTGTCTGTGTTATAGGGAAGCTGCGCGGGAATGCCGCAGGAAGAAGAAGGAATATGTGAAATGCCTGGAGAACCGAGTCGCTGTGCTGGAGAACCAGAACAAAACGCTGATAGAGGAGCTGCGAGCTCTGAAGGACATCTACTGTCACAAGGGAGATTAACCACACACACACACACACACACACACAAACCACACACTCACTCCACACTCACACTCCACACTCTGAAACACCGCGCACACACACGCATTACACATACACCCACTCGCTCACACACACACACACACACACACACACACACACACACACACACACACACACACCACAGACGGGTCTCTCTCTCAGGGCCCCTGCTCCAGAGTTTGCCCAAGTCTCTAAGTTCCCGTTCGTCTCTATATGCATTTTATATGAAATTTTTAAGACCAACTACTGATTTTTATTTTTAAATGAATGTCCCAGCGTGAGCTTTACGGCCCGTCAAACAGAAAGCACTTGGCGATGCGTTCATGTCGTCCGTCAGACTCCCCTTCCCAGGAGTCCAGAAAAGGCTGCTCTCGCATCCTTTGAGAACTGTTCAACAGAAGCTAACCTGCCCCCAAAAAAAAACTTGTATTATTTTGATTTTGTCATTTCTGATGTGTATATATATAGAACTTTTATGTGCTGAGGCTACCCTGCTTCTATACAAGATGGATAAACCTCTGAGAGGATTTTTTAATTAAATTTGTTATATTGTTGTTATATTTATTTGGTTGTTTTTGGTCATTGGAAGATTATGCAGCACAATTGAACTGCTCTTTGCTTGATTTTCTGTTTTTCCCTCTGTAAGTGTAATGGAGAGAGAATTGTTTGCAGGATTGGGGTGGGAATAAAACATGAATGTTTTGAAGCTCATGAGTGCAGATATGGGCCCTGCATTTCAATGGGCTGCTGCTATGGAGAACTGTGTTTACTGGAGCTCAACCTGCCCCTGCCTTGAGCAGCTCAGTAAGGCTGGAGCTGATTGGCTGTCTCCTGGAGTAAGGCTTGAGCTGATTGGCTGTCTGCTGAAGTAAGACTGAATGGGGGGCTAAGCTAAGCTTGGTGAAACTCAAGCCCCTTGTGCTGTTTGTTAGACTCTCGCAAATCAAAACGATCTGCTTGCATTTTTGGGATAGCGTAGCCGTTCTGATAGCATGTGATTGCCATGGGGATGGAGGGGAGGGCAGGTTAGATGATTGTGATTGCCATGGTGATGGAGGGGAGGGCAGGTTAGATGATTGTGATTGCCATGATAATGGAGGGTGGGGGATAGATACTCCTGGGGTGTCACTGAGATGACGACAAAGCCCTGAGCCTCTTATTCTTATCTTCACCACTCATCTGGTGTTCCCCAGGGCTCTGTCCAGGGTCCTTGTTATTCTGCAATCGGGAGCCTTTCATAAAGCAGGATTATTACAGTGGTTGACAATAGTGCTGTGTAAAACCCCGAACAAGCCTTTTTATTTCAGCCTATGTTCAGTTTCATGAGGATTCAGCATTTCACTCGGTGCTCTTATGCAGTTAACCGTAATCTTGCTTAATTAAACTGATCACTTGACTCCATTCCTCTGTCAACTTCCAGCAGTTCCATGTTGATGACATCCAGTCATCTCTGTACGGTTGAACACAACACTGTAACCATCCTATCTATGGACACTTCTCTGCTTGGATTGCTGATGCTTATCCTCAACCAAGCTGTATTCCCTTGCAACCTCTGTAAATGGGGACGGTGCCTTCTTTGCAAAGTATGGACTGCGACTGTGCATCTTTGGCTAACTCACCCATATTAATGACTCCTCATTTCACAGCTGCTCGATATGGAGTGAGAGGATCGCACCCAATAACATCACTTCTGCCTCCGAGTGTGTGACATCCCTCTGGAGTGGGTGGTGTGTTTGTTTCCTCTGGTTGTGTTCAGTCCTCTCTGGCTGAGTTATATTAGCTACCACATGCTGAAGAGGCAGATTATTGGGAAATTAATGGCTTTGACTGACATCAAGCAGCTGCCTGGTACCTCACCGAATAGTCGAAGGGACCAGGGGTAATGGTGATTAATAGGTTCTTGCAAGGGTTCTTTCAAGTTCTAATATTGTGCTGTTGTACCGACAAAATACACAAACTCAGTGGCTCCAGCAGGTAGGATCTACTGGAGAAACAGTGTAAATGGGAAAGATTATCCTGACCTTTCATACAGTGGGCTAAAAATTAATAAGGAATAATAGACATGATGAATGATTAAGCTGAAGTAAGGTACTTGGGAGGTACTGGGGAATGCAGTAGTCATTCAGTCAGTGCTTTGGGTTATAAAAACCTGTCAGAAAATGAAAACACTATTAAACTGGTTCTGTGAACTGCTCAGCGAGTCAGCACCAAGTTGTTTACGGGATCTCTATAATCATGCAAAAAATTTTGTCCAAATGGATGAAAATGCTGTCAAAGATTAAAAAAAAAAAAAAAAAACCAAAGAGGTCGGCAGGTTTCTGAAGTTGAGCAACTCTTGACTGTTGGTGCAATATCCTTCCTGCACGGCGCTGGTAAAGGAGACTTCAGCACCAGCCTCTACGAACGCCCAGTGCACAAATGAATCCTGTTCTCCACTCCGTTTGAGGATTAAATACCATCTACTGTCACTCACAATTCAGATAATTCACTGCTTCCATCGGACTAAATAAAGTCATATCAAAGCAAAGTTTGTGCAACCGGAGAGCAGCTTTCTTTCTTGTCCGTGTGCCATATTTCATTAGCGGCGTTAAAACGTCCATCCTAACCGCCAGCACATCTGAGTGGAATTTTCCACTCCTGACCGCTCATCCCTCTGCGGCCCCTCTGAACTGCAGGGGGCTGCAGCCTCCCGATTCTACTATATCTGCGTCAGAGTGAAGATGCCATCTTGTGGATAAGCAAGGTCACTACAGGGGCATCATTCCAGGTACGTTGAATAATTGCACTCACGTCTCCTGGTTCTGTCCTGAATCTGACTATGGGGAATCCTACCACTTATGGACGTTTCACCCCACCGAAGTGAAATGTACAAAATATCTAATTAATCCTTTCTTTTACCAATATTCTGTCATTATATTACTTAAAAGATTGGGCGGATGCATTGAATTAAATTGAAACATCTCCCAAGACTAGTGTGTGCATTTAAAACCTGTGTAGTGTTGCCTCCGTTGTGTGACCGTTTCTTTGTCTCACGTTATTGCCTACCAGTGACCAGCCTTTAATGCCGAAGCCAGAAAAAATATACAGGATGTCATTTTAAAATGGGGCTTTTAAACTCTATAAAATGTTTTTTTAAATATTGGCTTTTATTTCAACAATGAAATTACTGCAATCTGGACAATGTTATTAGAGCTGAATTACAAAATATTCTTTGTAGAATTCAGTTTACTTCAGTTGCATTGAAAGTGTGTTTAAGGTATTTAAGAAGCCAGATTCAGTACATTGGCAGTGATTTATCTTAAGTTATGTGGTCAGAGTTAGTACCCCGAGGACTTCTTCAAAAATAGGTGCTAATTAATTCCTCCAACTGAATTTTGAGATGGAATTGATGCTGTTTTTACCCCTCAGACCTCAAGGCTGACGGGGTATTGCTATCCTTCGTGCGGTTCAGCGGGCGGCACCTCACACTGAACTACCTCATCACTGGGTCAAGACCTCATCATGATTACACCGAAAAATAAGGCTACAGTTTGCATACAGTCTTACTTGCTAGCAAGCTTGTTGGCTACCAGGCTAGCAACAGTATAGCCAGCGCCCAATGTATTTAGGTACATAGTCAACTGGCTAGCGAGCTAAAAAGGCTGCAGTTCGCTTTCAATGTGTACACTGTCATACTCATTAGCGAGCTACTTGGCTTCCTAGCTTGCAAGCCAAAGTGATATCAAACTGCATGTCATAGCTAGCAGGCCAGTATTTTGGTAGGGGTGTTGATGAGAGTCATGGTAGAATGGGGATAAACCTACTGTTTTTGTTGGTCAACGTTCCTCTCACAACTGCCTCACAGATATAAACGGCATTCGACCCGCTGCCGCAAGCAGCTTGGCGGGCTCTGATCCTGTACTAGGACAGAATATGACCGAACATCTCGGCTATAGCAATCTATGAAGCATCGAGCTGAGTTAGCTTCTTAGCCTAGTTTGTAAGTCGAAGCTAGCTTAGAAGCTTCGCTTCTCCCAAATTCATGCAATCCGGGACATCAGCTCTGGGGACCTCTGTGCATGCTACTATCTGTTTAATCTATTACTGCTATCCCAGAGTTTTAACCTGGAGTTAATTTTTCCTAACTGCACCATTCAAGTTTCGAAGGATTATTCACCTTTTTAAGGTACATAGTCAGAAATAGCTATGCATGCCCCGAAGAGTAACATATTGTCCTAAATTGCAAATTTCTTAGTCAGTTTCCCTGACTATTTGCTGGTATCCAGTTTTACACCTGGCTTGAGTGAGCTGTGGAGTGTGGGAGTGAAGTGTTTTGCTCAAGAACACTTACTATTTATCGGTTCTGAACAGAGCGGAGAACTGGTGATCGATGAAATCAAAGCATCAGTTGGCTTCTAACCAGTGATGGTGCTAGACACATGAATCCTGACAAATTTAGTGACAGGACAATGATAAAGAGCCAATCCTGCTTTGCGTAAAAGGGGAAAAGTCACATGACCAGCTGTGTAATGAGGACCTTAATGACTCACCAATGTTCTTCTTTGGGTCTGGTAATGAAATGTTTTAGTATTAGTCTCTCAAAACACCTTATTATTATTGGTGTGAGTGCAACTGGCCTGTAATCGTTGAGACTGTCTGTAGTGGATTTCTCGAGAACTGGGATGATGACTTAGGATTTATGGCTGGTTGGGACTTATTCCTGTCTTAGTGATTGGTTGAAGATAGTGGTGAACACAGTGCAGAGCTGATCCGCACAGGTTTTGAGTACTGTCCCGGGTACTCCATCAGGGCCAGCGGCCTTCCATGGATTGACTGATTTGAGGGCGTGTCTCACCTCGCGTACCTGAAGGATGAGCGCACAGGAGTCGGTATTCTGTGTCTGCAGTGCGGCTGACACAGGAGTGTTTGTCTCAAACCGAGCAAAGAAGCTGCTCAGCTCCTCTGCTAGTGAGACACCCATGGAGGTGTGTGGTGTTTCTGCCCTGATGGTTAGTGGTGCGCTGTCTGCCCTGCCATACCTTCTAGGATCGTTGTTTGTGAGGTGGTCCTCGATTTTGTTTTTGTGAGCCCGTTTTGCGCTCCTGATCCCTCTCTTCAGCTGCTCTGGGAGCTCTGTACTGGCCGATGTCTCCTGACCTGAAGGCAGTGTCCCGGGCTCTGAGGAGAGATTGAACTCCCTCATTCATCCAGGGATTTTGGTTTGGAAAAATTTGGATACGTTTGTTTACAGTCAGTTTCTATGCTGTGTATCATGTAGCCCAAAACGGTCTGTGCGTAGATTTCCAAGTCCTCTTGTGCAAATAAATCCCATATTGTGCGCTCAAAACAGTCCTGAAGCTCTGAGAGGGCTTCCTCTGGCCATATTTTGATATACTTTGCAAAAGCCTAAGTTGCCTCCCGACGAGGAGTATATGCTGGGATTTAAAAAAAAGTGAGATGTGGTCTGATAGGCCCAAGTGTGGCAGGGGTACTGCTCTGTAAGAGTGCTTGATGTTAGAATACACCTTGTCCAGAGTGTACCCCTGGTGGCACGTTTCACGTGTTGTGTGAAATTGGGTACCACAGTTTTTAAGCATGGCTGATTAAAATCGCCAGCGATGATGCGGACACCCTCTGGATAGGCTTATTGCTGTCTGCTGACAGTGCTGTGCAGAGAGGCTAAAGCTATGGTAGTGTTTGCATCCGGAGGAATATATACTGCCGTAATGATTACCCCTGTCAGTTCTCCAGGCAGATTAAAGGGACGGCACATGATCGTGAGGGCCTCCAAAGCAGCGGGATAGTGTCTGTGAATAGTCCTGCTGTTATTGCGCTATTCCTCCCGTATGTAAACACAGAGCCCCCCTCCTTTGCTCTTACCGGTGTCTCTATTGCGTTCCAGGCGGTGGTTAGCGCGGCCGGCCAGCTGCACCGCAGCCAGGTCTCTGTTATTATTAGCACACAGCAGTCCCGTAACGATTTATTAGCAGCCGGCAGAGGCTCCATTTCATCCATTTTAGGGACGATTGATCTGGCGTCGGACAGGAATATGCTGGGAAGCGGTGGTCTGTGTGGCTGCTTCCTTAGCCTTGTCAGCAGCCCCGCACGGCGGCCACGCTTCTGCCTCCTTTCTCTGCACCGCCTGCGCCTCCTCGTGTGGCCGACAACAATCCAGGGACAGCCGTGGTCATCAGTTACGCCGTGCTCCCTTAGGAAGTCGGTTGTGATCTTTGTTCAATGTGAGTTGTAGTTCAATGTGTATCAGTTCTTGATGATTGTACAGATACTTTCCGTGACAATACTTAACAAACAACCACAGAATTAAACACCAAACTAGAGAGTGAAGAGCCGCTGCACAGACGCGCACCGCCATCAGAGTAACCGGATCAGAGTGGAAGGACTTTATTAAAGGAGACCTAACATGCTGATCCTTCTTTTAATACATATTAGTAATGTTATAATGTTGGTTGTCCATGCTCAACCTCTGAAGAGTTTCTAAACATAAGATACAGGGGTTTTGCCGTAATCCAAGAATGTGATTTTGTAAACATGATTTCCTCTTTGAACAGCTCCTCCCGAGATCTTTGCGAGGTTGTGCTGTCCAATTGGTACAGACCTAGCCAGAGCCAATCATGGACCTGGACCTGGCCACAGCAGAAACTATTCTAGCTGGCACTAACAACGGCAGATCATACTATGCCTTAGTAGTGTTGACACTTCCAGAAATACAAAAGAAGAACTGCAGACCATTTGAGGTGCAGTTTTGTCAGTATCTCTCTCAAAGCTGCTTGTCCTTTTACTTTTGGACGCAAAGGAAAACAATTATTTTTCTTCCAAAAGAGGATTCCACCAGAAATCAGCGGGTAGCTTTTTTTGTTTGGTGGCAGCAAACAGCCACGGCCAAAGGGAAGCGCTCGGAGCCACAGGCTGTAAGTAACGATATAACGGCAAATAATGTAAGTGAAGCTAACATGTTACGAGTGGCTAGCAGGACCTCTAGCGATAGTTAGCACAAACAACTGGCCTCAAACGCAGTCTTTGTAAAATATCTGAAGATAAAGCCTGTATCAGCCGCGACTGTCCGTGACTCACAGATACATAAGCTGTAAGTTGCTTTTACTGCATAAGCCGACCTGTCGTGATAGCCAGTTGATTGTGGCTGTAGCACAGCGGCTAACGCAGCCAAGTTACTGTTGCTAATGTTTGTGTTCTAAATATGCAAGAATGATATCGGGGGAAATTCTACAGAAGGTGTGTGAACATAAATCTCATTAAAGCTAACTTTTAATACTTGTTTGTAATTTGGATGCTTGGTACCACTGTTCACAGTTAGAGAACTTGCTGTCTGTAAATCTGTATTGCAAGGGTTTGTCTCTGTGGTTGTTGTGGCCGCTCGGTTACCAGCTGCTGCAAGTTAGTTTGCATGCCGCGCCAATTAAAAATGCTCCTGGTTAAATTACATGCAGTAATTTTGATCGGTATGCTTGTGTTACTTCGGTAAGCATCAATATGGCAGTTTCATCATAACGTTGCCCGTTTAAAGCCAGTACAGTTTGTGATCGCGTCACTTACCCATGATCGGGATCAACCGTATACTTCACAAATGTCTGAGCAAGGTCTCTGGTGCTACCATGAAAGCAATGCAAAACGCAAAAGCTGTACCGGTTTACAAATGATTTCTCTGCACTACGTTGACATAATTTCATACCCCTTTAGAAATTGTTGTGGTAAATAAAAAGCCAAAAAAAGCGGAGATTAAATGAATAATTCTTTCCCTGATCCTGACCTTAACCCTGATCCCTAACAATAATCTTGAATCCCGGTGCTAATCCCTTCAAATCGACTGCCGTACCGATAAAAACTGCCGTATATCTAGACACTGCGAAACCTGTATTATGTTCACAACATAACTGAGCTCTCTCTAGCTGTCGCATACTATCCATAAAGCTACTTTCACATCGGACAAGAAACAAATTTTTTGCGCGACAGATTAGCTACATTCAAAGTCAACGCAAAGACGCGAATACAGGCATAATGGGCGCGTTAAGCAGCTTTCACACTGGACTCGAAACAAATTTTTCGCAAGACAGATTACATTGAAAGTCATGACCGCTTCTCAGCTACTGCATGTTAGTTTGCTTCGGTAAGCATCAATGTGGCAGTTTCATCATAATGCTGCCTGATTGTAGCCACTACAGTTGAAGCTAATCGGCGAGGTGCTGTATGTGTCTGCAGAGTTGGGCTGCAGTTAGACCAGATGTAGGTGTTGCAGAGCTTGGGGTGCGTTTTTGGGTGCTTCTGAAACAATCGCTTTACTTATCCATGACCGGGGTCAGCCTGATGCTGTACATCTCCAGTGTCTGGGAAAGCTCTCTGATGGTACCGGTGAGAACAATATGGAAGCGCACAGGCTTTAACGTGTCCGGTATGACAAACGATTTCTCTGCATTGCCATCAATTGAATATTAAATTCTTGCCTGTAAAAGTGATCGATTTGCTAACTCCACATTAGCAACGGTGCACGGTGACGGAACTTAGTCTGTAAAATCTGCTTTATGTTCATGACATAACCGAAGCTCTAGCTAGCTCTTGCATGTTATTCATTCTCTGCTTGGAAAAGCTGGTCATTCCGAAGCAATAAGTAAACCTTTACCACAGGCAATTTCCGAAACGACCGTTTAGCCTGGAGCTTTTGCCTCTCCGTCATGTACCAGCGTGGAAGCTGTTCGTTTCTCCACGCTAACAACACACCACAGCTATGCACACGAACCAGCAGGTCCTTATAATACACACCGAAGCAGTCCATAAGCTGTTGGTCCACTTTTAGCTGCTCCTCACTGTCCATGTTTCCCTCTAAACTCAGACCCTCCGGATTACTACGGTCTCCGGTCTACACTTGGGCATGTCGACCCGTTCTACAAATGTGTCTGTATGGGGTGGATTCTAGCTTTCCCTGCATCCTAGCTAGAGTAGAAAAACCGCTGTACTCACCAACTGTTGCCGTAGCAAACTGTAGCCGATAGCAAATTCCTACTTGAGCTGCCAAGCACTGCGTCCTCCACTTTCGTCGTTGCGTTTATTAGAACAAGTTAATGTCATTAGATCTCTACACATGTACTGCGTTAGATTGCAGAATATGCCCGTCGACTCCTTCGAGAGAGGTGTCAGTTTCACTCTGAAGAGCCGGACCAGGAAAACTGCGTTCTGCTGCCTCGTCCCGCCTAGACCCGCCCTCCACAGAGCTGGCCAGTCAGAATAAAGTGGGCACACGGGGAGTGGGGGCCATAGCGGAAGAGCCGCCCCAATGAGGCGTTTCAGGCAGAGACTACTATGGACTACAAATGGGGTTTTTTGAGGACGGCAGTATGACCGAAATAAGTACCCTTTTTTTACTTTGCGCGATCAGGAGTACTCTAGGGGAGTCAAAGACCAAAATATAAACTTGGAAAAATAACATATTAGGTCACCTTTAAGAAAAATTAACAGTTGCTTAAAATTGTGATTGTATTTGCAGTTGGAACAAAAAACCGCACATACTCTACAGAAGTCCTCCAGGATTGAAACTGAGTAGCTCAGGTGTAGTGAATGCTCAAGTTAGCTGGATGAGTTTTTAATGTTTGTTCAAATGGCTGTGATGTCTTTTTAAACTGGATTTAAAATTCGCTCCTGAGCTCAAAGCAGGCCGAAGCAGCTTTCGCGCCTCACACTCGCCACACCTCTTTTGTGTCTCTCTTTTCATCGCGCTTTTCTTTGTCTTTAATCTATCGCTCCTCTTTTTCCTCACTTCTGGGACCGGTGCTCCTAGATTACCACACTGCAACCAAACCAATTTAGGTTTCAACTTTAATGTTTTGATGAAAGGCAGCTCATGCAGCTGTTGGACTTGAAACGGAGAAACTTAATCAGTAGGAGTGACTGAACTGAAGGGCTAAAGAGGCAAGATCGGTTTTTCAGTTGTGACAGAGTTTTAGTGCCATCAAGTGTCCTCTCCGCTTGTGCTGTTCATTGTTATTCTTAGATGTCTCATAAATATTTCCCAGTAAAACTGAATATCAGGCCAGATTGTTTATGAAATTTAGTTTTAGCCTGCATCTGAGCCTGACTTTTTAGGTTGTAATATGATTTTTGTTTTGGAAACAGAGTTTACAAAGTGATACAATTTCATCAGAGCATAGTGCGAATAACTGAACTGGCGAGAGGAGGGTTCACATTACGAGTTAATGTTTGATCCCAGTAACGTCTGTTTTTAGGTTTAACTTGCAGTACATGATATGAATGTTCAAAGAGATACAAACCTGTAATATTTCAATTGCATTACATGTCTAATACTTTATAATATTGAAATTTAATTTTGAACAAGGTATAGCATATTTAATATAATGAAAAATATAAATTGAACAGGTTTAAGTCTGTATTTATAATCAAGTTTTGATGAGTAATTAGAATAAAATTCCCTAGTTTATCAATAAATGATTTATTTTCTGATATGGTGATTAATTTTTTCTCTGTTCACATTTTATACAGGTTGCTGGGGGGACGCTGTGGTTTATAAATAAAACAGTTGTTAAAGAAACTGGCTGATTCCACCTTCAGTTTCTGATGTAACAGCAGTTTTCCCATTTCACTTGATCTCGTTATAAGTTTAGCTGAAATGGAAACATATTTCACAAGTTCTTAATTAGTCTGAGGAGTGAACCCACATGTCAGGAGCATTATAAATGACTGAAAAAAAAAAAATCTACATTGGCCAGGTTCATTTAAGAGGATATTAGTGCTAAGAGCTTCTTTAGATCCTTCTTAAGGCTCCAGTTAGAAACAAACGTCTTTCCCAGATTCCCTCTTAACCTAAGATGGTTCCCTCTCACCTGAACTCTTCTTTGAAGCCTCTTAACTCCTTAAGACGCTCTTAACTGGGAAACGCGGCCAGTGTGGGTTTTTCACGATTTTCTTCAATGGCAGTTTTAACTCAGGCTAAGGCAGAACTTGGCCCAACATTATTTATCCATCATAGTTAAAATGTCTGCTATATTTTTAAATGAGGCATAATTTTATCCCTTATTTTTCTGATAACTTCTCTCCTTTAAAGTGTCTGATGAAACTTTTTTTAATTCTAAGTAAAAGTCTGCGCTGAAATGTTTATAATCGTGATCACTGACGTTTGTGAGCCTACAGCGGGCAGGACTCATTCATTCTCTGAGGCTGTAGCTGATGCGCATTAAAATGCATTATGCCACACAATAATGTGCCCTTAACTCCACTGTGTTCAATCATTTTTTCCCATATTTTATTCTCTTTTATTTTACCCTGCCTGGAAATTCTGTGGTGGCAGCAGTCAGGATGAAAATTAAAATAATGGCAAAGGACTTTTTTATTTTGGTTGGTGACAAGGATTTTAACATTTTTTGTTGATGATATTTCACGTGTTTAATTGTTCAGTCCTCGCCCCTATAATGAGTCAGTGACAGGGAAGTAGAACTTCCTCATCAGTGTTGTAATTCCACTGTGAGGTTTTTACGAAATGAACCAAGAGGAAACTCCAGTAAAATGCAAAAGGAGGCTTTATTTCTGAAGGGGGAAAACCCCCAACAGAGCTGGCAACAGTACAAAGTCCGCAATCCTAAATCAGAGTCCAAGGGGCGAAATCCAGAGTCATACACAGGGCACCAATAACAAAAATCGTAGTCAGACAAAAGAGGTCAAAAAACAAGAATGCGGCAAAAGTACAGGGAATAGGCAAAGCTCGATATCAAGGACGGTCCAGTCAGAAAGATAAACACTGAGAAATCAAGGCGAGAAACGTGGCACGAGAAAACTAGGGAGAACGATCTGACAAGAAAGTGAACCAAACAGACATCTTATATACACACCCGGGGTGAACACATGACCAGGGAGAACAGGTGCAATCAATGGTGACAATGATCAGGACTGACACATTGGGAATAAACTAATTACATGAATTTGGCTGTAGCCAAAACACAGACAGGGATCACAAGACAAACCTGAGTACAAAACAACAGCTCCGGTTAAGGAGTACTAAAGTGCCAAGATAAAAGAA
The DNA here is from genome assembly GCA_029721435.1 of Gymnothorax reevesii. Taxonomy (NCBI): domain Eukaryota; kingdom Metazoa; phylum Chordata; class Actinopteri; order Anguilliformes; family Muraenidae; genus Gymnothorax; species Gymnothorax reevesii. Next base: position 5,360,103 of record CM056577.1, read on the forward strand.
AAGGAAAGCACAAAGTATAAGTGGAAATCCACAGAAACTTGCAGCAGAGATAATTAGGGATAGGCAAGGAGGCGGAGATTAGAATTGAGCGACTGCTGAGAGATCGTTAGTCAATTAGTATGTGCAGCTATACAATCCCAAGTGCATGTTAGTAAGTTAGTAAAAATATACAATGTTAATGAGGGTTAGTAATTATCAAAAACAATAAACTGTTCGTATTTGTTAGTAAGACAGTGAAAGAGAGAGGAAGGAAGAACACGTGATAATGAAAGAAGATTTAAACCCAGAAACCAATAAATCACCCGAATGAGTGGCACACAAGACTATGGACCGTGGGCAAAGACCTACACAAGACAAGACAGGGTAGACGTGGTGCACTGCATGGAAATGAAAACATGGCATGGCAACTAAAATGATATGAACATGAAAAATAATAAACAAGAAATCTAAATTACCAAAACACAAAACACAATCCTAAGAATAGTCAGACATATGCAGTGGTCACTAAGCACAGAACTTAAACATGACATGCAGAATCACAGATCACAACATTCACTTCTTCCTGTTGTGCTGGTAACTCATTCACTCCGTTCTATCCATTATATTTTATTTATTTATTTATTTTTTTTTTGGGGGGGGGGGATTTTTCCATTTCACAAATGGAGCTCTGATGCAGTGAAGTTTTCAGTGAGTTGTAATGTGCTTTAATAAGCAGTCAGCAGTTACTTGCATCTGGTCACCAGGGCACTGTATCTCGATTTTATTGCTCCTTTGTCTCAGCTGGTCTCGTGGAGAAATTAACAACAATGAACAATAATCTATTTTCCAACAATTTTTCCACAGTTTAATTTAACATTTGAAGCATGAGCTGATCAGGAACTGTTAATTGTTCACCTCTAGAATGCGATGACTTGCTTCCCCAAACTGATATTTTATATATTGATTCTGTTTAATATGATTTATTGCAACTAAAAGTGTATAATCCAAATACTGAAAGTGTTTGTCCTCACTGGCTTATTTAAACACAAGACGGTCTTCGTTTTGGAAGCCCTGTTGACCTGCTTCAACTAGACCCATGCCTAACAGGCTATTCTTGCTGATGGGTCAGTCATGGCGGAAACTTTTATGCTGCAGTTGCCTCAGCACCCTGGGAATACGGTGATGTCACTAACGGCCCGTTCAGTGTATCAGCTACAGCCGTAACTGGGCCCTCCCAGTGAGCTCCACGGTGGGGTTATATTACGCACAGAACTGCTTAACCTCCACATCCAATCAAAAAGTCTATCCCTGACACCGCCTCTCTCAGGTGCTGACCCCTGAACTCACTCCTTCAGAACGACAGGAAGAGACCCCACATCTCCAGACTTTCCCCAAAGAAAGATTCAATTCAATTCAATTTTATTTGTATTGCAATTTTCACAGATAGACTGTCACAAAGACACTTTACAGTGAGAGATTAAATAAATGAAAGGGCAGCGCCCAGCCTAACCTCCACAATAGCAAATGAGGCAAAAAACTCCCAGTAGGAAGAAAATCCTCAGAGAAAAAAAGAGAAAAGGAAACATGAATGGATAGATGGTATGGATGAATGCCCTGTGGAGAACTGGGTTAGACTGTGTTGTTTATGCCATAATAGTGTGAAGTGTAAACTGTTGGAATCCTGTTAGAACAGATGAGTCTGAGCATCCACAGGTGAGGCCTGCTGTTGTTCCACTGATCAATCGCTCAGTCAATAGATTCACCCGAAAATGCTTTGTAAACATGCAAGCAGCTAAATTATTTGTCTCTCAAACTTCCTGCTATAAATAAAGCAATGACATTCCACACTGTGGTAAATTGCCACTATTGTCACTGTAACGTGTGTTACAGGTTGCACAATGAGTGCAATATTGGGCTGTTGGTTCAACAGTTAGGGAATCCCTGGTTTATATTTTTCAGGGAAAAATGGACGAGAAAGCTATACGAACTGCATCAGAAACACGGAGGGGTTAATGTGAATTCATTTGAGCGTGTAAGGTCAGCGTAAGTGTTTGGTTTCTGGCAGTTTTATATGGCGTTCCAGTGCTATAGATAAAAGATTCCCCCTTTCTCCGCAGCAGGCAGGTGTGCATGAAGAGAATTCGAGGGACACGGCCGCATTCTGATCTACTCCGAGGCAATGCAGTGTACCATTATCACCACACGAGGGCAGTAAATCCATTACCTTAGCATGATGACTCTTCAGGTGATTTACATTCATATGAATAATAATAAATATGGGGAATAACTTACATTGCAAATTAAATCCCCTGGTTCTGCCCCCAAAATCTTTGGGTGTGGGGAATGAATATCAGGACTATGGGCCATTAATTTACACAATAACTTGCCCATGTAGGCAAAGATTGCATTGTGACTTGGATCAAAAACAAAAATCTTTAAATTAGATAACATGATAACGTGGCCTGCTGTGCTATGGATCTGTGATTCTGGAGAGTAACACATTGAAGTCACACTTACAGTGAAGCCTCACGGAGCAGCCAAACAGCACGTGTATTTCAGGGCTCTGTGACGCACCATATTGTTACAAAAGACAGAAAATCTTCACTAAAAACTTTTACTCTCTTGTAAACTCTCCAAAATGTAGGAATGCAGAGACCTTTGTAAGTCTCAGGCCAGACACTGATGGCTTTTTCTGCGTCTGACAGTTTACGGCATTCAGCCACGCCAGAGTTTAGGAACAATATTTCTTCCACTCGTAATGCAGTGCTATAAAAAGAGTAATACTGATTTTATTGTTAATGCTTTAGGTATCAGGTAACTAGGAACCACGTCAGTTTTACTGGAAAAATCTTTTATTCATTTGGTGGGGGGGGTTGCTTACACAAATTTCTCAAAGTTACCATAACTTGAAGTTTGGCATCTGGACAGGTTCTTTAAGATTGTCCTTGTGAGTGAGTGAGTGAGTGAGTGAGTGTGTGTGTGTGTGTGTGTGTGTGAGTGAGTGAGTGTGTGTGTGTGTGTGTGTGTGTGTGTGTGTGTGTGCGTGCGTGCGTGCGTGTGTGTGTGTGTGTGTGTGTGTGGTAAAACTAAACCATGAAATGCTGATATTAGTAAAATGGATTGGATCCACTCGCACGGTGATGAGGTTTTTTTTGGTTTTTCTAAGGCTGGAGAAAATGTGTGGCTGTTCAGCTCACAGATCTGAAATACAACAGGTCCCAGTGTTCCTCTCACACATGCTGGTAAAATGAGCATCATCAGGAGAGCATCCCTTTTCCCTTACATACATTAATTAAATAAAAATTCATAACTTCTCACGTGCTAATTTATGAGATCAGTTTGAAATGGCAAACGGGTACCCTTTTTTATCATTTAAAAAAAATCTTTTCTTTGTAAATATTTTGAATATCATGTGCTCTTGCAATCAATATTGGCTATTTCAAAGTATGCACAATACCCTCCGCAATAAAATCATCTCTCAGAATTGAGAATGAATGTTTTCCCGTTATTTTCAATGTAATGCCGACACACGAAAACTCTGCCTTTGCGGGAGACTTGCGTCTTTGTAGAGTCCACAAAAAATGGATTAATTTGGGTTGCTTTGCTCTGCTTTAGACGTGTCGGGACTGGATTTAGCTGCTCGACCACACACTGTGGATAATTGCTCTTAACCATTAGAGGACAACCGTTTTGTCCCCCTTTAAGAATGACATCTTGATGGGCAGGCCTCGGGCATCGTTTGACGGCATGAAGGCCACCCCGTCCCATTATTCCCACAGTAGCCAATGTTTCCACTTCCAAAATGGCAAATGGGACATGATGCGTGAGGGGAGTTGTTAAGCAAGAAGTTTCCCCTCAGTTTAATTGGGGATAAAAAAGACAACCTGTTCTTTATGATCCACTGAAAGAGCTTTATTAAATGAACAGACCACCTGTAGAGCTTTCAAGACCATTTCTGTATTGTCTATGCGGCCGTCCGGTGCGGCGAGGCTCATTCAACAGCGGCAAGGAATCCCTAAAGAGACGTCTTTAAAAGAGGCGTCCGCTCATTAGCCCGTCCGAAAACCAGCAAGTTCATCTCGAACAACACGTGACGACGCCTCAGTTTTTATTCAGTATCCTAAATTTCAAGGTTTTACTATTCCAAGTGGCGCTAAATCGAGAATGTCGTAGGTCATTTTAGAAAGAAAACGCACGTCCTTCGCGTCATCTGAGGACATTTTTCCGTTAGAGAGAAGAATGATCAAAGTTTTCCCAGTAGAAAGGACCCGCCAACCTCCCACAGAATAACACCATTCACCTCGGTTCTTAAAACTTCGATAACTTGGCCATCGGGCAAATAGGTAGTTCAGTTCAACAATTACACAAGATATGCAGTCTTTCATCGCTTCAATCAGAGGCACGGTCGGCTAAAGCAAGCGCTTTTCTTATTTCACAGTGAAACTGTTGCAAATTAACTCAAGTGAACAGGGCAGGGGCCTCATTTATAAACGGTGCGTAGGCACAAAAAAAGATAGGCCTATGTAAGTCACTTTCTTTGCAGATTTCTGATTTATAAAAAGAAACTTGACATTAAAAAAGGGAAATTAAGATTATGCACAATGTCAATAAATTACAAGTCCATCCTGATTAAATAAATGAAAGTGCCATGCAGTTTATTCTTCTCATAGGTTTATAAATTAGGTTATTTTCCACAAAATGTCATTTTTATTTATTTATTTATTTTTTGTGTGTACATATTATTTAGGAATGAAATCCACGCAAATGTGTAGTATAAATAAGGCCCCTGGTCATTCGAACAGCTCATGGACGGGAGAAATGAATAAGAAGTTGCACGCAGTTACATTAAACAAAATGCATTTTATTGTCAAAATAAAAATATTTTCTATCTCAAAGAAATTGTACACAAATTTACAATCTTATAAAAAATTAAACAATTTACACTTTTGTACATATTAATATAAATACTCTTTCAGCAATTAAAAAAACCCGTAAAGGATATTAAGGCATGTTTGAAATCTTTGATCGAGTGAATGCGGTCAGTTTCACCACTATGGCTCTCTGTTTCCGTTTATAAACGTTTTACGTTAATTGTCCGAGTCTAATGCTACAAACATATCCCCTCTTGAAATGGAAGAAAAAGACACCGTATCCCTTCCTTACACGCCGAAACACACTGTCCAACGGGACATGCGCATACATTTTAAAGCCGAGGCTTGGCTCTCTTAAAAGTACATCATTGTCCACAGGCGTAAACGCCTCTGCTGACTTGGGGACCAGTATGTGTCCATTAACATGCAAATAAGGTCGCTGATAAGACAATTTCAGCACAAAACGCTGTCAATCTCCCCATTCAAACCCGGGACAATGGCATCTGTTTGGGGTACGAGGTCGAGCTTCCCGTGCCCGACCTCCACGTAAGTCCAGTGCTGACGTCGCTGTACATCGAGCCGCTCGTGGCCTTGCTGCCCCAACAACAACGCGTGCAGAAAGTTCTCCAGGACTCCAGAGTTTTCCCCGACCAGATCCACACTCCTGACGTGATGCCCACGAGAAGGCACATGAAGTATTTCAGCATGAATACTGCGTAATCCGGTTTGGGCAGGTCCTGCTCCAGCAAACAGGAGCAGTTGTGCGTGATTTCCCAGCTCTGCCTGTTGTGCTGCTCGTAAAAATAACACGCGACTATAACGGTGGCGGGTACCGTGTACAGGACTGTAAATATCCCAATGCGCATCATCAGCTTCTCAAGCTTGTCCGTCTTAGTACCACCTTGTTTTATCACGCTACGAATCCTGAATAGTGACACGAATCCTGCCAAAAGAAACATCGTGCCAATAAACAAATATATCACCAAAGGGGCCAGAACGAAGCCTCGAAGATTATCCAAATTCTGATTGCCAACATAGCATATTCCAGCCACGGCATCGCCGTCCACGGAGCTCAGGGCCAGAACTGCGATGGATTTCATGCTTGGGATCAGCCAGGCAGCCAGGTGAAAATACTGGGAATAATTCGCGATGGCCTCATTACCCCATTTCATCCCGGCGGCCAAGAACCAGGTGAGGGACAGGATCACCCACCAGATCGAGCTGGCCATGCCGAAGAAATACACCAGGAGGAACACCACCGTGCAGAGCGCGGGGCCGGTCGTGTCGTAATGAATGTGCTCCACGTCATACTCCCGGTTACAGGCCACCTTCTCGTGCCCGGCGATTAAGCGCACGATGTACCCGACCGACACGAACATGTAACACGCGGACAGGAAAATAATCGGCCTCTCCGGGTACTTGAACCTCTCCATGTCAATGAGGAAAGTGGCGACGGTGGCAGAGGTGGAGACGAAGCAGAGCACGGACCACAGTCCTATCCAGAACGCGGTGAATGTCCTCTCTTCCTGCGTGAAATAAGGGTTGTGGCACGGCATGGCACAATTAGGGATCTGTCCGGTCTTCACGCGGTTGTACAGCGGGTGGCGGTCACTGCTTACCTGCACCATGGGCGAGCGGCACAGGCACCCCGGCTCGCAAGCAGTGACCGGAGGCTTGAGCCTGCCACCGGGTCGACTGTGGCCGTTTTTGCTTTTGCGGGGATTAAAGGGTTTTGCTGGGTAATGCGTTGGCTTCGGTATGACCGGCGAAGCGGTTGTCAAGTCAGTTCTATTGTAGTCCATGCAGAGAGTGTCCGAACCGCCCTGCACGGGCAGCATGTCGCACCTCATCCTGTCCGGCCAGGGGAAGCCGTACTGCCTCATCAGCGGCGCGCAGCCCGCGCGCGCGCGCTCGCACACGCTCCGGCACGGCGGCAGCGGCTTCTTGTAGTCCTCCAGGCAGATCGGCGTGTACATGCTGCACAAGAAGAACCTCAGGTCCGGGGAGCACTGGATCTCAACGAGCGGCCAGAACTGGTGCACCTCCAGGCCCGCCTCATCCTGCGTGTCCTGGTTGAACTGGTTGGGCATGTATGTGTAGTTGTAGCCGATTCCTTTGCACAGCGGCACGGAGATCTCCTGACATGTGAACTCCTTCGCCGCGGTGCAGCTCTTCCCCGCGAATGCGAGGAACAGGTATATCCCCAACAGGTAGCTTCCCATCCTAACCCGCGGTGCCGCTCGCACTTCGGATAAAAACAAAGTAGTTCCTCGGTATTACTAGAGTCAGTCCAATCAGATCCCGGAAAACGAAACCATCTCGCCTTTTACGGATCTGCCACAGCTTTGGAATCCGCTATTATTCGTAGAAGCTGCATAAGCCGAGGCAAGGTTTCAGGCGCATGAGGTAAAATGGCTGAGGAGTCGGAGGGCTGGCTTCTGTCCTTATTTCTGAGGTGCTAATCCACCAACACTTCGCACTCTTAACTCGAAGCCACGCCAGTTCGTAAGCTAAATTACACTGAGGTGCCAGAGTTGGCAAACGCCAGGGCCGTCCGTGTACACGCCACTGACTCTCTCACTAAATGCTACTGACGAATGACGCTTTGTATATATACACAGAGGGCGGTGAAATCACTCCCTCCTGCTCCACCATCTCATCGCTGGAAAGCAGGGGCGGAGAACAGCCACCTGTCAATCAAGTGTCCCCTGAGCGCGCAGCCCAGAATGATCTGTTTGACAGTGAGTTGCTGATCTTCTCCTGATTTATTTCTGTCGAACACAAGTTCTCTTGCGGCGTGCAAGTGCACGCGTCCTAATCAGCTATAAACAAACGCAGTACTTGTACTTTTTTAAATTTAATGAATGAATGAATTAATTAATTAATGTTGAATGCAGACATTATTTATAACGATATCTTCACCATATTCACGATCATGAACACTCTTGAACTCTGAAAAAAACTACCATTTTGAAATTTATACAAGCTCCAAAACAATACAAGCAACCATTAATCCGATATACTCAACATTCATTCTGAAACAATCGGCTGCAGCAACGAATCGCTTCCGACGTTATGAATCAGCGTTGCTCGCCCATCTCAAAAAATAAAGTCTTATTGCGACTCATTTGGTTTGGCCGGTTAATCGCCGCGTGTCTCAGGACGTCCCAGGAGGTTTCCTTTTGCAGAGAATGGAATGTTTACCAAGAAATTCAAGCAGTGATGTCGCGCTTTAGGGTTGTATGGGACTCCTGCGGGGTCCGTAATTGCCCTAATACCCAAAACAAGCAGTTTGCAAATGATTTCAAGACCCCGCCCTGACCTGAAATATTTGGCTTTGGAGAAAATCAGTCACAGACGGCAAACATACAAATTAGCGTTGTGTCCTTGGCTAATTAGATAACAGAGTCAGCCGAGGATAAAACCGAACTGAATGACTCCTTCAGCGATGGTTTTTATTGCAGCCTAACTTTTTGCGATACAGTGGGGGAAAATATAATTCAATTTAGTCCGCTGGACTTTAAAAAACCCAGAGGTCGCAAAACCAGATCCAAAATGTTCATGTTAGATGGGCGCTTCAAGCTGTTACCTCGAGCATTCTCACCGCTGTCCCTAGTCCTTGGCCCATTTGTAAAAATTAAGATTCTCATTTAATTTTAAATGAGCTATACACACCAAGCTTAGTCGGCAGCTTGTAACCCTTTCTAACTCAGTAATTCTTAATGATGAGTTCACCTATGAGAATTACCCTTAAAGAAAAAAAATTAATATTAACTTATTTTTTTAGTTGAAATAATTTTTTTTAAACATAGCCCAAAACCATTTATTGTACAATGACAGCATTCAAAAACTTAAAGCAGCCCTTAAATCCAAGTTTATGTGAAATGGTATTTGTCATCGAGAGGGTCCATCATGTTCTTGCTGACAGTGCAAGACTTCATTACCCATCTACATATTAAAATGCAAATCCCTTTATGTAAAGCAGGGATGTAAGACTAACAGGCTATCTGTCCTTTCCCTTATTAAAGAGCCATTCAGCCCTCAAAAGTCGAGCGATTCAAATTAACGTCGAGCATCAAATCACGTTAGTGGCCTATTAGTTCCAGATCTGTTACCATTACACTAATCTCTGCAATAACACCAGGTTGGTGTAAATATATGCCCCGGGAGATCCCTGGTGCACATGGGCACTGCAGGAAAATGCTCCACTGTTGCGCGGATCACTGGGAAGACTCACCCCTGCTCACCCCTGCTCACCTGATCAAAACAGCTGCAGCAGGGTCGCCAGATCTGCATTATGCCTCATTAAAGGGCCCTGCTCAAAACTTCCACTCTGGGGTGCGGAAAACATGGCACTCCAACCCCACGCAATCGAACGTGACATTAACCCATAACATGAGCTCTCCATGGCATCTGTAAACCACTGCATCTCTGACAGTCCCTCTCTGAATTAGTTTAATGTATCTGGGTAAAATAACAGACGATGAGAGAGATGTGTTGCAGGGACTGCAGTTTAACTTGTTCGAGGGCAAGATCGTGCTCAGTTTGAGTCAAACTTTACCAGACCAGCAGTGTAACTGCAGGGGGTCGGGTTTTGTGAGCCCCTCAGTGCATGTTCATGTCTTAGTTCATGCCATTTCAGTAACAGGGTTTGTGACTGGGGCAAATGAAACTAAGTTCATTGGTAACTCACCAATCACATTTGCTCTTATTTGTTTTGCCCAAGCAAAAAGATCGGGTGTTCAAAATGTTTTAATAGGTCCACAGAGTGTAGTGGAGTGTTGAATAGAATTTACACATTTTGCAGAATGAACCATATAGGAGTGAAATCTTTTTTCCTTGTAACTGGAAGCATGCCGTGTATTTAAACAAAACATTCATACATTAACAAGCCATAACATCAAGTCATATGATTTTTAATTAATTCCACTATATTTAGATGTATAGTGCAAGATGTTCTGGGGAGAGTTAAACTCATATTTTTGCTCTCAAATATATAGGTCTGGATAATTCAGCGTGCCACTGCAAGCTTGTTGCTGTATTTGGCCAATTCCAGCAATCGTCAACATACAAAAAATAGCAAGATCTAGCTTTTTTTGTCGAAAATTTTTTACATTTCCGGGACTGCCACACTTGATGACCTCGATGCGCAGCTTGCTAGTGCTGAGGGCTGTTGTATGCGCATATTAACGTTGAACGATAGCAATCTTATCATCTCCATAAGCGCTTTTCAAACCTCTCCTGATATTTAATGTTCAAACTGATAAACTTTATTGTTTTTTTTTTTTTTTTGGAAATAATCACTCATTTTGAATTTGATGTCTGCAACTCGTTCGTAAAAAGCTGGTAAAGGGGCAAGTTTACCATTATGTTACATCATCTTTCCTTCTAACATCACTCAATAAGCGTTTGTGAACTGAGGACACTAATTGTAGAAGCTTTCTAAGTGGAATTCTTTCCCATTCTTGCTTGATGTACTTCAGTTGCTCAACAGACCGGGGTCTCCGTTTTTGCATTTTGCGCTTCATAATGAGCCACACATTTTGAATGGGAGACAGATCTGGACTGCAGGCAGGCCAATCTAGTACCTGCACTCATTTACTATGAAGCCACCTGGTCAGGGTAGGCAGTGACTTCTCCTTTTTTACCGCTAGATTTTGTCACGTACTATGCCTGATTGTCAGTCAGTGACCTTTTTTTCTGGTTAATTAAGCCTGTAATAATTAAGTGGTGATAGTGACAACAAGATTAATTTACCTCTATGCTTTGATTTGAGACTGCAAGGAAGTAAATCTTAATAATTAGGAAAAAATCTCAACTCTCGCGGTAATTCCGTATATTGTTTTGATCTCTTGTTTATCAGATTATGAAAGAAGACTGAAAATAAACTCCCTATTTTTTTAAAATGGCATCAAAAAATCGTAAACATATTGACCACACATTGAACGCCGCATAAGAAAGGCTTTAATATTTGTTAACGGCATTGTGTCAGCTTCCTCTTAGCAAATAAGAACAAACTTGCTGTCTCGTGAGCATTTTAAGTTCGATGCACTGAGCAATAATGTCACGGATGGAACTGGCACGTCATTCTGCCATTTAGTCTTGTAAATTAGTTAATCAATCCTCAGATTGCTAAATCAAGCAAAGTAATAGAGTTATCGTTTGTATAACAGTGAGTATTCTGCCTACCCTAACTGACTTCCAATGCCACGTCACTGGAAGCCATGCTGTTGTAATATGCAGAATGTGGCTTGGCATTGTTGTGCTGAAATAAGCAGGGACGTCCCTGAGAAAGACATCGCTTAGATGGCAGCAAATGTTGCTCCAAAACCTGTATGTACCTTTCAGCATTAATGGTGCCTTGACAGATGTGCAAGTTACCCCTGCCATGGGCACTAATACACCCCCATACCATCACAGATGCTGGCTTTTGAACTTTGTGCTGATAACAATGGTCCTTTTCCTCATTAGCCGGGGGACACGACATCCGAGATTTCCAAAAACAATTTTAGATGTGGACTCATCAGACTACAGCACACTTTTCCACTTTGTGTCAGTCCATCTCAGATGAGCTCGGGCCCAGAGAAGCCAGTGGCGTTTCTGGGTGCTGTTGATATACGGCATTTGTTTTGCATGGCAGAGTTTTAACTTGCACTTGTAGATGTAACAACAAACTGTGTAAACTGACGATGATTTTTCAAAGTGTTCCTGAGTGCACACGGTAATATCCTTTGCAGAATGATGTCGGTTTTTAATGCAGTGCCGCCTGAGGGACCGACGGTCACAGGCATTCAATGTTGGTTTTCAGCCTTGTCGCTTACCTGTAGAGATTTCTTCAGATTCTCTAAATCTTTTGATGATATTATGGACTGTAGATGATGAAAACCCTAAATTCCCTGAAATTGCACATTGAGAAACGTTGCTCTTAAACTGTTGGACTATTTGCTCACACAGTTGTTCACAAAGTGGTGAACCTCGCCCCATCCTTGCTTGTGAATGACTGAGCCTCTCGGGGATGCTCCTTTTATACCTAATCATGACACTCACCTGTTTCTAATGAACCTGTTCACCTATGGAATGTTCCAAACAGGTGTTTTTTGAGCATTCCTCAACTTTCCCAGCCTTTTTTATCTCCTGTCCCAGCTTTTTTGGAACATGGTGCAGGCATCAAATTCAAAATAATTGAATATGTCCAAAAACACAATAAATTTTATCAGTTTGAACATTAAATATTTTGTCTTTGTGGTGTACTTAATTGAACATAGGTCGAAAAGGATTTGCAAATCATTGTATTCTGTATTTATTCACGTTTTACACAACATCCCAACTTCATTTGAATTAGGGTCTGTTGTTACACAGAAAGGTCCTAGGCTGTTATGCCAAGTTAGTTACGCAGAAAGGTCCTGGACTGTGATACTGAGTTTGTTACACAGGAAGGTCCTGGGCCGTTATGCCAAGTTAGTTACGCAGAAAGGTCCTGGACTGTTATGCCGAGTTAGTTACACAGGAAGATGCTGGACTGTTACGCTGAGTAAGTAACGCAGGAAGGCCCTGGACTGTTACGCTGAGTTAGTAACGCAGGAAGGTCCTGGACTGTTACGCTGAGTTAGTAACGCAGGAAGGTCCTGGGCTGTTATGCCGAGTTAGTTACACAGGAAGGTCCTGGACTGTTACGCTGAGTTAGTTACACAGGAAGGTCCTGGACTGTTACGCTGAGTTAGTTACACAAGAAGGTCCTGGACTGTTACCCTGAATTAGTTACACAGGAAGGTCCCGGACTGTTACGCAGCGGTGATGCTACACAAAATGATGTCTGCGGTAAATCTTTATTTAGTAACACTATGTGAGCAGGCTGACTTCATAGGCTCATTGTTCCCAGTTTTGGGGCTGTGTTCTGTAGGGCTGAACCAGTACACAAGACCCATCCTGACCCAGAACCTGAAGACTATTTATATTACAGCCATCATACTCTTACCCTGCTCAAGTAGATTATCAATGCACTGTAATGTACCATTTTGTTATTAAACCATGGCAAAATATAGAGGTATCTGCATTCTTGACGTGCAAGAAATGCCTTGTGTAAGGAACAGGATCCTGATGTGATTATGTCTGATTTATAACCAAAGATAAGAGAGAAACCTCTCACGACACACGCTTGAGTGTTTATCTTTGATTTTGGGAAGAGTCACGAAGACGCCATGCTTAATCTCTGTAGGAATGTGAAGGTGTTTTCTGTGTCAAATATCTCACCAATTATTTACATTTGTCTTAAAGTCAGCTATCTATTGTCAAATAAATTGCCGAAACTTAAATAAAGTTCCTTGAGTGGCCCAATCCAATAGCTGCTGATAATTGAGTGTGTAATATGGTTTCCGGAGAGATTTCTGGAATTTATGCAGAACTATGAGAAAGAGAAAACCCAGAATGTAATTCATTAGCAGCCGAAGTACAAAGACACCTGTAGTAAATGTATGTTTATAATAATAATAATAATAATAATGATGATAAGGAGTAGTTGTGCACTCTTGTGGAAATTAATTGAAACAAGCTGCAAAGAAGGTACTAAATAATGGAAAATTTTCTAATTTCACTTATAATTTTATTATGAATCATAATGATTCATGCATATTAATCCATAATATGACCTCCTCAGTTTTTAAGATTGAAAAATTCAGCATTTAACTGTACTTGCATTGTCCCTGTATGATTTGCATGTGTGTCTTTATGCAGTTTCTCAGTGTCACATCCATTGTGTACAACGGCTGATTCACTCATAACTAACCAGGACACAAAGGACCACAAATAACCGAATAACCAATAGAGTGTAATACCCATTGATGTAATCTCTGTACGTGCACCATTATGGTGTCATCCCCCTCACAAATATTATGAAATTTCTTATACATTATGATTTTATTCTATCCTGTTGAAAAAAAAGCAAAAATAAAGAGAAAAATGCTGTTTTTTTTTTGCTTGAGAACATGAATAGGTACAAAAGATTTTAAAAATGGCCCCTTGTTTCAATTAATTTGCACAAGGGTGTAGTTGCAGTGGTACTAATAGCACAATATCAAGTAAAACAACCGACTAGAATGTTCTATCTTCATAAAATAACTTATGTATGTAATCATCACATTGGACTGTCAAATGTGAGCCTGGTATGGTCTGATTTCACCCATAGGTGGCGCTGTAATAAACAAAAATGGGAAGGTGGCAATATCCAAACAGCCATTAGGCCAAATGACACAAATCTTTTTCATGTGACTCTAGACATCTGTAATTATGATGAGTCAATCGAGCTCATTATTCCTGCCATTGTGAAAAAATCAGAAAAATCTCCCGAACTATTCTACCAGCTGGCTCAAAATTTGGCATGGATTAAAGTGCTTCAAATATGGCACTGATAGGACAAAGGGTGTGCTTATGTCATTTAATCAAATTTGATGACAAAGATGCCATTAAAAAAAAACAGGAGAATCATTTCTGCTGTTGTCACTCGGGCCACAGACTGCTGCTCGAAGCCTGGTGATGCTCTGTGGAGTGATGCTCTTTATTTCATATTAAAAGCTGGATACCACTGAGCGATTGAGTATGTGAAGTGATATATTCACAATAGTAAAAAGAAACTGGCGAGCGTAGTTGGGCTTAACGGCCTTTTCTCGCCACTCATGTGATGTTATGTTATGTTGTATTTACACAGCAAATGTCTCACACCTGTTCAGAAATGCCCTCAAATCAACCAAACTCTTTAGTGGAGAATCAACGAATCAACCTTTGCTTGGACCCCCAAACACTGCCTGCAACCTCAATTTACTTATTTTTTCTTTTTTAAATATATCTGATGAGAACTTAAGGTCACTGTGCTTTGAATTAGCAAAAGTTTCCTTAAATCTGGTTTTTGACTGAATGAAATGCGTATGGTCCATGTTCAGCGAAGGTACGATGACAAGAAAACACATTTTACTCACAGTATGAGACAGAAATATTTGGACTGAGATGCTTCAGAAAAAGGGCTGTAATTTTTTGGTTTGGTTTTGGTGACCTGACTTCAACAGCCCAACTCAAAGCCGCCAGGCTTTTGCGTAACAGCAGAATGACTGCTCTAAGAAGCTCCAAAGTGGAACCAAAAAGCAGATATTGCGTCGCGGCTCAGATACTGTTATATCTCATTATTTCATTGTGGTTAAGTTGTAAAGTCAATTAAATTCAAGTAAAATCCTACATTGTTGAGAAACTTGAATTCTAAGCTGAGCTGACCGAAGACAGACTAAAAGAAACTGACAGCATTACCCTGCAAGAATTCTTGCTTGGGCCCTTACCATGCGCCATCCCACTCTCACTAAAGGGCCCTTACCATGCGCCATCCCACTCTCACTAAAGAGTCCTTACCATGCGCCATCCCACTCTCACTAAAGAGACTTTACCATGCGCCATCCCACTCTCACTAAAGAGTCCTTACCATGCGCCATCCCACTCTTGCTAAAGAGTCCTTACCATGCGCCATCCCACTCTTGCTAAAGAGTCCTTACCATGCGCCATCCCACTCTCGCTAAAGAGCCCTTACCATGCGCCATCCCACTCTCACTAGAGTCCTTACCATGCGCCATCCCACTCTCACTAAAGAGTCCTTACCATGCGCCATCCCACTCTCACTAAAGAGTCCTTACCATGCGCCATCCCACTCTCACTAAAGAGTCTTTACCATGCGCCATCCCACTCTCGCTAAAGAGTCCTTACCATGCGCCATCCCACTCTCACTAAAGAGTCTTTACCATGCGCCATCCCACTCTCACTAAAGAATCTTTACCATGCGCCATCCCACTCTCGCTAAAGAGTCCTTACCATGCGCCATCCCACTCTCACTAAAGAGTCCTTACCATGCGCCATCCCACTCTCACTAAAGAGTCTTTACCATGCGCCATCCCACTCTCGCTAAAGAGTCCTTACCATGCGCCATCCCACTCTCACTAAAGAGTCCTTACCATGCGCCAGCCCACTCCCGCTAAAGAGTCCTTACCATGCGCCATCCCACTCTCGCTAAAGAGTCCTTACCATGCGCCATCCCACTCTCGCTAAAGAGTCCTTACCATGCGCCATCCGACTCCCGCTAAAGAGTCCTTACCATGCGCCATCCCACTCCTGCTAAAGAGTCCTTACCACGCGCCATCCCACTCTCACTAGAGTCCTTACCATGCACCATCCCACTCTCGTTAAAGAGTCCTTACCATGCGCTATCCCACTCTCGTTAAAGAGTCCTTACCATGCGCCATCCCACTCCCGCTAAAGAGTCCTTACCATGCGCCATCCCACTCTCGCTAAAGAGTCCTTACCATGCGCCATCCCACTCCTGCTAAAGAGTCCTTACCATGCGCCATCCCACTCTCACTAAAGAGTCCTTACCATGCACCATCCCACTCTCGTTAAAGAGTCTTTACCATGCGCCATCCCACTCCCGCTGAAGAGTCCTTACTATGCGCCATCCCACTCCCGCTAAAGAGTCCTTACCATGCGCCATCCCACTCTCGTTAAAGAGTCTTTACCATGCGCCATCCCACTCCCGCTGAAGAGTCCTTACTATGCGCCATCCCACTCCCGCTAAAGAGTCCTTACCATGCGCCATCCCACTCTCACTGGAGTCCTTACCATGCGCCATCCCACTCTCACTAAAGAGTCCTTACCATGCACCATCCCACTCTCACTAAAGAGTCCTTACCATGCACCATCCCACTCTCACTAAAGAGTCCTTACTATGCGCCATCCCACTCTCACTAAAGAGTCCTTACCATGCACCATCCCACTCCCGCTAAAGAGTCCTTACCATGCGCCATCCCACTCTCACTAGAGTCCTTACCATGCACCATCCCACTCTCGTTAAAGAGTCCTTACCATGCGCCATCCCACTCTCACTAAAGAGTCCTTACTATGCGCCATCCCACTCTCACTAAAGAGTCCTTACCATGCACCATCCCACTCCCGCTAAAGAGTCCTTACCATGCGCCATCCCACTCTCACTAGAGTCCTTACCATGCACCATCCCACTCTCACTAAAGAGTCCTTACCATGCGCCATCTCACTCTCACTAAAGAGTCTTTACCATGCGCCATCCCACTCTCGCTAAAGAGTCCTTACCATGCGCCATCCCACTCTTACTAAAGAGTCCTTACCATGCGCCAGCCCACTCTCGTTAAAGAGTCCTTACTATGCGCCATCCCACTCTCACTAAAGAGTCCTTACCATGCACTATCCCACTCCCGCTAAAGAGTCTTTTCCATGCGTCATCCCACTCTCACTAAAGAGTCCTTACCATGCGCTATCCCACTCTCGCTAAAGAGTCCTTACCATGCGCTATCCCACTCTCGTTAAAGAGTCCTTACCATGCGCCATCCCACTCTCACTGGAGTCCTTACCATGCGCCATCCCACTCTCACTAAAGAGTCCTTACCATGCACCATCCCACTCTCACTAAAGAGTCCTTACCATGCACCATCCCACTCTCACTAAAGAGTCCTTACTATGCGCCATCCCACTCTCACTAAAGAGTCCTTACCATGCTCCATCCCACTCCCGCTAAAGAGTCCTTACCATATGCCATCCCACTCTCACTAGAGTCCTTACCATGCACCATCCCACTCTCGTTAAAGAGTCCTTACCATGCGCCATCCCACTCTCACTAAAGAGTCCTTACTATGCGCCATCCCACTCTCACTAAAGAGTCCTTACCATGCACCATCCCACTCCCGCTAAAGAGTCCTTACCATGCGCCCTCCCACTCTCACTAGAGTCCTTACCATGCGCCATCCCACTCTCGTTAAAGAGTCTTTACCATGCGCCATCCTGCTCTCGCTAAAGAGTCCTTACCATGCGCCACCCCACTCTCGCTAAAGAGTCCTTACCATGCGCCATCCCCTTCTCGCTAAAGAGTCCTTACCATGCGCCATCCCACTCTCGCTAGTGTCCTTACCATGCGCCATCCCACTCTCGCTAAAGAGTCCTTACCATGCGCCATCCCACTCTCGCTAAAGAGTCCTTACCATGCGCTATCCCACTCTCGCTAAAGAGTCCTTACCATGCGCCATCCCACTCCCGCTAAAGAGTTCTTACCATGCGCCATCCTACTCTCACTAAAGAGTCCTTACCATGCGCCATCCCACTCTCGCTAAAGAGTCCTTACCATGCGCCATCCCACTCTCACTAAAGAGTCCTTACCATGCGCCATCCCACTCCCGCTAAAGAGTCCTTACCATGCGCCATCCCACTCTCACTAAAGAGTCCTTACCATGCGCCATCCCACTCCCGCTAAAGAGTCCTTACCATGCGCCATCCCACTCTCACTAAAGAGTCCTTACCATGCGCCATCCCACTCCCGCTAAAGAGTCCTTACCATGCGCCATCCCACTCTCGCTAGAGTCCTTACCATGCGCCATCCCACTCCCGCTAAAGAGTCCTTACCATGCGCCATCCCACTCTCGCTAAGGACCTCCCCTGCGATTGCAGCCCATTCCACCACTTCTCGCAGTCTTCTGAACGCAGCATTGATCTGTAGGCTGATATTATCCCACACTTGGATTTGTTCTTCACCCCAAACCAAACTTCCCTTTGATTACATACTTTCGCTCCAGCACTAGCTGGGCCAGCAGCAGTAACTGGTCGTAGCTCCAGTTGGGCTCTCGCTTCCTTTTTCGAACTTTCATCCATGACAGTTTAGGGCAAAGAAACTTGAACGGCCTGACATTTAAATGATCGCAACATATTCTCATTGGATAAAAAGTTGATCATTATTGGGGCAGATGGCACGTTTCATTATTGACTCGTTTTATGCTATTGGCGTTTTTACAACTACCTCTTTCCTATGTATGTTTATTTGCCAAGAGCGTGATATGTGGGGACTGCGCATGGTGCTTTTTCAGGAGTGCTCAACATGTGCTCAACATGACCCATTACTTAATGGGTCAAACCAGCTGCTTGGACTATTTACTAATTTTTTCCTCCGTGGGTTGTATGTGGGATATTTTTTCAATGGGCCGCCCTGTCGCCAAACAACCAATCACCCTGCTCATTGTCCCAAGACTCGTGCATGAGAATTGACGTCAGTCATAGTAACAGATTTACTCCCACCTGTCTCAGAACTACTCCTATTCTAGGGGTTACCAGTTTTCTTTGAATAAAAGTTACTCTCAGCGGCTTTGTGAATTTTAAGATTTTACTCCCACATAAATTGTTTTATGGCGATCTAGGAGTACTTTGTGAATATTGGCCCAGGTTCAGGTGTGTTTAGGCTCCTCCCCCTTGGCACCCTGGGGCTCAATGTAAACCCAGTGAATTACCTCACCTCAACCTCGTCACCTCAGCAAACACGGCACGCCCTCCAATCAGGCCTCTGGATAGGGAAGGGGAGAAGGGACAGGATTGGTAGTTCAATGATGGACTGAAAGACCAGCCAATCACTGAGGTCAGATTGAGTGCAGCTGAGAGCCTGAGTCAATGGTCAAAAAGAGAGTCCACTACTGCACAGAGTAAATCTAACGGGGAACATGAGTCCTGCCCTGCCTTTGAGCAGGATTTTCTACTCTGGAAGAGCTGACTTACCGCTGAAAGTTTAAAATTTTCGTCATTATGACAGCAACTTTTGATTCTGAGAGGTGTTTTTAGTGGATATGCTGTATATTTTTGACTGGAGTGCACAATGTAGCCCAAAACAAATGGCTGGTAGAAATCAAACAAACTGAAGACACATAGTTTTTTTTTTTTTTCAAACCCGCCACCACCCCTCCACTCTGGAGGACAACTTTGTTAATTCAGTCAGCTATACAATTGTGTACAAGTCCTCCTACCATCACGGAGAAAACAAAATAATAGCAATAATAAAAAAAAAATACAATGCAATACAACACAACACAATAAAGATTACATTCACAATGCTTTACTACCTTTGCATTAGTAGTTATTTGCTCATCTATTCCATCTCTCATTATTCCCTTCAGCCTCCCTCACTATATCCCATCTTTTGGCATAATTTACAAGTCCTGTCTCATGGGCCGTCACACACTCACACACTCAATTCTTCTGTAATACTGGGCTCAATTTTTTGAATCTCTCAACTGGTAATACCTCAACAGATGTCAATCCGAAAATAAATTTTTTTGCCAAATATATAATTATATTACAGATTAGGTGTGTTCCTTTTGTCACATCTCCCAATAATACTTAAATCTAATTGTATTCTATAATACTGAGATATCCAGTCTTGCACCTTTATCCGAAATAAGGCTGTTATAGGACAGTCCCAAAATAAATGGTCTACTGACTCCACTTCTTCCTGACAGAATCGACAAAGGGGTGATGTTCTCTATTCCCCAGATATTTAGCATCTTTTTAGTTGCTAAAAACTTATATATTAACTTTATATTGAAAATATCTTATCTTTGGATCAAGTGATGTAATGTAAAGGATTTTAAAAACATTTTTTCCTAGGGACTGGTGTATCTAACATATTTTCCAACTATCTAGAATCCTGTATGGTGCAGCGACTATGTTCTTTATTCTTAAATAAAATGTATATATATATATATATATATATATATATATATATATATATATATATATATATATATATATATATATATATATATATGTTTGTTGATCATTATTCTCTTTAACCAATTTCATATGAGGCCTACAGACTAATGTTCTCCTGTTCCTTTATAATTTTTGATTTCCAAGCACTTTGTAAAGCTGCAATAAGTTGATTATATTGTTGCAGTGCACAGACTGTTCCATAAAAACGAGCTAATTTTTTGTAGGACATGAGCTCATTCACTACATCCCGTATAAAAATAATACCTATATCAGACATGCATTTCTAAAAAATCATCATTCTATCAACAAGTATTTTAGAATTTAGCCATATTATTTGTTGTAGAACTTTCTCTGCATTTTCTGGTGGGTGAAATTCAAATTGTAACCAACTTTGTAGACCTTCTTCTTCCAGAAAAGTGAAAACGCAGTTTGTGGCAAAGCAGTTCTGTTTTAATTCACTTCTCCAGTGTTGTTTAAGGCCTGAGATGAAAACACCTGCCCTACTGGAGAATCAGTGCGCAGTTAGCTGGTCTGAGGATGAGGTAATAATTAGCCAACATTAACAGGAAGAGGACACCCCCCCTGACGCCTTTCACCCCTTCGGTTTGTTTTTGGACATGAGCCATCGCTGTGCTGAGGGGGTTGTGCAGAGCCGTTAAATTGGCGCTTGTTCTCAAAAAAGTTAGTGGGCGTGAAGATTTCCTCCCCTAAACAACTGGACACATTCTTGACGCATGTGTAATTATATTCTTGTGGCTCGTTTAATGACATATTTCTCACGTCCAACTGTGTGAACTATAACTCCATCACCACTCAATTACCACATGCTTAATAAGACGTTTCCTGGTTTCCTGAGGTATGTTTTTTTTTCTTTTTCAGTTGGCGATTCTGAGAGAGAGAAGGAGCGAGGGAGATATGGGGTAAATTCAGCAGGAGTGAAGGGACATCAGTTCTGAAGATTATCACTGACCTCTAAGACAGTTTTCCATGATGGTGAAGGTGTTCCAACAGTACCTGTGTAAGTCTGTACGAGCACTTTACACAGCCTCGGAACAACAATACCGGTTAAGTTTTCCCTGAGGAAATTGACTGGCACCTAAAAATGCAGTTTAGTTTCAAGTAGCTTTGATTTCAACTTCAACTATAAGTTTATAAATGTTATGACTTATTACACCCACACTGACCAGATAGAGGACACAATTTTCTAGGTGAGAATACCAAAGCAAAAGTTACTGTTTGAATAATTTTCTGAAACACAATGCAGGTCTGTGTATAATTATGCGAACTGGCTGCACTGATTTGTGACTCTTACCTCCTCCCTGGGCGAGGTGAAATGTTGGCATGTTCACGTCTGTCAAGGCTGTTTGCCTCTGGCTCTGGAGGCTGATTTATGATCGTGTGTTTGCCCCAGGTATCCTCCGTAAATCAGGCTGTGGTCTTCCTGAGAAACCTGTCACTACGCAAACTGAGGCTCCATTCTGAAGTGCGGAAATGAGTCAGCTGACTGGGCCCAAAGATCTCAGCCAAGCTGGGCTATAAATCAGTCACCTTTTATACCATCCAAACGACCTGCATTTTTACCTTCACCAGGCAGGAGGTAAATAAAACTTAGCTCAACAAAGGAAGGAGTGAGTAAATCACTTAAACTGTGATTGGTTGTGCTGGCATAATTGACTTTATGACAGATTTCCGTGTAGCCCCAAAGGGCTAAAACACGACCTGTAAAATGAGAATACATTTCTGACTGCTTTCCTTTCACAGTGTGTCTAATGGACTCAAACACAGAGCAGCTTGGTACACAGATATATGCCCCTGAAAAAGGAAATGTGCTTTGTTTGTGAATCACAGCTGAAAACAGACGTCAAGTACGTCAGGCAGGACAGACAGCGCGTGGCCTTGTTCTCCGGGACGTTCTGGGACAGACAGAGGAATCTGACATCTGTCACTGACATGGGGAAATCTGACCCTGCAACGACAAGGGGCTGAAACTATGACTCGACTTCACTGCTGAATTGTGATGGGAAGATCGTGTCCAGGCTGCTGTTCTCTGCAGCGAGGTCTTTCCTCATTACTAAACCCTGCTTTTACAGAACGCCAGAGCCCAGCGGACAGATGGCATCCTAATCTGTGCAGGAAAACGCTACAGTCCGCGCGCTCCGCTCCAGTTGGATGCTGAAAATAAAAGAAAAAAATCTGAAAGGCCTCTGTTAACAGGAAATAAGATATACGGTTTTTTAGCTCAGGGCCACAGGAGACAAATATATCACAGCCCCTGTATATCTCTTTAAAAAAATCAGGTGAACTGTACCTCTCAATTTGTATAACACATGTCTTCCTACTGAGGGAGGGAGATGGGTGGAGGGAATATATGGAGAGATGGAGAGGGAGAGAGAGAGAGAGAGAGAGAGAGAGGGGACAGCGCACTCTTAAACAGACCTCTCAGCTCCAGCACCGTCAGCACAGCACTGTTATATTTGGCACGCACTGATTTGAGTGCTGTGGACCCCGATGTGCTCGTACAGGGCATTTCACCCGCTCTGGCACACCGTCGACACATTCCACACTCCGCCAGCAGGGCGGCCAGGACGGAGCCGTGAATCCTGAGTTTGGGGAGAGGAGTATACACAGGCCAGTGTGGTCTATCCACCACACCCCGACATATTCACAGTGTGGTGAGAGGTCTGATGTCCTGGCAGTGGCGCCCATATCGTGGCTGTCTGCGGTGTGTGCCTGTGAGTTAGCCATGTCAGCAGCATCTGCAGCATCCGAGAGTTAGCTGTGTTAGCACCATCTGCAGAACCCGAGAGTTAGCTGTGTTAGCACCATCTGCAGTTCTCAAGAGTTATCTGTCTTAGCACCATCTGTAGCATTCGAGAGTTAGCTGTGTTAGCACCATCTGCAGCGCCCAAGAGTTAGCTGTGTTAGCACCATCTGCAGTTCTCAAGAGTTAGCTGTGTTAGCACCATCTGCAGTTCTCAAGAGTTATCTGTCTTAGCACCATCTGTAGCATTCGAGAGTTAGCTGTGTTAGCACCATCTGCAGCACCCGAGAGTTAGCTGTGTTAGCACCATCTGCAGTTCTCAAGAGTTAGCTGTGTTAGCACCATCTGCAGTTCTCAAGAGTTAGCTGTGTTAACAGCACCATCTGCAGTCCTTGAGAGTTAGCTGTGCTAGCACCATCTGCAGCACCCGAGAGTTAGCTGTGTTTGCACCAACTGCAGTTCTCAAGAGTTAGCTGTGTTAGCACCATCTGCAGTTCTCAAGAGTTAGCTGTGTTAACAGCACCATCTGCAGTACTTGAGAGTTATCTGTGTTAGCACCATCTGTAGCATTCAAGAGTTAGCTGTGTTAGCACCATCTGTAGCGCTAGAGAGTTAGCTGTGTTAGCATCATCTGTAGCGCACAAGACTTAGCCTTGTTAGCACCATCTGTAGCGCTAGAGAGTCAGCTGTATTAGCATCATTTGTAGCACACGAGACTTAGCCGTGTTAGCACCCTCTGCAGCGCATGAGAGTTAGCTGTGTTAGCACCATCTTTATTGCTTGAAAGTTATCTGTGTTAGCACCATCTGCAGTGCTTGAGTGTTCCTTGTGTTAGCACCATCTGCAGCGGTCGAGAGTTAGCTGTGTTAGTGCCATGTGTGGCATTCCTGTGAATTGGCCATGCAAGCACCATGTGTGGCGCACCCGAGAGTTAGCTGTGTTAGCACCATCTACTGTGCTCAAGAGTTTGCTGTATTAGCACCATTTGCTGTACTCAAGAGTTAGCTGTGTTAGCACCATCTGCAGTACTTGAGAGTTAGCTGTGTTAGCACCATCTGCAGTACTCGAGAGTTAGCACTGTTAGCACCATCTGCAGCGCTCAAGAGATAGCTGTGTTAGCACCATCTGCAGCGCTCGAGAGTTAGCTATGTTAGCACCATCTGCAGCGCTCGAAAGTTAGCTATGTTAGCACCATCTGCAGTACTCGAGAGTTAGCTGTGTTAGCACCATCTGCAGTGCTCAAGAGTTAGTTGTGTTAGCACCATCTGCAGCGCTCGAGAGTTAGCTGTGTCAACAGTATTCGCGGCATGCTTCGAGAGTTATGCTGCATTCTGTTACGCATCCCACAAGCCGTGTTTTCGCGACATGACTGGTGAATTCTGTTCTTTTGATCTCATGACCTCACTGTCCGAATGACCCTTCCTCCTGCCTTTGACTTTAATTCACGACACAACTCGTGTTTACGAGTGTTACCGAATGCAGCATTAGCTCTGTTAGCACCATCTGCAATGCTCGAGAGTTAGCCTCTTCAGGGCCGTGTGAGTGTGCACAGGAGCATGATCATTTGAATGTCAGCACATCTCTTCTCACGACAGCAGAATATGGCATCTAACTGGATGAGCAGTATTTACTGCATTAGCTTTTTCCCTTGTCTTGGGATCATTAGCTTGTTAGTTTGAATAGATAATCATATATCCTCTTTTGCAAACTGGCCATCGCAGACCCACCCGTACTCAAGGAGTCGCACCAGACAACACTCCCTGTCCTAAACAGCAGACTCAGCACTTCTGCTGGTGTCAAAGTGCGTATCAGTTATTGTGGTGGTAAACTGTCAGTGACTGCTGTTATTGGAGCTCATTAGCTGATCTTTGAAACAGTGAAGAAGGCTAGAGCTGTGATATACAACAGCCTGTATATCATCTGTCTGCTACTCCATGAGTGATTTTCATCAAGCATCCCATTACAGCTCTTAACTCCAGTCCATGCTCCAGGTTTGGCAGAGGTCTGGGTTTCACTAAGAGCAGTGATCCTGCATCGCGAAACAGAGTCCTGATCTGAATGCATTCCACCAGACATCTGATTTGAAGGGAAAATTCTAACTTTATAATCTGATATTAGCATGCAAGGCCAGCTCCGTGGTGCAGTGGTTAGCACTGTTGCTTTCCAGCAAGAATATCAAGACGTTCAATGTGACCTGTGGCCTCTCTGTGCTGGAACTGCATGCTCCTCTTGTGTTCATGCGGCGGACAATCCAGGCTGTTCCCCTCCTGTGTCTCACCCACTGCATGCTGGGAGACAGTGCTGTGGAAAAGTATCTGTCCCGTTCTGGATTTCTTTTAATTTAGCATATTTGTCACACATAAATATTTCTGATCATCAAACTAATTCTCACATTCGGGGGAAGATAACCGGCGTAAACACAAATAGAGTTTTTAACTAATAATTTAATTTATTGAAGGAAAAAAGCTCATAAACAGTTGGTTTCTATGGCAATGTGTGACTCAATCACTGCAGCCTTAGAGTCCTCGGTGTCTGTGAGAATTGTCTGGCAGGGGCTGAGCGATGTTTAGCGGCCCTTCCTGTAAATGACACATCGGCCCCTCAGGCAGGTGAGCTCTTTCTGCGAAAGACACACACAACTCTTGAGAGGTGGGATTCAGGTGGGACATAACTGTGCCTTTTAGTCCTGGCTAATTATCCCTCGCCGCGCGATTAGCGCGAAGCGGGGGATGTAGCATTGGGCTCTGCCCGTACGAACACATAAAATTGAGGCGGCGGGGGATATTGCCATGTTAGTGGC